>OX419194.1:2500-602500 GCA_948465475.1 Thalpophila matura
TAACCTAACCTAACCTAACCTAACCTAACCTAACCTAACCTAACCTAACCTAACCTAACCTAACCTAACCTAACCTAACCTAACCTAACCTAACCTAACCTAACCTAACCTAACCTAACCTAACCTAACCTAACCTAACCTAACCTAACCTAACCTAACCTAACCTAACCTAACCTAACCTAACCTAACCTAACCTAACCTAACCTAACCTAACCTAACCTAACCTAACCTAACCTAACCTAACCTAACCTAACCTAACCTAACCTAACCTAACCTAACCTAACCTAACCTAACCTAACCTAACCTAACCTAACCTAACCTAACCTAACCTAACCTAACCTAACCTAACCTAACCTAACCTAACCTAACCTAACCTAACCTAACCTAACCTAACCTAACCTAACCTAACCTAACCTAACCTAACCTAACCTAACCTAACCTAACCTAACCTAACCTAACCTAACCTAACCTAACCTAACCTAACCTAACCTAACCTAACCTAACCTAACCTAACCTAACCTAACCTAACCTAACCTAACCTAACCTAACCTAACCTAACCTAACCTAACCTAACCTAACCTAACCTAACCTAACCTAACCTAACCTAACCTAACCTAACCTAACCTAACCTAACCTAACCTAACCTAACCTAACCTAACCTAACCTAACCTAACCTAACCTAACCTAACCTAACCTAACCTAACCTAACCTAACCTAACCTAACCTAACCTAACCTAACCTAACCTAACCTAACCTAACCTAACCTAACCTAACCTAACCTAACCTAACCTAACCTAACCTAACCTAACCTAACCTAACCTAACCTAACCTAACCTAACCTAACCTAACCTAACCTAACCTAACCTAACCTAACCTAACCTAACCTAACCTAACCTAACCTAACCTAACCTAACCTAACCTAACCTAACCTAACCTAACCTAACCTAACCTAACCTAACCTAACCTAACCTAACCTAACCTAACCTAACCTAACCTAACCTAACCTAACCTAACCTAACCTAACCTAACCTAACCTAACCTAACCTAACCTAACCTAACCTAACCTAACCTAACCTAACCTAACCTAACCTAACCTAACCTAACCTAACCTAACCTAACCTAACCTAACCTAACCTAACCTAACCTAACCTAACCTAACCTAACCTAACCTAACCTAACCTAACCTAACCTAACCTAACCTAACCTAACCTAACCTAACCTAACCTAACCTAACCTAACCTAACCTAACCTAACCTAACCTAACCTAACCTAACCTAACCTAACCTAACCTAACCTAACCTAACCTAACCTAACCTAACCTAACCTAACCTAACCTAACCTAACCTAACCTAACCTAACCTAACCTAACCTAACCTAACCTAACCTAACCTAACCTAACCTAACCTAACCTAACCTAACCTAACCTAACCTAACCTAACCTAACCTAACCTAACCTAACCTAACCTAACCTAACCTAACCTAACCTAACCTAACCTAACCTAACCTAACCTAACCTAACCTAACCTAACCTAACCTAACCTAACCTAACCTAACCTAACCTAACCTAACCTAACCTAACCTAACCTAACCTAACCTAACCTAACCTAACCTAACCTAACCTAACCTAACCTAACCTAACCTAACCTAACCTAACCTAACCTAACCTAACCTAACCTAACCTAACCTAACCTAACCTAACCTAACCTAACCTAACCTAACCTAACCTAACCTAACCTAACCTAACCTAACCTAACCTAACCTAACCTAACCTAACCTAACCTAACCTAACCTAACCTAACCTAACCTAACCTAACCTAACCTAACCTAACCTAACCTAACCTAACCTAACCTAACCTAACCTAACCTAACCTAACCTAACCTAACCTAACCTAACCTAACCTAACCTAACCTAACCTAACCTAACCTAACCTAACCTAACCTAACCTAACCTAACCTAACCTAACCTAACCTAACCTAACCTAACCTAACCTAACCTAACCTAACCTAACCTAACCTAACCTAACCTAACCTAACCTAACCTAACCTAACCTAACCTAACCTAACCTAACCTAACCTAACCTAACCTAACCTAACCTAACCTAACCTAACCTAACCTAACCTAACCTAACCTAACCTAACCTAACCTAACCTAACCTAACCTAACCTAACCTAACCTAACCTAACCTAACCTAACCTAACCTAACCTAACCTAACCTAACCTAACCTAACCTAACCTAACCTAACCTAACCTAACCTAACCTAACCTAACCTAACCTAACCTAACCTAACCTAACCTAACCTAACCTAACCTAACCTAACCTAACCTAACCTAACCTAACCTAACCTAACCTAACCTAACCTAACCTAACCTAACCTAACCTAACCTAACCTAACCTAACCTAACCTAACCTAACCTAACCTAACCTAACCTAACCTAACCTAACCTAACCTAACCTAACCTAACCTAACCTAACCTAACCTAACCTAACCTAACCTAACCTAACCTAACCTAACCTAACCTAACCTAACCTAACCTAACCTAACCTAACCTAACCTAACCTAACCTAACCTAACCTAACCTAACCTAACCTAACCTAACCTAACCTAACCTAACCTAACCTAACCTAACCTAACCTAACCTAACCTAACCTAACCTAACCTAACCTAACCTAACCTAACCTAACCTAACCTAACCTAACCTAACCTAACCTAACCTAACCTAACCTAACCTAACCTAACCTAACCTAACCTAACCTAACCTAACCTAACCTAACCTAACCTAACCTAACCTAACCTAACCTAACCTAACCTAACCTAACCTAACCTAACCTAACCTAACCTAACCTAACCTAACCTAACCTAACCTAACCTAACCTAACCTAACCTAACCTAACCTAACCTAACCTAACCTAACCTAACCTAACCTAACCTAACCTAACCTAACCTAACCTAACCTAACCTAACCTAACCTAACCTAACCTAACCTAACCTAACCTAACCTAACCTAACCTAACCTAACCTAACCTAACCTAACCTAACCTAACCTAACCTAACCTAACCTAACCTAACCTAACCTAACCTAACCTAACCTAACCTAACCTAACCTAACCTAACCTAACCTAACCTAACCTAACCTAACCTAACCTAACCTAACCTAACCTAACCTAACCTAACCTAACCTAACCTAACCTAACCTAACCTAACCTAACCTAACCTAACCTAACCTAACCTAACCTAACCTAACCTAACCTAACCTAACCTAACCTAACCTAACCTAACCTAACCTAACCTAACCTAACCTAACCTAACCTAACCTAACCTAACCTAACCTAACCTAACCTAACCTAACCTAACCTAACCTAACCTAACCTAACCTAACCTAACCTAACCTAACCTAACCTAACCTAACCTAACCTAACCTAACCTAACCTAACCTAACCTAACCTAACCTAACCTAACCTAACCTAACCTAACCTAACCTAACCTAACCTAACCTAACCTAACCTAACCTAACCTAACCTAACCTAACCTAACCTAACCTAACCTAACCTAACCTAACCTAACCTAACCTAACCTAACCTAACCTAACCTAACCTAACCTAACCTAACCTAACCTAACCTAACCTAACCTAACCTAACCTAACCTAACCTAACCTAACCTAACCTAACCTAACCTAACCTAACCTAACCTAACCTAACCTAACCTAACCTAACCTAACCTAACCTAACCTAACCTAACCTAACCTAACCTAACCTAACCTAACCTAACCTAACCTAACCTAACCTAACCTAACCTAACCTAACCTAACCTAACCTAACCTAACCTAACCTAACCTAACCTAACCTAACCTAACCTAACCTAACCTAACCTAACCTAACCTAACCTAACCTAACCTAACCTAACCTAACCTAACCTAACCTAACCTAACCTAACCTAACCTAACCTAACCTAACCTAACCTAACCTAACCTAACCTAACCTAACCTAACCTAACCTAACCTAACCTAACCTAACCTAACCTAACCTAACCTAACCTAACCTAACCTAACCTAACCTAACCTAACCTAACCTAACCTAACCTAACCTAACCTAACCTAACCTAACCCAGTTCCCCCCCAGCCCTTGCGCCGGTCGGATCGTTTTTATAGTCGCTCCGCATATAAAAATTCTGAAAAGTGGTTTTTTGTGCTCGGATCCTTACGAGAAAGGTGTCAATCGACGCGGAAAATTGCGCCGCGTATAGTGTTGTGCCCAAATTTACCCGGATTACAGTGCTGGAAAAGTTAAGTGCGAAAAACCTCATATTTTGAGGTTAAGTTTTAGCTGGAAAACTTAAAACACACCTGCTGCCGGAACCAGATCGGTGACCCCCTTCTTTCATACCGGAATCCTGTGGGCATTGTGGTCCTCCATCATCTCGACCACTGAAAATCGTCGCGACACCGTGCTTTCGCGAGTTTTCCGGGATTTTCCGAAAACCACGTGCGCCGAAATAGCGGAAGGAGCTGAGCTAGCGGCTTGAAAATTGGCACGAGCAAGGACCCTCTCTATCTAAGGCGAGTGCAACACTCATCAGAATTTTAGGACATTTAAAAAAGTTTTTATGACAGTTCAAACTTTCAAAGTTTCGACATAAATAATTCTTGACAGAAGACTCCTATCAAAAATCTGCAACTGCAGCCTGTTGCGCGCTTATTAGAAGATATTAAGTTTATAGTTTTAGATTTTTTGGATAACCCATCTTAGAGCAGTAATTAAATTACTGAAAAAATTTTAAATCTTGAAATTCAGTACTGAAATTCAGTCTGGAAAATATTTTGTTAATGTAGTCTTGTAGTAGCATATTTATAGTTTATTTTAATATTTTTTTCAAAATTTTTGGTCAAATAGTTTTTAAGTTATTGAATTTTATATGTTTTTTGCTAATAATTCTCTAAAAATAGGTAAAAATTACTTTTTTATGGTGTAATCTTGTTTATTTAGCTTATTTGGACTCAATTGAGCCAAAACTCGGCCCGGATACCTTCAAAAACGCCGGAAATTGAAAAAGTCGGCCATTTTAAAAGGACCCGGGTACTTTTTCAAAAATTAATAGCGCCCAAACCGTTTGGCGTACGGGGCTGCGGTTTTTGGAGTTAGACGGAGCTTTTCTTGTAGAAAATTATAAAATAGCTTTCAGGCATTTTCAGGCCAAAAATTTTTTCAGGCCTGAAAACTGCCTTGTTGGATAGAGGAGGTGGGGCCGACTTGTGTATCCAAAACCCCGGTTCGATACGGCCATTGGTTGCCGAGAAAACAGCAAGTGAAGTTGTCTTTTGACAGTTCGGCGGCCATCTTGGCAATTTTGTTTCGGCTCTAGCTCCGGAACCAGTGGAGATAAAGCGATTCCGTTTGCAGATTACCAATCAGGGGCTTATCACCTATCCCCTCCCCCTGGTTTCAGGAGAATCTGAGCTGAAAATTTTCAGTTTCAGGAAAATAGCTTCAGCGAATAGGACTAGTTAGGCTGATGCTAACAAACCCAAACTCGGGCCTTCTACGACCCATACGACCGGAGATATCGCAGCTCAAAAAGTGACTTTGACATTAACGGCGGCCATCTTGGATATTTTCAAACATCTTTATCTCCGGAACGGTGGGTCGTAGAAGACTGGGGTTTTCTTTGCCGACACTGGCTGGACTTCGGCTGCGCGATAGAACCTGTTTCAGGAGTTTTCAGGGCAAAAAATTTTTTCAGTGCTGAAAACACGCGCAACGGATAGGTCTCATCGAGCACTTCAATTTAATCCCAAACACGGGTATTTTCGGCCGAGGCGTTCGAGAGATACAGCCAATACCCGGGTTTTTCAGCTAACATATCCGGAAATTTCGGAAGGCTGTACCGCCCGAACCCTTAGAGCTACGAGACCGTGCTTGGTATCGTTGTAAAGGGCTCGGAGGGACCTATCTGTTGAGACCATTAAATTGGCTCTATATAGAGCACGAAAGTTTTTCGATTATAAATCGTGAACTGAGGGCCCTGGAACGGTTTTTCTTGCGAGGCTGGGTTACTGTGACTGTGGTTAACGGACTCGTTGAGTCTCCACTGGTTATACCCACAGACCGACTCTACATAGAGTCAAAAGTAAATTACTTTGTTTTTGCTATTATTGTTAGTAAGTGTAGTACGAAGGTTTTATTGAGCCTGATAGTATTCTCCTTACGACTGGTTGACCAACGCTTACTCTCAGTTTTTCTGAATTTCTTGTTTTATCTTCTTGTGCTATATATTTATTTTAACTTGTCTGCACGCATCTTTACACTGCGTGCAGCACATAACTGACGTTTACACGCACTATTGTGCTGAATCATTTTAAATTTTACTGACGCATTCCCTGACAATGTTTACCCGAACGCCAGCAAAACCCGTTGGAGAGAAGGAGAAACAAAGATCTCCGCCGAAAACCCAGACAATTTCTTCCAGCGCAGGACGCTGTATCGAAAAACAAAATTCCCCGCCAAAGACGCAAACGCTTTCGTCAAATGTCAGGCAGAGCATTGAAAAACTGGAGGCTGCGGGGTCGGAACCACTCAACCTGACTCCAGCCACTAGTAAAATAGAGACGCAGGTCATTCCTAGGCAGGTTCTTTTGACGCGCCTGGCTGAAGCTAAGGCAAATGTGGTCAAAGCTAAAACGAATTTAAACAACTCGCGGAACCTTAAAGCCGACATTAAAGCTAACGTTTTAGAGGCGGTAGATAAACTACACCAAATAATAAAAGAAGCTGACGCGGAGATTAAAAAACTGAAAAGGACTGGAGAGGCACCTGCAGTCGAAAACACGAATAACTCTCAGACGGTACTCGACAAGACCCCTCAGAAAGAGACTGAGGAGAGGGACAATCGCATATTCGAAAAATTAGAAGAGCAGAGCCAGCTACTCATAGAAAACGGCAGAAAAATGGACGAGCTGAAAGAAAAGTTAGAGCAACAGCATCAACTCACGAGTAGGAAAAGTTACGCAGAAGCCACCGTGGCCCGATCCGCCCTGTATTCGCCCCTGCAGAGCGAACTGCACTCAGTAGTGGTCACGTCCCAGGACGCGGATGACACCGGAGACCAAGTACTTACCAAGATCAGAGAGGCAGTGAACGCTAAGGAGGGGTGGATCAGGGTGGAAAGGACACGGAAAGGCAAAGATAGGAAAGTAATAATGAGTTGCAACACAGCTGAAGACAGGCAGAAGGTGAAGCAGAGACTGGAGAGCTCCGGAAAGTGCCTAGTCGTAGAAGAGGTGAAGAACAGAGATCCACTTCTGAAGTTGGCTGACGTATTGGCAGTCAACACGGACGAGGATGTTCTAAAGGCCTTCCGAAATCAGAACCGGGGCATTTTCCAGGATTTAAGGGAGGGAGACAATAGGCTTGAAATAAAGTACAAAAGGAAGGCAAGAAATCCCCACACCAGCCACATTATCTTAAGTGTGTCACCTGTCATATGGAGGAGGGCGATCGATGCTGGAGCTGTATACATTGACCTGCAGCGCATCCGGGTGCTGGACCAGTCTCCGCTGGTACAGTGTTCGAGGTGCCTAGGTTATGGCCACAGCAAGAAGTACTGTACGGATTCAGTGGACCTCTGCAGCCACTGCGGGGGGCCGCACCTTAGGGCGCAGTGCCCCGAGTGGCTTGCGGGAGGTCAACCATCGTGCAGGAACTGCGCAGTGGCCAAGCTCGATCATGGAGACCATAACGCCTTCAGCCAAGAATGCCCAATACGCAAAAAACGCGATGCCATAGCTAGGATGTCAATAGCGTATTGCTAAGGGCGCCCAGGATGACAAACACCCATACCGGGTGCTCCAATGCAACCTCCAGCGTAAGAGATTAGCCACAGATGAGTTAATGGTCGAAGCAGTCAAACGTAAAGTTGCAGTGGCGTTGGTCCAGGAGCCATATGTGGGCGGGACAAATAATATGAAGACCTACCGGGGTGTTAGGATATTCCAGAATATCGGGGGGGGAACGGTCAAAGCGGCCATCGCAGTATTTGACCCCAAACTGGATGTTGCTCAACACCTGGAGCTTACTACTAATAACATAGTAGTGGTGACCGTAAGCACCAAAAATTGGGAACTAACACTTGTCTCATATTATTTTGAACCGGATCAGCCCATAGATCCGTACCTGGGCCACATTAAAACAATTGCAACGACCATAACAAGAAGACTCATCGTTGGAGGCGACTCAAATGCAAAGAGCACCTGGTGGGGGAGCCCCGAAATTGATCATAGGGGTGACGATGTGGCTGGTACGCTTCATGAGCTGGACCTCCATGTCCTTAACAAAGGCGACACTCCAACTTTTGACACTGTTCGTGGCGGTAGGCACTACACTAGTTACGTTGACGTGACGGCCTGCACTACTGATATGCTGGACCTGGTGGAGGACTGGACAGTAGTCGCTAATCTCACGAGCGCTGACCACAATGGTATTAGTTTTAATATCAAACTTAAAAAATCGGAGGGGGTAAGTGTTAAAAGAACAACTAGAATTTACAACACTAAAAAAGCAAACTGGGAAATGTTTCACAATAAATTTAAACAACTCATCGAAGAATATAATTTAGGAATTAGTACAATCAATATAGTTAACACAGTTGAAGAGCTAGAGTTATACATAGTAAAATACAATAAAGCCATCACTGAAGCTAGTAGTATCTCGATACCTGCAAAAAAGAACGCTGAAACACTTACCCTACCATGGTGGTCAGAGGAGCTCGCGAAGATGAAGCAAGAAGTCACCACCAGGAAACGCAGAATCAGGAACGCCGCACCAATACGGAAACAAGGTGTGGTGAATGCTTACAAAATCGCCAAAGAGAAATATGAAGCCAGAGCTATGGAGGCCTACATCGGCAGTTGGAAGGAATTCTGCAACAAACAGGACAGGGAGGGCCTTTGGGAAGGGATTTACCGGGTTATAGGGAGAACGGCAAAAAGGGAAGAGGACATACCCCTGAAGGATGGCGGTAACACTCTAGATGCGAAGGGCTCGGTGGAGTTGCTGGCGAAGACGTTCTACCCAGAAGACCAAAGGGAGAACGATAGCTTGACGCACCAGGAGATAAGAGACCAAGCGACAGTAGTAAATCTTCAGCAGCCCGAGGGACAAAACGATCCCCCGTTTACAGCAACAGAGATGCTCGCCGCTTTGGAGTCGTTGAATCCGAAGAAGGCGCCTGGTGCAGATGGCTTCACCGCTGACATATGCGCCCACGCCATAAAGAGTGACCCCAAGCTTTTCCTGGAAGTACTCAACACATGCCTCAAGCTCCATTATTTCCCAGCCATCTGGAAGGAAGCGACGGTAATTGTGCTGAGGAAACCAGGAAAAGAGTCATACACTACGCCCAAGTCATACCGCCCCATAGGGCTGCTACCGGTAATGGGTAAGGTGTATGAAAAGATGTTGGTCGCCAGACTCAAATTCCACCTACTACCGAGGTTAAACCCCAACCAGTTCGGATTCATGCCCCAAAAAAGCTGCGAAGACGCCCTCTATAAATTAATGCAACACATTAAGACCAAACTTGACGAGAAGAGAATCATAACCGTCGTGTCGTTGGATATAGAGGGCGCCTTCGACAGCGCTTGGTGGCCAGCGATTAGGGTCCAACTGGCAAAATTGAACTGTCCTCTTAATATTAGGAAAGTGTTCGACAGTTACCTCGACCAAAGAAGAGTTACGGTGAGGTACAACGGGGAAACGTTTACAAAGGCGACCAATAAGGGATGTGTCCAAGGATCCATAGGTGGGCCTATCCTATGGAACGTTCTACTGGATCCCCTGCTAAACACGCTCCAATCCGCAGGACATTACGTACAAGCTTTTGCTGATGACGTCGTGATGGTGTTTGACGGACAGACCGCACAAACAGTGCAAAGACATGCCAATGCCGCCCTCGAGCTTGTTCGGGTGTGGGGCGTCGAAAACAAGCTCAAATTCGCGCCTCACAAGACCAATGCGATGGTAATAACGCGCAAGCTGAAGTTCGATACTCCACACCTGAACATGGGTGGGGTGGACATTGGCATGTCCAAGCAAATTAAGATGTTGGGCGTGATAATCGACGAGAAGCTCACCTTTAATGCACACGTGGCTAGTGTTTGTAGGAAAGCCATAAACATTTATAAGCAGCTCGCAAGAGCGGCAAAGGCGAGCTGGGGCCTTCATCCCGAAGTGATAAGAACAATTTATATTGCAACCATCGAACCCATCATTTTATATGCAGCAAGCATCTGGGCACCAGCTGCTGAAAAACTAGGAGTGCAGAAACAGCTGGGAACTGTGCAGAGGGGCTTCGCACAAAAAATGTGCAAGGCTTATCGCACGGTCTCTCTGAACTCAGCACTGGTCTTGGCGGGAGTGCTCCCGCTTGATCTTCGTGTACGTGAGGTAGCCTCGCTATACAGGATCAGGAAGGGGGCGCCTCTGCCAGGACTGGGGGACAGAGAGATCGAGCGTTTAATGCCAGCAATAGAAGCGCCACACCCTGCTGCGGTCTCAGACCTCAGACTGATATGTCTCAGAGACCAGAACGACGTGGACGCGAACAGTAGCTGTGCAGTAAAAATCTTCACAGACGGCAGCAAGATTGGGGGTAGGGTCGGCGCCGCGTTGACGGCGTGGGAAGACGAAGCGGAAGCGTGGACCCTCAAGCTTTGCTTGCCGTCATACTGCACAGTCTACCAAGCAGAATTACTAGCTATTCGCGAAGCCACGAGGCGAATAAAGAAGCACAGCGCGATCACGTTCGGTATATACAGCGACTCTATGGCAGCCTTACAAACGGTAACCAACCTCGGCTCCCTCCATCCATTAGCTGTGGAAACCCGCGAGAACCTAGCAACATTATCTCGACAGAACAAAGTGGTGTCTCTGTTCTGGATAAAGGCACACGCAGGATTGGAGGGGAACGAAAGAGCCGATCAGCTTGCCAAAGAAGCCGCAGTAGCATCAAGCAAAAGGAAACCAGTATACGACTTGGTTCCCGTCTCATTCGCGAAGCGACAACTCCGAATGGAGACGATTCGCGAGTGGGACGTGAGATACAGGTCGGGAGAAGCAGCTGGAATTACGAAGCTTTTCTTCCCGAACGTGATCGATGCATACAAAGTGATCCGCAAGTTTACGCCAACATATTTCAGCACTCAACTCTTAACCGGCCATGGGGGATTCTCCGATTACTTATGCCGCTTTAAGCGCAAAGAGAGTCCCGCTTGCACTTGTGACCCGGATGTGAAAGAAACTGTCCCCCACATTATCATGGAATGCCCAGTGTTTGTAAACGAAAGATACAAAATTAAACATATTTTGGACACGGAAATCACAATTGAAAGTATAAAATGTATTATGATAGACAAAAGAAGGGAAAAATTTATGGACTATAGCTTAAAACTAATAGAAACAGTCGTAAGGAGAAATAAGCAATAAAAGTATGATGACCGTATATTATGAAATATATCGTACATCATACACGGAAATTTATTAAGTATAATACATTAAAAGTAAGAATAGGCTTAGTTTAAGTACAATTAGTATTAGTTTAGAACCAATTGTGTAAGAACACTGTGTATAAGAATAAAACTATACTGGGCTAATAGAAACCCAAGAAAAATTGTGGGCATTGTAAACCCCGAAGTTTAAATAAATTAGCTAAATAGATTGTAATAGTAGTAATAAGCGTATTATAAGATAAAGATAAGTAATAAATTGTAAATTAGATAGTTAAGAAGATAATGTATCGAATATGGCTGTACCCTAATATAATAAAGGAACTGTGTATGTTGTTAACCCGATACCCATAACAAGATAATATTAATAGTTAGAATAGATAGAAGGATAAGACCGGAATCCCACCGGTAAATTGCGTGATAGAGATAGAGTGAAAGAAAGATAAAGTATGCGGAATAAAAGTGCGAGAGGAATAATTGATAGAACTGGAATGTAAGAGTAGAACTAGATAAAATAGGCTCTGATTCTGTCAGAGGAAGTAGAATAGAAAAAAAAAAAAAAAAAAAAAAAAAAACCTAACCTAACCTAACCTAACCTAACCTAACCTAACCTAACCTAACCTAACCTAACCTAACCTAACCTAACCTAACCTAACCTAACCTAACCTAACCTAACCTAACCTAACCTAACCTAACCTAACCTAACCTAACCTAACCTAACCTAACCTAACCTAACCTAACCTAACCTAACCTAACCGGGTTTGCGTCCAGAAACCGCCGCGAACACCACGTTTTTGTGTCGCTCCGCAGTCAAAAATCTGAAAAAGTGGTATTTTTTACACGTACAGTGACGTGCGATATACCAAAAGACGCGGAATTGTGCAGTGCACGTGACAGTGTAAAGTGTTTCATCCGGAAAATCTCGGGAAAACTTTTATAGAGTGAAAACCGTAAAAACAGTGCTTTTCGCAACTTTAAAACGCGAATTACTCTAAAAGCAGATCGGTGACCCCAACGTTTCTTGTTGCCAAAACATCCGGCTCAACGGGGCGCATGCGGTGACACCTCAAGCGCGAAAATCGGCCTACGCAGTCAAGAGGTATAACACATTTTCAACTCAAATTTTCATGACCACGTGGCACGAGGTCATAGAAAGCGAAGAGATAGGACGCTGACTTTTTGACACATCGTAGCAGAAGACCTAAGAAGACTTTAACCGTTTTCAGAAAAATTTTATCTTTCCTGAAAACGTAGATAAAAATTTTCAAAGTCTCAAACTTCAGGAGCCACTACTGCAGAATCTTCAGGCGGAACCCTAATTTTTTATCCCGGATTCAGCTGCGCGCTGCTTAGCTGAAGAGATAGATAGTAAGTTTAGATTTTTTAGATTAAAAATAGGCAAATTATTTTAACTTTTTCAAAATTTTTAGTTTTTCAAAAAATTTGTTTAGCGTTTTTTCAAAATTTTTAAGTTTTTTATTTGTATTTGAAAGACCTCTATTTTATGCATATTTAATATATTTTTTCAAAATTTTTGGTTGTATGGTTCCGAAGTTTAAGTGAATTTTCCTAATAAATAGGAAAATAATCATTTTAAATATATTTTGACGGTAGGATTGTGTCTGGGACACCTATCGGGTATAGATAGAGCCCAAACTCGCGCCCAATAGCTTCAAAAACGACCGAAATAGCTTTTTTCCGCCATTTTGGTTACGGTGGTTACCGCGGAAATTCCTTAATAACTCCGAAGCTATTGGACGTAGAGAACCCGGATTTTTTATAAACTTAGGGGCAGACAGAGGTCAATCTGGAAAATTGGTTTTCAGGCGTTTTCAGGACCTGAAAATTTTCAGCCCTGAAAACACATTGGCGGGATAGCGGAAGTCAAGCCGAGTGCAGCAATCGAAACCGCATCTCTCTACGACCAACGGTTCCGGAATTATAGCCTGTCAAACATAGCGTTTGACAGCTCGGCGGCCATAGTGGCAATCTTTGAGCAGGCATTGCTCCGCTCGCCGGGGTCGTAGAGACTCGGGGTTTTCGAAGCTGTGTTTGGGGAGACAAAATCTACCTCTTCCATAGGTTTTCAGGCCACTTGGCGCTGAAAAATTTCAGGATCCTGAAAAGTGCCTGAAGCGATAGGGCAGGTCAGGGCAAGCCAGTCAAACCCAAACACGGGCTTTCTACGACCACTGTAAGGGAAGTTGTCCTGGGTCGAAGTTTGATTTTGACAGTTCTCGAACTGTCAAACCAAAATTCAGACCCGGATAGCTCCCGAACCGGAGGTCGTGGAAGACTCGGGTTTTCTTTGGGGACGTGGGCGGCACCTTCCCTACTTCTTTTTTGGGGTTTCAGGAGTTTTCAGGACCTGAAAAATTTTTCACCTGAAACCCACACCGAGTGATAGAGCTCGCCGAGCCCAGTCAGAAGATCCCAAACACGGCAGTTTTCGGGCGGGTGGTTCGGGAGAAAACTTGCGGTAACCAAATTCTGGCGGCCATCTTGGACCGGTAACCAGAACTTTGGATCGTGTTTTCTCCGGAACCCCTTGGGCTAGGATAGCGGTGTTTGGGTTTATTCGAAGGGGCTTGGAGAGACCTATCACTAGGTAGAGACAAAACGACTCTAGGTAGAGTTGAAAAATTTTTCACTTTATTTTTGACGGCGAAATTGGTTCCTGTAAACCTGAGAGCCCCTGGAAGCCTGTTCCTACTGTCATATAGGGTTAAAGACCAGTTAGAGCTGTGCTCTACATATATTTTTTTTTGACACGGACCCCCCTATACAGGGTCAAACAGTCACTTTATACACTTGACAACGTTCCCCTTTCAACTCGCACGACACACTACATCACACTCTCTCACACACATACACACAATGTTCCGTACACCAACAACATCTGACGTTGCCAAGAAAACCACTACTCCCAGCCCCGCTACTTCACCTGCGGCAGTGCCGGACGCTGCCAGGACCTTCATCAAAAGACCGGGAACAAAAAGAAGGTCGCTTGATAATATGGAGGCGTATAGGAAGCAGCAGCAAAACTATGCTGAGTTATCAAGCGACAAATTACTCCAGGAAGTGATGAAGACCTTTGAGGATATACCCTCAAAGGTCCAGGAATACCCTCAGATGAGGCGAGATATTAAATCCTTCCTGGAGACACAATCGGACAAGAGCATCCGCATACTCTTTGAGTTGAGCAAGCGGATGAAGAGTTTGGAAATGGCAGCGTCCGGGACTGGCACACATACGGTGGTTTTATCTTCCGAAAAAGAAGAAAAACTGCTGGAGAGACTGGGAGAAGTGGAAAATATACTGACCACGAGGCTCAGTCAAATGGAGGCTAATCTGAAGCATGAAATAGCAGAACTTTACACAGGAAACGACGATCGAGGCGCTGACCTGATTGACCGTATATTTTATAAAATTGACGAGACCAAGGTTGAAATAGATAAAACGACCGAGGGGGTCGTGGGACGGACGCAGGCTCTTCTCGAAGATCGGGTGGGCACTGTCGCCGGAGATGTCGCCGAAGCTAAAGCGCAAATAAGCGAGATAGCAAAGGGGCTGATTTCTGAGAGCAACACGGCCCCCAAGACATACGCCAGCGCCGTAGCAGCCAAACCCGAGCGTCGACCGGCGCTTCACTCAATGGCGGTGACCTCTGAAGACAGCCAAGAGACTGCCGATGAGGTACTCGCGAGAGTGAAGAAGGCGGTCGACGCCAGGGGTACTGGCCTTAAAATAAATAAGGTGCGGAAGGCCAAGAACAGCACAGTTATATTAGGCTGCGACACGGAAGTGGAAATGGGAAGGGTGAGGGAGATAATAGAGAGCCGCGGTGATGGGCTAATAGTAGCGCCCATGAAGAACAAGGACCCACTCGTCGTCCTTAAAGACGTTTTTATGGACAGCGACGACGACGACATGATTAAGGCCCTGTACGCCCAAAACACCAACATCTTCATGGGCCTACCACAAGAGGAGATGGAATTGACACTCAAATATAAAAAGAGGACCAGAAATCCCAAGACGTCCCATGTTGTGATTCAGGTAAGGCCAAAGGTATGGCAGAGGATGACGGAGGCTGGCGCCCTCTATCTGGACTTACAAAGGGTTAGGGTAGAGGACCAGTCTCCGCTCATTCAGTGCACGAAGTGCCTCGCCTTTGGTCATGGCCGCAAGCTCTGCACCGAGAGTGTGGACAGGTGTAGTCACTGTGGAGGCCCGCACCTGCGCGAAAAATGCGCCGATTACACCGCGGGAATTGAACCGCAGTGCTGCAATTGCCTACACTCTAGGTTGCGGAGTACGGATCACAACGCTTTCAGCATCGAGTGTCCAACCCGCAAAAAGTGGGACTACCTGGCGCGATCTAACACGGCATATACATGACTCACCCACTCAGTGGAATACACACACATGACACAGAAACACACATACACACTGATATAAAAGTATATCATAAGTATATATGGAAATATCAAAACATGCAAATAAACACTGAACAAGTACACAAATAACAAAATAAGAACAGTTTAAGAAATAAGCCCGGAACAAGAAATGGCAATAAGTATATATACTAACGAATATATATATTATTGACAAAGACAAAATAGAAATTATATAAAAAGAGGAAAATACATTGAGTCAAATATGTCACTATCCCATAGCTTATATAACAATAATCAAAAGACAGCTTAGGTAAAATGAATACCGGAAGGAACCATACAAATAAGTTAATACATAGGTTAATTAGAATAAAAATCAAATAATTGTAACTCACAAAAAGAACTGTATCATCATATAGAATTAGATGTTAAGAATGATAATGTAAGAATAAGGATAAAGAAATTGTTAATAGGATAAGGAAAGCTAATAAGCGCTAGTTGTAATATAATAAGAGATACAGTACTGTTAGTAAATAGAATAAGAAATACATTAGATATACCGTATTGAAAAGTAATCTAGATAAGAAAAATTGCACTGTTAGAAAAGATAGATGTTAAGAATTATGTAAGAGTAAGAATAAAGAAATTGTAATAGAATAAGAAATAGATAGTAAGCTGTAGATGTAAAAATGCAACATGGTTATAATAAATGGCTGCAAATGTAGTACAATTATTCCCCCGGTAAATAAAAATAAAAGTAAAAGTAGTGTAGGTAGCGGGAGTCCCACCCGGCTAAGAATGATAAGTGAAGGATGAAAGAAAGATAAGGAATGAGGCATGTCAGTGCGAGAGGCATACAAGAGAGAACTGGAATGGATGTGGTAACCAGAATAAAAAGAACTCTTCTCATGGAAGGGGAAAAGCAGAAAAAAAAAAAAAAAAAAAAAAAAAAAAAAAAAAAAAAAAAAAAAAAAAAAAAAAAAAACCTAACCTAACCTAACCTAACCTAACCTAACCTAACCTAACCTAACCTAACCTAACCTAACCTAACCTAACCTAACCTAACCTAACCTAACCTAACCTAACCTAACCTAACCTAACCTAACCTAACCTAACCTAACCTAACCTAACCTAACCTAACCTAACCTAACCTAACCTAACCTAACCTAACCTAACCTAACCTAACCATCGACTGCCCCTCGCGGCTGGCTGCAGAAGCGCCAAAGTGCAGAAATTGTGTCTCTGCAAAGTTGAGCCATACGGAGCACAACGCCTTCGACAGCCAGTGTCCAACACGTCTCAAGTGGGACGGATTGGCGCGGCTGTCGGTGGCGTACTGCTAAGGGCCAGCCAACGGAGACACGACTGGACTCACCCAGGGAATCCCAGACCAGAGACTCGAGAGCCCGTAATAGTTACCAGGTATTCCAGGCCAATCTGCAGAGGAAGAACCTAGCAACCCAAGAACTCATGATTGTGGCTAGTGAGCGGAGGGTTGCGTTCGCATTGCTCCAGGAGCCGTATGTGGGTGGGGTTGGAAGGATGCGAGACTACCGGGGAGCGAGAATCTACCAGTGCGCCGAACAAGGAGGTGGAACTGTGAAGGCGGCAATAGCCGTCTTCGATCACGACCTCGACGTGACACAGTGTCCGAAACTCACCACCAACAACATCGTGGTGGTGAGGATCCGTACCAGCGCCTGGGAAATCGCAGTGGTCTCGTTTTACTTTGAACCAGACCGGCCCATACGGCCATACTTGGAGCAACTCTTGCGGATTCGCGAGGAAATAGGCCCCACTAGGGTGATCATAGGCGGCGATGCCAACGCCAAGAGCACCTGGTGGGGTAGCCTGGTAACCGACACTAAGGGGGAGGACATGTCGGGAACCCTGGAAGAAATGTGCCTGCAGGTACTCAACGTCGGCAACACTCCGACCTTCGACACCGTCAGGGGTAACACCTCGTACAGCGGCTTCGTCGATGTAACAGCATGCTCGGAGGGGCTGCTGGGCTTGGTGGAAGACTGGCGGGTCGAGGAAGGTCTCACGAGCTCGGACCACAACGGTATAGTATTTAAAATAAAATTACAAAAATCTAAAGGAATCAACATTAATAGGACCACAAGAATTTATAACACAAAGAAAGCAAATTGGGGCCAATTTCATTTGAAATTGACCCAATTAAAAGCTGACGCAAAATTAAACGCAATAGAATTTGGCAAAATAGTAAACAAAACAGATTTAGAAGCAAACATAAACAAATTTATAACTAAAATTAAAGAATCTTGTGAGGAAACATTTAATAAAATTAGGAACAATACACAACTTACTATACCGTGGTGGTCCGACGAGCTCGCTGAGCTGAGGTCGGAAGTGAATACCAGGAGACGCCGCATCCGATGCGCAGCACCCGTCCGGAGACAGAAAGTCGTCGATGAGTACCTGCAAGCAAAAATAAAATATGAGTCCCTTGCAAAGAAGGCGCAGACGGAGAGCTGGAAGGCTTTCTGTGGGAGACAAGATCGGGAAGGAATGTGGGAGGGGATATATAGGGTCATGGGACGGACCGCCAGGAGACAGGAAGACTTGCCGTTGGAGAAGGATGGATTGCTACTGAGTGCACAGGAATCGGCTCAGCTGTTGGCCGAGACCTTCTACCCGGAAGACCTAGAGGAGGGTGAAAATGCTGACCACCGCCGGACACGTGAAGCGGCCTGTCGTGTAAACGACTGGGCGCATGATGAACAGCATGACCCACCGTTTACACTTCAGGAGCTGAAGACCGCGGTGGGAAGCTTTAACCCGAAGAAGGCACCCGGGGCAGACGGTCTCACAGCCGATATCTGTGCCCAAGTCATTTCCCGGGACCCAGGGACGTTCCTTGCACTGGCCAATAAGTGCCTGGAGCACGGATACTTCCCTGGAGCCTGGAAAGTGGCAACGGTGGTAGTCCTCCGTAAACCCGGCAAGGATTCCTACACCACCCCAAAGTCGTATAGGCCGATCGGCCTCCTACCAGTCCTAGGCAAAGTCCTTGAGAAACTGCTAGTAGCCAGACTGAAATGGCATTTAATCCCGCGGCTTAGTACTCGCCAGTTTGGTTTCATGCCACAGAGGAGCACCGAGGACTCCCTCTACACCATGATACAACACATCAAGGGGAAGCTGAGAGAAAAGAAGCTGATCACTGTTGTATCACTGGACATAGAGGGAGCCTTCGACAGCGCATGGTGGCCGGCCATCAGGACCAGACTGGCTGAGGAAAAGTGCCCGGTGAACCTCAGGAGGCTGCTAGACAGCTGACTGGTAGGAGTGTCAAAGTGCGATACGCGGGTGTCGAGTGTCGCAGGGACACGACAAAGGGGTGTGTGCAAGGGTCCATTGGCGGTCCGATCCTATGGAACCTTATCCTCGACCCACTGCTAAAGGGGCTGGAGGAGCGTGGCGTCCACTGCCAGGCCTTCGCCGATGACGTGGTGATGATCTTCGACGGTGAGACAGCGTTGGAAGTCCAGGGGTATGCCAATGCCGCCCTCGAGTATGTTCGGGTGTGGGGCATCAGAAATAAGCTGAAGTTTGCACCGCAAAAAACTTGTGCAATGGTGATTACCAAGAAGCTTAAGTACGATGTCCCGCATCTGAGCATGGGCGGGGTAGACATTGGCATGTCTAGGGAAATCAAGATTCTGGGACTCACCGTCGACCACCAGCTCACTTTCAACTCACATGTCGCAAACGTTTGCAGAAAAGCTGTGAACATCTATAAGCAGCTGGCACGTGCGGCAAAAGTGAGCTGGGGCCTTCATCCGGAGATCATCCGCACGATATATACGGCAGCAGTGGAGCCCGTTATCTTGTACGCGGCAAGCGCCTGGGCGCCGGCCGCAAAGAAGATCGGAGTGCAGAAAAGCCTCAACACGGTCCAGAGAGGTTTCGCGCAGAAGCTCTGCAAATCCTACCGCACCGTATCGCTGAACGCGTCCCTGGTGCTGGCTGGGATACTCCCCCTCGACCTCCGAATACAGGAAGCAGCCGCTCTGTATGAGGCGAAGAGGGGGGTGCCGCAGCCGGCACTCGCGGGCAGGGAGGTGGAGCGGGTGGTGGCGTTTGCAGAGACTCCGCACCCGGCGAAGCATGCGGCCATGGAGTTCGTGTGCCTGGGGGACCGGACGCTTGTGGACACCCACAATACCCAAGCAGTCAGAATCTTTACGGACGGCAGTAAGACTGCGGGCAAGGTCGGAGCAGCGCTGTCACTCTGGGACGGCGATGCCGAGACCAAGTCCGTAAAGCTCAGCCTGCCGTCGTACTGCACGGTCTACCAGGCGGAACTTCTGGCCGTATGTGTAGCCACGCGCGAAATCCTCAAGAGCAAGGAGGGAACCTTCGGTATCTACAGTGACTCGAGGGCCGCACTGGAAACAGTCACAAACCAGGGTTCCCTCCACGCACTGGCCGTGGAGGCGAGGGCGAATGTTGCCGTGGCTTTATCCCAGAACAAAGATATATCTTTGTTCTGGATAAAGGCACACGCGGGACTCGAGGGCAACGAGCGCGCAGACCACCTCGCAAAGGAGGCTGCACTCCGATCCAAGAGGAGGCCGGACTATGACCGCTGCCCGGTTTCGTTCGTCAAGCGACAGATCCGTTTGGGGTCGCTCGACGAATGGAACCGGAGGTACAAGAGCGGCGAGACAGCCTCGGGCACTAAACTGTTCTTCCCCGACGCCATAAAAGCCTTCAAGTTGGTCAAGAAGATGGGCGTAACGAGCGTTCTAACGCAGGTTTTCACGGGGCATGGTGGGTTCTCCGAATACCTGCACCGCTTCAAGTGTAAGGAGAACCCATCATGCATCTGTGAACCTAATGTAGTGGAGTCAGTCGCCCACGTCTTGACTGAATGCCCCGTTTTTGGAACGAGACGATACGAAACGGAATTAAAAATAGACACGGCAATAAATAAAAATAGCCTGGACAAAATTATAGAGAACAGCAAGATACGGAAAGAATTTTTGGAATACTGCATAGAGATATCATTAATAGTAATAAGAAGAAATAAAGAATCATAAAACCTATGCTTTATCTTATATGGATATTTTCAAAAAAATGAAAGGATATAAAGATCTAAGCATAGAATAAGTCAAATTATAGAAACATTAAAAAAAAAAAAAAAAAAAAAAAAAAAAAAAAAAAAAAAAAAAAAAAAAAAA
Source organism: Thalpophila matura (assembly GCA_948465475.1). Lineage (NCBI taxonomy): Eukaryota > Metazoa > Arthropoda > Insecta > Lepidoptera > Noctuidae > Thalpophila > Thalpophila matura. The sequence goes on from OX419194.1 coordinate 23,600, forward strand.
AAAAAAAAAAAAATTTTGGAACAACTAATTTTAAAAAACAGATATTAACAAAATTATGTATAGCAACCTTTAAAAACATTTTCAAAATTAACAAGCAAAACAAAAATAGCAGTAACATAATTATAACTAATAGACTGAAAAGGACTCTGACAACGTCAGGGGGACACTCCGAAATTAGGGTTTAAAAAAAAAAAAAAAAAAAAAAAAAAAAAACCTAACCTAACCTAACCTAACCTAACCTAACCTAACCTAACCTAACCTAACCTAACCTAACCTAACCTAACCTAACCTAACCTAACCTAACCTAACCTAACCTAACCTAACCTAACCTAACCTAACCTAACCTAACCTAACCTAACCTAACCTAACCTAACCTAACCTAACCTAACCTAACCTAACCTAACCTAACCTAACCTAACCTAACCTAACCTAACCTAACCTTTTTTTTTTTTTTTTTTTTTTTTTTTGTACGTGTGGGGAATCCTCATAGGATGTCCCCCGCCCTAGGGGGGGCGGGGGGGTCTGTCAGACTTTTACTGACTAAACCCCACACGGTGTTCCTCCATCTACCTTAAGCCGGGAGGGCCGAGAGATACTCGCACATTCTTCCGCACCCCCCGGCAGGTCTTGGCCCGCCAACTAAGGCGGGCCCCGTCACCCTATGCGGCCGTCACCCTACGGCCGCACTCCCAAGGCGCGCGCGGAACACGGCGCGCAACCTTCACAGGGCCTGCATCTGATCGGGCGACGAACCCCCCAGTTCGCCGCCCGCAGGCCGCACCCTATGGTGGCCGGAGGTCATTGGCCGCCCTACGGCGCCCGGTGCGTCTGCTGCGGGTGGAGAGAGGGGATAGTGCCTCCCTCTCCCTTTCCGCCGCCTCCTTGGCGTCCATCACCTCCTCGCAGAAGGAGGCGACGGCATTCCAAGCGCTCTCGCCACCGACCATGGACAGAACCACGGCCGGCAGCGAGAGGTCACCCGCAGCGTTGACTGCCGCACGGAGGACACGGCGCTGCTCTGCCCATGCTGGGCATACCTCCAAGGTATGCTGCGCCGTGTCGTCGCGGCAGTCGCAGTGATGGCAACCGGGCACCGGCTCCCGACCTATGCGGCACAGGTACTTTCCGAAGCACCCATGTCCGGAAAGCACCTGTGTCAGCCGGAAGCTGAGGGCGCCATGCCTTCTCTCCAGCCACTCCTTCATGACGGGTCTTACCGCCGCTATTGCGGCGTGCCCTGCGCTGGGTCGCGCAAGTCGTTGCTCCCATTCCGCCACCAGGATCTGGCGGAGCTCGGTCCTGTGTGCCTCAGCTTGCCGAGGCACCAGACGCTCACCCCGCTCCAATGCGTCCTTGCGCCACTGATATAGTGACGCAAGGAGGCCTGCGTCGAGATCCCAGGGCGGTGATCCGGCTAAGAGGCTCGCCGCCTCGAAGGAGATCGTACGGTATCCCCTTACAACCCTGACGGCCATCGCCCGCTGCGGTCTCCGCAGTACTGCGACATTGCGGGCCGTCAGGTTATTCGCCCACACTGGCGCCCCGTAGAGCGCCATGGACCGTACGATCCCCACGTAGAGCCTCCGGCAGGAGGTATTTGGCCCCCCCAAATTGGGCAGCAGCCGCGACAGTGCGGCCGCGGCGCCCATCAATCTGGGGGCCAGCCGCTTGAAGTGCGGCCCGAAGTCCCACCGGCTGTCAAGGACGAGTCCCAAGTACTTCATCGTCGACTCGACACCGATGGAGACCCCTCCCACCACGATGTTGGATCCCGGAGGCGGCCCCTTCCGAGGCCCGTGGAAACAAAGGGCCTCAGATTTGTGCAGGGCCACCTCGAGACCCAACCGCCGGATCCTACCTACGACTTGCGCGACCCCAGCTGTCGCCAATATGGTCGCCTGCCGGTGCGTCTTCCCACGCGCTGTCACTAGCGTGTCGTCGGCGTAACAAATGACGCCGACGCCGTGGAGAAGCGCACCGCGCAGCACCCAGTCGTACCCGATGTTCCACAGGAGCGGCCCCAGTACCGATCCCTGTGGAACACCGCACGACATCTCTCGCCGACCCCATCCTTCTCGACCCGGGTATATGACGGCTCTGTCCGTCAAGTAGGCCCCGATGATGCGGCGGAGGTAGTTCGGCACCCCATGATAGAGGAGTGCCTCCCTAATGCAACTCCAGGGCATGGTGTTGAAGGCATTGGCGATGTCCAGAGACACCGCCAAGACGACCTCGCCCCGGGCCACTGCTTCCTCCGCCAGGAACCTCACGCGCATGATGGCATCTACTGTGGAACGCCCCCGGCGGAAACCGAACTGGTTGTCCGCCAGATCCGGCCCCTCCCCACTCAGGTGCTGGACGAGGCGGTCCGCGATAATTCGCTCGAAGAGCTTACACACCTCGTCCAGCAACACGATGGGCCGGTATGCGGACGGACTGTCCGCAGGGCGCCCCTCCTTCTTCAGCAGGACCAGCTTCCCCGTCTTCCACCGGCGTGGAAACTGGCCCCGCTCCAAACATGCGCTAAAGAGTCCCGCTAATCGGGGCCCGAGAGCCCTTAAGGCCAGGACCCACGCACGGCCTGGAATGCCGTCGGGCCCTGGGGCGGTGTTTTTGGCCTGAAGCCTATCCACCGCCACTCTCAGCTCTACCCGGGTCACTTCGGGCACTTCGTCGTCGTCGACTTCCGCGTTAGGCACCATGTGAGGCGGAACCATGGGCGGTGGCGTGTGCTCCGCCCTGGAAGGGAACAGAGCGCTCACCACGCCCCCAAGCACCTGCGGCTGGAGACTCCGGGACAGTGGGGGCGCCCACGGGCGTAGTTTACCCCTCACCATGAGGTAAGGGCGTCCCCACGGATCACGGTCCAGAGTCGCCAGCAGCTCTTCGCGGGCCTGGATCTTGGCCCGCTTTATTTCCAGCTTGAGGGCTTTCTTCGCCACTCTGTACCCTTCGTACAGTTCCGCCTCTTCGACCTCGTCGCGATAGGTCCTTCTGCGGTACCTGGTGTACCGGCGCCGCACTGCCACACAGGCGATGCGCAACTGCGCGATTTCTTGCGACCACCAGTACACCTGGCGCCTGGCAGGTATCGGCCGAACACGGGGCATCGCCGCATCGCAAATATGCGACATGCCCTTCCGGAACCACTCTGCCTCCACGTCTATGTCGACAGGCCTGTCGGGCGACTCCAACCAGGCCTGCACGATTGAAGCCTCCAGAAGGGCCTCCCGGTCCAGCCGTTTTAGTGCCCAACGCGGGCCGTCCCCCACCCCAACCGGGGCCGCTTGGAGCGGACCGCTCGAGGTCTGGGCGGAGACGTTGAACCGAATGTATCGGTGATCCGACAACGTCTCCACCTCCTCCAATACGCGCCACTCCTGCACACGGCGCGCGAGAGCGGGGCTAGCGAACGAAATGTCCACTATGGACCCGCCCCGCTGGCGCACGCACGTTTGCACGGAGCCCCGGTTTAGGAGAAGTAGGCCTAGCTCCACAGCCCACTCCTCCAGCACTTCCCCTCGTGCATCCGTCGTCGGGGAACCCCAAGCCGTAGACTTGGCGTTGAAGTCCCCCGCGACGAGAACGGGATGAGGACGGCGGCGACTGACGACAGTGCCCAGCTCTGCTACAGAGCCCTCGAAGTCGGCGAGAGATTGGTTGGGGGAGAAGTAAACCCCCACGACCATGACCTCATCACACATCGCCGCGACATATCCCCGTCCCCGGGTGACGGTCTCGAGGGACGGGGACCCAGCGGCGACGTGCGTGAGTAGCGCCACCGAGCCGCTAGTGTCGCTCACCCAGTCATTCCTGGGGGGGACAAAATAGGGCTCGGCGACGATGGCGACATTGATGAACCACTCCGCCATGCTCTGGAGCAAAAGATCCTGAGCTCTGGCGCAGTGGTTGATGTTGGCTTGGAGGAGACGAAGGTGTGGGGCCATTACTGGGTTTCCATGGCTATCGTCTCCTCCACAGCCTTTTGCGGCTCTTTGTTCCCCGCAGCCGGTGGGTGAGTCGGCTGCGAGGAATCAGTTGCTCCCAATCCAGGTTTGGTAGGCCTCTTTTTGCGCTTGGTCCCAGCGCAAGCCTTGTTGCCCACCCGATGCTCCGCCGGCTTGCCCGCCGCCGCACAAACTACGCAGTGCGGCGCGGCACTGCAAGAGGCGGCTTTGTGACCGGGCTGACCGCAGCGGAAGCAAAGCTGGCTGCGGTCTACCCCCGCGGTGCACCGTGCTCCGACGTGCCCCTCCTCGATGCATCGGTAGCACCTCAGGGGCTTGGGCGTCAGGAGCTTCACTTGCGCCGAGACCCAGCCCACCAACAGCCTGTTGCCCTTTGACAGTTTTTGGGCCGCCGCAACGGGGCAGCTCACCAGAACTGTCCCAAGGCCTGTAAAGCCCGGCCGAATAGCACCCGTCTTTACGTGCTCTTGTGGGCACTCCCCGACCCTTGCGACGGCGGCTGTCACCTCTTCGGGCGTCACTGAGTCATCCAGGCCAGAAACGCGCAAGTCCAAAGACTTGATCGGCCTGGACACTCGAACGTCTTCCTGTCCGAGTGACGCCCTCAGTTTTTCGGCAAGGGCGTCCGCCTTCAAGCCGCTAGTGGAGCCGGAAATTTCCAGCAAGCGAGCACCGGTAGCAGTTGTTTTGCACCGGATACCCGCTATGCCGAGATCGGGGAGCGAAATCTCAGCTTTGGCCTTCGCAAGGATCTCGGCATAGCTGACTCCCCGCTCCACCGCTCCAGGCTGCAGCGTCAACACCACGGCCGTTGAACGTGGGGCACGGAGCCTGGCACCAACTTTTTTGGCCGCCTTTTCTGCTTTTTGGGCAGTCTTCTTTGCCTTGCGGCTTGCCTTTTTGGCCTTCTTCTTGGACCCAGCTGTCTCCCAATTATCAGCACTGGGCCCAGCAGGCTCGAGGCGTTCCTGTGAGGAGACTTGGGTAGAGGTCCCAGGTGTTGCCACTGCCGCTGCCGCTTTCTTCCCCTTCCCCTTTCCCTTCCCTTTGCCCTTTTGGGATATGGGGGCTGCGGGAGCCGCTGAGGAGGCGGAAGTAGACGCTGCCATTTGGCTTGGCTGCGCTGTTAGTGCCGGGGCTGCGGTTTTTGCCGCATACGTAGTTGCCGTTGCCACTCTGTGGTCTGCAGCCAAGGGCGGGCGCAGAAGCCTGCCCTCCAAAACCCCAAACCTAGCGTTAAGGCTGGCCAGTTCCTTTCGGAGCAGGGAGGCCAGCTCCGACTCTTGGGGCTGTGACAGACCTATTTCCGCCCGAAGACGCGTCAGGCGGAAGTTCTCCATTTCCGCCTTGAACGCGTCGTGCTCCTTACGGAGCTCCGCCACTTTGGCTGCTAGCCGGGCGTTTTCCGCCTGCAATTTTAAGGTCTCCTCTGAGGAAGTGCGCTGAAGGAGGACTTCGGTATAAGCAACAATTGACGCCGTTGCCTCCTTCAGTGCCTTCTGGCTGCACCCGCTGAGGCCTTTGGAGACCTTGCCTACTCTTTTGATGGCCGCTACAGCCTCCAACATCCCGGTATTGAGGTCGGCAGCGGTCATGTCAACTGCTGTGACTTCTGCCGACATTGAGGCCGCAGAGGACTCTGACAGTCTGGTGATTCGGCCAATGGTCACCCTCTCTGTCAGAGCGGCAACTTGCCGCTCGTCCTCTGCGCGCTTCTCCTCAGCCGCTGCCGCCTTTTGGGCGGCCTTTAACTCCCTTCTGGCCTTAGCCAGGCCGACATACTTGCCTGTTGCTTTGGCCGCGACCTTAGCAGCCGGATCGTCCGTATCACTCAAGGCCGTGTCCGACCCCGAGTGATCCACGCTAGTGCGCATGCGTTTCCGCAGATGTTTTGAGTGACTGCTCTCCGCACTCATCGCACTAGCCACACTAACCATGGATGCAGTGTCCGAATCTGACACTGCATCACACCTCTCCAACTGTACCACTGGTACCGACGTCGTTTTTGTTTTTTTGTTTAAGTTTAAATCCATTTGATTCCCACGAGTAAGGAAGAAGTATTCGTCAACCCGGGCAGTGCTCCATGCCCTTAAAAAGGTAAGCCTATATACTGTAGAGGGCGGCAGGTATCTACAGGGGAAGCGCTCGCGACCGGATTCCCACCAGCCACTCATCCCCTCGCCGCGCTTCGAAACTTGGGATTGGGTGGTTTTTTATCTTAGAGGTGTCCTTCCTCTGGGCCAGGCGGTTAAGCCAAGCCCCCGACGGCGGCATTAGGCATGCCTCTGTCCGCTGTCCGGCCAACCCGACTCAGCGGACCCGCCGAAAAAGTTTGCTCTGAAAAGAGCAAACACCCGTGCCGCTTTGGTGCGCCTGCACCGCAGCGGCCTAGCCGCATCCATGCCAATCGACCATGGTCGATCGAACAGGAGCGGCCCGCCCTGTGTCTCTCTTCGTCTGGCCCCTCCCCTCGGACCTGTCCGGCATGAGTAACTCTACCCGGCATAGCCCCGAGGATCATTGAAAGCACGCAAGCCCCACCACGACGACAACGTGGAGACACCCTCGGTGGGGAACCTAACCTAACCTAACCTAACCTAACCTAACCTTTTTTTTTTTTTTTTTTTTTTGTACGTGTGGGGAATCCTCATAGGATGTCCCCCGCCCTAGGGGGGGGCGGGGGGGTCTGTCAGACTTTTACTGACTAAACCCCACACGGTGTTCCTCCATCTACCTTAAGCCGGGGGGGGCCGAGAGATACTCGCACATTCTTCCGCACCCCCCGGCAGGTCTTGGCCCGCCAACTAAGGCGGGCCCCGTCACCCTATGCGGCCGTCACCCTACGGCCGCACTCCCAAGGCGCGCGCGGAACACGGCGCGCAACCTTCACAGGGCCTGCATCTGTTCGGGCGACGAACCCCCCAGTTCGCCGCCCGCAGGCCGCACCCTACGGTGGCCGGAGGTCATTGGCCGCCCTACGGCGCCCGGTGCGTCTGCTGCGGGTGGAGAGAGGGGATAGTGCCTCCCTCTCCCTTTCCGCCGCCTCCTTGGCGTCCATCACCTCCTCGCAGAAGGAGGCGACGGCATTCCAAGCGCTCTCGCCACCGACCATGGACAGAACCACGGCCGGCAGCGAGAGGTCACCCGCAGCGTTGACCGCCGCACGGAGGACACGGCGCTGCTCTGCCCATGCTGGGCATACCTCCAAGGTATGCTGCGCCGTGTCGTCGCGGCAGTCGCAGTGATGGCAACCGGGCACCGGCTCCCGACCTATGCGGCACAGGTACTTTCCGAAGCACCCATGTCCGGAAAGCACCTGTGTGAGCCGGAAGCTGAGGGCGCCATGCCTTCTCTCCAGCCACTCCTTCATGACGGGTCTTACCGCCGCTATTGCGGCGTGCCCTGCGCTGGGTCGCGCAAGTCGTTGCTCCCATTCCGCCACCAGGATCTGGCGGAGCTCGGTCCTGTGTGCCTCAGCTTGCCGAGGCACCAGACGCTCGCCCCGCTCCAATGCGTCCTTGCGCCACTGATATAGTGACGCAAGGAGGCCTGCGTCGAGATCCCAGGGCGGTGATCCGGCTAAGAGGCTCGCCGCCTCGAAGGAGATCGTACGGTATCCCCTTACAACCCTGACGGCCATCGCCCGCTGCGGTCTCCGCAGTACTGCGACATTGCGGGCCGTCAGGTTGTTCGCCCACACTGGCGCCCCATAGAGCGCCATGGACCGTACGATCCCCACGTAGAGCCTCCGGCAGGAGGTATTTGGCCCCCCCAAATTGGGCAGCAGCCGCGACAGTGCGGCCGCGGCGCCCATCAATCTGGGGGCCAGCCGCTTGAAGTGCGGCCCGAAGTCCCACCGGCTGTCGAGGACGAGTCCCAAGTACTTCATCGTCGACTCGACACCGATGGAGACCCCTCCCACCACGATGTTGGATCCCGGAGGCGGCCCCTTCCGAGGCCCGTGGAAACAAAGGGCCTCAGATTTGTGCAGGGCCACCTCGAGACCCAACCGCCGGATCCTACCAACGACTTGCGCGACCCCAGCTGTCGCCAATATGGTCGCCTGCCGGTGCGTCTTCCCACGCGCTGTCACTAGCGTGTCGTCGGCGTAACAAATAACGCCGACGCCGTGGAGAAGCGCACCGCGCAGCACCCAGTCGTACCCGATGTTCCACAGGAGCGGCCCCAGTACCGATCCCTGTGGAACACCGCACGACATTTCTCGCCGACCCCATCCTTCTCGACCCGGGTATATGACGGCTCTGTCCGTAAAGTAGGCCCCGATGATGCGGCGGAGGTAGTTCGGCACCCCATGATAGAGGAGTGCCTCCCTAATGCAACTCCAGGGCATGGTGTTGAAGGCATTGGCGATGTCCAGAGACACCGCCAAGACGACCTCGCCCCGGGCCACTGCTTCCTCCGCCAGGACCCTCACGCGCATTATGGCATCCACTGTGGAGCGCCCCCGGCGGAAACCGAACTGGTTGTCCGCCAGATCCGGCCCCTCCCCACTCAGATGCTGGACGAGGCGGTCCGCGATAATTCGCTCGAAGAGCTTGCACACCTCGTCCAACAACACGATGGGCCGGTATGCGGACGGACTGTCCGCAGGGCGCCCCTCCTTCTTCAGCAGGACCAGCTTCCCCGTCTTCCACCGGCGTGGAAACTGGCCCCGCTCCAAACATGCGCTAAAGAGTCCCGCTAATCGGGGCCCGAGAGCCCTTAAGGCCAGGACCCATGCACGGCCTGGAATGCCGTCGGGCCCTGGGGCGGTGTTTTTGGCCTGAAGCCTATCCACCGCCACTCTCAGCTCTACCCGGGTCACTTCGGGCACTTCGTCGTCGTCGACTTCCGCGTCGGGCACCATGTGAGGCGGAACCATGGGCGGTGGCGTGTGCTCCGCCCTGGAAGGGAACAGAGCGCTCACCACGCCCTCAAGCACCTGCGGCTGGAGACTCCGGGACAGTGGGGGGGCCCACGGGCGTAATTTGCCCCTCACCATGAGGTAAGGGCGCCCCCACGGATCACGGTCCAGAGTCGCCAGCAGCTCCTCGCGAGCCTGGATCTTTGCCAGCTTGATGGCTAGCTTGAGGGCTTTCTTCGCCACTCTGTACCCTTCGTACAGTTCCGCCTCTTCGACCTCGTCGCGATAGGTCCTTCTGCGGTACCTGGTGTACCGGCGCCGCACTGCCACACAGGCGATGCGCAACTGCGCGATTTCTTGCGACCACCAGTACACCTGGCGCCTGGCAGGTATCGGCCGAACACGGGGCATCGCCGCATCGCAAATATGCGACATGCCCTTCTGGAACCACTCTGCCTCCACGTCTATGTCGACAGGCCTGTCGGGCGACTCCAACCAGGCCTGCACGATTGAAGCCTCCAGAAGGGCCTCCCGGTCCAGCCGTTTTAGCGCCCAACGCGGGCCGTCCCCCACCCCAACCGGGGCCGCTTGGAGCGGACCGCTCGAGGTCTGGGCGGAGACGTTGAACCGAATGTATCGGTGATCCGACAACGTCTCCACCTCCTCCAATACGCGCCACTCCTGCACACGGCGCGCGAGAGCGGGGCTAGCGAACGAAATGTCCACTATGGACCCGCCCCGCTGGCGCACGCACGTTTGCACGGAGCCCCGGTTTAGGAGAAGTAGGCCTAGCTCCACAGCCCACTCCTCCAGCACTTCCCCTCGTGCATCCGTCGTCGGGGAACCCCAAGCCGTAGACTTGGCGTTGAAGTCCCCCGCGACGAGAACGGGATGAGGACGGCGGCGACTGACGACAGTGCCCAGCTCTGCTACAGAGCCCTCGAAGTCGGCGAGAGATTGGTTGGGGGAGAAGTAAACCCCCACGACCATGACCTCATCACACATCGCCGCGACATATCCCCGTCCCCGGGTGACGGTCTCGAGGGACGGGGACCCAGCGGCGACGTGCGTGAGTAGCGCCACCGAGCCGCTAGTGTCGCTCACCCAGTCATTCCTGGGGGGGACAAAATAGGGCTCGGCGACGATGGCGACATTGATGAACCACTCCGCCATGCTCTGGAGCAAAAGGTCCTGAGCTCTGGCGCAGTGGTTAATGTTGGCTTGGAGGAGACGAAGGTGTGGGGCCATTACTGGGTTTCCATGGCTATCGTCTCCTCCACAGCCTTTTGCGGCTCTTTATTTCCCGCAGCCGGTGGGTGAGTCGGCTGCGAGGAATCAATTTCTCCCAGTCCCTTTTTGGGAGGCTTCTTTTTGCGCTTGGTCCCAGCGCAAGCCTTGCTGCCCGCCCGGTGCTCCGCCGGCTTGCCCGCCGCCGCACAAACTACGCAATGCGGTGGGGCACTGCAAGACGCGGCCTTGTGTCCGGGCTGACCGCAGCGGAAGCATAGCTGGCTGCGGTCGACCCCCGAGGTGCACCGCACTCCGACGTGACCTTCCTCGATACATCGGTAGCACCTCAGGGGCTTGGGCGTCAGGAGCTTTACTTGCGCCGAGACCCAGCCCACCAGTAGCCTGTTGCCCTTCATGATTTTTTGGGCCGCCGCAACGGGACAGCCCACTAGCACCGTCCCAAGGCCGGAGAAGCCCGGACGTATCGTGCCAACCTTAACTTGGTCTTGCTGGCACTCTCCGGCTCTTGCGACGGCGCCCGCGACCTCCTCCGGCGTGACGGAATCGTCCAGGCCAGAGATGCGCAGATCCGCACATTTTGTTGGCCTGGACACCTTAACATCCTCCGCAGAAAGCGACGCCCGCAGCTTTTCGGCGAGTGCGTCCGCCTTTGGACCACTAGACGCGCCGGAAATCTCCAGCAAACGGGCACCGGTAGCAGTAGGCTTGCACCGAATGCCCGCTATGCCGAGATCTGGGAGCGAAATCTCGGCTTTGGCCTTCGCCAAGATGCCGGCGTAGCTAAGGCCCCGCTCCTCCGCTCCAGGCTGCAGTGTCAGCACGACCGCGGTGGATCGAGGGGCACGGAGCCTGGTGGCATCTTTTTTGGCCGCTTTTGCCGCTTTTTTCTCCGCCTTCTTAGCCTTGTTTTTGGCCTTCTTGGCTTTTTTCTTGGCGCCGACTTCCTCCCACTCTCCTCCGCTGGGTTTGGGAGCCTCGGAGTGTCCCTGTGAAGGGCCTTGGGTGGATGTGCTCGGGGCCACCGGGACCACCGTCTTCTTTCCCTTCCCTTTGCCCTTCTTTGACGTTGGGGCCATCGGGGTTATCAAGGAAGACGATGAAGTAGCCGCTCGACCAGTCTTTGCTCCTGACTGTACAGCTGCAGCTTTGGCCGCGTAGGTCGCCGTTGTGGCCGCAGCTTTAGCCGAATTAGTTGGCGTCGGTGCCCCTCGACTGTCTGCAGCCAAGGGCGGGCGCAGAAGCCTGCCTTCTAAAACCCCGAATCGTGCATTTAAGCTGGTCAGTTCCTGGCGGAGCAGGGAAGCCAGCTCTGACTCCTGGGGTTGTTGTGGCAGGCCTATCTCCGTCCTAAGATGAGCCAGGCGGAAGCTCGCCATCTCCGCCCTGAGCTCGTTGTGCTCCTTGCGGAGCTCCGCAACCTTGGCAGCCAGCCGGGTGTTCTCGGCCTGCAGCTTAGCTGTCTCTTCTGTGGAAGTGCGCTGAAGGAGTGCCTCTGCGTAAGCCACAATTGATGCCGTGGCTTCCTTCAGCGCCTTCTGACTGCACCCGCTCAGGCCTTTGGACACCTTGCCCACTCTTTTGATGGCTGCCACTGCGTCCATCATTCCGGTATTCAAATCGGATGCCGTCATATCTGCGACTGCGACGTCGATAGAAGCCGCAGTCGACGCGGCAGACGACTCCGATAATCGGGTGATGCGACCGGCGATCACCTTCTCCGTGAGAGCGGCCACTTGCCGCTCGTCTTCCGCACGTCTGTCTTCCGCCGCAGCCACCTTCTGGGCGGCCTTCAGCTCCCTTCGAGCTTTGGCCAAGCCAACATATTGACCTGCCATTGCAGGACCGGCCGCGACTTTAGGGGCTGGGTCTTCCTTGTCACTCAGGGCCGTGTCCGACCCCGAGTGTTCTGCGTTAGTGCGAGCACGCTTACGTAGGCGCTTTGAGCTTACGCTCTCCGCGCTCCTCATGCTCGTCATGCTGACCATACTCGATGCGGTGTCCGAATCTGACACATCGCATCGCTCCAAGCGTACCACTGGTACCGACGTCTTTTTGTTTGTGTTTTTATTTAAAGTATCCATATAATTCCCACGAGTATTGGAAGATATAAAGGTCCACCCGGGCAGTGCTCCATGCCCTTAAAAAGGTAAGCCTATATACTGTAGAGGGCGGCAGGTATCTACAGGGGAAGCGCTCGCGACCGGATTCCCACCAGCCACTCATCCCCTCGCCGCGCTTCGAAACTTGGGATTGGGTGGTTTTTTATCTTAGAGGTGTCCTTCCTCTGGGCCAGGCGGTTAAGCCAAGCCCCCGACGGCGGCATTAGGCATGCCTCCGTCCGCTGTCCGGCCAACCCGACTCAGCGGACCCGCCGAAAAAGTTTGCTCTGAAAAGAGCAAACACCCGTGCCGCTTTGGTGCGCCTGCACCGCAGCGGCCTAGCCGCATCCATGCCAATCGACCATAGTCGATCGAACAGGAGCGGCCCGCCCTGTGTCTCTCTTCGTCTGGCCCCTCACCTCGGACCTGTCCGGCATGAGTAACTCTACCCGGCATAGCCCCGAGGATCATTGAAAGCACGCAAGCCCCACCACGACGGCAACGTGGAGACACCTCGGTGGGGAACCTAACCTAACCTAACCTAACCTAACCTAACCTAACCTAACCTAACCTAACCTAACCTAACCTAACCTAACCTAACCTAACCTAACCTAACCTAACCTAACCTAACCTTTTTTTTTTTTTTTTTTTTTTTTTTTTGTACGTGTGGGGAATCCTCATAGGATGTCCCCCGCCCTAGGGGGGGCGGGGGGGTCTGTCAGACTTTTACTGACTAAACCCCACACGGTGTTCCTCCATCTACCTTAAGCCGGGGGGGGCCGAGAGATACTCGCACATTCTTCCGCACCCCCCGGCAGGTCTTGGCCCGCCAACTAAGGCGGGCCCCGTCACCCTATGCGGCCGTCACCCTACGGCCGCACTCCCAAGGCGCGCGCGGAACACGGCGCGCAACCTTCACAGGGCCTGCATCTGTTCGGGCGACGAACCCCCTAGTTCGCCGCCCGCAGGCCGCACCCTACGGTGGCCGGAGGTCATTGGCCGCCCTACGGCGCCCGGTGCGTCTGCTGCGGGTGGAGAGAGGGGATAGTGCCTCCCTCTCCCTTTCCGCCGCCTCCTTGGCGTCCATCACCTCCTCGCAGAAGGAGGCGACGGCATTCCAAGCGCTCTCGCCACCGACCATGGACAGAACCACGGCCGGCAGCGAGAGGTCACCCGCAGCGTTGACCGCCGCACGGAGGACACGGCGCTGCTCTGCCCATGCTGGGCATACCTCCAAGGTATGCTGCGCCGTGTCGTCGCGGCAGTCACAGTGATGGCAACCGGGCGCCGGCTCCCGACCTATGCGGCACAGGTACTTTCCGAAGCACCCATGTCCGGAAAGCACCTGTGTGAGCCGGAAGCTGAGGGCGCCATGCCTTCTCTCCAGCCACTCCTTCATAACGGGTCTTACCGCCGCTATTGCGGCGTGCCCTGCGCTGGGTCGCGCAAGTCGTTGCTCCCATTCCGCCACCAGGATCTGGCGGAGCTCGGTCCTGTATGCCTCAGCTTGCCGAGGCACCAGACGCTCGCCCCGCTCCAATGCGTCCTTGCGCCACTGATATAGTGACGCAAGGAGGCCCGCGTCGAGATCCCAGGGCGGTGATCCGGCTAAGAGGCTCGCCGCCTCGAAGGAGATCGTACGGTATCCCCTTACAACCCTGACGGCCATCGCCCGCTGCGGTCTCCGCAGTACTGCGACATTGCGGGCCGTCAGGTTGTTCGCCCACACTGGCGCCCCGTAGAGCGCCATGGACCGTACGATCCCCACGTAGAGCCTCCGGCAGGAGGTATTTGGCCCCCCCAAATTGGGCAGCAGCCGCGACAGTGCGGCCGCGGCGCCCATCAATCTGGGGGCCAGCCGCTTGAAGTGCGGCCCGAAGTCCCACCGGCTGTCGAGGACGAGTCCCAAGTACTTCATCGTCGACTCGACACCGATGGAGACCCCTCCCACCACGATGTTGGATCCCGGAGGCGGGCCCTTCCGAGGCCCGTGGAAACAAAGGGCCTCGGATTTGTGCAGGGCCACCTCAAGACCCAACCGCCGGATCCTACCTACGACTTGCGCGACCCCAGCTGTCGCCAATATGGTCGCCTGCCGGTGCGTCTTCCCACGCGCTGTCACTAGCGTGTCGTCGGCGTAACAAATGACGCCGACGCCGTGGAGAAGCGCACCGCGCAGCACCCAGTCGTACCCGATGTTCCACAGGAGCGGCCCCAGTACCGATCCCTGTGGAACACCGCACGACATTTCTCGCCGACCCCATCCTTCTCGACCCGGGTATATGACGGCTCTGTCCGTCAAGTAGGCCCCGATGATGCGGCGGAGGTAGTTCGGCACCCCATGATAGAGGAGTGCCTCCCTAATGCAACTCCAGGGCATGGTGTTGAAGGCATTGGCGATGTCCAGAGACACCGCCAAGACGACCTCGCCCCGGGCCACTGCTTCCTCCGCCAGGACCCTCACGCGCATTATGGCATCCACTGTGGAGCGCCCCCGGCGGAAACCGAACTGGTTGTCCGCCAGATCCGGCCCCTCCCCACTCAGATGCTGGACGAGGCGGTCCGCGATAATTCGCTCGAAGAGCTTACACACCTCGTCCAGCAACACGATGGGCCGGTAGGCGGACGGACTGTCCGCAGGGCGCCCCTCCTTCTTCAGCAGGACCAGCTTCCCCGTCTTCCACCGGCGTGGAAACTGGCCCCGCTCCAAACATGCGCTAAAGAGTCCCGCTAATCGGGGCCCGAGAGCCCTTACGGCCAGGACCCATGCACGGCCTGGAATGCCGTCGGGCCCTGGGGCGGTGTTTTTGGCTTGAAGCCTATCCACCGCCACTCTCAGCTCTACCCGGGTCACTTCGGGCACTTCGTCGTCGTCGACTTCCGCGTTAGGCACCATGTGAGGCGGAACCATGGGCGGTGGCGTGTGCTCCGCCCTGGAAGGGAACAGAGCGCTCACCACGCCCTCAAGCACCTGCGGCTGGAGACTCCGGGACAGTGGGGGGGCCCACGGGCGTAATTTGCCCCTCACCATGAGGTAAGGGCGCCCCCACGGATCACGGTCCAGAGTCGCCAGCAGCTCCTCGCGAGCCTGGATCTTCGCCAGCTTGATGGCGAGCTTGAGGGCTTTCTTCGCCACTCTGTACCCCTCGTACAGTTCCGCCTCTTCGACCTCGTCGCGATAGGTCCTTCTGCGGTACCTGGTGTACCGGCGCCGCACTGCCACACAGGCGATGCGCAGCTGCGCGATTTCTTGCGACCACCAGTACACCTGGCGCCTGGCAGGTATCGGCCGAACACGGGGCATCGCCGCATCGCAGATATGCGACATGCCCTTCCGGAACCACTCTGCCTCCACGTCTATGTCGACAGGCCTGTCGGGCGACTCCAACCAGGCCTGCACGATTGAGGCCTCCAGAAGGGCCTCCCGGTCCAGCCGTTTTAGTGCCCAACGCGGGCCGTCCCCCACCCCAACCGGGGCCGCTTGGAGCGGACCGCTCGAGGTCTGGGCGGAGACGTTGAACCGAATGTATCGGTGATCCGACAACGTCTCCACCTCCTCCAATACGCGCCACTCCTGCACACGGCGCGCGAGAGCGGGGCTAGCGAACGAAATGTCCACTATGGACCCGCCCCGCTGGCGCACGCACGTTTGCACGGAGCCCCGGTTTAGGAGAAGTAGGCCTAACTCCACAGCCCACTCCTCCAGCACTTCCCCTCGTGCATCCGTCGTCGGGGAACCCCAAGCCGTAGACTTGGCGTTGAAGTCCCCCGCGACGAGAACGGGATGAGGACGGCGGCGACTGACGACAGTGCCCAGCTCTGCTACAGAGCCCTCGAAGTCGGCGAGAGATTGGTTGGGGGAGAAGTACACCCCCACGACCATTATCTCATCACACATCGCCGCGACATATCCCCGTCCCCGGGTGACGGTCTCGAGGGACGGGGACCCAGCGGCGACGTGTGTGAGTAGCGCCACCGAGCCGCTTGTGTCGCTCACCCAGTCATTCCTGGGGGGGACAAAATAGGGCTCGGCGACGATGGCGACATTTATGAACCACTCCGCCATGCTCTGGAGCAAAAGGTCCTGAGCTCTGGCGCAGTGGTTAATGTTGGCTTGGAGGAGACGAAGGTGTGGGGCCATTACTGGGTTTCCATGGCTATCGTCTCCTCCACAGCCTTTTGCGGCTCTTTATTGCCCGCAGCCGGTGGGTGAGTCGGCTGCGAGGAATCAGTTGCTCCTAATCCAGGTCTGGCAGGCTTCTTTTTGCGCTTGGTCCCAGCGCAAGCCTTGCTGCCCGCCCGATGCTCCGCCGGCTTGCCCGCCGCCGCACAAACTACGCAGTGCGGCGCGGCACTGCAAGAGGCGGCTTTGTGACCGGGCTGACCGCAGCGGAAGCAAAGCTGGCTGCGGTCGACCCCCGCGGTGCACCGCGCTCCGACGTGCCCCTCCTCGATGCATCGGTAGCACCTCAGGGGCTTGGGCGTCAGGAGCTTCACTTGCGCCGAGACCCAGCCCACCAACAGCCTGTTGCCCTTCGACAGTTTTTGGGCCGCTGCAACGGGGCAGCTCACCAGAACTGTCCCAAGGCCTGTAAAGCCCGGCCGAATAGCACCCGTCTTCACGTGCTCTTTCGGGCACTCCCCGACCCTTGCGACAGCGGCTGTCACCTCTTCGGGCGTGACTGAGTCGTCCAGGCCAGAAACGCGCAAGTCTAGAGACTTGATTGGCCTGGACACTCGAACATCGTCTTGTCCGAGTGACGCCCTCAGTTTTTCGGCAAGGGCGTCCGCCTTCGAGCCGCTGGTGGCGCCGGAAATTTCCAGCAAGCGGGCACCGGTAGCGGTTGGTTTGCACCGGATGCCCGTTATACCGAGATCGGGGAGTGAAATTTCAGCTTTAGCCTTCGCAAGAATCACGGCATAGCTGACTCCCCGCTCCTCCGCTCCAGGCTGCAGCGTCAATACCACAGCCGTTGAGCGTGGGGCACGGAGCCTGGCACCAGATTTTTTGGCCACCTTTTCGGCTTTTTGGGCCGTCTTTTTAGCCTTGCGGCTTGCCTTTTTGGCCTTTTTCTTGGCCCCAACTGTCTCCCAACTATCTCCACTGGGCCCAGCAGGATCTAGGCGCTCCTGTGAAGGGACTTGTGTGGAGGTCCCAGGTGTTGCCACTGCTGCTGCCGCTTTCTTACCCTTCCCCTTTCCCTTCCCCTTGCCCTTCTGGGACATGGGGGCTGCGGGAGCCGCTGAGGAGGCAGAGGTGGAAGCGGCCATTTGACTTGGCTGCGCTGATGGTGCCGAGGCTGCAGTTTTTGCCGCATAAGTCGGCGCAGACGCCGCTCTGTGGTCTGCAGCCAAGGGCGGGCGCAGAAGCCTGCCCTCCAAAACCCCAAACCTAGCGTTAAGGCTGGCCAGTTCCTTTCGGAGCAGGGAGGCCAGCTCCGACTCTTGGGGCTGTGACAGACCTATTTCCGCCCGAAGACGCGTCAGGCGGAAGTTCTCCATTTCCGCCTTGAACGCGTCGTGCTCCTTACGGAGCTCCGCCACTTTGGCTGCTAGCCGGGCGTTTTCCGCCTGCAATTTTAAGGTCTCCTCTGAGGAAGTGCGCTGAAGGAGGACTTCGGTATAAGCAACAATTGACGCCGTTGCCTCCTTCAGTGCCTTCTGGCTGCACCCGCTGAGGCCTTTGGAGACCTTGCCTACTCTTTTGATGGCCGCTACAGCCTCCAACATCCCCGTATTGAGGTCGGCAGCGGTCATGTCAACTGCTGTGACTTCTGCCGACATTGAGGCCGCAGAGGACTCTGACAGTCTGGTGATTCGGCCAATGGTCACCCTCTCTGTCAGAGCGGCAACTTGCCGCTCGTCGTCTGCGCGCTTCTCCTCGGCCGCTGCCGCCTTTTGGGCGGCCTTTAACTCCCTTCTGGCCTTAGCCAGGCCGACATACTTGCCTGTTGCTTTGGCCGCAACCTTAGCAGCCGGATCTTCCGTATCACTCAGGGCCGTGTCCGACCCCGAGTGATCCACGCTAGTGCGCATGCGTTTCCGCAGATGTTTTGAGTGACTGCTCTCCGCACTCATCGCACTAGCCACACTAACCATGGATGCAGTGTCCGAATCTGACACTGCATCACACCTCTCCAACTGTACCACTGGTACCGACGTCGTTTTTGTTTTTTTGTTTAAATTTAAATCCATTTGATTCCCACGAGTAAGGAAGAAGTATTCGTCAACCCGGGCAGTGCTCCATGCCCTTAAAAAGGTAAGCCTATATACTGTAGAGGGCGGCAGGTATCTACAGGGGAAGCGCTCGCGACCGGATTCCCACCAGCCACTCATCCCCTCGCCGCGCTTCGAAACTTGGGATTGGGTGGTTTTTTATCTTAGAGGTGTCCTTCCTCTGGGCCAGGCGGTTAAGCCAAGCCCCCGACGGCGGCATTAAGCATGCCTCCGTCCGCTGTCCGGCCAACCCGACTCAGCGGACCCGCCGAAAAAGTTTGCTCTGAAAAGAGCAAACACACGTGCCGCTTTGGTGCGCCTGCACCGCAGCGGCCTAGCCGCATCCATGCCAATCGACCATGGTCGATCGAACAGGAGCGGCCCTCCCTGGGTCTCTCTTCGTCTGGCCCCTCCCCTCGGACCTGTCCGGCATGAGTAACTCTACCCGGCATAGCCCCGAGGATCATTGAAGCACGCAAGCCCCACCACGACGACAACGTGGAGACACCCTCGGTGGGGAACCTAACCTAACCTTTTTTTTTTTTTTTTTTTTTTTTTTGTACGTGTGGGGAATCCTCATAGGATGTCCCCCGCCCTAGGGGGGGCGGGGGGGTCTGTCAGACTTTTACTGACTAAACCCCACACGGTGTTCCTCCATCTACCTTAAGCCGGGGGGGGCCGAGAGATACTCGCACATTCTTCCGCACCCCCCGGCAGGTCTTGGCCCGCCAACTAAGGCGGGCCCCGTCACCCTATGCGGCCGTCACCCTACGGCCGCACTCCCAAGGCGCGCGCGGAACACGGCGCGCAACCTTCACAGGGCCTGCATCTGTTCGGGCGACGAACCCCCCAGTTCGCCGCCCGCAGGCCGCACCCTACGGTGGCCGGAGGTCATTGGCCGCCCTACGGCGCCCGGTGCGTCTGCTGCGGGTGGAGAGAGGGGATAGTGCCTCCCTCTCCCTTTCCGCCGCCTCCTTGGCGTCCATCACCTCCTCGCAGAAGGAGGCGACGGCATTCCAAGCGCTCTCGCCACCGACCATGGACAGAACCACGGCCGGCAGCGAGAGGTCACCCGCAGCGTTGACCGCCGCACGGAGGACACGGCGCTGCTCTGCCCATGCTGGGCATACCTCCAAGGTATGCTGCGCCGTGTCGTCGCGGCAGTCGCAGTGATGGCAACCGGGCGCCGGCTCCCGACCTATACGGCACAGGTACTTTCCGAAGCACCCATGTCCGGAAAGCACCTGTGTGAGCCGGAAGCTGAAGGCGCCATGCCTTCTCTCCAGCCACTCCTTCATGACGGGTCTTACCGCCGCTATTGCGGCGTGCCCTGCGCTGGGTCGCGCAAGTCGTTGCTCCCATTCCGCCACCAGGATCTGGCGGAGCTCGGTCCTGTGTGCCTCAGCTTGCCGAGGCACCAGACGCTCGCCCCGCTCCAATGCGTCCTTGCGCCACTGATATAGTGACGCAAGGAGGCCCGCGTCGAGATCCCAGGGCGGTGATCCGGCTAAGAGGCTCGCCGCCTCGAAGGAGATCGTACGGTATCCCCTTACAACCCTGACGGCCATCGCCCGCTGCGGTCTCCGCAGTACTGCGACATTGCGGGCCGTCAGGTTGTTCGCCCACACTGGCGCCCCGTAGAGCGCCATGGACCGTACGATCCCCACGTAGAGCCTCCGGCAGGAGGTATTTGGCCCCCCCAAATTGGGCAGCAGCCGCGACAGTGCGGCCGCGGCGCCCATCAATCTGGGGGCCAGCCGCTTGAAGTGCGGCCCGAAGTCCCACCGGCTGTCGAGGACGAGTCCCAAGTACTTCATCGTCGACTCGACACCGATGGAGACCCCTCCCACCACGATGTTGGATCCCGGAGGCGGGCCCTTCCGAGGCCCGTGGAAACAAAGGGCCTCGGACTTGTGCAGGGCCACCTCAAGACCCAACCGCCGGATCCTACCTACGACTTGCGCGACCCCAGCTGTCGCCAATATGGTCGCCTGCCGGTGCGTCTTCCCACGCGCTGTCACTAGCGTGTCGTCGGCGTAACAAATGACGCCGACGCCGTGGAGAAGCGCACCGCGCAGCACCCAGTCGTACCCGATGTTCCACAGGAGCGGCCCCAGTACCGATCCCTGTGGAACACCGCACGACATTTCTCGCCGACCCCATCCTTCTCGACCCGGGTATATGACGGCTCTGTCCGTCAAGTAGGCCCCGATGATGCGGCGGAGGTAGTTCGGCACCCCATGATAGAGGAGTGCCTCCCTAATGCAACTCCAGGGCATGGTGTTGAAGGCATTGGCGATGTCCAGAGACACCGCCAAGATGACCTCGCCCCGGGCCACTGCTTCCTCCGCCAGGACCCTCACGCGCATTATTGCATCCACTGTGGAGCGCCCCCGGCGGAAACCGAACTGGTTGTCCGCCAGATCCGGCCCCTCCCCACTCAGATGCTGGACGAGGCGGTCCGCGATAATTCGCTCGAAGAGCTTACACACCTCGTCCAGCAACACGATGGGCCGGTAGGCGGACGGACTGTCCGCAGGGCGCCCCTCCTTCTTCAGCAGGACCAGCTTCCCCGTCTTCCACCGGCGTGGAAACTGGCCCCGCTCCAAACATGCGCTAAAGAGTCCCGCTAATCGGGGCCCGAGAGCCCTTAAGGCCAGGACCCATGCACGGCCTGGAATGCCGTCGGGCCCTGGGGCGGTGTTTTTGGCCTGAAGCCTATCCACCGCCACTCTCAGCTCTACCCGGGTCACTTCGGGCACTTCGTCGTCGTCGACTTCCGCGTTAGGCACCATGTGAGGCGGAACCATGGGCGGTGGCGTGTGCTCCGCCCTGGAAGGGAACAGAGCGCTCACCACGCCCTCAAGCACCTGCGGCTGGAGACTCCGGGACAGTGGGGGGGCCCACGGGCGTAATTTGCCCCTCACCATGAGGTAAGGGCGCCCCCACGGATCACGGTCCAGAGTCGCCAGCAGCTCCTCGCGAGCCTGGATCTTCGCCAGCTTGATGGCGAGCTTGAGGGCTTTCTTCGCCACTCTGTACCCCTCGTACAGTTCCGCCTCTTCGACCTCGTCGCGATAGGTCCTTCTGCGGTACCTGGTGTACCGGCGCCGCACTGCCACACAGGCGATGCGCAGCTGCGCGATTTCTTGCGACCACCAGTACACCTGGCGCCTGGCAGGTATCGGCCGAACACGGGGCATCGCCGCATCGCAGATATGCAACATGCCCTTCCGGAACCACTCTGCCTCCACGTCTATGTCGACAGGCCTGTCGGGCGACTCCAACCAGGCCTGCACGATTGAGGCCTCCAGAAGGGCCTCCTGGTCCAGCCGTTTTAGTGCCCAACGCGGGCCGTCCCCCACCCCAACCGGGGCCGCTTGGAGCGGACCGCTCGAGGTCTGGGCGGAGACGTTGAACCGAATGTATCGGTGATCCGACAACGTCTCCACCTCCTCCAATACGCGCCACTCCTGCACACGGCGCGCGAGAGCGGGGCTAGCGAACGAAATGTCCACTATGGACCCGCCCCGCTGGCGCACGCACGTTTGCACGGAGCCCCGGTTTAGGAGAAGTAGGCCTAACTCCACAGCCCACTCCTCCAGCACTTCCCCTCGTGCATCCGTCGTCGGGGAACCCCAAGCCGTAGACTTGGCGTTGAAGTCCCCCGCGACGAGAACGGGATGAGGACGGCGGCGACTGACGACAGTGCCCAGCTCTGCTACAGAGCCCTCGAAGTCGGCGAGAGATTGGTTGGGGGAGAAGTACACCCCCACGACCATTATCTCATCACACATCGCCGCGACATATCCTCGTCCCCGGGTGACGGTCTCGAGGGACGGGGACCCAGCGGCGACGTGCGTGAGTAGCGCCACCGAGCCGCTAGTGTCGCTCACCCAGTCGTTCCTGGGGGGGACAAAATAGGGCTCGGCGACGATGGCGACATTTATGAACCACTCCGCCATGCTCTGGAGCAAAAGGTCCTGAGCTCTGGCGCAGTGGTTGATATTGGCTTGGAGGAGACGAAGGTGTGGGGCCATTACTGGGTTTCCATGGCTATCGTCTCCTCCACAGCCTTTTGCGGCTCTTTGTTCCCCGCAGCCGGTGGGTGAGTCGGCTGCGAGGAATCAGTTGCTCCCTTTTTGGCAGGCTTCTTCTTGCGCTTGGTCCCAGCGCAAGCCCTATTGCCCGCCCGATGCTCCGCCGGCTTGCCCGCCGCCGCACAAACCACGCAGTGCGGCGCGGCACTGCAAGAGGCGGCTTTGTGTCCGGGCTGACCGCAGCGAAAGCAAAGCTGGCTGCGGTCGACCCCCGCGGTGCACCGTGCTCCGACGTGTCCCTCCTCGAGACATCGGTAGCACCTCAGGGGCTTGGGCGTCAGGAGCTTCACTTGCGCCGAGACCCAGCCCACAAGCAATCTGCAGCCTTTTGTTATCTTTTGGGCTGCCACAACGGGACAGCCCACTAGCACCGTCCCAAGGCCGGAGAAGCCCGGACGTATGGTGCCCACCTTGACTTGGTCTTGCTGGCACTCTCCGGCTCTTGCGACGGCGCCCGCGACCTCCTCCGGCGTGACGGAATCGTCCAGGCCAGAGATGCGCAGATCCGCACATTTTGTTGGCCTGGACACCTTAACGTCCTCGGCAGAAAGCGACGCCCGCAGCTTTTCGGCGAGTGCATCCGCCTTGGGACCGCTAGTCGCGCCGGAAATCTCCAGCAAACGGGCTCCGGTAACAGTAGGCTTGCACCGGATGCCCGCTATGCCGAGATCGGGGAGCGAAATCTCGGCTTTGGCCTTCGCCAAGATGCCGGCGTAGCTAAGGCCCCGCTCCTCCGCTCCGGGCTGCAGTGTCAAAACGACCGCGGTGGATCGAGGGGCACGGAGCCTTGTGGCATCTTTTTTAGCCGCTTTTGCCGCTTTCTTCTCCGCCTTCTTAGCCTTGTTTTTGGCCTTCTTGGCTTTCTTCTTGGCCCCAACCTCCTCCCACTCTCCTCCGCTGGGTTTGGGAGCCTCGGAGTGCCCCTGTGAAGGGCCTTGGGTGGATGTGCTCGGGGCCACCGGGACCACCGTCTTCTTTCCCTTCCCTTTGCCCTTCTTTGACGTTGAGGCCATCGGGGTTATCAATGAAGACGATGAGGTAGCCGCTTGACCAGGCTTTGCTCCTGATGATACAGCTGCCGCTTCGGCCGCATAGGTCACCGTTGTGGCCGCAGCTTTAGCCGAATTAGTTACTGTCGGCGCCCCTCGGTTGTCTGCAGCCAAGGGCGGGCGCAGAAGCCTGCCTTCTAAAACTCCGAACCGTGCATTTAAGCTGGTCAGTTCCTGGCGGAGCAGTGAAGCCAGCTCTGACTCCTGGGGTTGTTGTGGCAGGCCTATCTCCGTCCTGAGATGAGCCAGGCGGAAGCTCGCCATCTCCGCCCTGAGCTCGTTGTGCTCTTTGCGGAGCTCCGCAACCTTGGCAGCGAGCCGAGTGTTCTCGGCCTGCAGTTTAGCCGTCTCTTCTGTGGAAGTGCGCTGAAGGAGTGCCTCTGCGTAAGCCACAATTGATGCCGTGGCTTCCTTCAGCGCCTTCTGACTGCACCCGCTCAGGCCTTTGGACACCTTGCCCACTCTTTTAATGGCTGCCACTGCGTCCATCACTCCGGTATTTAAATCGGATGCCGTCATATCTGCGACTGCGACGTCCATAGAAGCCGCAGTCGACGCGGCAGACGACTCCGATAATCGGGTGATGCGACCGGTGATCACCTTCTCCGTGAGAGCGGCCACTTGCCGCTCGTCTTCCGCACGTCTGTCTTCCGCCACAGCCGCCTTCTGGGCGGCCTTCAGCTCCCTTCGAGCCTTTGCCAAACCAACATATTGACCTGCCATTGCAGGACCGGCCGCGACTTTAGGGGCTGGGTCTTCCTTGTCACTCAGGGCCGAGTCCGACCCCGAGTGTTCTGCGCTAGTGCGAGCACGCTTACGCAGGCGCTTTGAGCTCACGCTCTCCGCGCTCTTCATGCTCGTCACGCTGACCATACTCGATGCGGTGTCCGAATCTGACACATCGCATCGCTCCAAGCGTACCACTGGTACCGACGTCGTTATTTTATTTTTTTCATTAAAAGGATCCATATAATTCCCACGAGTATTGGAAGATATAAAGGTCCACCCGGGCAGTGCTCCATGCCCTTAAAAAGGTAAGCCTATATACTGTAGAGGGCGGCAGGTATCTACAGGGGAAGCGCTCGCGACCGGATTCCCACCAGCCACTCATCCCCTCGCCGCGCTTCGAAACTTGGGATTGGGTGGTTTTTTATCTTAGAGGTGTCCTTCCTCTGGGCCAGGCGGTTAAGCCAAGCCCCCGACGGCGGCATTATGCATGCCTCCGTCCGCTGTCCGGCCAACCCGACTCAGCGGACCCGCCGAAAAAGTTTGCTCTGAAAAGAGCAAACACACGTGCCGCTTTGGTGCGCCTGCACCGCAGCGGCCTAGCCGCATCCATGCCAATCGACCATGGTCGATCGAACAGGAGCGGCCCGCCCTGTGTCTCTCTTCGTCTGGCCCCTCCCCTCGGACCTGTCCGGCATGAGTAACTCTACCCGGCATAGCCCCGAGGATCATTGAAAGCACGCAAGCCCCACCACGACGACAACGTGGAGACACCCTCGGTGGGGAACCTAACCTAACCTAACCTAACCTAACCTAACCTAACCTAACCTAACCTAACCTAACCTAACCTAACCTAACCCGAAACTAACCTAACCCGAAACTAACCTAACCCGAAACTAACCTAACCCGAAACTAACCTAACCCGAAACTAACCTAACCCGAAACTAACCTAACCCGAAACTAACCTAACCCGAAACTAACCTAACCCGAAACTAACCTAACCCGAAACTAACCTAACCCGAAACTAACCTAACCCGAAACTAACCTAACCCGAAACTAACCTAACCCGAAACTAACCTAACCCGAAACTAACCTAACCCGAAACTAACCTAACCCGAAACTAACCTAACCCGAAACTAACCTAACCCGAAACTAACCTAACCCGAAACTAACCTAACCCGAAACTAACCTAACCCGAAACTAACCTAACCCGAAACTAACCTAACCCGAAACTAACCTAACCCGAAACTAACCTTGATGATTGATGATAATGGATGATGGATGATAGAGTATGATGATGGATGATGATAGATTATTATGTACGATGATGGATGATGATAGATGATGATCGATGTTGATGATGATGGACGATGGATGATGATGATGGATGATCGATGATGATGATGATGGACGATGGATGATGATGATGGATGATGATGGATGATAGAGTATGATGATGGATGATGATGATGCACGATGGATGATGATGATGGATGATGATGGATGATAGAGTATGATGATGGATGATGATGGATGATAGAGTATGATGATGGATGATGGATGATAGAGTATGATGATGGATGATGATGATGGATGATGGATGATGATGATGGAAGAAGATGGATGATGATTATGGATGATGATGATGATTGATGATGATAGATGATTATATATGATGATGATGATGATGGATGATGATAAATGATGATCGATGATGATGATGATGATGGACGATGGATGATGATGATGGATGATGATGGATGATAGAGTATGATGATGGATGATGGATGATGATGATGGATGATGGATGATGATGGATGATGATGGATGAAAATGGAAGATGATGGATGATGATGATGATGGATGATGATAGATGATGATAGATGGTGATTGATGATGATGGATGATGGATGATGATTATGGATGTTGATGTATGATGATGATGCTGGATGATAGATGATGATAGATGATAGATGATGATTGATGATAGATGATGATTGATGATGGATGATGATTGATGATAGATGATGATTGATGATAGATGATGATTGATGATAGATGATGATTGATGATGGATGATGATGGATGATAGAGTATGATGATGGATGATTGATGATGATAGATGATGATGATAGATGATGATGGATGATGATGATGGATGATGATGATGGATGATGATGATGGATGATGATGATGGATGATGATGATGGATGATGATGATGGATGATGATGATGGATGATGATGATGGATGATGATGATGGATGATGATAGATGATTATGTACGATGATGGATGATGATAGATGATGATCGATGTTGATGATGATGGACGATGGATGATGATGATGGATGATCGATGATGATGATGATGGACGATGGATGATGATGATGGATGATGATGGATGATAGAGTATGATGATGGATGATAGAGTATGATGATGGATGATGGATGATGATAGATGATGATGGATGATGATGATGCACGATGGATGATGATGATGGATGATGATGGATGACAGAGTATGATGATGGATGATGGATGATAGAGTATGATGATGGATGATGATGATGGATGATGAATGATGATGATGGAAGAAGATGGATGATGATTATGGATGATGATGATGATTGATGATGATAGATGATTATATATGATGATGATGATGATGGATGATGATAAATGATGATCGATGATGATGATGATGATGGACGATGGATGATTATGATGGATGATGATGGATGATAGAGTATGATGATGGATGTTGGATGATGATGATGGATGATGGATGATGATGGATGATGATGGATGAAAATGGAAGATGATGGATGATGATGATGATGGATGATGATAGATGATGATAGATGGTGATTGATGATGATGGATGATGGATGATGATTATGGATGTTGATGTATGATGATGATGCTGGATGATAATAGATGATGATAGATGATAGATGATGATTGATGATGGATGATGATTGATGATAGATGATGATTGATGATAGATGATGATTGATGATGGATGATGATGGATGATAGAGTATGATGATGGATGATTGATGATGATAGATGATGATGATAGATGATGATGGATGATGATGATGGATGATGATGATGGATGATGATGATGGATGATGATGATGGATGATGATGATGGATGATGATGGATGATGATGATGGATGATGATGATGGATGATGATGATGGATGATGATGATGGATGATGATGATGGATGATGATGATGGATGATGGTTGATGATGATGGATGATGGATGATGATGGATGATGATGGATGATTAAGGATGACGATTGATGATGAAGGATGATGATGATGGATGATGGATGATGATGGATGATGATGGATGATTAAGGATGACGATTGATGATGATGGATGATGATAGATGATGATAGATGGTGATTGATGATGATGGATGATGGATGATGATTATGGATGTTGATGTATGATGATGATGCTGGATGATAATAGATGATGATAGATGATAGATGATGATTGATGATGGATGATGATTGATGATAGATGATGATTGATGATAGATGATGATTGATGATGGATGATGATGGATGATAGAGTATGATGATGGATGATTGATGATGATAGATGATGATGATAGATGATGATGGATGATGATGATGGATGATGATGATGGATGATGATGATGGATGATGATGATGGATGATGATGATGGATGATGATGATGGATGATGATGGATGATGATGATGGATGATGATGATGGATGATGATGATGGATGATGATGATGGATGATGATGATGGATGATGATGATGGATGATGGTTGATGATGATGGATGATGGATGATGATGGATGATGATGGATGATTAAGGATGACGATTGATGATGAAGGATGATGATGATGGATGATGGATGATGATGGATGATGATGGATGATTAAGGATGACGATTGATGATGAAGGATGATGATTATGGATGTTGATGTATGATGGATGATGATGGATGATAGAGTATGATGATGGATGATGATGGATTATGGTGTATTATGATTGATGATGATGGATTATAATGATGGATGATAATGATGAATGATGATTTATGATAGTGTATGATGATGGATGATGATATATGATGGTGGATGATGATGGATGGTGATGGATGAAGATGGAAGATAGAGTATGATGATGATGGATGATAAATGATGGATGTTAGAGTATGATGATGGATGATGGTGGATTATGATTGATGATGATGATTATAATGATGGATGATAATGATGAACGATGATTTATGATAGAGTATGATGATGGATGATGATAGATGATGGTGGATGATGATGGATGATGATGGATGAAGATGGAAGATGATGGATGATGATTATGGATGATGATGGATGATGATTATTATGGATGATGTTGGATGATGATGATGTTGGATGATGACGATGATGGATGATGATAGATGATGATGGATGATGATGGATGATAGAGTATGATGATGGATGATGATGATGGATGATAAATGATAGATGTTAGAGTATGATGATGGATGATGATAGATGATGGTAGATGATGATGGATGATTATGATGATGGATGATAATGGATAGTGATGGATGATGATGGATGATGATGGATGAAGATTGAAGATGATGGATGATGATTATGGATGATGATGGATGATGATGGACGATGATGATGGATGATGGATGATAGAGTATGATGATGGATGATGGATGATGTTAGATGATGATGTATGATAATGATGGACGATGGATGATGGTGATGGATGATAGAGTATGATGATGGATGTTGATGGATGATGGTGGATTATGATTGATGATGATGGATTATAATGATGGATGATAATGATGAACGATGATTTATGAAAGTATGATGATGGATGATGGATGATGATTATTATGGATGATGTTGGATGATGATGGTGATGGATGATGATAGATGATGATGGATGATAAAGTATGATGATGGATGAAGATGCAAGATGATGGATGATGAGTATGGATGATGATGGATGATTATTATGGATGATGTTGGATGATGATGATGATGATGGATGATGATAGATGATGATGGATGATGATAGATGATGATGGATGATAGAGTATGATGATGGATGATAGAGTATGATGATGGATGATGGATGATGATAGATGATGATGGATGATGATGATGGACGATGGATGATGATGATGGATGATGATGGATAATAGAGTATGATGATGGAGGATGATGTTGGATGATGGATGATGATGGATGATAGAGTATGATGATGGATGATGGATGATGGATGATGATGATGGATGATGGATGATAGAGTATGATGAATGATGATGGATGATAGAGTATGATGATGGATGATGATGATGGATGATATTTTATAGTAATTTCTGTAATATTTATAATTTCCATACATTTTTAGACTAACAACACAATTGTGAACACAACACAGGTGGAACCTATTTTTTGTAGCTAGCTTTTTGTCTTTATTTGTTAAGTTTTTGCATGTGGTGTTTACCGCTTGATATTGTGCACTTAGTTATAAATTTTGCATGCACTGAAAACATGTAACATAAATTTTAACAATTGTTGGTGAACCAATAAATAAATAAATAAAAAAAATAAAAAATAATGGAAGAAGATGGATGATGATGGATGATGATGATGATGGATGATGATAGATGATGATCGATGATGATGATAATGGACGATGGATGATGATGATGGATGATAGAGTATGATGATAGAGTATGATGGATGATGATAGATGATTATGTATGATGATAGATGATGATCGATGATGATGATGATGGACGATGGATGATGATGATGATGATGGATGATGGTGGATGACAGAGTATGATGGATGATGGAAGATGATGGAAGATGATGGATGATGTTTATGGATGATGATGATGATGGATGATGATAGATGATGATGTATGATGATGATGATGATGATGGATGATGATAAATGATGATTGATGATAGATGTTGATGGATGATGGTGGATAATGATGGATGATGGTGGATTATGATTGATGATGATGGACGATAATGGATGATAGAGTATGATTATGGATGATGTATGATGATAGATGATGATGGATGATGATGGATGATGGTAGATTATGATTGATGATGATGGATTATAATGATGGATGATAATGATGAATGATGATTTATGATAGAGTATGATGATGGATGATGATAGATGATGGTGGATGATGATGGATGATTATGATGATTGATGATGATGGATGAAGATGGAAGATGATGGATGATGATTATGGATGATGATGATTATGGATGATGATGATTATGGATGATGATGATGATGGATGATGATAGATGATGATTGATGATGGTGATGATGGATGATAGAGTATGATGATGGATGATGATGGATGATAGAGTATGATGATGGATGATGATGATGGATGATAGAGTATGATGATGGATGATGATGATGGATGATAAATGATGGATGATGATGGATGTTAGAGTATGATGATGGATGTTGATAGATGATGGTGGATTATGATTGATGATGATGGATTATAATGATGGATGATAATGATGAATGATGATTTATGATAGAGTATGATGATGGATGATGATAGATGATGGTGGATGATGATGGATGATGATGGATAGTGATGGATGATGATGGATGAAGATGGAAGATGATGGATGATGATTATGGATGATGATGATTATGGATGATGTTGGATGACGATGATGATGGATGATGATAGATGATGATGGATGATGATGGATGATGGATTATGATGATGATGGATGATGATGGATGATGATGGATGATGATTTATGATGATAGAGTATGATGATGGATGATGTTGATGTATGATGATGATGATGGATGATGATAGATGATGATTGATGATGGATGATGATTGGTGATGGATGATGATGAATGATAATGATTGATGATAATGATGAATGATGATGATGAATGATGATGGATGATGGATGATGATGATGGATGATGTTGGATGATAGAGTATGATGATGGATGATAGAGTATAATGATGGATGATGATAGATGATGATGGTGGATTATGATTGATGATTAGTGATGGGCCGAATGTGGTTAGAACCGAATACGATATTCGGCCGAACATTCGGTAAAAATAAAAAATTCGGCCGAAGTTCGGCCAAACTTCGGTTATTTTTACCGCGCTTTCTCGAGAGTGACACGTCGAATCTCGTCGCCGACTTCAATATACATTTAAATTTTTATTTATGGAAGTAAGTAGTTTTTGGAAGTCGGTTTTTTTTAAACCTGTTTTTATTTTTGATGCCATATTTGGGTCAATTCCTATCAACTCTAATTCTTTCAGATTGTTCGCCCCACAAACTTCGGAGATAAGGGGGGGGGGAATGGTATTTTTTGGACATTTTTCATCATATGTCGAAAACTGTGAGACATAAAATAAAATAAAAATATATTTTGAAATGTACAGATCAAGCCCTTTCATGTGATATGTCATTTGACCTAGTTACCCCACTTTGAAATTTCGGACCAGCACTCCGGCCCTTTTTGCAATAAAAATAAAAATATTTTTGGACTTTTTTCATTTGCAATAAAGTTGAACAAGCATTCTTTATTACCCGACTGCGAGACGCAAAGGAGGGTAATGTGTTTATCAGTCTATGTATGTATGTATGTATGTATGTATGTATGTATGTATGTATGTATGTTTGTTTCTATGTGGCGTTCTAGAGACCAAAAGCAATCATTCTCGCTAATTCTTACTTATTGATTTAAGTTTTTATTTCAAGTATTAACGATATACAAACAAAAAAGAAGATTACGAAAACATACATTAAAAACTAAAAAGTGAAAAATAAAAATAGTAAATTAAAAATTAAAAAAACCCGACTGCCAAAAAACAACTACAAAGTTCAAAACAAGAGCACTTTTCAAGCAGTCTGATGCAGTTGGTGGCATAAAATCTAAGATTTAACACAAATAATTGCCACCAACTGCATCAGACTGCTTGAAAAGTCCTCTTGTTTTGAACTTTTTAGTTGTTTTTTGGCAGTCGGGTTTTTTTTAATTTTTAATTTACTATTTTAACTGTTCCAAATTTCAAGTCGATAGCATAAGTCGTTGCTGAAATAAGCAGGTGTGACAGAGAGACAGACAGACAGACACAGACGAAGTCGCACCATAAGGGTTCCTTTTTTACCCGACTGCGCGACGCAAAGGAGGGTTAATGTGTTTATCAGTCTATGTATGTATGTATGTATGTTTGTTTCTATGTGGCGTTCTAGAGACCAAATGCGTAAGCCGATTTTGATAATTCTTACGTCAATCGATTCGTCTTAACCTTGCGAGTGTCACTAAAGACATAACAGTAATCAAAATTCACCACAGCGACACCCAGACGCCATATTGTCAAAATGAAAAAAAAAAAAGTTGATGAACTATGTCAAGTGGGGTGTCGTTGAATAGGTATTTTAAAATCATCTTTAGTTTCGTTTTATCATTTTTCATTTTAAATAATAGTTTAGGATATAATAACGATTTAAAGTTGTTTAACAAAGCAATCATTCTCGCTAATTCTTACTTATTGATTTAAGTTTTTATTTCAAGTATTAACGATATACAAACAAAAAAAAGTGAATAACTAAAAAATATAAAATAAAAAATAATAATTTAAAGAAAAAAAAAACCCGACTGCGTAAAAACTAATTTTAAAAAATACCTGAAAGAATTAACTTAAAAACTAAAAAGAAAGAAACAAGCCCAGTAGTTTAGAATTCTGTTAAGTAATACTAAATAACTACACAATTGAAATAGTTTTATAATCGATACCTACACACATAAAACAAATCATAAATTCTAATGCAGAACAGATCGACTCACAGTCGGGGCCCATTTAAATTTTACCAATCAAATCTTCCCAAGGGGCCCCGACTGTGAGTCGTTCTGTTCTGCATTAGAATTTATGATTTGTTTTATGTGTGTAGGTATCGATTATAAAACTATTTCAATTGTGTAGTTATTTAGTATTACTTAACAGAATTCTAAACTACTGGGCTTGTTTCTTTCTTTTTAGTTTTTATTTAAATTAATTCTTTCACGTATTTTTTAAAATTAGTTTTTACGCAGTCGGGTTTTTTGTTTTTTACCATTTTGGTACGGAACCCTAAAAATAGATTTTGTGGCTTAAATATAAAAGTTAGATATATAAAAGCCGGATGTTTTTTGGTTTTTGTCATCCATTGTTTTCATACCTATCAACCGGGTAGGCAGTACACGCGCAAACAACCTTTTTTTCCGACTTCCTTGATAAAAACCGTGACACCTCGGTTATATACAACACATTTATACACTATATACCAAAACCTTCCTCGAAAATGTGTCCTCCCATGGTGAAAACCATATGAAAATCCGTTCAGTAGTTTTTGAGTTAATAGATATAGACTGACGCCGCTCTTACAATTTCTTAAATAGGTATAATAGCGAAATGGCAGAAAACTTCATCGCTTAAATTTTTTAACCGACTTCCAAAAAGGACGAGGTTCTGCATGCGGTTGGTCTTTTTTTTTTTGTCATGTATGTACACCGATTACTCCGTGGCTTATGAGCCGATTTACGTGATTCTTTTTTTCATATTGTAGAAGAAGCTCGCGCGGTGGTTCCATATAAATTTAATTAACTTTGGTTGAGTAGATTGTTAACCAGGTGTAATAAACGGTATTTTTTGTGTATCTCGATGACATCATGACGATGATGAAAAAGTGATATTGTGTAGGTACATGAATTCCTGAACGCAATCGATCTCGATATTATACATACCTACATAACATCACGCCGATATTTCCCGCAAGGTTAGACAGAGGTGTATAGTACACACAATTTTTTTATGCTTAAGTCGCATTTGATAGTAGGCTAGGGAGCGAGCCTATTGCTAATTACAAACTGAAATAAAAAAAAACCGACTTCCAAAAACTACACTAAAAACTATGAAATAAAAATGTTAAACTTCCATAAATAAAAATCTAAATGTATATTGAAGTCGGCGCGGGGCCTCTTCTTCAGGTTTTTACCTCTCAGCATTTGAACAGGAAGAACGTACGCAGTGTGTGCAGTGCAGCTTGCTTTGCGCCTCGACAAATTAACATTTCCTTTCATTCCTCCATAATCTACAATGTTGCTTATTTTTATGCTAGGCCCCGCCGACTTCAATATACATTTAGATTTTTATTTATGGAAGTTTAACATTTTTATTTCATAGTTTTTAGTGTAGTTTTTGGAAGTCGGTTTTTTTTAAACCTGTTTTTTCCCAGTTCACTCGTACAGTGAGCTACGAGTTAAAAAAGATATTAACGGAATTGTTGTCTCCTAAACATAAGTCCACATCTATTAAGACCTGAAACGTGCCTGGTTCTTTTTTTTTCTACAAAGTTTTTTTGTTTTGCATCATTTGAACAATATTCTCAAACTATGTTTATTATGGATATGAACCTGGTATTATTAATAGAAAAGCTGTCATTAATGTTATCAACGTAACGTAACTCATACCTAATGTTAGTGCCAGTGCACGTTTGTAGGTACCTTTATTTCAGAATTGGGGCTAAATCGAGCTTAGCTTCCGCAACATAAAACGTAGGTAGTTCTCTCAAGAAACCCTTTGAGGAAGTACAAACCTCATTGCTGCTGGTAACTTTTACAGTAATAACTCGTGTGTCTTGTATCCAGCATACATTGGCCCCCATATAATTTTAGAACTCAAACAAGGTTGACCCTAGCTGCTATAAGATAATATTTAGTAGGTACCTACTCAAGGAGCCCTTTAAGGAACTACTATTGTAAACAATATTCAGTATTTTATTGCGTTGTTCTTATAAAATAGTGTATAATTTGATTACAAATAGCTAACGGAAGTTCGTAACATTATTTTACTACCGATAAAAGTATTTCAACTGACTTGTCGTACTTACTGAATCGGATTTACAGACTGGCATTCGTTATCCGACCGTCGAGTGACACAGACGTAATCATAAGCTGTCGAGTAATAAGTGTTACTATACCTGTTAAGGTTAACCGATATATTTGTTAAAGTAAATAAATTAAATAATATAAACGGTTTGTTATTTCTACTCTGGTGCAGTGAGACATTTGGCTGAGTCTTCATCTCAGAAGTGGGATATAAACCGATATTTAAATAATATCGCTCACCAATAATAAGTACGTAAGTGTTTAAATTATTTAATATTTTTATTGTTATATTTTCTGTTGTTGTTTTTCTCTTTCTTATTAAACATATTATATATGTTGTGACTGCCACGTAACCGGTAGAAAATTATTCGTTAAATCCATTTTACAATAACCCTAGAATTGATTAACAACCGTTTTATAAAATCATTTCAAAATAAAATAAACATTTTGCTTTGCTCTCCTAAATTAAATTTTACCTGGTAAAAATAAGACAATAATTTTAAAATTAATCGTTTAATTCATGTAACCTCGTTAGATATTTTTTTTCTGTTTTTGTTTAATTTATGTTAACCTATTATTTTAATTTATTTATCTACCCGTAAACTAAAATATTTTTTTATTTTTATTTTGGTCGAGGTTCTACGGAAATGCCAAAGCGTAGACGCAATAAGAACAGAACAAATGGCGAATCATCACGAAGTCGAAGCAGCTCTCGTGATTCACAGCTCTCGCGCAGCACGCAGCGCCAAAGGCATAGTTCAAAGAAAACAAAGCGGAGCAGAAGCAAGAACCGTACTGAGCGTGATGGTTCCAAGCAACGGGCATCGACATCTAGCCGACGCCGTAGACAGCGTCGGAGTTCATCATCACCATCCAGTAAAGGTGGTCACAGCCCAACACCTGAGTCGAGGTATGCAGAATCGCAGGCAAATTTTCTTGATAAATTTATCGATGTTATGAAAAATTTTAAGGGTAATACCAATAGCGAGCGCGAAAAGTTTCCAACACTTAATAATGTGTTGCCAGAATTTGATCCTCTATGTAAGGAGCAGTCCATAGATTCTTGGATACATAAAATCGAAGAATGTGCAGAGATTTATACTTGGGACGATAAGCATATCATTCATTACGCTTTACAAAAACTAACTGGCGTCGCAAAGACCTGGTACCAGGGTTTACCTACATTGTTGTACTCTTGGGCAGAATGGAAGATTAAGTTAAGAGAATCCTTTCCTTCGCGAGATAATTATGCCGAGTTACTAACTGAAATTTTGAGTAAAAGGGTTAAATTTGGAGAGTCGCTTGAACTATATTACTACGCAAAAATGAATTTACTTAATAGGTGCGAAATATCGGGTAAAAGAGCAGTAGACTGTTTGTTATTTGGCATAGACGATAGGGGCGTTCGTTTAGGAGCACAATCAGCTGGGTTTACGGAACCGGAACATGTGCTGAAATTCTTAAAAACTATTAAAATTGGCCAGGATAAGACTTTGAATGACACAAATAATAAAGACAAGCGTAACAAACCTCTCGCAACTAGTAACAATAACACGTTAAATAGTAATACCTCACAAAAAGACAATAGATTCGAAACCGTAACATGCTATAATTGTAATGAGAAGGGACACACATTTTATCGGTGCACAAAACCAAAAATGCGATGCAATAATTGTAAACTAATGGGTCATTCAACATCTGCCTGTCCTAAGACCAATCAAAGTGCCGGTGAAGCCGCTAGTACTACTAAAAATGTTTTACAAGTCGAGACATTCGGAAACACCAGTTCTAAATATAAAATGCCTGTCAAAATAAATAATGAAATACTTAATGGCTATGTAGATTTAGGGAGTGAAGGTACTTTGATTCGCCTTAGCGACGCTCAACGTCTTAACCTGAACTGGACCCCAACCGCAGGACCTATGCTTAGGGGTTTTGGTGGCACTCCGTATTGTCCAATTGGTGTGACTTTGTGCACGGTAGAAATTCAGGGCTTAGAAGAAAAGAACGTAGAAATACTTATTGTAGAAGACCATCTCTTGAACGCTCCGCTGTTAGTAGGTCATACGTTCACTGAACGACCATCTGTCAATATTTTTAAAACCTGTTCAGACGTCATATTCAAAAAGACAAAAGAAACCCTAACTGCAAAATATCCGCTATTCTGTTCAGCTGACACTAATATAAGCAGTAATGAGATTAAAACCGTTCCAGTAAAAACCGAGTCAGAATATACCGGTCGTATTTATGTACAAGGTACGCTAAGGGGTCGTGAGGGTGAGGAATATTACTTGTTGCCCGGTGAATATATTTTAAACAGCGGCGTAGGATTCGTACTAATCCAAAATGTTTGTTCCAAGGGCCTAAAATTTAACAAACAAGATTTAATAACACGTAGCCTTGCAGTTGTCAAGGAAGGTTTACAGGTGAATAGGGTCGAATTAAATTGCGAGACAACTGTAGATGAACCATTATTAAAATGTGGAGAAGCCTTAACCGTACAGCAAAAAGACTATTTAAAATCAATAATTGATAAATATCCCACGTGTTTTTCATATGGACTACACGATTTAGGATATGCTAAAGAAACTGAAATGGTGATACATTTAAATGACTCTGAACCAGTTGTATACCGCCCATATAGGCTATCTTATAGTGAAAAACAATTAGTAAGGGAAATGGTCAAGGAAATGTTAGATAGTGGAATAATTAAAGAGAGTAACTCGCCTTATGCAAGCCCAATAGTTTTAGTGAATAAGAAATCAGGGGAAAAACGGCTTTGCGTAGATTATCGCGCGCTGAACCGTAAAACAATACGAGAACACTATCCGTTACCACGAATCGAGGACCAACTTGACTTGCTTACTGGTAGTTCGATCTTTATAAGTCTTGATTTAGCCTCGGGCTATTATCAAATACCAATAGCCGAGCAGTCGCGGGACAAAACAGCATTCGTAACGCCAGATGGGCAATATGAATACTGTAGAATGCCGTTTGGTCTCGTGAATGCTCCATCGGTATTCCAACGTACGATGAACAGGGTTATTCAGAGTTCACCGGTTAGTTCGTATGTACTTTTATATATGGACGATATCCTGATCCCAGCTAGTTCATTCGAACAGTCTATGACCCGATTGGAAGAAGTTTTAACTCTTTTAAGAGATAATGGCCTTACCCTTAAATTAAGTAAGTGTAATTTTTGTTTCGAACAAATTGATTATCTTGGCTACGAAGTGAGTGGTAAAGGTATAAGACCGGGATCCTTAAAGACCGAAGCCATTTCTAAATTTCCCACACCAAGAAATGTCCATGAGGTTAGGAGATTTTTAGGGCTAGCTAGTTTTTTCCGAAGGTTTGTTAAGGGTTTTGCCTTAATAGCTTGTCCATTAACAAGTCTCTTAAAGAAGGACTCTCCTTGGAAGTGGGGGGAAGACGAATCTTGTGCGTTTAAGGCTTTGCAGTCACGTCTTATAGAAAGGCCCGTTCTCGCCATATACAACCCAAAAGCTGAAACTCAGCTACATACAGACGCGAGTAAGTTTGGGGTGGCGGGAATTCTATTACAAAAGGATGCGGCTTCATTACTTAGACCTATTGCGTACTATAGCCGACAAACGACGTCCGATGAACAGAAGATGCACTCTTTTGAACTTGAGACATTAGCTGTTATAGCCTCATTGTGTAAATTTAGAGTGTATTTATTAGGAATTAAATTTAAAATCGTGACAGACTGCAATGCTTTACGTACCACACTGACTAAACGCGATATGATACCTCGGATCGCCCGCTGGTGGATTCAGTTTCTAGAATTTGACTGCGAGATAGAATATAGGTGTGGGGAGAAGATGGCTCACGTAGATGCCCTTAGTAGAGCAGCTATCGAAAATGATCAGAACGAACATCATGTACTTGATATTCTAAAAATAAATACAGATGACTGGCTTGTCACAGTTCAACAATCTGATGATGAAGTAAAGCGAATTGCTAGCATACTAACTGATCCAAAAACTAAAGAGACCACGGACATTTTTAAAAATTACAAATTAAAAAATGGACGTGTTTACCGCGTTATAGACGAGAATACCGAACGATGGGTGGTTCCGAAGGGTGCTCGGTGGCAAATCCTAAAAAGTAACCACGATGATGTAGGGCATTTCGGATACGATAAAACTCTCTCTCGTATAAGATCTTCGTATTGGTTCCCAAAGATGCGGCGTTTTGTGAGAAAATATGTTTCTGCTTGTTTGGGGTGTGCGCACCATAAAATCCCAAGCGGTACCTTAACTGGTGAACTGCACCCCATCCCTAAATTAGACATTCCCTTCCACACTATTCACGCTGACCACCTGGGACCCTTCATACGAACCAAACGCGGAAATATGTACATTCTGGTCATTGTCGATGCATTTACGAAATTTGTAAATATTACTGCAGTTCGAAACACAAAATCTTCTACCAGCATAAGGGTTTTTCGCGAGCATATAAGCTACTTTGGTGCTCCTACCAGGCTAATTACTGATCAGGGCACAAGTTTTACCAGTGGTGCTTTTAAATCGTATATAGAATCAATCGGAATTAAACATGTTTATAATGCCGTAGCTACGCCTCGGGCGAATGGCCAGGTGGAAAGATATAATCGAACTATCTTAGCAGCACTTGGTGCGATGAATCATGATAAATCTAATGGTACTTGGGATGAACACCTACCTCAAATTCAATTAGGTATAAATACAACGTTACACGCTACGACAAAAAAGACTCCAACCGAGCTACTGTTTGGTCGTACTGCTATTAACCCATCCGAAGGGATACTGAACGATGTGATAAATAACGTAGCTTCAGATGTCGGTCAAAATAGCTTAGAAAGTATTAGGGCGACTGCATGCGAACGTATTAGGGAACAACAAGATAAGGATAGGAAACGGGCGAACAAACACAATATAAGAAAAGTTCAGTTTTCCGAAGGTGATTTAGTTAGAGTTATTAGAGCATGTACAGGCATTGAAGGCCAATCTAAAAAGCTTGAACCTAAATGTCAAGGCCCCTATCGCATTAAGAAAATCCTCCCTGTTACGTGCAGGATGTATGAGGCACATAAATAAAAGCAAAAATATAATACATGAAAAAATGTAATGACGACTGGTGACGGCGCGGTGTTCTTCCTTGCAATAATAAATGGCCGCTGCACCGGCGCCGAGCGGCCGGACCGCGTGACGTCAAACTCTTTGCTCGTCCACGGAGTTAACATCCTCCGCCCCCTTGGAAGCCGTGCTTTCAAGAAACTCTGGATCTTCAACTGGCAGGATGCAGACCTTGTTTAGAGCTCGTCGGAGGGTTCCTTTAGTTGTGGCTATATCCGCAACTCTGCATAAACCATCTGGTCCAATAAAAAGTTTCTCCACTCTTCCCAAAATCCATCTCATTGGTGGCAGCTGATCGTCCTTGATTACAACGACATCTCCAGCCTTGATAGGTTGGGCACTGGATCGACGCCATTTGACTCGTTGTTGTAGCTCGGAGAGAAATTCTTGCGACCATCTTTTCCAGAAATGTTGCCTCAGTCTTTCTAAGTGCTGGTATCGATTGATCGACAATTTTTCCACGATAGGAGATGCTAGTGACGTTAACGGACGCCCAATCAGGAAGTGGCCGGGTGTTAATGGGTTAAAATCTGACGGGTCTGATGACATAGGTGTCAACGGACGCGAATTCAATACTGCCTCAATTTGTGTAAACAGAGTGGAAAGCTCTTCGAAAGTAAGATTTGAATTACCTGCGATTCGTTTCAAATGGAACTTAGCCGCCTTAACGCCCGCTTCCCAGATTCCACCGAAATTGGGTGCATAAGCTGGACTGAATTTAAATTCAATGCCCTCGCTGGCTCCGAACTCATTCACGGGCTCATTGGCGGCCTTGAGCATTCTGCCTAACTCGTTATTTGCCCCTACGTAGTTCCTACCATTATCGCAATAAATTATGCGAGGCTTTCCTCGCCTGGAAATAAACCTACGTAAACATGAAATAAATGCATTGGTACTTAGTTCACTAACAACTTCAAGGTGCAAAGCCTTGCAGGAGAAACAGACAAAGAGACACAAGTAGCATTTACTAGTTCTAGCGCCACGGCCTTTCCGATTGGAAATATTGAACGGACCTGCAAAATCGGTGCCACAGATCTCAAATGGAGAAGAAGGATTTACTCTAGAATGAGGTAGGTTACCCATTAAAGTTTGAACGGATTTACCCTTTAACCGTACACATTTGACACATTTGTTTACAGTTTGTGTAGCAAGAACTCTGCCACCAACGGGCCAGAAGTTCTCACGTATCAAGCTAAGTAATTGCTGAGGGCCGCAATGTAGTAGACGCAAATGCTCCTCTGCAAATAAAAGTTTGGCAAATGCATGCTTGGAATCAATTAAAATGGGATGTATTTTATTATAGGGTTGCAACGCACCTTGAATGCGTCCCCCGACTCTCAGGATATTTTCATTATCCAAAAATGGATTCAAAGATAAAATATTGGATTTACAGTTTACACGTCCTGTACTTTTTAAAGAATGAATATCCTTTTCGAACGAATGAGTTTGTGATAATTTAGCTAATGTTTTTAATGAAGTTTGTAACTCTTGTAGTGTTAGCTTACCTTTCAATTTATAATTTTTATTTTTACAGTTGTATATAAAACGTTGTACATAGCTTAAAACTCTCTGTAGTTTAGATAGTTTAGAAAATTTGTCAAATGAAATAAAACTCTGTTCACATTGTATAGTTAAACTAACCTTCATTTCAGGCAATGTTTTACTTTGTAAGTTAGTATTAAGCTGAGGCCACTCATCCTCAGGTTTAGTTAAAAAAGAAGCACCATGCCACCAAAGATAGTTACTTCTAAGATCCTGCGGCTTAACTCCGCGTGAAGCTAGATCTGCCGGATTATCTTGAGTTGGCACATAGCGCCATTCATATTGAGCGGTAAGTTCACGAATTTCTTGTACACGATTGCATACAAAAGCTTTCAAAGTTTTTGGTTGGGTATTTATCCATCCTAAAACTATGGTTGAATCTGTCCACAAAACAGCACGTGAAGTTTCAAAATTTTGATTACCTGATGAATTTAAAACCTTTGTAAGCAATCTAGCGCCTAATAGAGCACCCATTAGTTCAAGACGCGGTATAGTTAATTCCGGTTTTAAAGGAGCTACCTTTGCTTTGGCACAAAAAAGGTGAACATGTATAACGCCCAGTGCATCCTTTGATTTTACATACAAACAAGCACCGTACGCAGCCTGCGAGGCATCGGTGAAACAATGAAATTCTACATTAATTGGTGCTGCTCTGACTATATGCCTGGGCACCTCAATTGTGGAAATATAGTGTACATTTTTTATGAATTCTTCCCATTGAAGTTTAATGTTATTTGGGACTTCTTCATCCCAATCGTTTTTTAACAACCACAATTGTTGTAATATTAATTTTGGAATAATTATAGTCGCCGATAATAAACCCAGCGGGTCAAAAATTTTAGAGGACATAGATAGAATATTGCGCTTAGTAATTTTCGATTCAATTTTGAATTCTGTAGAAAATTTTAGAGTATCTGTTTGTGGATACCACTTTAAACCTAGAACAGTAGACTCCTTGCTAAAATCTTGACAGATGTTTGTTGTAGGAAGATCTTTTAGGACATCTGGAGCATTAGTCCGGAATTTACGTAAAGGAAAACAGGCTTCTGAAAGTTTATTAATGACTTCATGAACAACATTTCTCAAATCTTGTTTTAAATTAGAGCCCGTATTTAAGTCGTCGACATAAAAATCATGCTCAATAACATGCTGTATGTCGGGTTTATCGGCGCATTCACGCGACAACTCTAACAAGCATCTTATGCTTAAAAATGGAGCCGAGGCCGTGCCATAGGTTACAGTGTTCAGCTGTAGCACTTGCAACGGCTTCGTTTCTTCGTCTCTCCACAGAATCAATTGTAGGTTTCGCTGAGACTCGTCAACCAATATTTGCCGGTACATTTTTTCTATATCGGCGGTAACAACAAAGGCATTTTGACGAAACCTCAACAAAATTGACAAAAGATCGTCTTGTATAACTGGCCCCACCAGTTGGATATCGTTAAAAGACTTTCCAGAAGTAGATTTGCACGAAGCATCGAACACCACTCGTAATTTAGTAGTTTCGCTATTGG
Organism: Thalpophila matura; assembly: GCA_948465475.1. Lineage (NCBI taxonomy): Eukaryota > Metazoa > Arthropoda > Insecta > Lepidoptera > Noctuidae > Thalpophila > Thalpophila matura. The sequence goes on from OX419194.1 coordinate 67,058, forward strand.
GGCGTAGTACAGCGTGGTGGGGTAAAAAATAACCAAAGGAAGGACGCTCAACTATCGAAAGATGACCCAAGCGCTCATACTCATGAATGAATGATTTGTAGTCCTCCTTCAGAGTAGGTGACTTGTTTAGTTTTCGCTCTAGATTAATAAATCTACGACGCGCCACATTATACGAGTCACCGAGAGCTAGTTCCGGAGGATCAGTTAGTGGAATTTTAACTACAAAACGACCATCATTTAATCGTTTAGTGTTTTTTATAAAGATACTCTCACACAACTCCTCAGATTTAGAATAAAAATGTTTTTTAACAGGAAGTAATTCTTCAATCTCCCAAAATTTTGTTAAAGTTTGTTGAATATTTTGAGAAAAGTTGCATATAATATTATTATGTTCTAATTTGTGATTGTTACCAACACCAGTAGGCCCGGAAATTAACCAGCCTAATTTAGAATGTTGCAACGTAGGTTTGTTTCGACCAAGTTTGATTAATCTTGGGTTTACAATATCCCAGAAAATATCTGCACCCAACAGAATATCGATGTCAGAAGGACTGAAGAACTCAGGATCAGCCAGCTGAAGATTGCGAGGTAGGTTAAGTTGCGAAGGGTCAATGCTCACGCTTGGAAGTTTGCTTGTAATTTGTGGTACGACAAGACATGACACATTGACACAAAATTCGTTTAAACGAGATTTTAATTGTAAATTACAATATTGAGCCGTATTTACAACAGCATTGTTGATGCCACTAACAGTTACTGCATTTCTATTAGTGAAATCTAATTTTAATTTATTTTGTAGAGTTTTAGTAATGAAGGAAGACTGACTGCCGTTGTCAAGCAGCGCTTTCACAAGGTAAGTGTTATTTTGTTGATCGATTATCTCGACTAGGGCCGTGCATAACAACACCTGGCTCGCCATCACGACAGATAACGACACTGCAGGAGCGACGCTGGAATTCGACCCAGAAGTTGAAGGTAAGTTGGAAATTTCATCAATATTAGTTTGCTTTAATTCTTTACTTTCATGTAACAATGTGCTATGTTTTCTCTGACAGAATTTACAAGGACCTCTGAAACAACGGTTGACATTATGACCACTGCGAAGACAATTGGGACAAAGCTTATGTTTAGCAACCTCTTTTAGACGCAAGTCTACACTTAAAGTTTTAAATTTATCACACTCATGTACAAAATGATCTTGCTTACAGATGACACACGGTTTACTGGTCGCCCTTTCGGTACTATGTGAAGATACAAAGGATTTAGTCTGTGAATATGGACGATGAGGCTTAACATCCGATCTACTAAACTGTACCGTTTCTAAAACATCCGCTCGGTTTCGCAGAAATAAGTAGAATTCATCAAGAGTTGGGCAAACCGATAAATTGTTGCGATGTTCTTCCCATTTGCGACCTGTGGCGCCATCTAGTTTAGAGGTCATCATGTGAATAATAATTGTGTCCCAATGGTTGGTAGGTTCCTTTAATAAATTTAAGGCACGTAAGTTTTTTGTGAAATAGTCAATCATATACCGCAAAGATTTGTATGATTCCTTTGTGATAGCTTCAAAATTGAATAGTGATTTTAAATGGTTATTTATCAATAATCTCTTGTTATCATATCTATCACAAAGTAGTTGCCATGCAAGCACATAGGTTTCAGCGGTAAATTCAACTGACTTTATAACGAGTGCAGCGCCACTGTCCAATGTTGACCGAAGGTAGTGAAATTTATTAATTTCTGGAATATTCTTATTTTTATTAACTAATGAGTCAAAAGTGTCACGGAACTCGAGCCACTTTAAGTAGTTGCCATCAAATTTTGGAAGATTTATAGTTGGTAATTTGATATTAAAATTATTTTTACAGGATGAACCGTTGCACTCGGACTTCACATCAACATAGCACTCTGACTTTACATCAACATTATTGGTACCATGAGTAGCACTGCCTTGAATCTGTGATACATTTTCAATTATTAGCTGTGCATGTGAAATTAAATTACAAAATGTTTCCTCGAATGATTCTCTTTCATCAAGCTCAGTTTCAGATTCAAGATCTAGCGCTTCAATTTTAGATTGAAGTTCATCAAATTGAGAAAACAAAGCCTGAAACCGTTCTAACTTTAATTGTAATTCAGTAAGTTGTAATTTTGTAATTTGACTCGGATCAATTGACTTTAATGTCTCAATATGTTTTTTGAATATAGTAATTCTACCCTTTATACTACTACGAAGCTGCCTAAGCTTTTTAATATCGTCCGACATTATTATTTAGAGAAAGAACTATGTAACCTACGTAAATTACGAAGAGGCAAATAACGTTCAAACAAATAATAGTCAATTAACAAGATAGGTACAATAAAATGGTACCGCCAATCCAACCAGACGAACCCGGAGCGCAGCGAGGGCAGGCTGATGGCGTCAGCGTCACCTTTAGTTCAGCTTACTCTGCTTATCACCGGCTGTCGCTCATGCACCGTAAGAATCGCGCGCACTCAAATAGCCTCACGTTCCGGTGGAATCTCCGAATCTGGAATAGTCGGCGAATACAAATGAATAACTGTATGCCTATCACAGAATAAAATGTCGGGAAGTGTAATAGAATATATCGCAGGTAGAAGATTGCAATGTTTACAGTTGGTATTGTAAACTCTTGAAGTAGGGTTACCTATGACTTTAAGTGTAAGTAGATAATTAGTATACTATAGCAGGACGCTAGACAAAGAAATATGCGATCACAGCGCAGATAGGTATCCAGGATAATGAAAGGGTACAATAATTGCCGGGATCGATCGTTCAGGTCCAGCTCCAGTAGGTAACAGCTTGTCGCGACTCGTCCTCAGGTCAGGTTGTTCGATTGAAGCAGGCGACGCGCAGTTTGTATTTTGTAGAATTCGTCGACAATGACGAGTTGGTAGTCTTGTCGGTATTTTACGCTTCTCGCCTAATATATCACGTCGGGGTCACCAAATGTTACGTGCAGGATGTATGAGGCACATAAATAAAAGCAAAAATATAATACATGAAAAAATGTAATGACGACTGGTGACGGCGCGGTGTTCTTCCTTGCAATAATAAATGGCCGCTGCACCGGCGCCGAGCGGCCGGACCGCGTGACGTCAAACTCTTTGCTCGTCCACGGAGTTAACACTCCCCAATGATAGATTTGTTATTGAGGATACACCGATCACACGAAAGGGCAAGCGCTATGAGGCCGTGGTGGCCATTGACAAAATATTCCCTTGGTTGGTTTTTCAAAAACCTACATCTTCTGAGTCTGAGAAATCGGACAATAACGAAAGCGATACCGATGATTAACAAGTACATTTTAAAACGCTTAGGTACTCGTGGATGATGCGAGTAACTATTATAAGTTTATTAGAATTATATATAGATATGTTATGTTATATACATGTTTATTGATTTCGTATTAATCGTTGTATAAGCCAGGTCACAGGTTTAAGTTCGACCCGTGGTATAAACTTTTGTGGTTTTTTTTGTACTAAGAAGTACTTAAGACCAGGTAACGAACGTTGAACATCATGAGCGAACTTATGTCCTGGGGCGTATACTGAAGATTGTAGTTGAGCCAGGTCACAGGCTATTGTAATTTAAGTGCCAGGTAACGGGCTTAGCCAGGTCACGGGCTATTATTAAGTGCCAGGTAACGGGCTCCGCCAGGTCACGGGCTATTGTAAATTAAAAGCCAGGTAACGGGCTTAGCCAGGTCACGGGCTATTAATGTTTTTGTTAAATTACAAGTGTCAGGTAACAGACACAATGTAGCTTACGATGATTATGTTATGAATTTATGTACTTCTGGTAACAAGAATCGAATTTGTAACTAGAACTGTTTTTTTAGGTATAATTATTCGTTAAATTATTCATAAATATTGTTATTAGAATCATTAATAAGTTATATATTGTAATAAGGATTATTTTTATGTACATAAGTAAAACAATGTAGCAATCAATCTAACGAGAGGACTCGTTGGTTAGCGGATGGCCGAGCTGTAAACAATATTCAGTATTTTATTGCGTTGTTCTTATAAAATAGTGTATAATTTGATTACAAATAGCTAACGGAAGTTCGTAACATTATTTTACTACCGATAAAAGTATTTCAACTGACTTGTCGTACTTACTGAATCGGATTTACAGACTGGCATTCGTTATCCGACCGTCGAGTGACACAGACGTAATCATAAGCTGTCGAGTAATAAGTGTTACTATACCTGTTAAGGTTAACCGATATATTTGTTAAAGTAAATAAATTAAATAATATAAACGGTTTGTTATTTCTACTCTGGTGCAGTGAGACATTTGGCTGAGTCTTCACTATGTAGGTACAAACCTCATTTCTGTTGGTAACTTGGACAGTCTTTACTTATCTGTTATTGCTGGTGTACGTTTGGTCCCCTATTTCAAAACTAGGACAAGATTGACCTTTAGTTTTCATAATAATGAAATGAAGTTCTCAAGAACCTCAATGAAAATATGAATCTCATTGCTGTTGGTAGGTAACTTGGATCGTTTTGACTCATTATCCTTCCAAATATTGAATGAAAGCATACGGACTTTACGGCCTTTGTATAGGTACCTATGGGAAAATAAAAAAAGTGGTTTTTTATCGCTCGTACGAACACACATTTTGTAAGAAAAACGCTTGATCGGAGGAGCCGGCAGACACGGCGGCGGCACGCGGAGAGAGACGGCACGCGCCGCGCGCCGCGCCCGGCGAGCGGCGACCGGCGAGGCAACTACTAGCCGCCAGTTGGTCGCACGCCGTCACCCCGGTACCGCGTGTCGTCGCTCCGCTTATTCCACTATACGTCGAGCGCGAGTCTAGTTACGATCCCATCGGCGTCGCGGTAAACGGATTTGTGATTTTTTGCAAGTTATTACAAAAGTAGATATTAGGTACCGTAAGCGGAAGCAAGTGAAAATAGTAGGTACCTAATATAGTGCGGTGCAACAGTGTGGTGGATCAGTGCGGTGCGTGTGGTGTGAGCGGGCGCAGCATGTCGCCGGCGGGCGGCGCGCGCTGAGCGTGCATGGGGCGCGCGCGCTGGCTGGTGTGCGCGGCGGCGCTGGTGTGGCTGGCGGGCGCGGGCCGCGGCGCCTGCCCGGCGCGCGCGGCGGCGGGCTGCGCGTGCGGCGAGGGCGGCGCGCGCCTCGACTGCCGCTCCGCCGCGCTGCGCCGCCTGCCGCCGCTGCACGAGAACCTACTTACTCTGTGAGTACCTTACATGTACATCCATTAGCCGTCACCTGCATCTCGGCAGCAGGCACCAGCAGCGGTCGCGCGTCCCCCGTCTCCAAACAATATGTTCTCTCGCTGTCAGCTGTCAGCTGTCTCCACACTCGCCGCTCTCGCTGGGACCTAGTTGTGGTCAGTTTGGCTCAGGCTGATTCGGGAATGTAATGTTAATGAATGACTGATGATCAATATTGTAGCGCTGATTGCGTTGATGTCTTTTATTCCCCACAAAATTTTTGGTAAGAGACCGCCCCTAAGGTGACTCTCTGACCGTGTTTGTTAGTAGGTAGATAGTAGTATCAATTTTATCTACCTATATTTTGTTTACTCAGCGTCAGCGCTCTCCCGACGCATTTAATGGTCAACAAAATTTTGAAACTACTATAGGGTTCAAATGATAAAAATAGAAAATTAAAAATTTTATAAAAACTGACTGCGGTCTGCCCTACTTCTTATCTGTTTTTTTATGCTTAAGTCGCATTTGATAGTAGGCTAGGGAGCGAGCCTATTGCTATTACAAACTGAAATAAAAAAAAAAACGACTTCCAAAAACTACACTAAAAACTATGAAATAAAAATGTTAAACTTCCATAAATAAAAATCTAAATGTATCTATATTGAAGTCGGCGGGGCCTCTTCTTCAGGTTTTTACCTCCCAGCCTTTGCGCCAGTGTGTGCACGTGCAGCTTGCTTTGCGCCTCGACAAATTAACATTTCCTTTCATTCCTCCATAATCTCCATAATAGAATGTAGTTTATTTGAGTTTATTTAATTAGTTGATTAGTGATCGAACCAAATAATATTATTATAATTTGTTATTTGATGCCAAAAAGAAGAAGAAGTGTTCCTTTTTTTATTTATTTTTTATTTTTTTGTTACCGGATTACCTCACAAAGAGAAAAATGTATAATTTTATTTGTTACGCTGTTATTTGTAATTGTATCGCAAACAAGCTGTATAAATGAATAAAAATATAAAAAAGTAAACGATCTTTTTATTTTAAAATGATAAAATATTTTTTTCATGGGTGTCCGGGGAAATACTCAATTTTACCCAAATGTCCGGGGTTTATAAAGTTTTTGTTCGGCGTCGGCAACTTAGGTGATGACAGCCCTAACTAGAATAGAGGACACAACGCTGAAAGTATCGGTGGCAGTAACTTGAAGACATTCCGCAATGCTCCCAGGAAAAAACAAGCTGTGTAGGTATCATCTTCGCGTATTATAAAAATGAATCTGGCATATTTTAGAGCCGCTGCGTCGCTATCGCTGAATGTCGCTTGACGATGAATGAGCACCGCTAATGACGCGAGCTGAAGCACGCACGGCGCGGCGGCGGCGGCGGGCCGAGAGCGTGGCGGCGGCGGGCCGGGAGCGCGGCGCGGCGGCGGGCCGGGAGCGCGGCGCGGCGGCGGGCCGGGAGCGCGGCGCGGCGGCGGCACGCAATAAATCATCCGCGACCTGCTTGATTCAAGTGAACGCCGGGGGGCGCCCGACGCCGCATGACGTCACGTAGCACGCCGCACTACACGCTCCGCTCGTAAATAACATCAGCTTTGTGTTACGATTCAATTACGACGCCAATAAATAACATTATCTGTGAGCTGGCACCCGCCTCCTCGTTTTCATAAATAAATTCTAATCATTTTCAGATTTCAGTCGACTCATTATAAGTTGACCCTACCATAGAGCGATTCTCGTACGTTGACCTCTATCGACTAAAGTATAGACTACACGTTCGGTGTTTGTTATTTCTTCATATAATGTGTAATTTGTATCTCAAACAAGTTAGCTAGACCATAGAATAACAAGATTCTTATGCCTAGACACTGTTTAAAATGGCAGCTTGCAGGAATCGAGTCGCGTCGTGCACTCATGCGTCACAGCAGTGGACACAGTCGCTCGGTGCAGGAGAATGACCCGAGCGCCGGTACGTGCTATTGCCGATCTATTCCACGCTATTTATAAACTGAATGCGAGGACGAGGCAATTAGTTGCAGCGGCCCACTGAGCTCCTGCGTCCCGGTCTCCTCACCTCCCGCCGCCCCCGGCCCTTCCCTCACCCGCCGGACGGAGGGCGGAGGGCGCGGGTGCATCGCTGCACTGATATAGAACATGTCGGCCTCCAATTTACTGTGTTATTGATATTTCCATGAGCACCGGCCGGTAGCTATAGTGCTATCTGTTCTCGTCTGCATCTGCTCCCAGATGCAGACGTACGTCTGCATCTGGGAGCAGATACTGTTAATCATGTTGTCCAAGGAGCGAACGTTGAGGAAGCAAATTATCTTCTCTGATGATTTACAGTAATTAACAATGTTGATCTTCCATTGACTGCGCTGTTGTAATAGTGCAATAAGTTTTTTACACCGTCTCCCGCTCCCTCAAACTTGTTAATCAAGTGGAAGGTACTTTGGGTTGCTGCGTCTTCTGCTAGATGAGAAGATATCGACATCAGTCCTCCAATAAGGAAGTGCCGCGGGCAAGGGAAGTGGACTTCCCTGACATCTTTCTGATTGGAATCAGAAAGATAGGTACGTAGAGATAGGAGAGAGAGGTCGTGAATTTAAAATTGCTTCTATCTGGTAAACAACGTAGATTATTCCTCAAAAGTTGTGCCTCCCAAATGAGGTGGCATATAATAATATATATTACGAAATACAGGACCTAAGCTTTTAAAATGAAGGCCCTCAGTGCTAACAAAATCATTAAAAGCGTGATAAGAGCATAGAATTTCACCAAGTTCGTACCTAGTTGCACCGACAACGTCCTGACACGATCAGACAGTTGTTGTTTACAGAATAATATGTAGCGGCGGTGGTCAGCGTGGTCGAGGAGCAATTAGTCTCGTCGCCTGGTACAATCACTACATAACAGAACTAAGAAGCGGCTCATCATGATATCAGATAGATGGACTTTGTGACTCGGGAGTATGTTGTGGTCAATTATTAGAATCACGTAATAGCGGTAAGCGCGTAATAGTGGTGAGTGTGAGGGTGCCTCGAATATTTGATCAGTTAGTCGTAACGGACGGTCTTTGTGTATTACAGCTGAGAAAATGTATAATGACGTGCACACAAATACTCATGTTATTAGTTAGCACGTTCAGCGTCAAACACTGAAGTACACACACTTGTATTTGTTTGTTTACTTATTGAGGGAACAACGCTCACCGCCCAGCGCCCGCGCCGCGCCTCCCGCCGCTAGTGTTTGATGAATGCTCGGAGCAAGACGTTCAATATACACTAACGAGTCAATCCACACATCGCATTGTTATATGGACTGGTTTCAGTCAAACCGCAAAATGTTGTACAATCAAATCAGCTTGTTGTCATAACATCGTTGTCTGGTGGTGCGGAAAGTGTTTGTGGAGCATGTGGTGGTACGGCGATATGATCGCGGCCGACTCTTCATTCAAGAGTTAGTCGGTGGTCGGGGCGGCGGCGGCGGCGCGGGCGGCGCGCGGTGACGCAAGCGCGCGAGGTCGCCGTGCACCTGGCCGCCCGCGCCGCGCACCGCACGCCGTCCTCGTGCACGCGCAGCGATCGCTGCAAATGTGACACACAGGCAGCACATTGTACTCCCGGCTGTGATGATGGCGCGTCATCGGCGTCACTCGTACTGCCTACTGACAAGGAAATGCAACGATGTCATAAACGTAACACTTCACATAATCCATCAAATGAGCTTATCGCACGCTGCTGGACAGACGCCTTGCAACGCATATCGACCGGTTCTACTGAAGTGTCTGACCCGCATTCTGTTGTCGAATCTAATTTGTGTTGGGTTGATCAAAGTAACAAAACCCAATCAAATAACTTACAAATAGACTTTCAGACATTGGAGATAAAGCTATCCGAGGCTGGTCAGCTCGCCGGCTGCGCCGCCGCGCGCGCTGCTGCGCCTACTGCTGCTGACGTGACGAGTGGTGCGTCCTCTGTCCTCACGTAGCCGCATGGTTACTCACGATCACGACGTATTCGTGTGCAACTTGCGATCCAACAAATTATTACAACAAACCGGTTCATTTTCGTTGTCCATTCATGTCATACAGGCTATGTATATGGGCTTAGTGAAGAGTTTATAGGACTGCTCTGCAATCTCGCTGTGACTGCTAGTACCTACACTAGTCACCAAGGAGCATACCTACCTTTATCAATAATATTCTGAACTATGGAAAGCTTACATCCATGAGCCTACTTCCATGTCATTAAAACACCCGAAACAACAAGCTAAGTATGAAAATCGCGGTGAAGGCTGCGGTCCGAACAACCGGTACCTTATCAGAGTACGTGAATTGGATGACGGGCGATTATATTATGAAGATGCATTCCTGTGGCATGCGTAGCGAGCACAGCCGTGCGAGTGTATGCGCGCGAGCGGTCCATTCACCGGCGGGTCGAGGCCACGCGCGGCCCGCTCGCCACCCGCTCCGGCCGCTCCCGGCGGCTCCGCCGCCCCACTATCATAGTCACCGACCATACGCGGACGCCTACAGCCGACTTGCCGTCGTCATGTTCCGGTCAAAGGTAAACGTGTGGAGAGAGCCGCAACGATTTGTGAAAAGTTTCATCAAGGATAACAAGATGTTATTTATCGAGTAGTGCCTGCGGTGCTGTTGCTTCACGAGGCGAGGCGGCGGAGCAGTGCAGCGGTCGCGGGCGATGCCCCGGCGCGCCACGCTGCGCCGACACTTGCACAGCTATCGACTCGACCGACGACGTCTGTGTCCGTCGGCTGCGCTCCGCTGGCTCAGCTCTGCATTCACACTTTTCTCGTCGGCTGCCAAGTAACAATATAATATACGTACGTATGTATACGTACAAGATAATACTTGCCGATCTTGCAGTTTACACAAATCGTTTCAAGTTTAGATTCCCAAAACTGTAATTAAGGGCAAGTCATCGCATCGTCGGCGGTGCGTGAGCGTCAATCACCCGGTGCGGCGGGGAGAGCGGGCGCTTGTCCTACACGCTCCAGTAGGTAGAGAAAGAAAGCGGAAATATCAAATGTTGATTCAATAGGATGAGTAGAAATTATAACACATTATGGCTTAACTCTCTTCATTCAGCGGCTCCTTCTTGTGCTTTTTTACTAGAGTGGATCTTTTTATGCATATAATGCATGGTGCAAAAAAAATATTCATGACCGTCGGTAGACATACACGCATCCGTTCGGGCCGCACCGTGTTGTGGTCTCCCGGCATCACCCGCGCGCGGTGGGGTGTGGGGGCGTGGGGGCCGGGGGTCGTGTCGGCGACCGTGGCGCGATGATGGATGGCGCCAATAACGAGCGCCGCGAAGGTCGTTATCGGCTCCCCGAGCTCCACCGCACCGCCCACAACACAGTCACGCTCACGGCCAACAATCAACGCCATCGGACAAACATTTTAGCCATTCGTCATCCGAAAAGTTCTAGCCGACTAGTTTAGGATTCAAGCAAGATCTTTCCTACTCGAACTATTATGGTCAAACAGAAGGAAGCCTCTGCCTTCAGTGGCCGCCGACACAGGTCGCGATACAGCCGGCACGTAGCACATACAGACTCAGACCTTACCATATCCCATCGACTAGGAGCACTCGCATTCTTACTACCTACTTGACGCACCAGTAACTAGGAAACCCGCACTAGGCCCAACGTGATTTACAAATCAGTGTGAAAGTTCACCAGTATTATACCATTTCAGAAAGCTTAGGAAATTCCATATTTTTGCAAGACAAGTACTACCTATCCCATGATTTTCTTCTAGCAATTTTCCTCGCCAATATGCCATGTAAGATTTTTTTATTATTAACCGACTTCAAAAAAGGAGGTTCTGTATTCGTCCCGTATGTATGTATGTATGTATGTATGTATGTAAGTATGTATGTATGTATGTATGTATGTTTGTATGTGCGCGATTTTCTCAAAAACTACTGATTCGATTTGGATAGGGTTTTCACTAACGTAATCTACATACTTTCAGGAAGGTTTTAGTATATAATACATTATGTAATCATTCTTATTAAAATTTCTTAATACAAAGTTATAGGCATAAATGTACACACTCCGTAGAACATTTACTGTTGAACGAATTCGTGAAAGTAATCTAACACGGGATAAAGAACTAAAAAGGGAAAAATAAAAAACATTTTTAACAAAAAATAACCGACTTCAAAAATCCACTACAAAGAAAATAATAATTTTGGTTTCGGAAGTCGGTGGCAAAAAAAAGCAAACAAAAACCAAAGCCACCGACTTCCGAAACCAAAATTATTATTTTCTTTGTAGTGGATTTTTGAAGTCGGATATTTTTTGTTAAAAAAGTTTTTTTTCATAATATGTATAATATTTGCGAAGCTTTATTTCCAAACTTTGGGGTATTATTAGTAAGTTGAGGTATTATTAGTAAGTTGAGGTATTATTAGTAAGTTGAGGTATTATTAGTAGATAAGTTGAGGTATTATTAGTAAGTTGAGGTATTATTAGTAGATAAGTTGAGGTATTATTAGTAAGTTGAGGTATTATTAGTAGATAAGTTGAGGTATTATTAGTAAGTTGAGGTATTATTAGTAGATAAGTTGAGGTATTATTAGTAAGTTGAGGTATTATTAGTAGATAAGTTGAGGTATTATTAGTAAGTTGAGGTATTATTAGTAGATAAGTTGAGGTATTATTAGTAAGTTGAGGTATTATTAGGACGAATTCCTTTTGAAAGGATTTACTTATAGGCGCATTAGCAACAGTGAAGTATTAATTGACTTTAGTGGAGTGAATTTTTCACAATGAGCTCTGTTTTTTGTTAAAAGGCAGAACATTTCCAAAAAACATAAAAACTTGTTTATTATGTCTAAGATTTTCGCTATTACCACTTATCTTTTATTATATTAAAATAATTTATAAAATCAGTTACGATGTTCGTTCAGCCGTTCTATCCAAGCGATTTGCTTGATTTTTTTTTAAATGAAAGGTATTTTGCACAAATTCATCATCAAGCGTTGGAAATCACCAAACTTTCACGCTTCTCAAATTAAGTATACTAAAACGCGATTATCTCCGATTCTAATTGAGGTTTCGTTATAGTCAAGGATCACTCGCTGGAACGAGTTTCTTCATTAGAGCTTTTGCCCACTTTTAAAATTGGTTGAGTTGGAGGGGAGCTAGGTGTGTACAACCAACTTGACTTTCAATATGTATGTCAAATAGATTACAATTAGGTACTCGTCATTTAAGTGCGTTATTTTTAGGGTTCCGTACCAAAATGGTAAAAAAGGAACCCTTATGGTGCGACTTCGTCTGTCTGTCCGCCTGTCTGTCACAGCCGCTTATTTCGGCAACTACTAATGCTATCGACTTGAAATTTGGAACAGTTATAAAAAATGCTTGCCCAACTTTATTGCAAATGAAAAAAGTCAAAAAATATGTTTATTTTCATTGCAAAAGGGGCCGGAGTGGGGGTCTGAAATTATAAAGTGGGGTTACTAGGTCGAATGACAAATCATATGAAAGGGCTTGATTTTAAAATATATTTTTATTTTATTTTAGGTCTCACAGTTTTCGAAAAATGATGAAAAATGTCTGAAAAAATACCATTCCCCCCCCTTATCTCCGAAGTTTGCGGAGCGAAAAATCGGAAATAATTAGAGTTGATTGGAATTCACCCAAATATGGCACCAGAAATAAAACGATGTTCCTAACTAGTACAGTTTTTTTCAAAATCATCAAAATTCTTTCACAAACAAACTTAGTTAATATGCGGTCCGGTTTTTTTCACTTTATCGTCCAAAAATGATACGGAACTCCCGGTGCACGAGTACGACTCGCACTTGGCCGGTTTTTTTATTAAACCTACGTATTATCAACAAAATGCTGCGGAGCAGCACGGGTTTCTCGTTATAATAAAACATTACGTCGCGTATATTACAGATTTATTGTTTTTTCTTGAAGTTTAGAACTTTTTGCAGCGTTCGTTGTCGCAGGACGACATTCATCATCATCAGGACAGTCGACAGGAAAAAACAAAAAAATCAGTAATATAGGTACGCGATGTAATCCGTTTAAACTTCTTTTATAATAAAGTGTTTATTACTCGGAATCAACCCAGTAGCGACCCCAAGTATATGGTTCCGAATATGCTGCAAATGAGCTCCAGAATAATGCTCATAATAGTCGAGATCTCGATTCCCTTCCTTCCCGTCCACTAGCCACTAGTGTTGCTGTAGTGCATGTGTTTGACGCGCAGTGTTGTTGCAGGGACGTGTCCAACAACAACATCAGCACGCTGGCGCGCGACGCGCTGCTGCCCGCCACCGGCCTGCGCGAGCTGTGAGTATCGCCCGCCGTGCGAGGGTGCCGCGCCCCAGCGCCCCCGGCTGCAGTCAGCCGGGCACGGCAACCACTGTCACCGCTTGCACAGTCACCCTCTTACTCTATAAATATAAATAAGCATATTAAAATATATGTATTGTATATAAAATATATACATATATAATATATATATAAAATATACATAATTATATACATATAATATATATAAATAGTGACAGAATTGGCCAACCCCGACTCCATTCGGTCTTATCTGCCCTACCCCTAGAGTGTTTTTGTAAAATGGAGACGTGTAAAATGGCGTGGTCCGATCATATTGGCCACATCATGAAATTCCTAGGCATTTCATGAAATGCCGCCATTTCATGATTTGGCATAACTAGCCAGCCAAATCGACAAAGTTATTGATCGATCTGTCTGAATTTTACTTAGCCATATCATAAATTATTTGGGAAAAACATGAAATGGCGGCGTTTCATGAAATGCCTAGGAATTTCATGATCTGGCCAAATTTTACGATGGGCCGACGACATACACATAAACCTGCCAGCATAAATTCTCTCAGTGGTCTAAACACCGCATTAACCATCTATTATAGCTTAGAAGAACTAAGTGAACAAACATACGGACCCGAAAAGTGACTTTGTTTTATAAGTAGAGACAATTACTATTTATAGATGCAGCGGTGCACGGCTCACATTCCACTGCTAACATAATGTATGAGGCGCTGTCCTTGCATCTCTTGTACTGCGCGCCCCGCGGCGACCGCTCGCGCTCCGCCACACTTTATCGGTAAAATCACACATTTGGGAGCCATCGTGCTTCCACCTTTATAGCCATTCACGTGAAACCGCGCAGTATATATTGTGTCAGCGGAATGATTCACTTGTCAGTGAACCATGTCATATGCGCATGCGCATATACTCGTAAACATACAACTGCGACAGGATCGCACTCTGACACAAGACGTCGTGACGCGCGACGCGGTGACGTGAGACGTCATCATCAGGATCATGATTTGATCATGATAATATGATGTTCTACCTACATTGCGGTGGTGCGGGTGCGCGGAACCTCCGCGACCGTCACAGAGTTCAAAAGCTACCTTTCCACAAGTTCCGAGGTTTCGTTTACCTACGTATTTTAATTTCGGTCTTTGTTTTACTTGTTACAATATTTTGCAAAGCAGCTTTTCTTCAGCCGTCGCTTGCGTCACCCAAGACGTGTGCCTGTAAGTCACGCGTGACGCCGGTGGACGTTCTCAGTGACTCAGTCCGCCGCCGTCACTGACCGTACTCACACGATGACACGAGGTTCGTAAACTCGTCACGCGTTATTCTTTATGGACATTTCAGCTCGACTTTTACTGTCGACTCGAGTTTTTATTATTTGTGATCAGGGCATAATCGTAAGTGGCTTCTTTGTATCACCGAAGATGGTAACATTGGAGGCTGTACGAATGAGCTACATCGGTTTAATCTCATTTTGTTCGGCGGTCGGCCACATGGTTGATGTTTCCCGCTAAATATTTTGCTACAGCCGCCGCCCGCCGCGCCGGCCGAGTGCCCGCGCCGGCCGGGTGCCCGCGCCGCCCACACGCGGCTGATGTTGATCGAACGCTAAACACATTGGCGTGGTATTTAGGGTTACTATAGTAAATCTAGAAACACAGTTTTGTCATATGTAAGTGCTTACTCGTGTTCGTCTGTTTGTCTGTCACACCTACGTAAAATCTACAGTTCTTAACCAATTTGTTTAGGAAATTATTTAAACATAATTATAGTTTATAGTGTATAACTAGAAACATAAGTAGTTGAATTTAAAAAAACATATAGACCCTATGTCCGTTTTAAAAGCATTTAAAGAAATCAAGATCAAACTGACCGAAGATCTGTGGGGAATGTCTATTAAAGTATGTAAACCTGTTATTGAGAATATAATTATAATAGCGCCCTATTTAGCTTTGATATTTAACTCGTGCGTGGACGAAGGAGTCTTCCCGGATCTTATGAAGTAGGTATAGTAAAGTTGTACCACTTTTCAAGTCCGGAGACAGTAAAGACACAAATATAATTATAGACCCGTATGATCTGTGTTGCCGGTTTTAAGCAAAGTGTTTGAAATGATTATGCTCTGTCAGATGCTCAATCATTTTAACACCAATTACATCCTTCACGATCAACAGTATGGTTTCACAAAAGGACTTTGTACGACTGACGCAGGTGTCACCTAAATAAAGCACATTTTTAACGCGTGGGAAGAAAGAAGCACAACTGCACAAGACTCCATTAGAATATTTTGCGACCTCTCCAAAACATTTGATTGCGTAAATCATGAAACACTGCTCTTGAAACTTGAGCATTACGGACAAGGTAAATCTGCGCTCTGCTTAATGAAATCGTATTTGAATTATAGACACAGCAGGTACAAGTTAATGGTGTGAATTCACTGGGCTTAAAAGTAAAGATGGGAGTTCCGCAGGGATCAATATTGGGTCCGCTTCTCTTTTTAGTTTATAATTATTTACCCCATTTATTGCATAATCAACCAGAAATGGTGTTCTTTGCTGATGACACTTCATTGATTTTCAAGATAGATAGACGTGCTCAAATCTCTAATTTGTCCTAAGATAAACTAGCTTATTATCCTGACACGCGTAGGATAAACTAGGTCCTAGGACAAACTAATTTGGCCTGAAATCGGGTTTGGTCGGTAACATATACATATACCGGGTCTGCTTGTACCTATCGGTACAAAATGTACATAATTATAATGTATAACCAGTGGTGGATTCAGAAATTATTTTTGTGGTGGGGTGAGGGTTCATCTAGAATTCAGTTATTATTTCGACCGAGGCGGGCTAAGGGTTGGACTTTGGAAATCAAAAACCTAAATCACCCAAATCCAAACTGAAGTCTGTCAGTACTTAAGATGCAAGGGTGCTTCAGCCCCCAACCCCCCCCCCCCCTCTCCCTCCCTCCGCTACTGTATAATTATTATAATGTAACGCATGTGTCGTATGCGCAGGAATCTGTCGTCCAACCGGCTGGAGTCGTTGTCGGGCGGAGCGCTGAGCGGCGCGGCGCTGGCGCGCCTGTGGCTGGACCGCTGCGCGCTGCGCCGGCTGCCCGCGCACGCGCTGCGCGACCTGCACCACCTGCACTTCCTGTGAGTGTCGCACACACGCCTCACTGCTGCATCAACAGTCACATCTCATCTGTGTTGGCCACTGTGCTTATGAGACGACGTCGCTGCTCTTACTAGTACTCGTACTCATTAAAGTGCAGTGCAGCTGGACATTTCTCAAGTTCTCCTGACTATTTAAAACCAGTCACCGGATAATATTAGCAGATTAAGCTTGTTGAGCTAAATAGAAAGATATTACGAATTGTTCTTTAATTAGTTGTCCAACGTTTTAAGAGCAATCATAATAAATCAAGATAGGTACAATCAAAAACCTTGGACTTTATAAGGCTGATTTTTATTATAATTACATATTTAATGTTTACTTGTTTAGGAAGAGATTAACCATTAATAACAAGGTTATGAAGTACCTACTTCCCCGATGATATGCTCAGTTAGTGCTACGCTTCCGTACTCTAAAAGCGATGACTTGCGAGACCTTCACACCGTAAGGACGTTTGTGCACTTATTCGTATTTTTACGAATCAGTTTTTTTATATATAATAAAAACGGATAGGTATCGGATGTACTTATGTAAAATGGTACGTAATAATTCAAATACGAATTGAAAACGAATAAGTGCACAAAAGCACTAAGTAAATCAGTCGTTCGATAGCACGTTATTTCACCACTCCGCGTCGCGATGGCTGCATCAATAAACTGGTCTGAGTGAGACGCTTGCGGCACTTGCTAATCTGATCGCTGTGAATATGCCAAAACGCATTCGGAGCGATTGTGTCAGCGCCGTGGTCGGCCGGTCCCGCTTGTCACGCGAATATCTGTGACACTCTTTAGAGGTAATTAGAAGTCTGAAAGTCCGGCAACTGATCCAACTAGAATACCGGCATTACGCAGCAGTTGGATTGTGGAGATCAGGCGGCGGTGACGGTCGTCCACGAAAAATACTGATTTTCAGCTACATTTGGGTAGACTGGAGGCCAATCTCCACCTAGTAGGGAAAAGGCTAGGTGGATGATGTGTCGGCAACGTGGATACATTTGGGTTGCGGAAGAGTTCCGCGATTAAAGCACGTTGTTCTCAATGACCGATCGACCCAGCCGGCCAGGAGGTCGCGCTTTGTTCGTTAGTGGTCGTCACGTCGAAAACCTACGTGTTATACACATTCTATCAGTTGGCCTTGCCAGTATGCTGCGGTAAATCCTGTGTTCTTTTATTGTTGCTAAATATTTAGACGGCAAATAACTGTCAGTACTTACCTTAATAAATAATCCGGCGCGCTCGGGGAGGGGGCGCCGTCGCACCGCGCCCCGTTGCTCCACAATCGAGGCTGGCCATTACTCAGCGCCGAGGCTCTCGCCGCCGGCAGGCTCGCGACTTGTTTGTCACTGAGGCGCTGTTTATTCCCGGGTGGAAACCTAGAAAAAATCGAAAACAGGGTTATTTCCGCAGAAACCCAACTAAGTACCTATAGCTTTCCATATATTTTATTTTAACTAAGTATTTTGTCGTAGAATTCCCGTACCCGTCGGTTGCTGATCCGCCGACCTGGCCGCGCACCAGCTTCTATTAATATTTTTCCTTTTGACCCTAATATGAGACGAGTAATACTGCGCTAAGAGCTAACGAGCCACAACCAGACCACAGCTCATCAGAGCGTGTTCATAAATAAAACTGCGCCGATCGCTGACGTTTTTAACCGACTTCCAAAAAGGAGGAGGTTCTGCATTCGGTTGGTTTTTTTTTTTTTTTTTTTTTTCATGTATGTACACCGATTACTCCGTGGTTTATGAGCCGATTTACGTGATTCTTATTTCATATGGTAGAAGAAGCTCGCGAGGTGGTCCCATATAAATTTTATTAACTTTGGTTGAGTAGATTTTTAACGAGGTGTAATAAACGGTATTTTTGGTGTATCTCGATGACATCATGACGATGATGAAAATGTGATATTGTGTAAGTACATGAATTCCTGAACGCAATCGATCTCGATATTATGCATACATAACATCACGCCGATATTTCCCGCAAGGTTAGACAGAGGTGTATAGTACACACAATTTTTTTATGCTTAAGTCGCATTTGATAGAAGGCTAGGGAGCGAGCCTATTGCTATTACTACTATCTACAGTTCATAACCAATTTATATGAAACTTCGTAGGTAGATGTCTTTTACAAGCCGCTATTAAGGCCTATAGTGAAATTACGAAAAATAAAATTATTAGGGGGGGGCTCCCATACATGAAACTGAGGGATGAAAAATAATATTTTCGCGCACCCCACCATGTGGGATATCGTTGGATAGGTCTTTGAAAATAACATGAAGGTTTCTAAATACCTTTTTTATTTAAGTGCATATTGAGTGAACTAGGAGCTCCCAAAGTCGTTAACAATGTGTGTCCCCCCCTGTAATTTTCCAACCGCGCTATCAAAAAATCTGGAAAAAACAGGTTTAAAAAAAACCGACTTCCAAAAACTACACTAAAAACTATGAAATAAAAATGTTAAACTTCCATAAATAAAAATCTAAATGTATATTGAAGTCGGCGGGGCCTCTTCTTCAGGTTTCTACCTCTCAGCATTTGAACAGGAAGAACGTGCGCAGTGTGTGCAGCGAACGTGCAGCTTGCTTTGCGCCTCGACAAATTAAAATTTTCTTTCATTCCTCCTTAATCTATAATGTTGCTTATATTTATGCTAGGCCCCGCCGACTTCAATATATATACATTTAGATTTTTATTTATGGAAGTTTAACATTTTTATTTCATAGTTTTTAGTGTAGTTTTTGGAAGTCGGTTTTTTTTAAACCTGTTTTTATTTTTATCTTTTTAGTGTAGTGTAACCATTTTTGTTGTTGTTAATTTATTACAATAAAGTACCATTAAATCATGGACAGAGCGACTTTGATCATTTATGTACTTTTACCGAGATCGATTACTTCCACGAATTTAAATAGGTATGTACTT
This sequence comes from Thalpophila matura, assembly GCA_948465475.1. Lineage (NCBI taxonomy): Eukaryota > Metazoa > Arthropoda > Insecta > Lepidoptera > Noctuidae > Thalpophila > Thalpophila matura. The sequence goes on from OX419194.1 coordinate 86,729, forward strand.
ATATTTATAGATGTTGGTGGATGAGAGCATTTCAGTAAACAAAAACCGGGCAAGAGCGTGTCGGACCACGCAGTGTAGGATTCCATAGCAAGAAGTATTTTGAGTGTTCCGACCGCAAACACAAGTTTGTATTTCATAATATTATTATGAAATATTATTATTTTTACGGTTGTCAAACTCAAAATGGAAAATAGTGAATATTTCAAAAATTTTGTGACGTATCTTGTTCAAACCAATTTCAATCGAAAGTATTTATTAAATGCTATAAGCTTGATTTTTTCCAGATTTTTTGATAGCGCGGTTGGAAAATTACAGGGGGGGACACACATTGTTAACGACTTTGGGAGCTCCTAGTTTACTCAATATGCACTTAAATAAAAAAGGTATTTAGAAACCTTCATGTTATTTTCAAAGACCTATCCAACGATATCCCACATGGTGCGGTGCGCGAAAATATTATTTTTCATCCCTCAGTTTCATGTATGGGAGCCCCCCCTAATAATTTTATTTTTCGTAATTTCACTATAGGCCTTAATGGCGGCTTGTAAAAGACATCTACCTACGAAGTTTCATATAAATTGGTTATGAACTGTAGATAGTAGTAATAGCAATAGGCTCGCTCCCTAGCCTTCTATCAAATGCGACTTAAGCATAAAAAAATTGTGTGTACTATATACCTCTGTCTAACCTTGCGGGAAATATCGGCGTGATGTTATGTATGCATAATATCGAGATCGCTTGCGTTCAGGAATTCATGTACCTACACAATATCACTTTTTCATCATCGTCATGATGTCATCGAGATACACCAAAAATACCGTTTATTACACCTGGTTAAAAATCTACTCAACCAAAGTTAATAAAATTTATATGGGACCACCTCGCGAGCTTCTTCTACCATATGAAAAAAGAATCACGTAAATCGGCTCATAAACCACGGAGTAATCGGTGTACATACATGAAAAAAAAAAAAAAAAAAAAACAAAAACCAACCGAATGCAGAACCTCCTCCTTTTTGGAAGTCGGTTAAAAAAACAAGCTTATAGCATTTAATAAATACTTTCGATTGAAATTGGTTCGAACAAGATACGTCACAAAATTTTTGAAATATTCACTATTTTTTCCATTTTGAGTTTGACAACCGTAAAAATAATATTTCATAATAATATTATGAAATTGTATTTGCGGTCGGAACACTCAAAATACTTCTTGCTATGGAATCCTACACTGCGTGGTCCGACACGCTCTTGCCCGGTTTTTGTTTACTGAAATGCTCTCATCCACCAACATCTATGAATATAAGTACATACCTATTTAAATTCGTGGAAGTAATCGATCTCGGTAAAAGTACATAAATGATCAAAGTCGCTCTGTCCATGATTTAATGGTACTTTATTGTAATAAATTAACAACAACAAAAATGGTTACACTACACTAAAAAGATAAAAATAAAAACAGGTTTAAAAAAAACCGACTTCCAAAAACTACACTAAAAACTATGAAATAAAAATGTTAAACTTCCATAAATAAAAATCTAAATGTATATTGAAGTCGGCGGGGCCTAGCATAAATATAAGCAACATTATAGATTAAAGAGGAATGAAAGAAAATTTTAATTTGTCGAGGCGCAAAGCAAAATGCACGTTCGCTGCACACACTGCGCACGTTCTTCCTGTTCAAAGGCTGAGAGGTAGAAACCTGAAGAAGAGGCCCCGCCGACTTCAATATACATTTAGATTATTATTTATGGAAGTTTAACATTTTTATTTCATAGTTTTTAGTGTAGTTTTTGGAAGTCGGTTTTTTTTAAACCTGTTTTATCTTTTAGACCTTCTACGGGCTTTATTTATTTATTCATTAAATTACAGTCAAATTATATTTCTCATTTTTCAAGGACGAGTGTCGACCCAAATGATAATGTTATTACATATTTTTAACCGACTTCCAAAAAGGAGGAGGTTCTGCATTCGGTTGGTTTTTTTTTTTTTGTTTTTTTTTTTTTTCATATATGTACACCGATTACTCCGTGGTTTATGAGCCGATTTACTTGATTCTTTTTTCATATGGTAGAAGAAGCTCGCGAAGTGGTCCCATATAAATTTTATTAACTTTGGTTGAGTAGATTTTTAACGAGGTGTAATAAACGGTATTTTTGGTGTATCTCGATGACATCATGACGATGATGAAAAAGTGATATTGTGTAGGTACATGAATTCCTGAACGCAATCGATCTCGATATTATGCATACATAACATCACCCCGATATTTCCCGCAAGGTTAGACAGAGGTGTATAGTACACACAATTTTTTTATGCTTAAGTCGCATTTGATAGAAGGCTAGGGAGCGAGCCTATTGCTATTACTACTATCTACTAGGGATTTCGCCCCGGGAGTCTCGATTCTCGAAATCCCGGGAGTCTCGCCACTTTTATCATCGAGACCGAGACCGAGACTTAATAAAAATTCCCGGGAATTTCGAGACCAAATGTTTCGGTAGAAAAACATTAAAATATTCTTAACACCAGAATTTATTTGTACATTTTATACTTATAAATTCTCCGCCGCGCACTATGTACCGCCTAGTGACACTGCCGCTTGCCGAATGCGTCCCGAGTTCCCGACAATGCCCGAGCGAGACCCGAACTTATTCTATTGCAAGATTCTAGAGATTCTAGTGCAAGAATTATAGAGTTTTCGTTTTGTTTTGTTTAAATGTTTGGTCAGGTCAATCGACATTTATAAGTTTATTTATACCTAAATTACCGAAACTTAAGGAAAGGGTATATTTTTAATATTTTACTAGATAAAACGACTACTTAGATATAAGCTTTTTTTACCAAAGTTCCTAATTAAAAAAGACTAAACATTAGAATTAAGAATAAAGAATTAAGTAATAACCTGAAAGTCTGAATTAGGTACTTCAAATATTGCTATCTTATTTTTTTCTATTTGTTATAATATTCTATTGTATAATTGTATTGTTTGGTTTGGTCAGATTGATCAAAGAGTGAATTTGTAATAAATGTGATTTATAAACAGTTACAATCGTAATTATCATTTACTTCACAGTTCACCACCACTCACTTCAGTCAGTTTCACTACTACCCTCACCCTCTTATACTTTATCATTTACTAAGTCAAACTATATCATTGCCATTTCTTTTATTTTTACCAAAATAAGTCTAGTTTACCTTCCAAAACAATATTAAAATCACCATTTTCTTGCACACCTGCAATACCTCCATCCATAACGTAACGTATCCGTAAAAAAACATTCTAATATAAAAAACACGTGGGTCTTGAATTTCCCGGGAGTCCCGGGACTAGCTTCCGAGGTTCGAGACTGGTCCCGGGACTGAAAATGCTTCCGAGACCGAAATCCCTACTATCTACAGTTCATAACCAAGTTATATGAAACTGCGTAGGTAGATGTCTTTTACAAGCCGCCATTAAGGCCTATAGTGAAATTACGAAAAATAAAATTATTAGGGGGGGCTCCCATACATGAAACTGAGGGATGAAAAATAATATTTTCGCGCACCCCACCATGTGGGATATCGTTGGATAGGTCTTTGAAAATAACATGAAGGTTTCTAAATACCTTTTTTATTTAAGTGCATATTGAGTGAACTAGGAGCTCCCAAAGTCGTTAACAATGTGTGTCCCCCCCTGTAATTTTCCAACCGCGCTATCAAAAAATCTGGAAAAAATCAAGCTTATAGCATATAATAAATACTTTCGATTGAAATTGGTTTGAACAAGATACGTCACAAAATTTTTGAAATATTCACTATTTTCCATTTTGAGTTTGACAACCGTAAAAATAATAATATTTCATAATAATATTATGAAATACAAACTTGTGTTTGCGGTCGGAACACTCAAAATACTTCTTGCTATGGAATCCTACACTGCGTGGTCCGACACGCTCTTGCCCGGTTTTTGTTTACTGAAATGCTCTCATCCACCAACATCTATAAATATAAGTACATACCTATTTAAATTCGTGGAAGTAATCGATCTCGGTAAAAGTACATAAATGATCAAAGTCGCTCTGTCCATGATTTAATGGTACTTTATTGTAATAAATTAACAACAACAAAAATGGTTACACTACACTAAAAAGATAAAAATAAAAACAGGTTTAAAAAAAACCGACTTCCAAAAACTACACTAAAAACTATGAAATAAAAATGTTAAACTTCCATAAATAAAAATCTAAATGTATATTGAAGTCGGCGGGGCCTAGCATAAATATAAGCAACATTATAGATTAAGGAGGAATGAAAGAAAATTTTAATTTGTCGAGGCGCAAAGCAAGCTGCACGTTTGCTGCACACACTGCGCACGTTCTTCCTGTTCAAAGGCTGAGAGGTAGAAACCTGAAGAAGAGGCCCCGCCGACTTCAATATACATTTAGATTTTTATTTATGGAAGTTTTGTCGTCTTGTTTTTATTATTTTCAGCAGTCGAATTTAAAAAATTTTAATTTACTATTTTTTACGTACCATTTTAGATACCTATCCGTTTTTATAATTTATGAAAAATCCAGCCAAGTGCGAGTCGTACTACTCGCGCATGAGGGTACTCACTCCGTACCATCCTTGGACGTTTAAAAGTAAAAAAAAACCGCACCACCTATCTAAATTTGTTTGTGAAGGAATTTTGACGATTTTGAAAAAACTGGGGTACCTACGTTTTATTTTTGGTGCAATATACAGGTTCTATCAATTCTAATTATTTCAGATTTTTTGCTCTGCAAACTTCTATTTGGTAATTTTTAAGTCATTTTTCGTGATTGTGATGTGTCCGCGTGTAATTTGTGATGTGTCCTGCCGGTCGCACGCGGCAGCAGCACTCGCTCGCCGGTACGTCACCCGGTTCAAATTAATCCGCCAGCTCTCCCTCGCATGGCAATAAATAACCTCGAACATTTGCAAAAGAAATAGTAAACAGTAAATAGGTATATAGCGGCAATGTTTTACTCACGGGGGGCGGCGGCGGCGGGGGCTGCGGGTAAGTGATGGCAAACAACAGACGGGGGTGTTCGCGACGACTCAGACATTCTATACGTCAGCAAATGGCTCGGAGTGAGATTTGCGTGGTGCGGCGCGCGGCTGCCGGCGCTCGCTGGAGAGCACACGCGTGCCTAATGGCTCGCTACCAACGTAGGTAATATCAAATGAAGCGGCCGCCTCGGTGCGCTCTGTACATTACAATTTATTATATTACGACAGACAGTATCGGATTCAGGAGCCGCTTATCTTTATTTGGTATTCACAAGGTGCGCGCGTGTCGGTCGTCGTGCACTGCTGACGATGCGTACAGCGATAGCGATACGTGTAGGCGCTGGACTCACGCGCCGTCCCTTAGTCGTGTCCTTAGACTTCTAAGTCAGAATTTTAACGCGAAAGATAATTAAGTGTTATAATGTCAATACAAACGAACATAGAGCCGCTGTGCGATCCTCCGAGCAAAACGGAATCACCGCTGAAGAAACACGATTGCGATGACTACTTGCAGTGCCTGTACATACATATTACATAAGAATACAATTACCGATTACGAATACACTGGACCAAGTTCAGTTTACGAATAGTACAATTTAAATAGATAAATGTAGCGCGCACGGTATGGCGCAAGAGACAAGCGAGACGAAGTACCTACCTAACGAATCTACCGATGTCAGTCTGCTGACTACAGTGCAGAACAGCTGGCCACGAACAGTCGATGTCAGTCTACTGACTACAGTGCAGAACAGCTGGCCACGAACAGTCTGATTACTCTACTAATGTATTAGGAAATGGGAAGAACGCGAATTGTTTACAAGGGGAAGGAAGTTTTAAACTCGACGCCGCACCGCACGCCTTATTAAGAATTTTGACTGTGACATATTATACAATAATAATTAAGTAAAGGTGATAATCTCAGATTATAGAAACAAGGAGATATGCCATCATAGCAAATTAGTACCGGAACAACTGATGCCACTTTTAGTACATTTTTCGACACAATTACGCGCATAATTAAGCGCTCCTTGTGAATAAAAAGATCTCCCACGCGTTGAACATTCCGCACACCCTCAATCTAACACTGTTAATCGTCACTCAACAACACTAGCACTAAACTAAAACACTGTATTTATACCATCGATCGTGTTCGGTTCGTCACCAGCGCGTAGGTACGTTTTTAATATGAGCAATTTGCTCAAGATCAGGCATCAAGCTCGAGAGCGCCTTGGCACATCTATTGTTTCTATGATCTGAGGTGATAATACACGTTGTGCGACAGTGTGGTAGCTTCCTGCCACCCGCCGCCTGCGCCGCAGCCGCCTGACGGCGGGAGCATGCTCGGCATTGCATTGACACGTACGCCGCCGCTAGTGTTATCATTATACATTTTACATAATATATCGATACTCAATACGTTATTTAGGATATTTATAATTTTATATACGATACTCAATACATTATTGTATATGACGGAGCCTGCGAGCCGTCAGTGGGCGGCGCAGCGGCGTGCGAACCGCGCGCGCAGAGCTTTCACACGCCACTTGCGCAGCTCAGCGTCACAGCGCACACGTGACACTCGCTAATCCTGCCGCAACTGCATACCAGACACGTTTAGCAACATTGCCTGTGTAACTGTAGACGCCTCCGGCAGCCGTGCCGCCAATACTAATGTGTGTGCGGCGCCACAACCGCACCACCGTCCACCACTAAGTAGCGGCAGAAGTTCTACACCACTGCTGACGATTGCTATACGACGCCGAACTGAACAATACATACAAGTGCGTATGGATCTCGTGAAACTTGAACGTTGGTAGCTTGTTACAGGACACGTTACAAAGTTTGAAGTGGTCGTGAACAGCACAGGACTATACGATATCACACAGGCTCCTGTCAGGTCCGGTGTCGCCACGTGTGAGCGCCCCGCCGCCCGCAGTAGTGAGAGGTCTTACTGGTAGTGCGCGTCACGTCGTTGCATCGTATTTGATCGTAAATCGCGCAGCGGCGCCGGCGTGCACGCGCACGTCCGCTCAATGCCGCCCGCTTGCCTCTGACCTACACGCGCACGCGCACCACTCGCTATATGATAATGTCTCCATGCTCTAACACTACGTTAAGGTATTACAAGCTAATGCGCATCGCCGTCTAGCTATCAGCTGCTTACAAGTTTACAACTGTAGGTGACACACAGAGTCACGTGAGAACAGTAGCTAGCGGAGGCGCGCGGTGGTGGTGCGGAGAAAGTGATCGCCACTCGTGTAACACTGAGAACATCTTAAGTGGACTGCTATTTATTTTTATTGAGCATGAGGCACGGAGCACGGGGCACGAGCACACCGGCACGCGGCGCGAGGAGAAGTTTTATTATGATAACAAGCTGTTTGGAATGTCATGTGACAACAACCCGCACTGGTCCCGCGGGGTAGATTATGGCCCATTCCCTCTCACAGAGAGGAGGCGTGATTACCGGCAGCGGGAACGTAGGCTGACTGTCATACGTATGTAACGTCTGGAGAGCCTGTTTCAGTCCGTCCGACTCAGATTGCGCACATTGTATTGTACCTACATACCTACCGTACCTACATATCTTATTTTAATAGAAAATTTCCTTTCACTTTTTGTAACTGCTCACATTGATTGATGACTGGTGGATCTATTTCAAACGTGTCCTCAGTCTTAGCAAATATTATATCACAACCAATGACAACGTCGTTGGAGGAACAAGATAATTATGATGTGGTGAGAGTGAGTGAGACTGGTAGCTGGTGAGGCCGTTCGGGTTACTAATAAATAAGTGATGGAGTAGTACGTATCTACTAGGTTCGTATAATAAGAACATTGTCGCGCGTCGCCGATGTGCCGAGCGGGCGCAGGAGGCTGGCGGCCGCCACGCGGCTTCGCGCCAGGAAGAGCTCGCTTCCGGCGACCTTGTGCCATTTACATAAATACGTCCAACCTGTACTACCTGCCGCTACCTAACGCTTCACTTGACTGCGTCATCGCGGGGATTATCAAGTTGACTGTAATAGGTTTTTTTTGTATGTTTGTTACGCGATGTCTTTGCTAATTATTAACCAATTTACCAATTATTAAACAATTAACTGCACGGTAACAATTAAGGTAGAAGCGGAACATTTTGCGACAGGTGCTTTTCAAGCTGATTCTAAAGGGAGATAAGATAAGATAAGATCATTTATTTGTAAAGTTTTTGGTTTGGAGAGCGACTCCTATTGGTCAGAATTTGTCATAAATCTGCCACAGTCTGCCATTACATCCGTAAGAAATTCGGCGCAAACAGTTTTTATAATTGCTTATCTGACCTCACATACCTACCGTAGCAATTGAAAGTCGTGAATAACAATGACTAGCGACAAAGGTCCCTCATGCGAGCCTTGCGGCACTCCTGGTAGTAGGTACCTACTGGTACTACATAATATTACGATTTACATTGCGGTGCAAACTAATGAGTAATTAGAAACATGTCAAACAATTCACCCAAGCGCAGTAATAATCTAATTTAGGCATAATTAAATATCGTTTCATATAATTTCAACACTTAAGATCAATAATGTTAAATGGTTTTCTAAAATCTACCGTGTGCACTGAGCGAACCATGTAAAAAAGTATCAAAAATATCGCTATAATATTGGATTCTAAACCACTGTCAAGTGATCCGCAGTATAGGGCTGCATGACGTGGTAGCTCTCTTCACCACGTGTTGATCAGACGCCTCTGAATGATCTGTCTACATTCCTGTAAGGAACAATGTGCGTGTTGTGTGCAGGTCGGCGGAGGACAACTTCATCTCGGAGCTGGAGGCGGGCGCGCTGTGGGGCTGCCGCGCGCTGCGCACGCTGCGCCTGGCGCGCAACCTGCTGCGCGACGTGCCCACGCACGCGCTCGCGCCGCTGCACCACCTGCAGACGCTGTACGTACCTATGTGATGTATACTAACTTGTCATTTTTATCTTACGTCAGTTAGCGATCTGTGCGTCACTGTGCGTGTCGGCTCACGCAGTGTAGGGTTCCGTAGCATGTACCTACTAAGTACAGTCAACCAAAGCGGGATAATGAAACAACAGTACAAACATTCTAATACAATTAGGTCTAATTTCGCTTAAAGGAGAATCTCACCGTGAAATTCTCCCTCGAACGTTCGCAAACAAATTGGCAGTTCTCGCGGTGATATCACGCGGCGTGTCGGTACAGAATAGACAGGCTGGTCTATAGGTGGACAGGAGGACAACATACCTGCGATGCTTCCAGTATTGCTATTGCCACCAAATGGGCCGCTTGCTTGTTTGCGTCTTAAAAAAATAAATCATTTATCTCATGTCGTACCTACATGACTAATGATTACATAGAAGGAGAGTGTGTGCGCGGCACGAGCGGGTCCGTCCCCGCGCGGCGCGTAGCGGACTGCGGCCACACATGGAGCGCGATGTTATTAACAAATAAACAAAGTTGCGCCAACATGCCAGCTGACCCACTTGCAGTCTCGGGTCTCCGCTAAACTTCGGAGATAAGTACTTCAGTTAGCGCGGAGCTCCGATATCTTCCGAGAATCGTCCCCTTCTCTCCTCCCCCTTCCTCCTTCCCCATGCATCTCCTCCCACCTATTTACTATTTAAGTCACACTCAGTAGCCTATACCTGAAAAAATTTATATTTTTACGCTTTTAATTAATTTTTATGATAATAAACATGTCACCTATAAAAAAATCATAACTCTTCCATTTGGCTTTGCCGAAGCCGGGGAAAAATAACAACCGAAACCGAGGTCTGTAGCATACCTACATAACATCGAACACATAGTTACATACATTAACTAGTGTTACAGGGGGAGCATAGTTGGCAATAAATGGAGGTGTACAAGAAGGGCCTCAAACTAAACAGTAGATGAGAGGAGTGTGCTGACTGCTGGAGTGGAAGCGCGTCGGGCGCATCCGGCGCGTCCGGCACGTCGGCTGTCGGCTCGGCGGCTCGGGCACAGGTCTCGTGACACACTTACATGTATTTATAGCGGCACAGGAGGGGGCACATCATAATTCGCGATATTTTTAATTGCGAGTGGACGCGGCGTCTATGAGCGTCGCCTGCAGCCCGGCGCAGCGCACGCCGCGCGCGACCTGCACGTGCGCGGTGTACCGAGCGAGCGACGCGCGTAGCTACTCTGAAGTTTACGGAATTATCTAATTTATAAAAATGATGTTTGGTTAATATTTAATAGTTAATATGAGGGGCTCGTGGCTAAATGACAGCCGCGCTGATCGATCGATCTGTGAGGTTAAGCTGCGCTTGCCGCGGTCAGTCCTTGGATGGGTGACCGTTCATTACACATCGAGACCTCTCCGTGCCTCGGAGAGCACGTTAAGCAGTCGGTCCCGGTTGTCATAGGAATATCTTTGACAATCGTTACGGGTAGTCAGAAGCCCTAAAAGTCTGACAGCTGGTCTAACATTCGAAGACCAGTATTACCCATTAATTGGGTTGTGGAGGTCAGATGGCAGTCGCTCCAAGTAAAATATTGATATTCAGCCGAAACTAGTTAGACTGGAAGCCGACCCCAATATAATTTGGGAAAAGGCTAGGCAGATGATGATGTTTGGTTAATATAATTCTGTCCTACTTGGGAGAACTCTGGAGGCGTGGCATAGGAGTGTGATCGTTCTTTTCTTTAAAAAGGGTGATAAGACCCTGCTTAAGAATTACCGACCCATTACGCTCCTTAGTTTATAAGCTGTTTTCAAGAGTTGTCACGAATCGTCTCGCGCGAAGACTCGACGAATTCCAGCCATCGGAGCAGGCCGGGTGTCGAGATAGATAAGGTACCGTAGACCACATTCACACAGTGCGACAAATCATACAGAAGTCTGAGGAGTACAATCGGCCTCTGTGTGTGTCTAGCATTTGTGGACTTTGACTCTATCGAGAGCAGGAATCCAGAACGGACCAGCCGATCTGGATTCCTTGCAACGATGCCAAGCCGACTGGCGATATATCCAAGTGTTGAGATGTCTTTATGACAACGCGACGATGACCGTCCAAACCCAGAACCAGAAATCTGAACATATCCAACTACGGCGAGGGGTGAGACAAGGGGACGTAATTTCCCCGAAATTGTTCACCAACGCTTTGAAGGATTGGATAGATAAGACACTGAATTGGGAAGGACAGGGCGTTACTATATACGGCGAGCACATCTTACACTTCAGATTTGCAGAAAACATTGTCATAATGGCTGAATCGTTGCAGAATCTGCAAGAAATGCTGGACGGCCTGGCTGATCCTTTGGTACGCATCGGGCTCCAAATGAATTTGGACAACTAAGATCATGTTCAACGAACACGTCACTCCGGAACCGATGTCGTCAATGGCGATGCTCTCTAGGTTGTTCGAGAATACGTTTACTTTGGGCAAACCTTGCAGCTGAGCACACGTGCGAGTGGCCGGCGGTCGGTGTGTGTCAGCGCCTTTTGGTACTATTTACAGGAGCGCCGCATGACGCCGCTAACTGAACATCAAACGTGCGTTGTCAATTAAATATGAATAGCGAAATAAAGTTATATCCCTTAGTAAATATTTTTTGACCTTCGGGGTCCTTCGGGATCCTTGGTCAAAAAAGGTTGGGCACTACCACAATCGGTATGTAATAATAATTAGCGCCGGCATCACGAGCACTCGATCCGCCGCTACCCTCGCACGGCGCACTATCGACTGCTGCCTGTGACGCGCGACACTTACACGATGTGGAGCCACGTGGAGCGGCCTACATCGTCAGGACGCTGACACTACACCGATAAACTAAATCTGGTAACACATAAAAGATATTTTTAGTTGAAACAAATATGAAAGTCTATTTTGGTTTACATATAAGTTGTGGTGGCGCGTATTACACTATATCGCGTAGGTATGCAAGTATTACGATGTTCGCGTTGAGTTTGTTCACGTCTTCACGATGTTAGCGTGTAAAAGATTAATTAAACGTTTATTGTTTCAAACAAAATAAGAATTTATTTAATAATGTCTTAGGTTTTCGCGATTATTAAACATTATAATAAAACAAGTTTAAACGGATTAATCGCGTATATTACAGAGTTTTCCTGACGTTTCGAACACTTTGCAGCGTTCGTGGTCGCAGGACGACTGAGGTGGTAGGCGTCATGACAGCTAATTTATAGAAAAATTATTCTCGATCTACCCGCACAATCGATTCAATCGATATTATTCGAATCGTACTCGTTTCGATGCACACAATAATCGCTCACGGTGTCTCGATGTTTTGTAGTCCGGTGTGAAGTTTGGGACTTGATTATTTTAAGAACTGGATTCCAAACAGGTGGTAATTGCCAACCATCCTCTCTATTGAAATTAGGATGTTTTTTAATTTCAATAGCCTCGCGAAGCATTCTAGGTACATATCGGTTCTCCTTTGCGAGGATTTGAGGTTGATCAAAACGTAGGAAATGGTTGGGCTTGCCTAGGGCATGCTCACACACTGCAGACTTTGTAGAGCGCACGTTTTTGACGTCAGCTATGTGTTCTTTAACTCTAGTGGCTATACTGCGCTTTGTTTGCCCTATGTATGATAGCCCACAATCACAGTCAATCTTGTAGACCCCTGCATCTTGTAAAGGAATATGACACTTCACAGGTCTAAGAAATTGGCTAATCTTTCTATGTGGCTTGAAGTAGGTTTTTATAGAAGCACGCTTCAAGATATGACTAATTTTGTCAGTGACCCCTCTTATAAAGGGTAGAACAGCAGGTCGACGATCAACTGAGATGGGCTTCGGGCGGCTTTTGCGACGGGGATGTGGAGCACGTAAATTGTTCTGTTTCAGAACTTGCTTCACATGATGAAGTTCCCCTGCCAGATGGTTGGCGTCGCAGATGCCATGTGCTCTCTGTAACAAAGATTTAGCCACAGTAGCTAACTGACTAGGATGGTGGTGAGATTCACCGTTAAGGTACCTATCTGTATGGGTAGGCTTTCTGTACACTGTATGACTAACAGAATGATCGGGATTATGAATAAGTCGTATATCAAGGAAGGCTAAGGACTTGTTATTTTCTAATTCCATAGTGAACTGAATTTTACTGTGTATGGAATTTAGATGATCTAAGAATGCAGGGACCCTATTGTGAGGCAGGGCAGTGAAAGTGTCATCAACGTATCTTTTAAAAATCTTTGGTATAACCGGGGCCGATAGGAGTGCTCCTCTTTCAAATTCCTCCATGAAGATGTCGGCCACCACAGGGGAAACTGGTGAACCCATGGCTACACCGTCGATTTGAAGATAGAACTCATTGTCCCACAATAGGTAGCCGCTGGTGAGGCAATGTTCTAGCAACTCTGCATATTGTAAAGGCATGTCTTGATCTCTTAACCGTTTTTTTACGACTTCCAAGCAGTCCTTAACCGGTAAGTTAGTGAATAAGGACTGTACATCGAAACTAACCATCACCTCATCTTCAGCCAGTGTTAGGTCTTTTATTTGGCTGACGAAATGATAAGAATCCTTCACATATGTGTTAGACTTTCCACGAAATTGTGAGAGTATCTTCGCTAGATGTTGTGCCAGTTTGTAAGTTGGTGTGTCAATCTGGCTTACTATTGGTCGTAAAGGAGCATTTTCTTTGTGTATTTTTGGCAGCCCATACAGTTTTGGTGGTTTCGCGCATGATGGTATAAGTAATTTAACGTCCAATTCTAAGGTGTCGGAGTATTTAGATATTAAATCAGAAGTTTTCTTCAGAATTCTATTAGTTGGGTCTTTGTTAACCTTTTTGTAAGTATTTTCATCCGACAAAAGGTCTCGAATTTTCTGATTATAATCGGACGTGTCCATTATAACTGTCGCATTACCCTTGTCCGCACGAAGAATAGTTAGGTCTGGGTCTTTACTAACGTTTTTAAGAGCGAGATACTCGTCACGTGAAAGATTTGGTTTAGGTGGTTTGCTACGACGCAGTACAGCGGAGATATCCTGACGAATCGCTTCCAAATCATCTTTTTTCACGTTATTTTTTTTATAAGACAGTCCTCGACATTGCATATTATATCTTCGTACGGGATTTTTTTAGGTGCTAGCGCGAAATTTAGGCCCTTTTTTAGGACATTAACGGTGTTTTTGTCCAGAGATTTTGTAGAAAGATTTACAACCGGATCAATAATATTCGATTGTGACATTTGCTCGGAAGCATGTTTATAGCTCGTATTTTTGGTGTTTTGGTTTTGGCCACACAGTTTTTCATACTTTTTAATTTGTCTTTGTGTGTATTCATTGAATTTCGTGGTGGCCCTTTTACTATTGATAGTTAAGCATTTGGAATAGTCGGATGTAGATAGTTTGTTCTGCAATTCTCTGGACAAAATCTCAATTTCATTACTAATTTTGTGGGCATCTGTACGGTGTTGGCGGATAAGAGAAACGTCAGGAAAACTCTGTAATATACGCGATTAATCCGTTTAAACTTGTTTTATTATAATGTTTAATAATCGCGAAAACCTAAGACATTATTATGTGAACCAGTACGGACTGGAATTCGCCGATAAAGTGCGCCAGGTGGAGTGCCGTATGACTCAGCGCGCCCGGTTACTCGCATCATTAAATTTCTTGAAGAGATGCCGGGATAACAACATCATTCCAGTATGTGTAAGAATATCTCCTAAAAAGGACATACTTGGAAGCGCAAGCATTCTACATCAGGCAAGCCTAAAATTATTGAAAAATCTTATCCGCCAACACCGTACAGATGCCCACAAAATTAGTAATGAAATTGAGATTTTGTCCAGAGAATTGCAGAACAAACTATCTACATCCGACTATTCCAAATGCTTAACTATCAATAGTAAAAGGGCCACCACGAAATTCAATGAATACACACAAAGACAAATTAAAAAGTATGAAAAACTGTGTGGCCAAAACCAAAACACCAAAAATACGAGCTATAAACATGCTTCCGAGCAAATGTCACAATCGAATATTATTGATCCGGTTGTAAATCTTTCTACAAAATCTCTGGACAAAAACACCGTTAATGTCCTAAAAAAGGGCCTAAATTTCGCGCTAGCACCTAAAAAAATCCCGTACGAAGATATAATATGCAATGTCGAGGACTGTCTTATAAAAAAAATAACGTGAAAAAAGATGATTTGGAAGCGATTCGTCAGGATATCTCCGCTGTACTGCGTCGTAGCAAACCACCTAAACCAAATCTTTCACGTGACGAGTACCTCGCTCTTAAAAACGTTAGTAAAGACCCAGACCTAACTATTCTTCGTGCGGACAAGGGTAATGCGACAGTTATAATGGACACGTCCGATTATAATCAGAAAATTCGAGACCTTTTGTCGGATGAAAATACTTACAAAAAGGTTAACAAAGACCCAACTAATAGAATTCTGAAGAAAACTTCTGATTTAATATCTAAATACTCCGACACCTTAAAATTGGACGTTAAATTACTTATACCATCATGCGCGAAACCACCAAAACTGTATGGGCTGCCAAAAATACACAAAGAAAATGCTCCTTTACGACCAGTAGTAAGCCAGATTGACACACCAACTTACATACTGGCACAACATCTAGCGAAGATACTCTCACAATTTCGTGGAAAGTCTAACACATATGTGAAGGATTCTTATCATTTCGTCAGCCAAATAAAAGACCTAACACTGGCTGAAGATGAGGTGATGGTTAGTTTCGATGTACAGTCCTTATTCACTAACTTACCGGTTAAGGACTGCTTGGAAGTCGTAAAAAAGCGGTTAAGAGATCAAGACATGCCTTTACAATATGCAGAGTTGCTAGAACATTGCCTCACCAGCGGCTACCTATTGTGGGACAATGAGTTCTATCTTCAAATCGACGGTGTAGCCATGGGTTCACCAGTTTCCCCTGTGGTGGCCGACATCTTCATGGAGGAATTTGAAAGAGGAGCACTCCTATCGGCCCCGGTTATACCAAAGATTTTTAAAAGATACGTTGATGACACTTTCACTGCCCTGCCTCACAATAGGGTCCCTGCATTCTTAGATCATCTAAATTCCATACACAGTAAAATTCAGTTCACTATGGAATTAGAAAATAACAAGTCCTTAGCCTTCCTTGATATACGACTTATTCATAATCCCGATCATTCTGTTAGTCATACAGTGTACAGAAAGCCTACCCATACAGATAGGTACCTTAACGGTGAATCTCACCACCATCCTAGTCAGTTAGCTACTGTGGCTAAATCTTTGTTACAGAGAGCACATGGCATCTGCGACGCCAACCATCTGGCAGGGGAACTTCATCATGTGAAGCAAGTTCTGAAACAGAACAATTTACGTGCTCCACATCCCCGTCGCAAAAGCCGCCCGAAGCCCATCTCAGTTGATCGTCGACCTGCTGTTCTACCCTTTATAAGAGGGGTCACTGACAAAATTAGTCATATCTTGAAGCGTGCTTCTATAAAAACCTACTTCAAGCCACATAGAAAGATTAGCCAATTTCTTAGACCTGTGAAGTGTCATATTCCTTTACAAGATGCAGGGGTCTACAAGATTGACTGTGATTGTGGGCTATCATACATAGGGCAAACAAAGCGCAGTATAGCCACTAGAGTTAAAGAACACATAGCTGACGTCAAAAACGTGCGCTCTACAAAGTCTGCAGTGTGTGAGCATGCCCTAGGCAAGCCCAACCATTTCCTACGTTTTGATCAACCTCAAATCCTCGCAAAGGAGAACCGATATGTACCTAGAATGCTTCGCGAGGCTATTGAAATTAAAAAACATCCTAATTTCAATAGAGAGGATGGTTGGCAATTACCACCTGTTTGGAATCCAGTTCTTAAAATAATCAAGTCCCAAACTTCACACCGGACTACAAAACATCGAGACACCGTGAGCGATTATTGTGTGCATCGAAACGAGTACGATTCGAATAATATCGATTGAATCGATTGTGCGGGTAGATCGAGAATAATTTTTCTATAAATTAGCTGTCATGACGCCTACCACCTCAGTCGTCCTGCGACCACGAACGCTGCAAAGTGTTCGAAACGTCAGGAAAACTCTGTAATATACGCGATTAATCCGTTTAAACTTGTTTTATTATAAGAATTTATTTATTTATTAAAAGTACTATGGGTTATTCAATTACCTACAGTAAAACTCAAAGACCTATGAGATTTTGTAGGTCTTTGGTAAAACTATAAACAACACAAGATGCTCTCCTACCATGCAGTCATGCACAGTACTCGGAGAATGCTAACAAGCCCGCTCGCTGGTCGCAACAGTCTGGTGATGCCAGCGGCGCACGGCGCGCGGTGCGCGCTATGGGAGACCTTGCCCGAGCCACAGTCTGACAATGCAGAGCCGCAACTTCTTTTTAGGGTTCCGTAGTAAAACTAGGAACCCTTTAGTTTCGTCATATAGGAAAAAAAAAAACGCGCACCACTTCAAGATAGGATCGTTGGATAGGTCTTTGAAAGACATGAAGCTAAGCTACTTTTTATTTACGTATTTGATGAGATAAGAGCTTCGAAAATAATCCATTCGTTTGAAGAGAGCTACGGAATCTCAGACGGACACACAGGCAGACACAGCGTCAAACTTATAACACCCCTCATTTTTCAAAGTTGGGGGTTAAAAATAATTATTTTTACATTTCGCCATAATCGCCATACACTTCTGAAATGAAGCAGAAAGTAAGTGCAATAAGTTGCGCAGTAGTGATCATTGTATATTGTTGAGCACTAAACTGCAATTGTTCGCAGGAACCTGGCGGGCAACCTGATCAGCGAGCTGAGCGACACGGCGCTGCCGCCGCTGCCCGCGCTGCACACGCTGTGAGTACACACGCTACACGCGGCGCGCTGGTGTGCGCGGCCTGCCCAGCACCGCTCTGTGACGACTACCACAGCAGGCTCGCGACACATGACACACACAGGCCCGCGCAAGTGTCGGACCAGCGCCACCCCGACCCACCAGCCCAGCAGTACCAGTAGATACTAGACTCACAGGCACGCGTAGCCTGTTGTAGCGAAACGGCTGACTTCTAACATGTTGCTCGTTGCTTGTTCCGCTCCCTTCACAGTTCAAATTAAAAGCGTCGGAATCGAAATAGTTTGTAGCTACTATTATTATACTACGCATGATGATGGATGTTACTGATGATAGTCAATTATTATTACGGATGATGAATATAAGCTCTGATTTTAAAGATCTTCTGCAACAGATGTTGTGCTGCCGAGGCGGGTGGGGGCCGCGTAGACGGTAGTTTAACGTCGCAGAGTCGGGTTGTTTGCTCTAGTTTAAAACTGTGGGAGCTGCTGAAACATTAATTCAAACGATTAAAGGGATCTCCGCAACCGCGGCGCCGATTTATATAACTGATGCGGGTCGTTGAACTTTGCGCATAAAAACTAGCTGCGATCTGATCAGCGAGCCGCTGTCGGACCTCGTTAATATTCATGCGCTCGACGCTCGGCTGACATCGACTGGCGCGCACTAACTAGTTGCCGGTGGTCGCGTGATGGGCCACGATATGTAAGTAGGTTGGACGCGGAGCACCGAACTGCGACATCGAAGGCCGAGGGTTATCGGGACTTAACGACCTCCATAAATTTTATATTAACTATGAGCAGAGTTCTCCTAATGGAATATAAGCAAGGAAAGCCTGAACAATAACGCTCTGCATGTCCCCTGATCCGTCGCTGCTGATGCCTTCCCCGCCGCCGGCGTGCACCGGTGCGCCCGCGGAGCGCCGCTACGTGTATGTTACGTCAGCGGTTTGTGCCCTATAACTACTCGTTGGTTATTTAACGCTTGGTTCGTAATAAATAAAGAGGGGTGAGCAAATTGCTGTCCTCACATTGTGTTGGTGGCGAGGCTCCGCGGGCGCGCGGGGAGGCGCGGGGCGCCGCACGTCCGCTTAGATTTATGTGCTCATAAATATAGTCAGATGTCTGCGTCCGCCACTAACTCCGCTCGATAGCACTGCTCCTACTCCTCGATATAAACATTGTAATCCATAAAGTTTTCGACATGGTCCCATCTCTTAGTGTTCGATGTTATTTTTATAATTCTGTACGACATCAAGTGTTCCGGCTCGTGTCAAGTTCCGCGGTCGGGTGGCGGGTGAGCGGGTCCCTACACACTGTGTTCGCAATAATATCTGTGTGTTCGATGTCAAAGCGGCGAGTGGTAGTCCCAGTCCTTGTTCCTCTCCCCTCTCTCCCCTCCTCACTGTACGGAAGGCGCGCGCTCTCCTCACCCCCGCATCCTCCGAGAGCCGAACTGATAAAAAAAACACATTAGTCATGATGCATGAACGGTGTGGACAGGAGAACATAACGATCGGATTATTTATTTTTGGAAAGGAAGGAACTAAGGGACGTAATTGCACGTACCTACATACATGTAGGTAGGGAGGTAGGTCTACAGTTTTTTTCAGAGTGCCTATGTCAAGATCGCTTAGCTTAGCTTTGAGTGGTCGCATTCGCATAAATAGTGCTGGCTCTTCGCCTGGGTTGTGATCTAGCGAAGAGTTTGCGAGGTGCAGGCCAGCACTTCCATGGCGTCACTAAGTGCTGGCACTCACCTGTGGAGGCAGCGCGGTCTAGCAGGAGATGTGCAAGGTGCAGCACTGCTGGCACTGCGGAGGCGTCACGAAAGGGCACTGCATGCGATGCATCGTAAGATAGGGGCTGAATACATTGAGTGCTAACAACTGACTGCAGGCTTGTGCCGCACGTGCAGAGTGTATCGCGTGTCGTGCTTCTACCCGTACAGTAATGTCCGCATTACCCAATCTACAGAGTGCTGCGTCAGCGCTGCAGAGTGCTGCGTTAGCGCTGCAGGGCTGGGTTCAAAAGAGCTCACCATTGTGTTAGTGATCGTCGTACTCGTACCTACGCAAAAACTCCACTTGTGCATTAGGCAGACATCTGAAGAAATTAACCAAATAATAAACATATGCAAAATATTTCATGGAAAAATGAGTGTTATGATATTACTTGTCTGTAATATTATTATACAATGTGATTAATTGGCCGATGATTTTTGGTTAGGTAAGTACAGTAAATTCATTGTTAAATGAATCTGCTTTTATAAAGTGCCACATTTGGACATCACCAGCTTTCAGCAGGCCGAGCTCAGCTAGCGCTCATTAAGCACGCTACAACTTTTTTACACAATGCGATTCAGTGCACGCTAGCTCACCTGGCGCTCCGCAGGTCTGTATCACAGATAATATAATACTATACGTACAGATGCCTCATCTCATACAAAGAAATGTGACCGATTTAGCGCGGGCTATCTTCGGGCTATACATTATTCCGTGCTTAAAGGATTTTTCAAAATTTGAACAAATATTTTTCATGATGTATTTTTTCATGTTCTCAATTTTACACAAACTTCAATAACAAATCGATACATATAACGCCATCTATTATGAGTTATTTCAACAAATGTTCCTTTGTTCCTGATGAGACCCCGTGTTTGTATAGGGCTGTGTAACAGACTGCAATTCAGTCAATGAACAGTATGCGATCAATGCTGCCTTCAAAGTGATACCAACTGTTCACGTCGCTGAGGGGATACTACGAATATACGATAGATCAACAAAACAATCACAAGATAATATCAATAGATAGATCAACAAAGCAATCACAGATAGATTCATGATAATATCAACGCCACTAAATCAACAGCTCAATGTATCGAAGGTTCGCTGTACCATAGGACGAGATCGATGCTTCATTATGAGATACTAATCTGTTCAGTCATTCGTAGAATATTCGTCAGTAATTTATTTATGGACAGATAATAAAATTGCATTATTAAAAACGGAGTACAATGTAAACTAAAAGCTAGCCAGTAAGTAGGTACTTTGAAACATTGCGTCAATTTGTAGCTCTGCTTCCCTATTGCGCATTATTGAAATGATCCTGTAAGCTCCTTCCATCAGCTTTAAAACGGAGAAAATGGGGGGTTACTTAATTTTTTTTTTGGTCGTTTCCCATTATACCTTAGGTACGAAATGTCGCAGCCATATTGTAGAATTCATCATAATCACAGACGTTTTGTTTTACGGCAGCTCAACCGACTGAACGTTGATCAATGATCAGCCATAATTGTAATGCCGTTTTGCGTTCTCCAATTCAACTAAATAAATATAATAAACCTAACCCAGTCTATGTTTGTAATTATTATAATTTTGTACTTTGATTTATGTAATTGGTGTGTATATGCCGTGTAAATCAATAAAATAAAATAAATAAATAAAACTAGCATTCACAAGCAAACGTCTTATGTGGCCAAAGACAGGCCCCAGCTAGAGGGTTCGGGGGCTAAGACCCGGCAAGAAAAGAAACGAAATAGCTATAGTTGCAAGACCGCTTAGATTAGGTTAAAACGGTGACCATACAACGTTAGAAATTATCAGCCGATCATATCAATACACCCCACAAATCCTACAATGCAAAGGGCCGCCGTATTGTAGAAAGTATGCAATGAAAATCCAGTCAAACGTTGATCCGCCGAAATAATACAAAACGGCTCCGTTTTTAGGGTTCCGTACCAAAATGGTAAAAAAAGGAACCCTTATGGTGCGACTTCGTTTGTCTGTCTGTCTGTCTGTCTGTCTGTCTGTCACACCTGCTTATTTCAGCAACTAGGTACTTATACTATCGACTTGAAATTTGGAACAGTTATAAAAAATGCTTGTTCAACTATATTGAAAATGAAAAAAGTCCAAAAATATTTTTATTTTCATTGCAAAAGGGGCCGGAGTGGGGGTCCGAAATTTTAAAGTGGGGTTACTAGGTCAAGTGACATATCATATGAAAGGGCTTGATCTGCACATTTCAAAATATATTTTTATTTTATTTTATGTCTCACAGTTTTCGACATATGATGAAAAATGTCCAAAAAAATACCATTCCCCCCCCCTTATCTCCGAAGTTTGCGGGGCGAAAAATCTGAAATAATTAGAGTTGATCGGAATTGACCCAAATATGGCACCAAAAATAAAACGATGTTCCTAACTAGTACAGTTTTGTCAAAATCATCAAAATTCCTTCACAAACAAACTTAGTTATTCGGTCCGGATTTTTTCACTTTATACGTCCAAAAATGATTCGGAACCCTCGGTGCGCGAGTACGACTCGCACTTGGCCGGTTTTTTTAAGATGGCTAACCGTTAGTAATACGGCTGCGACATATACAGCGCGATCAAAGAGACACCGTAGCTAGCGAGGTGAAGCGTGGGCACGATGCTGCACACTCGTGGCTCGTGCACCTGCAGGCTCACTCGGTGCGTGCGGTGCCGGCGGAGCGGGTCGGGATGACGAGCGGCGGTGTGAGCGCCGGTGTCGCTGCCGGCCGCCGCCGCTCCCGCGCGCCGCTCAGCGCGGGTCGACGACCGATCTCCCTCAATCCCCCCTCACCCTACCCTCGCTTCGCCCGCCGCACGTCCCACTCCTCCCGACCTCACCCCCCAACTATTTGAGATCTCATTATAAGAAATAGAGTGACTGGAAGAGCATTTGAAACATTTATTGCTGCTCCCTGGCGGCAAGCCGTTAGCGCCGCTCAATGGGGCTATTTATTCGATCTGGTATCAATCCTCGCGGGCGTCCTTTATTGACATTTTTTAATGTTTGTTGTGCAAAAACTTCAGCCGGCTGCTATACAAACGCTCGTGTTCTGAGTTTAGATTTGTTATTTATCCGCTGACAAGCCATTAATCAAAATAAAAATTGTGTGGAACCAGATATTCAATATAGTGTCAAGCATAGGTTCAAATAAAATCTGTTTCACTTTGACATGACGCGGTGCTTGCGGTGGGCGCGGGCCGGGGCCGGGGGAGGGGCGACGCGTCTCTCGCGAACCCTTCTCATCGCGCTGCCATCTGTTAGGTGTCGGTGTCCGCCGGCCGCTCGCTAATCCGATAGCCCTAACCTATCACTCACACCTTCGATTGGTGTCTCTCAAGTATCCCCTCACTTGTCGGTCTCAAGTTACAGACCGAGCCGGACAATGAAATACGAGTAGGTATATCACGTGGATTGAACCCTCTTACAAAGATAATGTGAACTTTTGTGTTTGACTAAGCTGCCGCAAAACATTTGAAGGCGATGACCGCAGCGAAGTGGGCGCGACTTGTGCAGTAGGAGCACGTGCGGTGGCGGCATGTGTCGCCACATGATTGCGGCCTCGACGCCTCGTACTCAATGTATATTTATCGGCCGTTATCCGCACAGTGCTCGTTGGTCAATAACAATCTCGTTTCGCATTGTAAACCGCTCAGCGAGGCAATAACTCGCGCGGCGGAGTGTCGCGACTGCACTCGGATACCGCCGGAGCGCTGCGGTGCTTGCCTCGGCCTGCCTCGGCCCCACAGCGGCGGCGCGACGACTGCACGTCTCGGTACGCAGTGGACAACCGCACGACAGGTAGATACGCAGCATGTAGGCCGGTGCCTCATGCCTGCCCGACACCTGCGGCATCTTTCATGTGAGACACTAAAATCACAGAAGAACACTGTGACATTCAACTGAATGCGAAATTTCTATTAAAAGTAGAATCAGATAGAGTAGGTATTAAAATCTAGTAGAGCTCTATGAGAGTGGAATAAGAAGCAAACTCTTTGTAAGAGAGGAGAGCTAGTCCAAGGAAGTATTACTACGGTACCACCCTCAGACTACACCTATTTCTGACGTTAAGCAGCAATGCTGTGTGCCACTTACCAGCCAGCACTGTCAGTGTTCTAACCTACCGGGTGCTTAGGTTACCCATGAGCGTGACACTTGAAAGCTTTCCGTAGCCGTCTCCATAGCGTTAGTACCCAAGCGGCAATCTGCCGCGCAGCCTCCATCGCCAGTCGCCACCGCGCCACCCTTCGGGGAATAATAACATTTTAAAAATAATTTATTTTTTCTTTATGCTAATCTGTTTCACTTTAGTCATTACTTCCCCTTAAATCTTCGAGTTATTATTTTATTTAATTAATCCTTTAACGTTGTTCTTCAAAATGTTTTTCTCTTCAGAACGTCATGGCACTCATGGTGCAGAACAAGTTTGTTATTCTGAAAAACAGAAATATCCGAATCCGATAGCTCAAGACCTTTAGGTAGTTCTAAGACGCTACATTATACCTACTTGAAACGAATAAGTTTAGTGGATCAGCAAAACATCATGTCACACGTCACACATCCAGAACTATTCTGATTTAAACTATGTTTAAAGTTTTATTAAACCCACTTTGAGTAATGGAGCATGCTGCACATCGAGTGGATCTTATTCAGAATCCCTTCACATTGTTGAAATTAATATAATAGAGATAAAGTACAACTTGGCGATTGCCGAACAAACAAGGAACAGCTAAAATAATAATAAAATATTTTGGCGAGAGCATGATATGTGTACAAAAGTCGGCCGGACTTGTTGTTCCGTGTTACGCAAGCGGCGCGGCCCGTGCCGGCCCGGGCGGGCCGCGCCGCCCCGGGCCGGGCCGGAGCCGCACCGGTCGTTTGTTCGCCGGCAGCGGCTTTATTTGTGTTTCATTTATTGGCTCCATATTAGCATAATGTGGTGTCGGTTCCCGTGATGGCCGTTGTTCCCGCTTTACGAGCCGCGCCGCGTCTAGCGCCGCTCGTCGTTATTTACGATTACGACGCGCTCATCCAACCGATATTATATGTTGTGTTCGAGGGACGATACGAGGCACCGATCCGTCGAGCAAAATATTCAAAGCACATAGTAAACGGATTTATTTCTATACAATTGATTCGCAACCTTTAGTAACTAAAGGTTGTTGTTTCTAAAACTGTGCCGAGGAGCCAGTGGGTGTTGGCACAGCACACAGCGGCACAACCCCGTGCACACACATGTTGCGCATCGTCGCGTTAGTGCGGTTCAACCCAGCGCCGCGGTGCTGCTGGCATGCTGTACTGCCCGGCGCAGGCATATTGTGTTCGCTTGTTGCGCTGCGCTTGCTTACGTAGCGTAATCGTAGTCAGTCTGTGTCTAGTACGTTTCAGGCTAATTAGTCTAAAACGTTCTTGATTAAAATATGTATAATTATGTGCTTAAAATGATCGGCACAGCAAGCGCCCACGCCCCGCCTCCGTCTGACATAATTTATGAGTGAACATTACAACTTTTTGGTGCGTATAATTGAGGAGAGCTTAATATTTTTATAATGAAGTGTAGATAGCACAGCAGGGCCGGCAAGCTATTAGGAGCGGTTGTTTTTCATTTATGAAAATACCAGGCATTATAGAATGCCTGTGTATTAGCGATGCCTTAGATAATAAATTCATAGCAAACGAGCTAACCGGTGACCGGCCTCACGGGGTCGCCTCCACAAGGCATCGTGTGCCTCATGTACTATATCTGTATAATAAATTATTACTTAATGGTTGCATTGTGTGCGGCAGGGTGCTGAAGCGGAACCGCATCGCGTTCATCGAGGAGCGCGCCTTCACCAACACGCCGGCGCTGCGCGTCCTGTGAGTACATCCCCTGTGACACAACGTCACACGACACAGCGAACAGCCCGCTCCCCGCAGCCCTGGCTCGAGGCTGCCGGTGCCGAGCCATTAGTTTCAAATATGACCCTAATTAATCAAACCCAGATCCAGTCCCTCTTCCGACCTAGCGACGCCCTCCGCCAAGGTCCCGACCTCGGCAGGGGGCGCTCTATACTTAGTATAGTTCGGCTGGAGCCTGCACTCGCCGACCAACGAACAGTAACAGCGACCGACATCAAACCCAATTATAAAAGGCAACATCCAGTCTCCAGCGTCGTGGTCCCGCCGCACGACCGGTTTAACTGCAAACTACTCAAAGTACTCACAGCGTGTAGCATAACTGAAAGTGTGGCAGTTAATTAGCGCGACTTGGCGGAGCCTCGTTATCTAAAGCACTTAAAAGTTACAGCTGGAGCCCGACTTGATAATGTTGTGATAAGTGACGCCATCAAATGTTCGCCAGTACTTGTGCAGTAAACACCGAAACTTGCTCGTTAATGGCGCGTTAAAAGGTGCCTCCTTCCCCCCTACGTGGGTTAACGTCGGCCATTCGGCACTATGTACGTGTATAGGATTTGGAGCCAATGTTCTGTGTATCACACAGACGAGACGTCAATTAGTCTGTCTTCCGTGGTTGGTCCGGCACTAATGAGAATCGTTCCGTTTCTTGCTATCGTTTCCGAGCCCCCGGCGTCGGTGTTCCGGTCACTGTCGTGTGGAGAGCTACATCGTACTCTGCGCCTTTTTCTGTCACCCTCCTAGATTTGTATTGAGCAGGTAGTTGATCTCAACGCATTGAGTTTGGTTCGATGGGTAATTTCTAGCAAATCTAACGCAGGTCCCGGATTCCATTGCGTTGTCATTTGTTTAAGAGGGTTGAATCGTTAACGAAGTTTATGTCGACTAGCTTGACCGTTACTCGATCTTTCTTTCTGGTATTTAACTGATAATGCCACTCTGAAGCGTTGTTAAATTGTACTCTCCTAATAAATATGTGCGCGATTTAACCGAGATTATTTTATGTTACTATACTGTAAAACCCGAATATTGGTAAATCTTAGGTCTTACTAGTAAATCTTAGGATTTACCAACATGAGTTGTTAAATGTAAGGATTTTATGAAAAAGCGAATTTTTTTGGGTCTTTTGCCATTAGAGTTTGGTGCAATCTAGGTTTTACCAATGACGGTTGCTAAATGTTGGTTTTGGGGCTGCGGAAACGAATATTTTGCAAGTTCCATCCACATTTTCGGTATCCACTTGCAATTTTACGTGTCCGACGCTGCGGGAAGTGCAGCCCCTCCGGGGACTGTTCTCCCTCCGCGCTTCCCCGTTTACAAAACACTCTAGGGGTAGGGCAAACATGATCACGTGGAGTCGGTGACCAATTCGGTTCTATCACAACTTATTCACTCTTTTCAACATTTACCGTGTCTCTGAGGTAAAACCTAAGAGTTACTGAGTGTATGGTGGTAAAACTTGGAAATTAACGATGATTATAGAACAGTTCGGACTTTTACCATTAAGGGTTGGTAAATCTTAGGTTTTATTATTAAATTCGAGCTTTTACAGTAACAGACGCACTCAATGGTGGGTGACCTTACCGGAACATCTGAATGCATTTTATTGGCTTTACTTATTGTACGACTTTGGTGATATCTCCTCAGTAATAACAGACGATGACGGTTCAAAATACTGTGAATCTTACTCGTAAAACTTTACGTTTTTTTCCGATAAAATATATAAATTAATTCCACACATATAAATCCGTAATGTGTTGAGGTCACTTCAGAAACCCATTCTTTCCGCTACACCGGGCCCTGATAACGCAAGCACCGACTGCGCACAAAGCCCATGCGTCACCGCTGCTCCGCGGCCCTCCATCGGCCCAGCGGAGCGCACTCTCGCCTACTCTCTAATCCCGCCACAAATCGCTTCGCTCGATGTCGCACGCACTCAACTACACCACATTACCTCTCACTACTTTTGCAGATTAATACTATTGCTATCGATTGTTTTTCATAATTGAGTGGTTCCCCGTAACATGTGTAGGTATCATAAACGTAGCCAGTATCTATTATTTGTCGACAATTTCGTGTTGCTGTCGCGTCCGTCTCTTGTAATGAAGTGCGCGACGGCGGCCGCAATTTAGCGGCTGTCACGGCGACCGGCAAACACTGCTACAATTAATTATTTGTGTCCCACTGACAGGTTCTATTAAAAAGACACCAGAGCACTTAAATTTTCTTTAAAGTTATTTCCATAATGAGTACATTCAGCTTATCTGTTTCCTCTACGTATGACACATGTTCTGCTGAGGGTGGTCTAATAGTTGACGTGTGCGCAGGCGGCTGGAGGAGAACCTGTTGTCGGAGGTGCCGGCCGCCGTGCGCCTGCTGCCGCTGCTCGAGGACCTGTGAGTACTGCCCCTCATCATAAGGAACACAAACACAAAACACTGCAACGATTGGTACATTAAGTACCTACCTACCTACCTAGGTACTTAATGTACCAATCGTTGCAGTGTTTTGCGTCATCGTCAGTATGATTTTCAAGGAGAGTGTAGGTACCTACACTCTCCTTGAAAATCATACTTAGCGATGACGACGTTTTATAAAGGTTACTAATTTTATTGATCTACTACTAAATCTATCACAGTCTCTTCCAAAAACTAAACAGTAACACAAGTACGATAAAGAGTTATCTGATTTTCTATTATCTGCCAAGAACACTTTCTTTTTTTAATAGGTACATTGCCTCACACTAGGATTTCTCCTGTATCGTGGGTGTTTACAAACACAAATTTCACGTACACAAACCCAAAGCAAATATTTATTCCGTGTGGGAATAGAACCGACACGTCGCCGTGGCGCAGCAGCCAATCGTTCAGCCACTACGACAATCGGACACTGTGTCGAAATCATCACTACTGAGCAATAAGAACGGACCTAGAGTTAATCCCTGCGGCATTCTTATAGCGACCGCATACCTCGTGGATATATGTATATATTTTTTATTAAATTTTCTGGATTCTACGATTTAAATAAAAGCAATAACACTCAGAGCAGTATTTTTATTCCACTGTGATACAATGACAAGAATATTCTTTGTGCGTAACGCAATCAAAAGCCTTGGCTTAATCTACCTACATAATTATATGTATATGCGATGCGTATAGCGTGTACTCCACTCCACGATGTCCTCCACCGCAGTGGTGTAGTGTAGGTGTGAGATGTGCACCGAAGTGTTCAGCTTCGCAGCACGAATACTGGCTCCAGTTCTCTGGAGCGCAACTTATCTATTCGTGCTGATATGAACCGCAGCGGTTCATGTTGGTTCTCTGCCAGCGCTTCCTCCTTTGCACCGTCAGAAAACTGACATTATCAACCCGCTTCGATGCCTTTTCAGGCATGGGCTTCATAGGAGCGTCGAGTATGTAGTATTATAATAGAGCATATTCAAAAAAATCACCAACCTATCAAATATCAGCGACCGACTGTGAGTCGGTTTTGATAATGAATAGATTCCTTGTGCGGTGTGTTGCATCAGTTCTCTGGGCGGTGTGTGCAGGTCGCTGGCGAGCAACCGCGTGGAGGAGCTGCAGGCGGGCGTGCTGCAGGCGTGCCGCCGCCTCGCGCGCCTCGAGCTGCGCGCCAACCCGCTGGCGCACGTGCACGCGCGCGCGCTCACGCACCTGCCGCACCTCACCACCCTGTGAGTACAACTAACAACTACAACGACGATCCTCAACATTCGTTCGATTCCGTGTATTTTAGATTTTCCGGTAACTAAAACGAATAAACCCAAGGTTAATTGTTTAGCTGCGACATCCGCGAGCGTAGTCCGAGATGTGCTACACACGTGGTACCTACGTCCTTGAGTGTACATTATACGTATAGTATAGTAACATACTGGTCGAACGACCGCGAGCAAAGTTCAAGGAGTGAAGTAGCTATTATCTCATTTATCTCTTACTGAGAAAGTTATTTCGTAAAATTAATAAAATTCCTTTCGCTCACTCCCTAAAAGGTAACGGCGCTAGTATGGCAGATATTAATTCCACGCTCCGTTGCTTGTCAATGATGTCTTTGAAAACAATCCTAAATGGTTTTGTTTATGATCATAAATATTGTGGATCGCTTTCAGGGTCGACATAATTTTAAATCACATTTATTCCAACATAAAACTCGTTTAAATTCCGGAAACTCTTCCGGATAAAATATTAATGAGAAGATCGCGGTTGTGTTGTCTCTGAAGTATCTACGCTGCGGTTTGATGGAATTACATTCCCGTACTTCAATGAACTTATTTAAATTATACTTAGTACTTTTAATTACTAAGTATAATTTAAATAAGTTAATAACTTACTATTTTAATTCAATCGCGTATGTGACAAGTGGATCACACGCAGACACAAATAACGGTACCTAGTTATGCAAATGATAGCTATAAATAAAAGAAGTCGCCTATCACCACGTCGACGATTTCTATTCAAGATAACACGAAAAACAATGTTATTGTGTCGGTCGGGTGACGGTCCAGCAGTTCATACAAAGCGACAACGTGGCACTGTTTACTTACTATCTCGAGAGCCCCCGCGCTCGCGGCTCCACCCCCGTCGTGGTACCTATGATGAACTAATATTATAAATAAAGAAGAAGAAGAAGAAAAATATTTATTTGGACACAGCACATAAAACACACATAGGCACATAAAGAGCCAAGCTTTGTTGTTTGTTTGGTAGGGATAAGTGTAAGGGCTCATCCAATCAATAAGGAATCTGCACTCCACTGAATAGAAACTGTTTTCCGGAGAGATACCTAGGTACCTTATAATGTTTCTATGTATACGTGGTTACACAGCGACACCCTTCATGGCTTCATAAATAGTGTCCAAAATAACGATTGATCAATATTCATGTCAGCAATGATCCCTGTTGTATACCTACATAGAATATCACAATCTAAGCTGGGACGAGACGGAGCGTCGTCGGTTCGAGGTCACTAGTCGGGGTTTAATCCGGTGAGAAATGTCCCGCCTTAACGTGTACTGGGATTTGTTAATTATCAGGGTTATCCGGTGGAGTCGGCACGGCTACATTAGACGCCGCGTAGTGAACAGATAATGTGGACGTGGACAAGTCGCTAGCTATCGAACGTGAACCAATGAATTATTATGAACGATGACTAGAGCTGCGTATGTTATTGCAGTCTCCAGACATCTCTGCCGGTCCCTGTCTTAGCGGTCATGTAAAATAGTTTTCAAACGTCTAGGTTTCTTAAGAAAGCGATGCAACGATAAAGCGTAAGCTTCCGGTGGCTCGCGCGACCGCCGTCATCTGCATCGCCGCTGTCCCTCAGTGCCTCACTGCAGCAGCACCCTCACCTGTCCGTATGGAGACGCTAGTCTCGGCGACGTTTCTCTGGATGATCGGTGTGACATCACCGGTCCGTCCGGTATCCTCCTGCTATCTGTCGCATCGGAAATGATTGAGGAGGGAACGGAACTCAATCCGTCGCGCGTCGGATAAGCGCAGCGGAACTGCGGATCCGCAACACCTACACCGACAGCCGAACAGTTCCGGCCTGGGCGTTGCGATACACCCATTATGTCACTCAGTTCTAATGTGACGTTTTAGTGCCTCATTCCCAATATTAGCGTAGAATAATAGCGCTAGCTCCATGGCAGTCATAATCTGGTATTGAACAGCGCCTACGGGTTGTCTACAAGCTCAATGGAAACATTAAATGCCGTTATTTATGTACATTGCAGTCCGTCGAAAAGCGCAAAGTGTGTATGTAATGCTCCCTCCGCCGGGCGGCTCGCGCTCGTAAACACGTACATAAAGACGACCCAGGGCTGCGGCGTCAGCACTCCATGCGTTAATAGTGTTTTTGAGGAGCCGACGCTGATATAAGCCATCACATTGTTTGTGTAATGCTAATGAGAATGACCATGTGTGAATGTGACTACCATTCGTAGAATTTATAAGTAGGTGTACATTGCACTCATAAAACAAGTCAACATGTAACTTGCTTCCCCATAAGTATTGTTACCACGATCAGAATGCTCAGGTCCATAGACAATGCTGTCTACTGCTAGACTACACAGCCGTCAGCTAGACTGATCGTGTGGCGGAAAGATTGGCGGCCGCGTGACGTGTCTTGGGTTCGATTCCCGCACGAGGCAAATATTCATTTCTGGGTGTAGGTGGTGTATGTCAGTTTGTGAGATTTGTGTTAGTAAACGCACCCGCGATATTGGAGAAATCCCTAGTGCGGGCCAACGTAGGTATTTATTTTAAAATAAAAATCATGTACACAAAGGTCCAGCTGGTGTAAACAACTTCTGCTCTGTAATATAAACCTGTTGATCTGTGACCAGTGACGTCGTATTGTGCACAAGCGCTCGGCAACCTCGCCGCGCCGGCTGCCTCTAACTAGCAGGACTGGACTTTATAGCCAACACCCTCTTTGCTCGAAAACTCAACACATTAACAGAATTACCCTAATCCTTAAGGAAACACAGACGTAAGTTGAAATCACAAAGGAATGCAAAAAAACTTTCTATGTTTTCCTTCAGGATATTCGTATTTCTACTTTCAATTCAGTGGAGGTGCCGTTGTTATATGATATGATGATAGCAGTGATAGCCTAGTGATAGCAGTGATAGCCTAGTGGTCTAACCATGTGCCTCCCACGGCGAATGGTTCGAGCTCGATCCCGAGGCACGCACCGCTGACTTTTCGAAGTCATGTGCGTATTAGAAATTAATTCGTCCACCAACCCGCACTGGGCCCGCGTGGTGGACTACGGCCCACTCCCTCTCACAGAGGAGGCCTGTGTCCCAGCAGTGGGAACATTATAGGCCGATTATGCTATGCTTATGCTATATGCCGTTGTTTGTCTCTTTGACTGGCTGGCGGCATTGATGCAGGATTAGTGACGTTCGGTGCCACCGGCCGCGTGAGCTCCGCAGCGCGTGTTCAGTGACAGTCTAATGTAAGTGTGCGACCCGCAGGGTGCTGTCGGAGGCGCGCTCGCTGCGCGCGCTGCCGTCGCTGAATGGCACGCTGCGCCTGCGCACGCTGCGCGTCGACCGCGCGCGCCTCACGCGCCTGCCCACCGACCTGTGCACGCATGCGCCGCAACTACGATCACTGTGAGTACGCACACACACACACACACCTCGCATCTACACCAATGAAGCATACTTTTACTTTTTAAGCTCTTTTAATTCTACAGCTTTAAACTCAAATGAAACACAAACATGCTACAAAAACATGTTAATTGTTAAAAATACTTTGTACGTAATAATTAGAAAAGTGTGTGATATGTACTGTATACATATAATAGGTACTCGTTGAGCGGGTAGAGAGCATCCCACGGCTTCACTAGCGCCAACTGTGGCTCGGTAGGAATAGCACATCGGGCGTCGAACGTTTATCATAGATGATGAATGTAACTATAGTTCTATACGCGCTGCAGATCGTGTGCCTGTTACGCATCATGTAGAGCAGCAAAATTATAGCATACACCAACATAGCAAGTGTTCTTCCTAGCGAGGATTGCGTAACAGGTGAGAAAATTATATGCGAGGCGACTTACAGAGAGTATTCCACTGAAGCAAGGGCTTTACAAATCGAATATCCATTAGGATTTAGCTCGTCGGAATCGAAACTAGAACGTAGCTTTACGCAGTACACACAGAAGGAGCACTCCACACAGAGGCCGCAGTGAGCGCCGACGACGCCGACGCACAGCAGCGCTGACGAGCGCGCTCACTGTGTCTGCGCGACCTGAGGCTGCTCCGCTTAACCTTGGACACTACTGATCACCTAATAGGTGTTACGTGTTTGTGAGGAGCGGGTCTTCGCTACGTGTGTATTGAGTGGAGCGAGGGCGCCTCCCCCGCGCCTCCAGCCCTGAAGGATAATACTCGCGCAAGGCCGGCTCCTCATCTGCATAGATTGAGCGGGCGCTAATCGCCTGCGTTACTATACGACTCATCGTTTTTAGGGTTCTGAAGCCATATGACAAAAATATAACCTTTATATTTTCGTTCTGACCGTCTGTTGGTCCATCCGTATGTCACAGCCATTGCACTCGGAGATTATTGGCACTTTATAGATAAAACTTCGCAGGTTTGTGAACTTTTGTGAACGGCCATAAAGAAGTGTAGTATAATTACGAAATAAAAAATATTTAGGGGATACTCTCCAAAGTCTCCATGGTACAGTCAGGGAAAGGGATCCTTTGGCAGGCACGCTATCATTCATATTTGTCGTATATTCAAACTTCGAAGCAATCCGAATCAGAATTGCTTCGAACTTTGAATATACGACCAATGAATGCTAGCATACCTGCTAAAGGATCCGTTTCCCTGACCGTACATGAAACCTCCTGCTTTTTTGGAAAATAAAAATATGTGAGAACAATGTAAGCAATGTAAAAGAAAAAGATCTAGCAGCAGATGATAATAATAATAGTCTCAACTGATGGTGCTTGTTCACGAACTTTTCGTGCACCCCTTCACGTGGGGTATCGTTGGATAGGACTTTAAAAATAACATGAAGGTTTCTAAGTGACTTTATTTAGATGAATATGCAATAACATATACATAAGCAATTAGAAAGTCGTAAAAAATGTTCCTAACTTTTTAACTAGGTACGGGGTGGAAAATAAAAATGTTGAGGGGTAGAATTTAAAAACACTTCAACGAAAATTGGTTCGATTAAGATCATGTAGTTTTTGGGATACCTACTCAGTTTTGAGTTAACCAACTGCAAAACTTACTTTGCTAAGTATTTTAAATATTAAACTTACATTTGCGGTCAGCAACTGGAATACTGCTGGTTACGGAACCCTACAGTGCGCGTGGTCCGATACGCACTTGGCTGATTCTTAGATTATGTGCTGAATGATGAATATCTCTTTCCGGAACTTGCCATACTTCCTTACAAACCTTTTCTTTTTCTCTGAATTTTCTTTCAAAGATTGTACTGATTTGGTTGGCCTAATTTTTCAATTCAAACAAGGGGCGAATCGAAAACAAAAAGATAATGGTCCCAGATTGTCAATAGGAGGTAGGTACTTTATGTAAAGCACTCCGGCGGGCGCTGCCGATGTAATTGGCCATCTGTTTTCCTGTCGGTACAATCTCGTCACCGAGAGCGCGGTACTGACCTGATGACCCACTTCCGGAACATTGAGAGTTATTAACGAGCTATAATCTGCGAATTGCCCTTTTGAATATTTTGAATGTTGATTGGCAAAGTTTTGTATTTATTTACGTATATTCATGAGAAGTGCCGCCGTCTGGCGCGACCCGCGGCCCGCGCGGCTTGCTGTCGCGCGCGGCCGGCGCTGACCGCTGTGTGCGTGTCCGCAGGGACGTGAAGCTGAACCTGCTGGAGCGCGTGCCCGAGCTGCACGACTGCTCCGAGCTGCGCGTCTTGTGAGTGTTTTACCTACTTGTACATTGGCGTTTCTGAGTGATACAACCTTGGTCCTCAGAGACGTTAATAGATAATTTCTTGGTACCTACATTATTGTATTTTGGTATTTGTTTGCGCGCAGAGATCTGTCGGGCAATGAGATCTCTTCCCTGGACGGCGAGTCGCTGCGCGGTCTGCGGCGCCTGCACGACCTGGTGCTGGCGCGCAACCGCGTGCGCCGCGTGCCCGCCGACGTGTTCACGCACACGCCCGACCTGCAAGTGCTGTGAGTACACCCTCTACCCACATACGCTCGACCTCCGCATGCCTCAACGGTAAACGCATTGAGTGCATGACGTCATACGATCACACGCACGACCCAGTGACGTGTGCCACTTTACACAGAGCTGTCGTAGAGATGCTATCGACGCGCTGATACTAGCGGCCCGGCGACCGGCGGCCGGCGACCCACATGCGCGAGCGAACC
The DNA here is from genome assembly GCA_948465475.1 of Thalpophila matura. NCBI lineage: Eukaryota > Metazoa > Arthropoda > Insecta > Lepidoptera > Noctuidae > Thalpophila > Thalpophila matura. The sequence continues at coordinate 122,193 of OX419194.1, forward strand.
CCGCGACCTTCTCGGATTCGCTTCTAGCAGCGGCCGAGCACAACAAGCATTAGCTGCACTTCGTTTATAAATTATATTTATGTAAACCTTCGTAGCTTCGTTGGAATTATTAGGGGTTCATTCTCTTCTATCTTTTGACCATTTATTGCTATTCTCTCTAATCATGTAGCCTACCCACCGCCATTTGAGTATTTAGGTTTTGTCTACATCTTTAATTTTCGTAATGTGTCATATCTACGGCTCTTTTCCGGTCTCTTTTTGTGTAACTCAGAATACTTATCCGGCGCTTTCACATGTAATCAGCTTTTGGTTTTGGATTTGTATTTGCCCAGGTCTGGCACCCATAAGTTTATAAATGGTAATATGCATGCATGTGCATGTGTTGCATATTTCCATTGCAATATTACTCTTATATTGGTTACCTTTTAGCACTTCTTTGAGAGACCAATATCTCTTCCATGCATTATATTATTGGCTGCCCGTCTCTCAATCTATCTCTGAGTCCATTTGGTTGTTGAACGCAATAAGCTGGCTCAGGTATAATTTTAATTTTAAGTATAGGAATTCAAATATTATCCTCTTCACCTACTGAGATGTTTATTTGGGATCTGTTTGTTATTATTTTGATCTTTGTTTTGTTTATTGTTAGGCCCATCTTATTGCTTTCACGTGACAAATCTTGCAGCATGCTTTGAACGCTTTCCGGGTTATCTGTTAATAAGTTTGGAGAATGGAGGAACGAGGGGGAATGTACCTGCATTGAAAAAGGAGGATTCTCCAATCAGACCGGGTGGTATTGTCTGGCGGGCCACTGCCCCAATGTTGATGTCAGGTTTCTATATGTATACGCTAATGGCGCTAAAAACTCTTCTTGCGTGATGTAGGATTCATGATGTCAGATGTAGGTAATTGTAGTGACATCTGACAAGGTGTCGCTGTCCCGACATCAACTGTTGGGGGCAGTGGTCTACCAGACAATAACTTCCGGTTTGGTAGGATGATCCCCCCTTCTCAATGGGGAGACATTCCACCTCATTCCTCCATTCCTCAAATAAGTATTATGTTATCTGCAAATCTTAGGTGATTTAAACGTGTTGCATTGATGTTGATTCCCATGTTGCCCCATTCCATCTTCCTGATGAGTTCCTAGCACTGATGAAAAAAGTTTTGGCGAGTAGGTCTCCCTTCCTCACTCCCCTGTGTACTGGGAAAGTTTCTCCCTCCGTTGCTAGTTTTATTCGTGCTTTGCTATTAGAATATACATTTTTTATTAGCCTTATCCAATTACTGTGGGTCTAATTTGATTCGAACTCCACTCCAGATGCCACGAGCATTTTGTTTTGTCCCATGAGCCGGACCATGACCCATCTAAGGATGAGATTCAGGGCTTCGGGAGCGTTGCGTAGCGAGCAATACGTCGCACCTACAACAACAATAGACGCTACCTAAATGGTTTAGTCCGGTCAAATTAGACCAAAAAATAAGAGTAAAGTTACATAAATTCCCACCAAGCTGAAAATCGGTAAGATTGTTTAAAATATCATTAAAAACAAAATTTGAAAGTTCCCCATCTTTCCCCTGTAAGGAAAAAAAAATATTCAAGGTCAAATGTCAAAAAATTAGTTTTTCGCGATTTTCAGCAAAACGGTAAGTTTTATCATAAAATACCTCAGACAAAAATTGTAGATCATAAAATTATCAACACAAAATGGATTAATACTTTTTTTCTACGAGCCACCGTTTTTGAGATATAACGATTCAAAAAGTTGTAAAAGTTGTAATCGTCATAATATGCACACGTAATATGCACACTGATGTATTGATAATTGAAACAGCAATTGAGCAATGCAATTTGACAAATACAACAATACAATACCTGCTTAGATAAGTATAAATATGCATGTTTCGTTAAAAACAACAAAAGTAAAAAACAAGTACAATTAGCTTGTCTTCCTCCAACCTCAGTTGCTGCTCATCAACATCTTTTTAGGGTATATTACCAAGTTCAAGTGTGGCTTGGTTATCAGCTAGACCCTACAGACTGGGGTTGGAAGTAAGTCAACAATTCATTAGAACCAGTGCACACTTTACTTCCACCTGCGCCGGAAAAATTGCTGAACTCGATTTTTTGCAACTGCAAAAAGGGATGCAGTGCTAAATGTGGTTGCAAAAAAGTCGGACTGTTCTCTCCGGCATGTACACATTGTCAAGGCCGGTTGTGCTCTAATTGAATCACCAACAGTAGAGGATCCGTTTGATTCCAACGAGGCAACATGCGATACATCGCTATTAACGCAGTTTACATGCACTCAGGATGAAGATGAAGAAGAAAAAGAAGAACAAGAACAAGAACAAGACGAACAAGAACAAGACGAACAAGAACAAGAAGATCAAGAAGAAGAACAAGAAGAAGAATTTGAAAGTTGAACGACTCGGACGATTAAATTTCACACTTTTTTTTTAATTAAATTGCTTTTATCTTTTCAATCTCTGCTAATATCCATTATTTTTCAATAGTTTCAAATTAAACAGGATCAAAACTGACCCGTGAAATAGGCCTACTGGGGAAACCACGTTAAAAAAAACGCGCTAAGTACACTACCTCATAGGTGGCGAGGAAACGTGTGCATATTATGACGATTACAACTTTTACAACTTTTTGAATCGTTTTATCTCAAAAACGGTGGCTCGTAGAAAAAAAGTATTAATCCATTTTGTGTAGATAATTTTATGATCTACAATTTTTGTCTGAGGTATTTTATGATAAAACTTACCGTTTTGCTGAAAATCGCGAAAAACTCATTTTTTTGACCTTTGACCTTGAATATTTTTTTTTCCTTACAGGGGAAAGATGGGGAACTTTCAAATTTTATTTTTAATGATATTTTAAACAATCTTACCGATTTTCAGCTTGGTGGGAATTTATGTAACTTCGAATGTCTAAATTGACCGGACTAGTTACGCTGTTCATGTTTTGTTATTAGATCCTAAAACATTACATATTTGTTTCGGTAGCAACATAAACATTTACGCAGTATCGGTAAACTGTGTAATAATAATGTAGGTACACCCGGGCCTCGGCCGGATTACCCCAAATTTTTCCCGGATATAATTCTATTTCATACAGCCGTATCTTTTTTACGCGGTCGTGGAAAGTCGGAAACTGTGATGCGCGGCGGCGCCACAATGTTTTTATGAGGAGATATAAAACAGCGCAACAGCAGCTATCTGCATATTGCGATCAGGTGAGTCAGTTATCTAGCGTTACGTTATGGGATCGTAAAAGGAAGTCGATCCCGCAGCGGGCTTTATGTGCGTCCTATAGCTAGTGGCGCGCCCGGCGGGGCGATTATCTCGCCGGCATCGGTCGCCGGCGCGCCTCGCCGGCACCGCTCCTGCCCGCCGCGGGGGCTCGCCTCGTCCACCTCAGGGGACACTGCGACAGCCACCAACGAGGTGCGACTAGGTGCCGCCGGGCAGAGACTAAGTTCCTATAGGTACAAGACCACGATCGGACCCGGGTCCCGCAAAGAAGACAGCTACTTACATACCTATTTGCACGAATAAATATGTTGATAATCGAGAGCGTGGATTTTCTTTATTGAATTATTCATTCATTTTACTTTCCCGCTTTTTATAAATGAAGTAATCTGAACTTTACATCAATGTCCTTATAATACTAGTAGATCCACCCGTGCTTTGTCAGTCGTCAGTGTTATACTTAGCATTGATAGTTTGAATTATGAACTATGAGCTTTCCTATTCATCCACGTTACCTCAAACATGGTCGACTAAACATTCGGTGTAGTCTCCGCGCAGCACCAGACACAACAAACAAATGTTAGCACATAGGTATTGTGTGCTCGACCGGCATCAAGTGTCTCTCGTCGACGGCCATCAAACGTTTCCAACAGAGTAGTTCCAGTAGAGTACAGCGGATTGTGTTTTTAGCAGTTCTGAATTAGAATTTAGACCACCGTCGCGTACAGCGGCAGCGGTCTGTATTGATTATACAATTATTCAATGATTTAACTTTTTCGCACAGATCTTAAATAAGAGAAGTTATAAATCACTTTATGCGTTTTCTTTTTACTGTGAACACTTTCACTAAAAAGGTCCCCCGATGGTGTCACGAGGGAGGCAGTGTACTGAGCGGTGTTGTGTTGCAGGAACCTGGAGGACAACATGATCGAGCACATCGACATGGAGGCGTTCGTGCCCGTCTCCAAGCTGGAAGACCTGTACGTTCTCGCTGTATTACCTTTTGTTTGTAACATGAACTGGACGCGCTGGTGAACCGAGCGCTCTGTGCGACTTTATAATTGTTATCCATAAAAGTTCCAAAAGAATTATGATTGTGTACATACAGCTTCAGTCGACCAACAATGCATGTTTATTCGAGTAATGCACAGAATTGGAGTCATATGTAAAAATGCAACACTAAGGCGGAGGAGCCATGCAAAACTGTATAGCGTTCAGTGATGCAGTTCTCGCCTTACTCTTGCCACGGTAGAAGACAGTATCCGAAATGATCCGAAATAGTTCTGTCAGTGTCCCAATGACAGCGCTACTATTGGAAACTCTCCCGCTTTAAGTTAGTCAAACTGAACTTCATAGTTAATAAGTATAATCGTGCCTCATTTCACACAATGACGTGACCGCGTGTTCAGGAACGTGGGCAACAACGTGTTCCCGTGGCTGCCGGCGAGCGGGCTGCAGCGGCTGCTGCACCTGAAGGCGCACAACAACCCCAACCTGCGCCACTTCCACCCGCCCGACATGCTGCCCCGGATACAGGTGCGCTGCCGACCACTAGTTATAGCTACCCACTGTGTCTAGCTGCTCCCTAAGTCACAACAACCCCAACCTGCGCCACTTCCACCCGCCCGACATGCTGCCCCGGATACAGGTGCGCTGCCGACCACTAGCTACCCACTGTGTCTAGCTGCTCCCTAAGTCACAACAACCCCAACCTGCGCCACTTCCACCCGCCCGACATGCTGCCCCGGATACAGGTGCGCTGCCGACCACTAGCTACCCACTGTGTCTAGCTGCTCCCTAAGTCACAACAACCCCAACCTGCGCCCCAACATGCATTTATTCTCAAAAACTTTTGATAGTACAGGAGAAATTTAATTCGAAAGATACATTGGAATGTCTCCAATAAATTGTTCAATTCTCTAAGCAATAGAATATGAAGGGAGTGCTGAATGGAAAATGCCATTTCTGCGTTTATGGCGGAGGTACATTGCAAAAGCTACATTAGGTTCAAACACGTACGGTCTACTACCGTTTGCCTCGTCTGACATGACTTATCGCGATCTGAATCACAGGTGACTACTTACTAAACCTTATACATTACACGGTATCAGAGAACGCATGCACAGCCTTCACATATTAATTATATGGAGGACACCGTCACACTCTCAGATCATAGATATGATCTGAGGTCACACAAGAGCAGCACGAGTGCGCGCGCAGCAGTAACTCCGTCAGGCAGTCAGGACACGTTTGAATGATACGAGCAGTTGTTTTCCTCGTGCGACATGATCCGGAAGCAACGTGCTGAGTGCCAATGTTATGTCGCGGAAGGTCTTCCGGTCAGCGCTGCACTGAGTCACTGACCCCGCGCGCGTCACTCCGCGTCAGCGCGGCACTCGCGCGTCCTTGTTTACTTATCTCTACTCTCGCAACGTACTCGCAGCCATCTGTCGGCGTGCGCCAGTTCCCGCGCATCCCATTCCGTTATCGTTGTTATCCGGATCGTTATCGGCTCCGATGACATTGACTGCTTTGATCGTGTGAACGGTTTTATGGATCGGTGCCACAAATAATAACATACCTACAAGATTTCCCCTCGCACCCAAGGGCAACTAGTTTATACTTACTTATTACTTCCCAACAAACTGCGACAGTTGAGCGATCGGCTGCTGCGCGACGTGTTGCGGGTTCGATTCCCTCATGGAAAATATAAATATTTTTTCGGGGCTGGGTGTTCACGATACTGGAGAAATTCCTAGTATGGGGCAACATATCGATTTGAGTTCATGTTTCTATAGAGAGTGCACCCGAGTAGGTATAAAGCGGCGTGCGGGTAGTGTAGGTACATGTAATACGTGTGTGTGCGCAGACGCTGGTGCTGTCGTACGCGTACCACTGCTGCGAGTTCCTGCCGCTGATGGAGGAGGCGGAGGAAGAGGCGGCGGCGGAGTCGCCCTCCGACCTGGTGATCCTGCCGCCGCAGCACATCGACCCGGCCGCCTGGGACAACACCACCGACATCTGGGCGCACTACTGTGCGTACTCCCGCTGCTCGTTACTGTTGGCTGCACTGCGCGGCGCGTTGTGCTCGTAGTGACTGTACGGTTTGTGTGCGCAGTCAACGTGTCGGAGCTGAGCGGCGTCGCGAGCGCGGCGGGCGGCGCGGGCGGGCTGCAGGCCATGCTGGAGGGCTGGGCGGGCGCGGGCGCCGTGCAGCTGGGCGAGCGCGAGCTGCCGCGCAAGGTGCACTGCCTGCCGCTGCCAGGTGACCTGACCCATCCAGCCCGAAACTAACTCATTTAGTGTTGCCTCCACCTCTTTTGTTTTAATGGTCCGTGCCGCACTTGGCAAAATGGAATCAACCGTTGGAAAGAAACTACAACACTAGCTATATAATCGCTTTGGTGAGGTGGGAATGGTTCCCCACCGGCTGACACGATGTGCTTGCGCAGGTCCGTTCCTGCCGTGCGTGGACCTGTTCGACTGGTGGACGCTGCGCTGCGGCGTGTGGGCGGTATTCCTGCTGGCGCTGCTCGGCAACGGCACCGTGGTGTTCGTGCTGGTGTTCAGCCGCAGCCGCATCGACGTGCCGCGCTTCCTCGTCACCAACCTGGCGGCTGCCGACTTCTTCATGGGCGTGTACTTAGGTGAGCCTCGCCGCTGACGAACCTGTTCGGTGTTTATAGTGGAATGGTCCTCAATACCTATGTCGTGACGACCGGTAACGCTGCGGCGGTTGCCACGGGCAGTACATTGAGCGGTGCGACAGGTTTCCTGGCGGTGGTGGACGCGGGCACGCTGGGCGAGTTCCGCGCGCACGCCATCGCGTGGCAGATGTCCGGCGGCTGCAAGCTGGCCGGCTTCCTGGGCGTGCTGTCGTCCGAGCTGTCGGTGTTCACGCTGGCCGTGATCACGCTGGAGCGCAACTACGCCATCACGCACGCCATGCACCTCAACAAGCGGCTGTCGCTGCGGCACGCGGCCGCGGTGATGGCGGCCGGCTGGGCGTTCTCGCTGGCCGCCGCCGCGCTGCCGCTGCTGGGCGTGTCCGACTACCGCAAGTTCGCCGTGTGCCTGCCCTTCGAGACGGCCACGCCGGCGGCGCTCGGCTACGTGGTGGCGCTGCTGGCCATCAACGGCGTGGCCTTCCTGGTGCTGCTGGGCTGCTACCTCAAGATGTACTGCGCCATCCGCGGCTCGCAGGCCTGGAACTCCAACGACTCGCGCATCGCCAAGCGCATGGCGCTGCTCGTGTTCACCGACTTCCTGTGCTGGTCGCCCATCGCCTTCTTCGCGCTCACGGCGGCGTTCGGCGCGCAGCTCGTGTCGCTCGAGGAGGCCAAGGTGTTCACCGTGTTCGTGCTGCCGCTCAACTCCTGCTGCAACCCCTTCCTGTATGCCATCCTCACCAAGCAGTTCAAGAAGGACTGCACGCTCGTGTGCAAGGCCATCGAGGAGTCGCGCGTGACGCGCGGCATCGGGCGCTGCCGGCACTCGTCCAACTTCAGCAACCGCCAGACGCCCGCCAACACCAACAGCCTGGCGGAGCGCTCGTCGCGCGGGCAGCACGGCGCGGCGTGCGCGTGCCGCCGCCTGCTGCCCGCCGGCGCCGAGCGGCCCGCGCGCCCGGCCGGCCGCGCGCGCCTGCTGGGCTGGCTGCGCGCGTGCGGCCGCCGCGCCGCGCCCGCGCCCGCCGCGCCGCCGCGCGCGGCCGCCGCGGCGCCGGCGCGCACGGGCTCCGTGTCGTCGTCCGTGGAGTTCTCGTCGTCGCGCTCCGACTCGTGGCGCACGTACGGCCGGCCGCCGCCGCCGCCGCGCCGCGCCGCCTCGTGGCTGGTGGCGCGCAAGACGTCGCAGGACTCCAACCTGTCGTCGTCGCGCAACGACTCGTCGGGCTCGAACGCGACGGCGTCGACGGGCACGTGGCGCACGTCGCGCTCGGGCGGCAGCGCGGCGGGCGCGGCGGGCGGGGCGGGCGGGGCGGGGCGGCCGCGGCTCACGCGCCAGCCCGCCGTGGTGGCGGACGAGCCGCCCGGCTCGCCGGCGCCGGCGCTGGCCCCGCGGCAGCTGCACACCATCCCGTCGGCGGCCGAGACGGAGCCGCCGCCCGACGACGACGCGCGCGCCTCCTCGCAAGACTGACTCCGCCGTCCAATGCTCCCCACCCCCTCCCCGCACACCGCACACACATACAGAATGACGTGCTATATACATAATAATAATAGTAATATTTTGTACAGTATTAGGGAGCCGCCGCGCGGCGTCCGCTCGGATGTCGAGGCTGACAAATAAAGTATTATGACAAAATAATTATTTATTTAGAAAAATGTTAACATAAGAGTACATATTTACGAGTCGATTATATTATTGCTACAATTATATTTACAGTTGATGGTATACCACCGTACTGTGTACGGCTCTAGGTGTAAGCGACGTGTGCTCGCGCACGGACATGCCGCCCGCACTATGCTAAGTATTAGTGTATAACCCATTTGATAATAATAAATTATTAATATGCAGTAAGTGAACTATAGTTAGGTACGAGTCGTTAAACAATAATTAGGTTTTGTATGTTGTTACACGTTACCGTAGCCTAGTGGGACAGTCGACCGGTGCCAATTAGTTACGTTATATTATAATTATAATGTACACACTCCTGTGATCTGTAGCGCTACATGTAATGTACAGCGCCAGACATTTAAATACTTATTTGATTACGAATGAACCAATTTCACATTGAAGTCAGTTCCCGTCGGTCGTAACATTTGTTACCCTTAGTCATTACTTTAATATTAATAAGTGGTATGGAAACATTTGATGGGCGAACGATTCTGTGTTAAGTATTATAATAAATTACTTAATCCACTTTTAGATTTTGAGAATGATGTATGTAGGTGTGTTGTTTTTATTTAACTTCTTAAAAAAATATAGTTAATATGCATAAATGCAACGAGAAACGCGCCATCGTAACTTGTTGAAACTGTTGTAATGATAATATATATTGGTTAACACGGAGTGTGCACCTGCCGGTTAGCTCGTGTGTCCACGCGGCGCCGCGTCCACTGTTGTGTCCGCGACGCGCGCCTCCAGAGTGCTATTTATTTTATTGTACAATAAATATACGACAACTGTCACAGCATGCTGAGTTTACTTCACTCCCACAGACCCCTTCCCCTCACCAGGAACCTCGCAATGTTGAACAACAACAAGGTAGGTTAGGTAGGTATAGGGCTGCAATCACCTAAATTGCCGACCCCGGACAAAATCATCAAGAACCCCGGACATCGTGGTGAAATTGAGTATTTTTCCCGGACGCCCCCGATAAATTGACTGACTTATGAGCTTAGCTTTTAATCAATAAGGATTCCTCTGACTTAAAAAAATTTGGAAACCCCTACCGGACGCTCCCCGGACGCCCTCTAAACTAGGACAAATCCGGGGAACCCCGGACGGATGGCAGCCCTAGGTAGATAGGTACTTACTTACCTTTTCTTTTAATTGAATTAATAATTTCGGTCTATGGGATCACGTAGAGATTTTTAGCAAACGACGACGCCGACGCCGCCGCCGCGCTGCGTGCCCTCATCTGTACACGACGCCTCCGCTGCACGCCCGCCGCTAAATTATTGGTAGTTGTTAGTGTTACATAGCTGCTCACGAATAATAAAAGGTCATAGCAGCAATGTAACACGAACAACTACCATCCAACAACCTACACATCGCGATGCACGACTGCAACGAGTATTATAATAGCTAGACTGTGCTACTACGTATCTACCTAAAATTAATTAGTACCTAATGAATGTCTGATTGGGGCTGTTAATACAATTCAAATCTTTATATCTCTAAACTACATATAAGTGACACGAAATATTTTTCTAAAAAAACAGGATCCCTCAATAAATTAGGCACAAAAAAAATGACATAAATCAATCGTGGCGATCTTCTGACGGCCGAATAATTATGCCATCACCCCATCGGCAACATTGGACGGCGTGGTCGGGCGTCCCAAGCGTATCGTAGCCATGAAGGCGGCGCGCGGCGTCCTCAGGTGTCGCGGTGGTGCAGCGCGGCGGGCTCGCTGCCGGCGCGCGCGAGCGGCGCGTGCGCGGGCTGCGGGGGGGGCGGCGACTCGGGGTCGCGCTCGCGCAGCAGGTCGCGGCGCGCGCGGCGGCGGCGGAACTCGGCGAACTGGCGGCCGAGGCGCTCCTCCAGCACGTCGGGCCGCCGCTTGCGCTCCTCGCACACCTCCGCCTCGGAGTTCTCCTCGTCCACCTCCTGATATACAGATCGCATCGTTCATATTATTGTTGATAAGTACTATACATATAAGGACGTCGTCTTTTTTGGGCCCAGTCGAAAATGGGCTAGAAAAATACCGGGAAAGAGCGTGTCGGACCACGCTCAGTCTAGGGTTCCGTAGCAAGAACTGCCGTGTCACACAGATGTCCATTATCTTATGATACATGAAAATACGCGTAACAGGTGCAAATCGTATTTTATTAGAGTCCTTTATCAACTACAAAAACATATTTTCAGCTAACTTTAACTAATTCGTCGAAATAGGCCTGATACGGCAGAAAAGTATTTGTCTTCCAACCAATTATTTGTATTACATAATAGTATTATTATGAAAAACAAAACATATTTTTCGATTATCAAACTCGAAACTGAAAGAAGTCGGTTAAATAGAGAATTTTTAATTTTTCATTTCATATAAGTAGGTGTGCCCCCCTCCCTATTTACGGTATTTAATACAGGGGGGGGGGGCACACCTTGCTAACGACTTTCGGAGCTTCTAGTTCACTAAATATGCACCTGAATTCATTTAGAAACCTTTATGTTATTTTCAAAGACCTCTATTCAACGACACCTCACATGAAGGGGTACAATTTTTTTTTTCAATTCCCCTAATTATTTTATTTTTCGTAATTTCGCTACCGACCTCCTCTGGCGGCACACATGATGACATGACAGAAGACATCGACAGGGTCTGCGAAGTTCCATACAGAATTGGTTGTGAACTGTAGATTTTACTAGGGTGTGCGTGTGACAGACAGACAGACGGACATGACGAAACTATAAGGGTTCTTAGTTTTACTACGGAACCCTACAAAATTGTCTCCTGTAAAGTACGATAGGTACCCAGTACCTACATAGAGAGAGATCCACGAAACGGTAAAGCGCAGGCCACACCGCCAGCTAGCGAGCGAGCTAGCGAGCCGGGCGAGACATCGTTTCACCTCTCTTCATACTTCGGTTCACACTGCGAACTACAGAGATAAGCTACGTCAGCGTGTAAAATGCCTCGCCCGGCTCGCTCGCTCACTCGCTAGCTGGCGGTGTGGCCTGCGCTTAAGTATTAGGAATAAATAGGGCTGCCATCCGTCCGGGTTTCCCCGGATTTGTCTTAGTTTAGAGGGTGTCTGGGGTGCGTCCGGTAGGGGTTTCAAAAAGTGTCCGGGGGAAACCCGGACACTTTGTGTCAGGGGAATTCGGATTGATGAGTTTTTTTCGGGGGCGTCCGGGAAATATACTCAATTTCACCTAAATATCCGGGGTTTTTAAAGTTTTTGTCCGGCGTCAGCCAATGCACCTAATGGAGGCTAGTTTCGCTATACGAAGCCTTATTAGGCTTCGTATAGCGAAACTAGCCTCCGCCCGCGGCTTCGCTCGCGTTTTTGGAATAAAAAGTAGCCTATGTGTTATTCCTGATGTAGGTATAAGCTATATTACTGTAAAGTTTCATCAAAATCCGTTCAGTTGTTTTTCCGTGAAAGAGTAACAAACACACATCCATCCTCACAAACTTTCACATTTATTATTAGTAAGAAGAAGAAGATTGTTCGCGTTGTTGTGGCACGCGGCCGGCGACGCACCTTGATCTCGGCGAAGGTGACGGGCGTGGTGCGGTGCCGGTGGCGCGGCTCCGCGCGGCGCAGGCGCCGCCCGCGGGCCAGCGCCGACGCCGACGCCGGGTACACCGCGTCCATCGCTGTCCACTCTCACCTGCAACTCGACAACACCCTCCATTAACATACAACCCTTTACGATGTCTGCATGCGTCACTATTCATGATTTAAGTAGGTACCTACCTACTTTTAATGCAAATCGTCACATGCCAGCATAGGTACGCTGTGGTCACTGTCAGCTAATGTGCAGGCTGCTTCGTCAGTCGCCCCTTGTACTAACTATACGGTACTTCGATTCCCGAATGCAAAAGAAACCATTGGCGACCGTGTAGAGTTGTAGACGACGCCGCCGCCGCACATCCGCCGCGCCGCCGCGCTGCCGCAAAGTGATTGGTAGTTGTTAGTGTTACATTGCTGCTATGACATATTATTCGTGAGCAGCAATGTAACACTAACAACTACCAATCATTTCGCGGCAACGGAGCGGCGGCGCGCGGTGGTGCGGCGGCAGCGTCGTGTACACGGCGCACGGGCCGCTTACAGTTTATTTTGTATGTAGGTGTGCTCGCAAGCGCATTTCATCGCCGTTTTACCGACAGAATCTGATACACATCATGTAATCGTTAAAAATATCTCTATTTAAATACACGGCGGAACCGCTCGCGATAACTTGTAAGAATACCTAACAAATTCATTTTTCTGGGATCCGATAAGGTTCACGTGAACGTCGACTAATTTTATCAACCGCTGCTAATAACACCGCTGCAAGCAAGATCACTAAGAAATGCTCCTTTCACGGGATTAGAAGAACGTCGTCAACGTGAACGGCTGGCATCAGCGAGGTACTTACCAACTAATAAACAACGTTGCGACACATCGGGGTTGACCCTCCACAGCGTGTCGACGATCTGCGGCGGAGTGTGTTGCGGTCGCGCAGCATGGCGGGTGCGCGCGCGCTGCGGCCGGGCGCTGCTCACGGCTGCCCGCGAGCACACGCGGCCTGGTTATAGGAAGCGGTGTACCGCGACGCGCCTCCTTCGCCGCTCGGGGCCCGCGGCTGTCTACTAACTATTGCGGAAATTAACGTGAAATCAGCGGAGTGCAGTGGTGTCCGGTATGTTTAATGTTAGCGACGATGACGCGGTGAGAGCGAGTGTGCGGCACACTCGACGTATCGCCGAGTTCTGCGAGCGGCGATTTGTTATTTTTTCCCGAGAAATCTGTATGTTTTGGTGAGTGACCGCGTTCCGGTGGCGAGGTGCCAGCGGCCGGCGCCCCCCGCGCCGCTGCGCTTCACTGCCTTCCGAGACGCCGACGCCGCGCCGCCCCGCGGCCCGCTAGTAAACAAACAAGAACAACATGGACCATAACCACAAACTAAATAATGCTGATCACATCACTGAATTCACTGACCATCACTTGACCATCATTTTAATTTGAAAATTGTGTTTTTATTATTTCTACGAATCAATAGACCATCACCATATACCTCTTTATGTTGTATGACCAAATCTGTGTAGGTATCAAGGCCATTAAGAAATAATATCAGGATAAGTGTCTGTGTCCAGCCGAGGTCAGAATAATATGTATAACTAAATAGCCAGCCGAAGAAGTGGAGATAACAGACGCGAGTGATGTGACGATACTGCCTGGCCACTCCTGACAGACAGATTAGCAGTCAGCATTTTTTACTCAGAGTCCTCAGTAGAGTATACATGCACCTACCTAGTACCTTTGATAAATTATACCTATACAAACTCATTGGCGTGGCTAGGTGGGTGATGCGCACTTGGTCCCATTCGCACTTCGTCACGCGTTCGCAAATCGTCCCAGTTGCGGAAGGAACCGTAAGAGCAGCCCCAGCTCCCAGGGGTCGCGCCTGCCGCCGCCGCCAGCTTGACGTACCGATCGCAAGCGCGTTTATCCTATACCCAGTGGAAACGCCGAGAACGTCACGAAACCGACCGGGCTCGGGTATAGTTAGGAAATTAAACTCGTCAGTAGTGATCACTCCTAAATGTAACCCTATACCCCGATGCCTATAAATGTAACTCTACTCAGATCGGATGTTCAGCTATGAAAAAGCCTAAATACCCAGTGAACTCACGACGCGTGTTCGATCAAAAGCGTGTAGGTATGTATAAATAAATAAGAGTTACTTCGCAAAATTCACAGCTACTACGTAGGTATACCCGAACCATGGTGAAACACAAAGACTAAGGATCCTAAAATATCATATTTTATTTATTGAGGGTATCCTCCGTAATACCCCCAATAAATAAAAGTACTCTGTGGATACCTCAGATCATCAGATTAATGTGGAGACCCTCCTTTTGGGCTTCGCCGCAGTTGGATAAAAAAAAGGTAGGTAGGTACCTAGTGATGTGAAAAAAAGAATGACCAATTTGATTGAACATAAATGTAGGTCCTAGAGTCTGGCAAACGAAAGCTGGTCCTGAAAAAGCGCGGCAAATTAAAAAAAAACACATTATGGTATCACCACAGGGTCTCACTAAGAACAGTAGGAATAGATTGTGTTGATACTTGACAACAAATAATATGTTAGGGGCGGATTTTTCAATTGTTTGAAAAATAAATGCGGTGGTTGGTTTGACATATTTTCTACACAAAAAATGCCAAACAACCGCATCGATTCCTCAGAAAAAGTTAACTGACGATTGAAAAATTGAATGTAAGTAAAATAGGTACGTAATTATGTTTTAATTGGTTTTAATTTTACGTAGATTAATTTGTTATATAGATTCTATATATTATATAAACCTTTTATTACATAATAATGCGAATAAGGTAAATATGACAATTCGAAATATTTATTATGTTTATGTATCAAAACTATATCGGGTAAATAAAATAACACTATAAAGAATGTTGCCATGTAAAAAGTTTCGATTAAATCTCAGGCTCAGCTTTCGTTTGCCAGACTCTATGTAATAAATACTTTTTATTGATTTGATAAGATTTAAAATAAGATACGCATAGGTACCTATGTAAGGTAAAATACAATACAGCATAATATGCATGGCTTTCAGAAAAATATAGATTTGTTAATACCTATTATCATTCGTTCTTCTCGCAAATTCAAGTTACTGTAAAAAATAATTGGGCATGCTAAAAAAAAGTGTAGGTACCTACTATACATATTTTAATTTTTAGAAAATTAATCCCTGATGACGTCACATGTTCATAAAGGAACTCAAACAAAACATGCAGCTGCACTTTATGTCAGTTGGAGATAGGTGCCTCTCAGTGTTGCCACTTTAGTGACTTTACCGCTAGCACTAGCGGATTTTTGTGTATTTTGCGAAATAAATTTGATTATTGTCGCTAAAGTATATTCTAAACTGGTATTTTATTAGAACTTTCCAACATCATCATCATTTGATTAATAAAAAACAAACCACAAAACAAACTTTCTCAGCGCTCAAGCAACGAACAAACTCGCGACAACCAACGCTGAAATCGCGAAAAAAAAAAATCTGCTGTTCCCTACATTTTGTTGAGTTATGTGAACATAAATGTATGGAACAGCTGAATTTTTTTTGGCGATTTCAGCGTTGGTCCCATAGTAAAAGTTGTTCATAATGATGAGTACAATGACCACTTAAAATATTTCCACTGTTTAACCTGCCACCCTGTATAATAATATGATGTACATTACCATGTAAACTTCCACCGAAAATTGGTTTGAACGAGATCTAGCAGTTTTTTTAAAGAGAGTTTTAGAGTAGTTTTTTCAAAATCATCAAAATTCCTTCACAAACAAACTTTGTTATGCGGTCCGGTTTTTTTCACTTTATACATCCAAAACTGATACGGAACCCTCGGTGCGCGAGTACGACTCGCACTTGGCCGGTTTTTTTTATAATGATTCTGGCTTTTAGTAGTTTCTGATGGTTTGAACAGTTATGCCGTTTCGTTCCATTTTGGAATGCAAAATAATAGTAAGAGCAAAAAATCATATTAATTAAGGCACACAATGTGTTGTTGAATACCATTAGAATATTATTAAATATTAAGATGATACTATTAGAATGTTATTTATAAAAAAATATTGTTTTCACACCTCCCCCCCCCCCCCCTTCAGACCACCACTGTGCCCCTCCCAGTACAAAATCCTGGATTCGCCCTTGGTATAATCAGTTTTAGCGACTTTTGACATTGAGCGACTTTGATTTTTTGGACTTGGCAACACTGCACAGAGTGCCAATGTCAAGTGCAATATTTTGGCTTATATTTTGAAGTTTAAAAAGAGGATAAATAAACAAGCTATACGATGAGTTATATGCTGGGACATCTACACAACGGCTGGCAAGTGGACCAAGCTATCTTGTCGGAAGAAGACCGAGTTGTGGTGAGTTCAGTTTTATGTGCTTAGGTTATAGGTTAGGATTACGATTTCTGAACAGAGGAATTTCTGTTCACTCATTTTTTGAATTGAATAATCGTAAACAGGGTACGGCTTTGTCATAGGGAAGATCATAGAAACCACCCCCACCCTCCTACGCCCCCCAGAACGGCTAATATCCGGGAGAGGCAATCAGAATCTTAGCCGTAAACAGAAGCATAGGCAAAGTAAATCCGTAACATCAACAGTGCCAAGGCCCTTCTAAGTCGGTGACAGTCATAATAATATTAGCTAAGTTTTGTACCTAATCGTTTTACCAGAGCAGAGCTGATATTCATGGTAGGATAAAATAACATTGTTCCCCGTTGTGATACTGATAATAATGTATGGAACTAAGAGTGAGTGTTGTGTGGTGTTGGCAGGTGATCAGGTTTGGCCACGACTGGGATCCAACCTGCATGAAGATGGACGAGGTGCTGTACAGCATCGCAGAGAAAGTTAAGAACTTTGCCGTCATCTACCTGGTGGACATCACTGAGGTTCCAGATTTTAACAAAATGTAACCCTACTTTCTTTTCATTTAGATTATGTTCTCTGTTGACTGATGGTATAATCAGTAATAGTAAATCAAGTTCGAAAACCAATTGCTACATGCACATGTAGTATTAGTTTGTACTTAAAAATATGATCTACTGGAGATAACATTTTTCAGTATTTTTAAAGGACAATAATGTCTGTAAGTTATGGCTGCCCATAGAAAATATAATATCTAGCTCAAATATTTATTTATGTAGTACTCAAAGAGTAGAACTGCGGTATTTCCTTAGAAGTGAACAGTAGTTGTTGTGCAGGTACGAGCTGTACGACCCGTGCACCGTGATGTTCTTCTTCCGCAACAAGCACATCATGATCGACCTGGGCACCGGCAACAACAACAAGATCAACTGGCCGCTGGAGGACAAGCAGGAGATGATCGACATCATCGAGACCGTGTACCGCGGCGCGCGCAAGGGCCGCGGTCTCGTCGTCTCGCCCAAAGACTACTCCACCAAATACAGATATTAAGCCGCCAGTGTTCAAATGCGAGCCAACTCATATGGTGTGTGGTGTAGGTCGCGGATCAGCTCTTATGAACGTCCGGGCCCGCTTGACCGACTCCTGCCGGATGACTTTTGTCATAAATTCCAGCTGTGATGTGTCTGAGTGCTAGGCGAATTTATTTATATCTGTCATTGGATATCAGGAGTTACAGTCAACATCATTAGTATATGGTGATAGTTTTAGAAAAGTATTTTACTAATATTTTTATTGTCTATTATATCTATATGAAAGATACTGATACACTGGTCTATAAGATAATTATTATCATTTCGGAACAGTGATTGGCTCCTTATTATTATTTTATAATTCTTAAAGTCATCAACTTTTGCTGTTGACAGTATAAGTACCTACCTAATTATATCATCAAATCAAAGACATTGGATTTCTTATTTCACTGACATGAATTGTGCGTTCATAGGTTGGCGTGTAGGTATATTTCATTAAAACTTGTTCACCTCATTGTCTGTATTTTGTATTCCTTTAAATACTTTTGATGCTGACTGTATCACTCAGTGTAATGTAAATTGTACAGATATTTATTATTTTATGTTATAGTGGTATAATGTCAGTCGTATCTAGGCTACGTAAATGAAGCGATGTGAATAGTGCTAAAGCATTGTTTTAAATGTTCAACAATAATATTGTTTTACACAAATAACTAGAGATGGCACCTATCTAAATCCTACATTTTATGCAAATCGTTAGTCGTTTCCGAGAAACCAATTAAACTTACGTAGGGCTGCCATCCGTCCGGGGTTCCCCGGATTTGTCCTAGTTTAGAGGGCGTCCCGGGGAGCGTCCGGTAAGGGTTTCAAAAAGTGTCCGGGTTTCGAAACCCGGACACTTTTTGAAACCCTTTATGTCGGGAATCTTGATTGATGAAATATTTTCGGGGGCGTCCGTGAAAAATTGACAATTTCACCCAAATGTCCGGGGTTCTTAAAGTTTTTGTCCGGCGTCAGCCATTTAGGTGATGGCAGCCCTACCCTTACGTATATACTACGGCCAAAACCCAATTTCAGGCCAAACCGGTTATCCTACGCGTGTCAGGATAAACTAGTCCTGTTTATCCTAGGATGAACTAATATTGTCCTAAAATCTTTTATTAACTTTGTTGAGTAGTTCTTTAACAAGCTTCAATAAACAGTATTTAATTCACTTACCTAGGTATAATTATTATTGTATTCACAAGCATAAAGTTGAAGGTACGTAGGTCCGGTTAGTGGTAATGGTGATGAATTCACGCCTTTGCTACAATCGCGTGTGTCACTCGAAATAGAAATGTTATAATATTATTTAAATAAAAGTTAAAACTACCTTCAAAAAAACTGATAAGTGTGAAAAAGTTTCGGAAGTCGGTGCCGAATCAAATTAATGTTCTTTTTGAAGGCAGTTTTATCTTTTTTAAGTTTTTTAGTAACTAGTAATTGGTAAAAAAAGCTAAGTAGGCAATATTGACCTATATGTCTAGAGAAGCAGTTCCGAATATTAAACATGTCACACTCAAGTGCATGTGCGGGCACAACACTTGCCTCACATTTGCTTTGACGTTTGATGCGGTGAGCAACAGACAAGTACCCGCGTTGATTTTTGTTCGGAACTGCTTGTCTAGGGGCATATAGGTCAATGTAAGTGGGTAATACTAGTCGATGTTCACAATAAATAGAATTCTCCATAAATCTTAACATTTCCATAGTTGTGTTAAATTTGTGCAGAAACTGCCTTGAAACAAGACATGCCTGGACTAGCAAAATGTAATAAAACGTAACCTAATGAAACAATATTATGTCGTTTTATTTGCCGTGAAAATACGGCATTCAATATATTTTTAAATCAAGTAATTCTGTAATTTTTAGGGATACATATTAAAACTAGGAACCCTTATAGTTTCATGTCCTTTTGTCTGTCTGTTCGTCTGTTACACTCTCGTCAAATCTACAGTTCATAAGCAATTTGTATGAAACTTCGCAGGTAGATTTGTCTCCAATGCCGCCATAAAGGCCTGCAGTCAAATTACGAAAAATAATTAGGGGGCCCTCACACATAATTTACGATAGATTTTTGTTTGGACTGCGGCCCACTCCCTCTCACAGAGATTGTACCAGCAGTGGTAGCATTGTATTATCGTATGCTAATTAAAATTAACTTCCAATATATTTATATTTATAAATCTCAAAATCAGCAATTTTTTTGAAACGTTCACTACTTTCCGTGCGGGAATCGAACCCGCGACACATCGCCGAGCAGCCAATCGCTCAGCAACTGCGCCTGCTGGTGCTGGCAAAGTATTATGACCTTTAAATTAAGAGTAGTTGCCCTTCAGAGCCCGTTCACCCTGCACAGCCACAATTCGGAAAGAAAATCAAGTCAATAAAAGTTGAGTATGTAGGTTTTACTTGTTTACGAGTAAAAGTCGATAGTTGAGTCTATGAACAGTTTATATCAATGGCAATGGAATTTACTAATAATAATAAAACAAGTTGGTCATCATTTGAGATAGTGTAAGTTTAATTCAGTCTCGAGCAGACAATCAAGCGGGGAGCAGTGCGGGGCGCGGCGGCCGCGCGGGCCTGACTAGTGCGCGGCCGCGCGCGCCGCCTACTGCTTGTTGTTGCAGTCGGGCTCCGGCTCCTCGCGCCAGTCCAGCGCGCCCGGCGCCCAGATGGACGCCAGCGAGCGGAACGGGTCGTACGGCCGCACGGCCCGCGCCGGCGCGCCGAAGCCGGGCGGCGGCCGCACCGCGCCCACCGGGCCCGGCCGCACCGCGCCCAGCGGGCCCGGCCGCACCGCGCCCACCGGGCCCGGCCCGCCCGCCGCGCCCGCCGGCTCCGCGTAGCCGCCCCACAGCCACGCGGCGGCGGCCGGCCGCGGCTCCAGCGACGAGCCCCACACCGAGCTGAGCGAGCGGAACGCGCCGCTGCCCACCGCGCCCACCGCGCCCACCGCGCCCGCGCCGCCCACGCCGCCCACCGCGCTCGGCTCGTCTGCAACACACGCGCGTTCAGTGACCGCGGCACAATACGTGAGCGTCTCACTAGTACTGACAAGTTTTCTGAGCGAAAGAATTATTATCAACATTTAAAATCTTTAAATCCAAGTCAGTGAGGTCCAGGCGACGCCGACAGTAAAAATATTCCAACCGGTGAGTCTTACGCCTTCAATCGTGCTATAAAAACAATCGTGTTCATAAATATTCGAATCGCGAGAATGCAAGCAAAAGTAAATCTCACCGAGGAAGTCTCGCGCGGGCGCGAAGGCGGGGCGCTCGAGCGGCGGCGGCGGACGCCACGAGAAGTCGGCGTCGCGGCAGGCGTGCGCGTGCGCCGCGTCGCCGTTGAAGTAGAACAGCGAGTGGTCGGCGGCGGGCGCGCGCGCCGGCTCGCGCCGCCGCACGTCCGAGCCGATGGGCGCCAGCGCGGCGGGCGCGCGCGCCACCACCGAGCTCCACGACGCGCCCCAGCGCAGCGGCCGCGGCGCGGGCGGCGGCGACGCGGGCCGCGCGCGCGCGCGCTTGCACGGCTTGTCCTTGCGCACGTGCCGCGCGCCCGGCCGCGCGCGCGCGCCCTCGCGCTCCGCCGTGCGCGAGCGCGCGCCGCGCCGCGCCGGCTCGCTGGCGTCGCGCCGCGCGCGCGCCGCCCGCGCGCCCTCCGCCGGCGCGCCCGCGCCCTCCGCGCGCGCCGCCGCCGGCGCAGGGGACGAGTCGCCGGCGGCGGGCGCGGCTCTCTCGCAGAGCGGCACCGTCTCCGGTTCTTCGCCCTCGTCGGCTTCGTCGCGATCGTCGACGGTCGGGGACGACGACGATGCGGACGCGGAGCCCGAGCCGGTGGAGACTGCGTCGTCGTCGCCGCTCCCTTGCGGTCGGTCCTCTGTTTCGGGGTCGGCCTCGTATCCGTCGGTGACGGCGGGGGGGTCTTCGTGCGGCTCGGGCGCCTCGGCGTCGAGCAGCGGGTCTCGGTGGTCGTGCGGCGGGGAGGGCGGGCGCGGCGCGTCCCGGTCGGCGTCCTCGCTGGAGCGCTCGTCGTCGTCGTCGGCGCGGCGCAGCACCTCGGCGTGCCAGCGCTCGAAGGCGCGGCGCTCGGCGTGCGGGTCGGGCGGCGGCGCGTCGCGGCGCGGCGTGCGGCGGCGGCGCGCGGGGCGGCGCGCGGGCGGCGGCGGCGCGGGCGGCGCGCAGGCGAGCGCGCGCAGGTCGAGCGGGCGGCGCGCGGCGGGCGGCGGGCGCGCGGCGCGGGCGCGGCGCAGCTCGCGCTCGGCGTCCAGCGCGGCGGCGGCCAGCACGAGCGCCAGCGCGGCCAGCGCCAGCAGCGCGGCGGCGGCGCGCGCGGCGGGCTCCCAGGGCGGGCGCGGCGCGGCGGCGGCGCAGCGCGGCAGCAGGCGCGCGGGCGCGGCGGCGCGCAGCGGGAAGGCGGCGCGCGCGGCGTCGCTGCGCGCGGTGAGCTCGGCGGCCACGCGCGCCAGCGTGTAGTCGGCGGTGAAGGCGAGCGTGAGCGGGCGCGACTCGTTGGGCGCGAGCGCGAGCGGCGCGCAGGGCGACAGGCGGAAGCCGCGCGCCTGGCAGGGCTGGCCGGCCACGCGCCACTCGCGCAGGCGCACGCCCACCTGCCCCGTGTTGCGCGCCACCACCGTGCGCCGCACCGTGCCGCCGCACTCGCTCACCTGCACGCGCACACACATCATACAACTTGTATACAAAACTGCGAATTCGCAACGCAGAAAACTGCGATGTGATTTCGGATGACCATTCCTTCGACGACCTTCAACCATACTGAATATATTTTGTAAACTAGGTAGTGACAAAAAGAAACAAAGAACATATGGATTCATCCATTTATTACTGTTCTTGAACGCTGACGGGAACAATTTTTATCGAAAATATAAGGCTTTGAAAACGGACCAAGAATATTTTTTTTATATTTGAAAATGAGCTTAGATTTATCTTCACACATTTTCGACTTTTTCATCTTGCCCACACGCTGTTTAAGGGCGGACTAAAATGGAGTCAACAAGTGTGAGGTAACATCGCAAGAAGTTCTTGCGATATGTTGTGCGAACTCGTAGATATTTGCGATATCACATTGCATCATAGTTTCCTTACTGCCGCTCATACGATGGCTGAACTGTTAAGGAGCCAACCCTCACCTCAAAGAGCAGCGGCGCATTGGTGCCGGGCCGGCGGCCGCCCAGCTCGAAGCTCGGGTACGCGCCGCGCCCGGTCAGCAGCACGCCCTCCATTATTGTTAAATTGTTCCTGCACACGACAATGCATACGTCAGATACTACAGATAGCGTGAGTTCACATTTGTGTAGGTCGGAGTGAACGCGTCGCACCTGAGGTACAAGTACGCGGCGAGCGCGGCGGGCTCGCTGGGCGTGAAGCTGAGCTTGATCTCGAGCTCGGCGTCGGGCTGCAGCAGCAGCAGCGGCAGCGCGTGCGGCTCGCTGCGGCCGTCGGCGAACACGCGCACGCGGCCGCGCGTGGCGCGCCACTCCAGCAGCGCGAAGGCGGCGCGCGCCCAGGCGCACGCGGCGCACGGCGCGTCGCCCGCCAGCGCGCCGCCCGCCGGCGCGGCCGGCGCCGCCAGCGCGGCCTGCAGCAGCAGCGCGTGCGTGGCCGACGGGTTGCGCGCGCGCACGGCCAGCGGCGCGGCGCGCGCCACGGCCGCCAGCCCCGCGTCGGCGCGCGCGGCCGCCAGGCGCGGCCACCACGCGGCCACGGCGCCGCGCGCCGCCAGCCGCACGGCGTGCGTGGTGTGCACGTGCAGCGACACGTTGCGCGCCGCGCCCGCCGCCGCGAACAGCGCGTGGCGCGCCGCCTGCAGCGCCGCGTCCGCGCGCAGCGACGCCGCCGACACGCCCGCGGAGCGCCGCAGCCACGCCAGCCCCTCTGCACCACGCAACACACACGCTATACCACCACCGGTACGTCTACATCGTACACAATACTACTAACAGCTACATAACAGATCATTTATATAGATACATTCCCAAATTCAATATAATGGACACAATAAATAATTTCTGCTCTTTATAGCCAGCCATTTTTATTTCATAGTAGATTTTTGCCCGCGACTCCGTCCGCGTGGACTACAGTGAACTGACCAGTTTAAATGACCTCCGTAGTATAGGGTGGCTAGTACTACTAAGAGGTCGAGCTGTATCTCTGGTTTATCCCACCGGAATTAGATGAAACCTAGCTTAGATTCAAAGTTGGACCCCAAGCTATCGAACTGTGTAAACCGCATCAAAATCCATTCAGTACTTTTTGGGTGATGCGCGCACAAACAGAAAAAAAATAAAAAACAATATATTTTCGGGCATGGTTACGTCCCAGTATCCCGACTATTCTTTCTGGAATATCTTCAATGTACAGACACGGCTTTTTTTAACATTTTTATAATAGTATAGATGTATGAGGTTTGAGTGCGCGAGTGTGTAGTGTATCGGCATAGTATACCGGCGCTGGCGACGTCGAGGCCGGTGTAGCAGGCGGGCGCGCAGCGCCGCTCGGGCGCGTACCGCACGGCGCCCACGGCGTGCCGGCCCGCCGACAGCTCGCTGGCGGCCGGGTCCGCCGGCGGCCTGCCACACGCATGTTGCTTACTACTCGCACAGAGCCACATGTCAGAGCATGCTCCAGCTGTCATATACCCCACATCAAGGGGTGACCAAAAAATTATCTTTGTTTCATCCCTTTTTTTCCCCAACTTTTATATTTAAGCCAATAAAGCTGTTTTTATGCTTTACAAATAAAATAATAATTAGGTAATGTTTAACTGGGCATAAATATTATTCCTTATGAAAATAAGATGTATTTTACATACATACATAGTTCCATCCTTACAAGCATTTTATGGAAATGATTTTTGCAGTTTACTTTATGTAATTTGGATCCATGTTTAAAAGACAACGATATTATCAACGCGCAACAGAGTGATTTAATAATTTGTGAAAATACGTGTACTTCACAGGAGCGAATTTCGCGTGATTCGATTCATAAGGATAAACTAAACTTTACCCGTGCAAAGTCAGGGCAGATCAGCTAGTGATTGTATAAGCTAGTGCGGTGCTACATACTCGTATAACAGCGCGGGGTCGTCGGGCGGCAGCGTGACGCTGAGCACGCGCATCGGCAGCGCCATGCTGGTCTCGAGCACGAGCGGCGCGCTCGCGGGCGCGTACGGCGCCGCGCGGAACAGCTGCAGCGGCAGCGCCGCCACGCGCCCCGCGCGCGCCTCCAGCCGCACGCGCGCGCGCGTCGCCGCCGCCGCCGCGCCGCGCGCCGCCGCGCGCAGCGTCAGCGCGCCGCGCAGCGCGCCCTCGCGCGCCGGCGCCACCAGCGTCAGCAGCGCGCCCAGCCGCGCGCCCGCCGCGATGCAGCGCTGCGGGGCACACACGTCACTCGCTGCTCGGCCGGCGGCTCGCGCCACTCGCCGCACTACTCACGCAGGCGTGCTCGGGCGGCGGCGCGCGCAGGTGCGCGCACGGCGTCAGCGCCAGCGTGGCGCCGGGCACGTCCAGCGTGTGCTCGGCCACGCACAGCGTGGTGGGCGCCGGGTTGTGGATGCTGGCGGCCACGCGCCGCGTCGACGACGTGCCCACCACGCCCAGCCGCAGCTCGCCGTCCTCAGAGTTTGGCCAGTCCCATTCCTTATACCCGTGACCAATGAAATATTACTATTTTAAGAATTAAAAAGCTCACGCAGTGTGAAAATTAAATGATATATTTATTTCTGTAAGTGGGTAAGTGGGTAGGTAACACTTTTACATGTCAATAGGTATTTTTTAAAACTAGGTGAGATCGGTGTTTCCCATGGAGCATTTTAGTTCCGTGGTGTTTCCTACCTTTGAGAAGAAACACCGAAACAAACTCAAAGGTCAACGTCTCTTTTAAAGTTCAGACAATACAAATTTAACTATGTAAGAACCATGCAGGTTAGTCTGTCATGGCCTTTAGAGGAAAGAACCACACAGATTTGAGTGGACCAGTCCTGACTGTGCACGCATGTGGCGAGTATCGTATTAGCTCAACCCTGACTTAGGGAGCTCAACGACCCAACGAACAATACCATCAGAAAGGATATTTGTGTAGGTCCCATAAAGTACTCAAATGTCAGACTGGACTTCAGATCTGTGTGGTGATCACAATTATAATTAAAATAATAATGTCACATTAAAATATATTGTCATTGTTGCGTATACACCGTGACATTTTCATCGCTTTCATCCGGCGATGTAGTCACAATACTCATCATTATGAACAACTTTTACTATGGGACCAACCCGGAAATCGCGAAAAAAAAATCAGCAGTTCCATATATTTTATGTTCACTTAACTCAACAAAATGTATGGAACAGCTGATTTTTTTTTCGCGATTTCCGGGTTGGTCCATAGTAGAAGTTGTTCATAATGATGAGTATATAGTGGCTACATCGCCGGATGAAAGCGATGAAAATGTCACGGTGTATATGCATGATTTGAACAGGAAACATTGGATGCGGGGCGTGTGTACTCACGACGTGCAGCTGGCCGCTGTAGGCCAGCAGCGGCAGCGTGTAGTCGCTGAGGTTGGTGCGCAGCGTGAGGTGCGAGCGCGCGCGCGCCGCGCCGCGCAGGCGCACGCGCGCCGCCAGCGCGCCGCCGCCGCCCGCCAGCGCCAGCGGGCACAGCGACTCCACCTGCGGGGGCACACTCATCACGCCCGCACCGCCGCTATCCCCAGCGGGATCCCTTATGCTCTTAGTAATAAGGGGGAAAAGTGGTCGACCGTCAATGTTGTCGAGTGTACTTTAGCAATATATTTTTTGGCAAAATAGTTTAGATACCTACGGTACGGATAATTATCATTTGGGTGAACATGTTTATTTTACATTAAAAATTATGCCTAAACAATTATGTCCAATTAATATTATACGTAACGATTATGATAAGTAAAAATATGTCATAATAAATTATGACATAAAATTGTATGCGAATCAATAGTGAGCCATCCGCCGGCGTCCGACGCCGCACTCACCTCGAAGTACTTGTCCACGTCCGGGCCGAGGTCGATGCGCGCGATGTGTACGGGCACGGAGAACTCGTTGCGCACGCGCACCTCGCGCACCCGCAGAGCGTCGTCCAGGTTCGCCGTCACGAAACTACAAGCACACCGAGAGATCGAGTTTAAACAGCAAAGAACCTTTAGGAGAGTATTGGTGTTGATTCTGTTGAACTTCACACTAAACTAATTTAAATTACGCTATATCTCTTACTTACAAATATCATTGGAAAAGGACAGAAAATATTTAGAACTGTCAAATTAGTCAACGCCCTTGTCATTTACGGGAAAATAGTCGTGAGTGTCGCTGTCGTGACATATTGCGATGACGACTAAATTAACATTAAAACTATTCAAGTGGACTAATTTGACACGATTAAATATCTTCTATCCCATTCTCACGTTTTTTTATTAGAAAGAGACTTTTTAAGACTAAATTTGTTTAGTTCGTAAACAACAGAATCGGCACCATTATCTCTGGTTCACGGTTTGGTGTAAGGTATGAGAGGTGTACGTACTGCAGCTTGTGCGGCGTGAGTCGCAGCGTGCCGGGCAGCAGGCGCAGGCTGTAGGGCAGCGCGGCGCGCCCCACGCGCAGCCAGCCCGCGCACCACGCGCCCGCCCCGCCCGCCCCGCCGGCCGCGCCCGCCCCGCCGGCCGCGCCCGCCCCGCCCGCCGGCCCCGCCGCGCCCGCCCACAGCGCCGCGTCTGCGGACACGCACGGTCACTGCTGAACAAGCTCTGGGCTCCGGTTTTAAACAAACTTTTTATATACTACTATAAGGTTTATATTCAGCAAGCAAACTGCGTACAGATAAATGAGCTTGTTCATGGTCCTTCGAGCCGGATTCCACTAATCCACTAGTACTTCCGGATGCGTTATTGGCGTGGAAACCAGTGGCAGACCGTCACTGAAGCGCCACACTGCCCATCGCTTGCAACACCACCCACGACGCCCCGCGATAGCCCCGCTACCCCTTTTGTGACTCGAACCATTTTATGAACCCTTATTATTCGCTCCATGTAAAAAAATATATTAATTTTACAAATGGTTGCATCGACTTTTTACAGTGTTTGGTTCTTCGAGTCAGATGAATATCGGAACCCCTTACATTATTGACGATTTAATTATTTTTTGGTCCTTCTAGTTAACAAACTACACAAATAGTTCAGAAGGGTACTCACAATCAAACGTGAACTGCGCGGTGCGCGTGAGTTGTTGGTGCGGGTCGAGGTGCGTCCGCAGCAGCGTCACGTGCACGCCCTCGGACTTGACGCCTGCGAGCGCGACACAGCGTTACACACCGCACATGGTACCAATAAGCAGAGCATCGAGTTGCGTGCAATAGTATAAATCACAGATTTAAATAAGGCTAGATACCGCATGTTCACTAAATAGTATGAAAACGAGCGTGCCATTTTTTCCTATCTCCTATGCTGTCGCGCAAGTCATTTAAAGGCCTTGGCCAACCCTATAAGAGTTTTTACAGTTGTTTGGTACAATTTGGCATTTTTATGTCTTCAACGACACTATTTGTCCAGTACTGGCGCGTTTCAAAGTAAACTCGAGTAGGAACGCGGCAAGTAGGCGCATCGCACAAACTTTTCGGGTACGCTGGGACGGACGGTATCTAGTGTACTCTAAATCTGTGGTGTAGGTTGTCGGTCACCGTTTCCGTTGGCGGTGGCGGGGTCGGGCAGCCCGTTGGGCAGCGCGCCGGCGTGCGGCGGCGGCGGCGGCGGCGGCGGCGCGTGCGGCGCGGGCGCGCAGCGCGCCGCCCACACGGCGGCGTCCAGCGCGACGGCGGCGGCGGCGCTGTTGCCGGCCGCCACGTCGAAGGCGTCGGGCGCGTCGCGCGAGCCGCGCACGCGCAGCCGCAGCTGCAGCGGGCTCGCGTACTCGCCGGCCGGCGCGCGCGCCGCCTCCACGCACACCACCAGACCGCCGCCAGTTATGTTCGCTTTGATTCTACGCAAATGTACACTTGTTAAACAGTCTACACACCAAAGTCACCGACCCGCCGACATAGCTAGATATCGACGGCATTATTTCAAAGAATCATGTCAATCCATTTTTTACAATTCCAGGCCACAGTCTGCATGTGGAACGCGTGTTTTTGTTGATCTCATCGCTATAGACGAAAATATGGAAAGGGGTTATTTAAAAAAGTCGGAACTTAAAAAAAAAATGAATGGGTAAAGAAAAGTTGCACTGAGAAAGTAAAGCAAGCCTAAGAAAATTATAATGTCATTTTATTGATTTTTCCAATTTTAGTTAGTTTTAATAAATTAATAATAAGGTATCTACCAAAAAAATAAACTTAAAAGTTCCTAAAACCTAGTTGTAAAAGAGTAATTGCACAATTTTTTTTCTATTGCAAATGTCCCGGTCGGCGTTTCAGCATTTATGGCAGTCCTAAGTTATTAGACCAGGGCCGAAGCCTTCAAAAATGGTAAAAAATTAAATAAAATTACAGTAGGATGAAACCCATTAGAAAAGGAGGGGAATATGATCAAAATGAAAGGAAAAATAAATTACGGTCGATCCGAGTTCGGGAAGTGGGAGGGGGGGAATTTTTAAGGGTAAAAAATGGTTTTCCTTGATTTTCGGCAAAACTACAAGTCCTATGGAAAAAAGTTAAACGGCAAAGTTGTAGGTAATAAAAAGATCTACAACTATTGTTTTTGCAATTTTTTCACATAACCTCAAAATTTAGGTGAAAAATTCAAAAAACCAAGTTTTCGGTTTTTTATTTATATCTTTTTAATTTTTTTATTTTTTTTCTTCGAAATTTGGTGAAAACTTACCTTATTATGTCCCAAATACACTGTAATTTATTTGATTTAAAATATTTATTTTTTCGCCTTATTTTAACTTAATATCAAAAAAGCACCCTATATTTCAATCGAAAATTCTGACGTCAAAATATCAGCTTTTTTCAAAAAGTTTAGGGGCTTTTTGTTCGTTGAAATATCTACTTTGTGATGGTGTAAAAAGAAATATACATTACTATAGGAAATGATCTCAGAAAATGCAAAAAATTGAAAAAAAACTCAAATTAGAAATTATTTTTTTTATTTTTTAAAATTTACACTTTAATTACTCAAAAAACGTAAGATTTCATGTTTTATTTATAAACGAAAAAATTGCAAATTGAAATATACTTCTATAATTAACAAACAAATAAGTTAATAAAGATAATATTTAATAAGACATCTACAATATTTTGAAAAAGTTGTAGAATCTTCTTTAAATAATATTTTTAGATGCCTATTTATTGCTGTTTTAAGATAATTTATATACCTGAGTGACCTTCGGTAAATTTTAGCCCATTGTAAGCTATTTCATAGAGAAGGGGTCTGGGCCTTACTACATACCTGCTATTTCGTAGCAGCTGTAAAAAACGTTAGCCAGTATTCGAGATACAGAGCAGTGTACAACATCGTTTCTAAAAATACACGTGCAGACTGAGTTACTCTAAGTGAATTGTGAGAAATTTACTTTATTTTTTGGAAAAAAACATATAATGAATAACGTAATCAGAATTAAGTATCTAAATTCAATAGTACGATTTACATGTTTAATTATATTGTATGAGATTTTCTATGACATGAATGTAATTCGAATTAAATAAATAAACTTTTTAACTAAAAAAAATTGCAGCAATCATATTTTTTTGATGAAATTGTACATAATATTTAAAAAAAAAATTCGAATTTGAGTTTTTTGTTTTTTAAAAAAACTCTCAGAAAATTCTGAGAACATTTCCTATAGTAATGTATATTTTTTTTACACCATCAGAAAGTAAATATTTCAACGAACAAAAAGCTCCCAAACTTTTTGAAAAAAGCTGATATTTTGACGTCAGAATTTTCGATTGAAAATTAGGGTGCTTTTTTGATATTAAGTTAAAATAAGGCGAAAAAATAAATATTTTAAATCAAATAAATTACAGTGTATTTGGGACATAATAAGGTAAGTTTTCACCAAATGTCGAAGAAAAAAAATAAAAAAATGAAAAAGATAAATAAAAAACCAAAAACTTGGTTTTTTGAATTTTTCACCTAAATTTATGAGGTTATGTGAAAAAATTGCAAATGCAAAAGTTGTAGATCTTTTTATTACCTACAACTTTGCCATGTAACTTTTTTCGATAGGACTTGTAGTTTTGCCGGAAATCAAGGAAAACCATTTTTTACCCTTAAAAACTCACCCCCTCCCACTTCCCGAACTCGGATCGACCGTAATTTATTTTTCCTTTCATTTTGATCATATTCCTCTCCTTTTCTAATGGGTTTCATCCTACTGTAATTTTTTTTGGTTTCAAAAATTATCGACCCTGGTCTATATCGTCTCGAGGAGCGGGAGAGGCGTCGCCCCCCGATCGCTACGGAGCGCAGTATCGGTGGTACCTGATGTAGGCGGTGAATGTGTGCGCGTGCGCGTGTTGCGGCGGGTCGAGGCGCAGGCGCACGAGCGGGCGCGCGGCGCGGCCCCCCCCCCGCCCGGCAGCCGCAGCCGCAGCCACGTACCTGATGTAGGCGGTGAGTGTGTGCGCGTGCGCGTGTTGCGGCGGGTCGAGGCGCAGGCGCACGAGCGGGCGCGCGGCGCGGCCCCCCCCCCGCCCGGCAGCCGCAGCCGCAGCCACGTACCTGATGTAGGCGGTGAGTGTGTGCGCGTGCGCGTGTTGCGGCGGGTCGAGGCGCAGGCGCACGAGCGGGCGCGCGGCGCGGCCCCCCCCCCGCCCGGCAGCCGCAGCCGCAGCCACGTACCTGATGTAGGCGGTGAGTGTGTGCGCGTGCGCGTGTTGCGGCGGGTCGAGGCGCAGGCGCACGAGCGGGCGCGCGGCGCGGCCCCCCCCCCCCGCCCGGCAGCCGCAGCCGCAGCCACGTACCTGATGTAGGCGGTGAGTGTGTGCGCGTGCGCGTGTTGCGGCGGGTCGAGGCGCAGGCGCACGAGCGGGCGCGCGGCGCGCGGCGGCACCGCCCAGGCGGCGCGCGGCGCGGCCCCCCCCCCGCCCGGCAGACGCAGCCCCAGCCACGCGCCCGACGAGTACACCTCGCTCACCTGCGGACAACACTCACACACTGAGCCTACCCGCCACCGCCACAAACACACCTTGCCACAGACAGGAGGGGCTCCTCAAAAAACGAAACACACTACGCTGTGGGATGCGTGGCGACGGAACCACGGAGCCCGCGCGTCAATGCGTTTTCTGTGTGTTGCACTACTCGTGTTTTCTATACAAACACAGATAATATGATGTTTAATAACATTAAGACAAGCATAACATGGCTTTAACATGTTTAAATTCGCAAAAACACAAATACTTGCAAACAACCTAAGAATACACCCTCCCGCGCTACGCTGCGTGATGCGGTGCAGTGTGCGAATAGCCTAAATGTCGACACGATTATGAGTTTGTGAGTGGTGGTGTTTGCATATTGTTTACAGACTTTCAGGCGAGTGGAGGAGCGGGAACAGCTTTAGTTAAAGTATATTATTATGTATTTTTACAAAATAAAGATATTCTATTGTTTCCTGAGTTCCACGCGACCAGAATCGCGTGCAAAGCTCAATATTAAACGTGTATTACTTGTATAGTTTGATCGGTGGGGTTGTACATGGTGAGCAGCGGCTCCACGGTGGCGTTGAGCGGCACGCGCACGCCTACCAGCGGCCACACGCCCCACTCGCTGGCCACGCCCACCGCCGACACCTGCAACGACATCACTGGCGATACTGCGCGTACTTGTACCAATTACACTGCAACTCCCTGCTAACAGTGTATCCAGATCATCCACGCCCAACTGCAACCCTACATAGTTTGTTCTGGATAACTCATCTACCTTCACCAGTGTTCCCGGTTCGCGAAACAAGTTATATCTCATAAGCCCTTGTCCACATGGGCGCTTTTTTACGCGCGTTAAAAAGAGCTCCTGAATGAAACAAATGGGAAACGATACATCTGTTCGCACGACAACGCTTTTTTTTTCTAAATCGCGTAGGTACTGTTGGATTTTCAACGCTCGGTTCTAGGCGCTGAATCGAATGTGCCTTGACAAACGCCTACGACGCTTTTTTAACGCGCGTAAAAAAGCTCCCTTGCGAACGAGGGCTAATAAATTAATATCTACGCAAGCGGTGCAGTGGCGCGACGCTCGCGAAATTTTATTTTGGACTTTGGGGTCCGCACACCGAACGAAAAAGCCCTAATGGTCTCTGGTCAAAAAAGGTTACACTGGAAAACTTTTTGAAGTTGATTTAACCTTTTTTTAACATATATTTTGGGTTAATATAGCACCTACCGACATTATTTGTTAAATCAACATTGTTTTAAACTTTATTTTTGTCATACAAACGTCATGGAACAGTTTTTTTTAACACAATTTAATGTCAACTCAAACAAAAGGGAATCAACAATCAAAAAAAAACCGGCCAAGTGCGAGTCGTACTCGCGCACCGAGGGTTCCGTATCATTTTTGGACGTATAAAGTGAAAAAAACCGGACCGCATAACTAAGTTTGTTTGTGAAGGAATTTTGATGATTTTGAAAAAACTGTAATAGTTAGGAACATCGTTTTATTTTTGGTGCCATATTTGGGTCAATTTCTATCAACTCTAATTATTTCAGATTTTTCGCCCCGCAAACTTCGGAGATAAGGGGGGAATGGTATTTTTTCGGATATTTTTCATCATATGTCGAAAACTGTGAGACATAAAATAAAATAAAAATATATTTTGAAATGTGCAGATCAAGCCCTTTCATATGATATGTCACTTGACCTAGTAACCCCACTTTAAAATTTTTGACCCCCACTCCGGCCCCTTTTGCAATGAAAATAAAAATATTTTTGGACTTTTTTCATTTGCAATAAAGTTGAACAAGCATTTTTTATAACTGTTCCAAATTTTAAGTCGATAGCATAAGTAGTTGCTGAAATAAGCAGGTGTGACAGACAGACAGACAGACAGACGAAGTCGCACCATAAGGGTTCCTTTTTTACCATTTTGGTACGGAACCCTAAAAATCAACTATTCGGTTTTTCAGTGTAGGAACCACTGATGTACACATCATAGGTACAACATCTGTCCGACAATAGCCTAGTTGTGACGCCGCAGCTGCGCCGGCGCGAGGTACTGGCGGTACTCACGGGGTACTTGTGCACTCCGAGCGAGGTGTGTATGTAGAGGTGCGCGGCGACGGGCCCCTCGCGCCGCCCCAGGTACACCACGCTGAACGACGTGTTGGCTTGCGGCGGCAGCGTCTGCGCACACACAACGACACGTTAGCATGGGGACATTATTAATTTAATAGGTCAATTATAATATTTTCATAATTAAGTTCTATGGGGCCGAATACCTGTAAATTTCACAAAGAGGTTTTTCAGACGACAATTTAATGGGACCATTTCAGGTCAAGGGATTCTGTGACCCATTAAAACAAAACCCTACAAACAATTCCATACAATTCAGAAGTTTGGATTCAGTAAACACAACTTTCAATAAAATGTTATTAACTTGATTTCGGTGAATAAAAAAAGAACCATAACGCTATGTGGAGCACCAGCAAGTGCACACATTTATAACAGCAAACAGGCATGCTTCGGACTCGGAACAGCCGCGTGCCGCGCGATACTTTGTTACTGCTTGGATACAACACGCTATAAATAAATAAGCATGGCATGCATCTCCTTGGATCGGAGAAAGTGGTGCGCGCCGACACGCCGGGCCGCCGGAGTGCCGGACACACCGCCAGCGCCACTGGCAACATGGCACACTGAAATGTGCATTGGCCCCAACGCCACTCGCCCAACGTGTGGATCTAGAAAATAGCATTGGCCAACGTTGGGGCCAATGCTATTTTCTAGTTCCAATACTATTTTCTAGAGCCAACGTGTGGAGCCGGCGTTACATCATGAGCATCGTAGGAGGTTACAGGCTACATAGAGTTCACGCCGCCGCCCGCACGGTGACAGGCGCGCGGCTTGTAAACAAGCCCACGTTTATTTTTATTGTACTTGCTGATATCGGTGCAGGTGAGGTGATAATGATAACATGTTATGTAAAATGTATAACATAGCATAATACCTATCTAAAGTCGTTTAATTTTAGTGGCGCTACAAGGAAAGTCAATAAATTGTTGATGATTCACGAGTACGTAGCGCGGCGGTTGGGCCACGTACTCGCTCGGACTGCTCTGAAGGACGACAGGGTCGATGGTTCCGATGAGCACCGGCACGCCGCACGTGACCCACTCCCACAAACATCGCGGAGGTGGCCACCCCGGCGTGTCGCGTACTTCCGCGTCACGACCGACTTGTTATTACAACTCCTTTTATTAATATCACATAGGTATTTATGTGGATTCCTGCGCGACACGCTCGCCTCGACAGTCTGCGACACACCTAGCACTGACCACTGTCTAGACACAATTCATATAATATTGCTGACAGACGTAGTACCTATTTCGTGGAAGACCGTTCACATACATCATACATTTTCATGACATCTTCATATTTATTGATCATGTTTTCGTGAACATTCGTCAGCGCCGCTTCAGACCCACCATACCTCTGGCCAAACCCCTGTAGGAAAGGGAACCTTGCCTTACGGGGCTCGGCCTCTCTTAGAGCAAAGTGTAGCTGTCATTATCATCTGTGATGCTGCTATCATCAAAATACAGCGGCTGGTCCTCCAGTACTATACCGAAACTTGTGACCAAGTTTGATATCATTCGGTTGACTCTTATTGCAGCTACGTAGTATGTGCAACATAAATTAGGTAGATACCTACATAATGTTTGCTTCGATTTTATCATAATAATTATGACATTCAACATAGCACATAACGAAAACATGTCAACACAAAGCTCCTTCAGTCGACCCTTACAATGTTAGAACAACTGCTGAGCACATAACCACACGCAGTAAAGCTATTCTATGCGCGTCAGGTTGTTGTGGCACAGTTACGTTAAATATAGCCACGTAGTAACAGCGAGCTAAACAACCCGGAACGATCTGTTGATTCGGGGGCTAGTGCTAGTTGAGATGATAAACAGTAGCGTAACACACGAGTTGCGTCATTGATAGCGGGTGACAAGGCCGCCCGGCCGCGCGCCCACCACAACACATCTCGCGCAAACTGGATATTCTGCACTCGTACCGTGACCAATATTCCCCATCTCTATTCTACCAAGAATAGACAAAATTCTTTCTATCCAACTACAACAACAGCTTTTCTGCCCCAGCATGCGTGACCCGTGCTTGGCGTAGCAGACTTTTGTCGACTGACGAATAGAAACATTTCTTATCTTTATTTTTAACATCGCCATGCTTAAATCGGTATGACCTAAACCTTTCTACAATCTGTCAGTTTGTCTAATCTTCTAAAGAAGTGCCCATGATTTGGTTTGATTCGGGACCGACTTCCGAAACTGTTTCAAAATTTCAAATAGGTATAACATTATTGAGTTTTTTTTTAAGGCATTTTAACTTTTTTAGAGTTCCGTAGCATAAACCAGGAATCCATTTTCGTCATGGTCATCCATCACACCCTCGTAAAATACACAGTTTTCAACTAAACCTTACCTACTGCGGCATCATAGTTTTAGTTGAACGCAACGTAATGTGAACCTGATGTTACACTTTGGGGTGTCTGGGGATACAAAGGTACTTATACTTAAACCTGTTCACAGCTGTTGCTAGGGAACATTTTTTCTTAAATGTAAAAACGCAGGTACCTACCTACCTACTGTGTCACATTGGTATTGCTCTGCTCTGTTGTGTATTTTTCAACCGATCTTGAACTGACTTGTATGATTATTGTACTATGTTTGCTGGTAATACGTACAATTGTATTAATGTATAATGACAGGCTTATAAATCTAAAAGGTAGGTAGGTACCTACATGTTCTAATTTATCATAATGTAAAAGATACTAGATAATAGGTGCTAGTTTAATTAAACTCGCTCTGTTGAAGAGCGAGTTTAATTAAACTAGCACCTATTAGCGGAGAAACCTGAGACTGTTGGTATTGTCATACGATAATTAATGTAATATCCATAGTTTAGTAAAGCCTCTAAATGTTTACAATGAACGCCTGAGTGGCGACTGCGCCGAAAGTAGGTAGTTAAATATGCACGGCCAATATTTTTAACGAGCCCCGTCAATATTTTGTGGGACGAATTTCCATTATAATATTTAATAACTGAACCTCAGACCAATTGGTCTGACAACTGAGCATAATTAGCACGCCACCTAAGACGAGGCGCTCGACAGTTAGTTCGGGTAGGTATATGTAAGCCATAGAAATCTGTTTTCTGTGATCTGAGATGTAAGCCCTCATACGCACCGGCGCATTTTCAACGCGCGTTATAAAAAGCATCGTAGGCGTTTGTCAAGGCACAATCGATACAACGCCCAACGCTGACTGCTGAAAGTCTAATAGTGCGCGATTAACATTTGTTTCATTCGGGTGCTTTTTTTAACGCGCGTAAAAAAGCGCCCTTGCGAATGAGGTGCGGAGCTCGCGACACGAGTAGGTACAGCCCGGCGCTCAAGTTGTTCAAGCTGACATGCATAGGAGCCATAGGAGGACTTCTCCATCTCCTCGATAAAACTTAAAAACCTTTGGTCTCGATTATATCCAAGGGCCGTAAGATCAATCGTAGTTTAAACCACAGAAGAGAGTTTAATTTCCCATCTTCGATTGTTTCTTTGGGTTTTTGTATTAGAAAACAATCTAAAACGGGAGATTAAACTCTCTTCCGTGGCTAAGCTACGATTGAGCTTACGGC
Source organism: Thalpophila matura (assembly GCA_948465475.1). Classification (NCBI taxonomy): domain Eukaryota; kingdom Metazoa; phylum Arthropoda; class Insecta; order Lepidoptera; family Noctuidae; genus Thalpophila; species Thalpophila matura. The sequence continues at coordinate 159,668 of OX419194.1, forward strand.
CCTAAGGCAATCTGGATAGTGGAATACCGGTATCCCCCAGTAATCACGTTGCAGTGGCCAGACCGACCACCAGCTCTGTGTAAACACTTGTTTCCATCCCATTCGTGGCGTAGCAAGTGGCAGCCTGTCACCTATGCCACTAATCTCAACAGTTGGTCAGAGCATGACATGAGCATGCTCCAGGCAAGTGATTGCCGCACAAGAATAAAACAGCCTGTGTGTAGTGCCTTTAACAGACATCATAACAAAGCTGACCTTACCACCTCATATATATGTAGTAACACTATGAGGCAGCAGTGGCGAAGGGAACCTACAACACGATTCCTACCGGCTTTCCTTTGAAAAGTAGCACAGGCAGTATGGCCTACTTTTATTAATTAGCTTTTCGTGGCCAGGTAATCATTTGTAGCTCCGGCTTACCTCTAACAAAAACTGACCCTTCGCCACTGTGAAGCAGTAGGTACTGACTATACAAATAAATAAAATTGAAGTGCCGGTTTGTAATGTCATAATAACAGCTTTTTACTAAATGCATATGCAATTATAATTATATGGTACTTTAACAAAAAACAATTTTTAATTTATTTGTCTGTTTGTTTCGGTTTATCTCCAAAACGGCTGGACCAATTTAGACGCGACTTTCACTGGCAGATAGCTGCTGTTATAGGGAGTAACTTACTTTTATTTTAAGAATTAGGGTTCCGCACAAAAAAATAAAACTTATGAAATCCAATATTAACTTTACCCGTGCGAAACCGGAGCGGGACAGCTAGTTTAAAAAAGCTTCGTACTGGTATCGCTATATGTAACTTGTGTGTGTGGATGTGTGTGACAGATAAGAAACCACAATGACGTGTTCTATTTCAGGACAACGCAAGGTTCCGCTCGATATTTATATTACAAAGTATCCGATTTGTACCTACACGTGTTGGAATTTGTTTATTTTTAATATTACATCGATTTTGTTTGAGTTATTTTCATCACTGCCAGTTCAGTACTTTTTGTCTGCAAATAATACTCCGGTGGAAACTTTAAAATCGATTTCCTTTTTTTGGGACTTATTTAATTACATATTAGGTATAGAGAGACGAAAAACGCATCCCCTTAATTAGTGTACCTTTGCCAGAAAATGAAAATAAAATCTATAGGTACTATTATAAAATTGTAAACAAGATATTCCAGAAGGTACTGGGACGTAACTATACCCAAAAAGATTTTTTTTAGATTTTTTGTCTGTTTGTCTGTTGATCTGTTTGTCTGTTTGTGCGCGCATCACGCAAAAAGTACTGAACGGATTTTGATGTGGTTTTCGCAGTTCGATAGCTTGGGGTCCAACTTAAAATCTAAGCCACGTTTCATCTAATTCTGATGGGAAGAACCAGAGATACATAAATAAATAAATAAATAAATAAACGTTTATTGGTTCAAACAAAATTAACTTACATTTAATGAACACTGTCACTTAAACTAGGATAACCTGTGCTATAAGTAACAGTTACAGTTCGTAGTTGGTCTAGGTACATATCAATGTTGTGTGCAGCAATCCGTTTATATTACTTATGATATTAACTTAAAAAAAATAAAATAGAATAAAAAAAATTAAATTCGTTCTTAGGATAGTTAAGTAGGTACATTAGCAGAATAAGACTAAGTACTTAACAAAAAGGATAACAAAACATATAATAATTTACTTTGTACGGAAAGTAGCGTAGACTTTAGTAACTAGGCTTGAAATCAGTTTAGTAGTATATGCGGGTGTGTAGGTGAGGTATGGGTGTGTTTGTATATGTGTGTGTGTGTAAGGTGAGTATGAGTAGGTGAAGGTGCGTTTATAATTTGGTATTACTAGTTAACACTTATAAGATGTTCGGTTTCTGTATAGTTTAATCCGTTTAGATAGTTTTTAATTGCTTTTTTAAACTTATGGAGAGACAGTTTTGTGAGGGTCATTTTTCTGCTTATTTTGTTATAGATATAGGGTGCTGCAATGTATGGATGTCTTTTTGCAAAACTTGTTTTATGTGATATGATTTTAAACACAAAGTCCTTTCTTCTTCTATTGTCCGTTTGAAGGCTGTCGTTTTGTAGATTGGTGTGTGCGTACATTAGATTTCTTAATATAAATAATTGACGTACAGTCAGGACTCCAAGTTCTTTATACAGACTTGCAGTAGGGTATAGCCTTGGTCTAGATGTAAGGACTTTGAGAGCAGCTCTTTGCGCTCTTTCGAGTTTTATAAGAGATGTCTTATGAGAGCCCCCCCAAACTGATAGACAGTAACCGAGGATTGATTGACATAATGAAAAATAGATGACCTTTAAGATATTGGGATCTTCAATGTGGCGTAATTTTTTAAAAATGGGTATTATTTTTCTAATTCTATTTGTTAACAGTTCGATATGGTTATGCCAATTAAGGTTTTCATCAACCCAGACACCAAGGTATTTGATTTGTGAAACTCTATCCAGTTCAGTACAATTACACAGTCTGGTTTCAGTCAGTTCACAAGAGTGAGCTTTAATTTGTATATTATCTTGAACTGGCAGTCCCTGTTTTGTAATGGAAAAAGTTAGGTATTTCGTACATACAGCTTGACCTCTTGGTAGTATTAGCCACTCTACACTGCGGAGGTCATTTAAACTGGTCATTTCATTGTAGTCCACACGGACGGAGTCGCGGGCAAAATCTAGTACAAATCTAAAATTAAAGAACACCGTCATCATTGTCTTATTTTACAAACATCACTAAAACCTGTCAACGACGAAGCGAAATTAGCTTTTCAAATAGGACATCGCAATAAGCAAATAAGCATGTCTGTATTTCAGCTAAATGTCACGCATTTCGTAACATTACTCGGACCGACTAATTTTGCACTATATTGTGAACACGTGTGCGTCGCCGTGTTGCGGTGTGTTTCGCGGTGCTTCGGTGATAAACAACTTGGTGACATACGACATTACGTCGCGACCACCGGCGCGCGAAGGGGGGGCGTCTAATGAGAGCTCACTGATAGCGAGCCCCTCTGACGTCACACGCTACTGCTGCCGGTGGGCAATAACATGGCTTACTGCTGGCTACTGTCACCTACAAATATTTGTTCGCTTGGTGCGTTTCTATGTCACATAAGGAGGATATTACAATTTACACTATCATACCTATTAATCTATGAGTCAAGATAAACCTATGACAATGTAGTATAGAATCCTTTCGAATAATATACATACCTATAGGATATAGGATAAGTTTAGTGATATGATCTTTTATATTATGATCGTAGATAATAATATTATGATAGTGTAATATCACCCTAATGCTGCATATGCAAGCTAATATTATGTAAACCCGCCATTAACTCTCGTTTTTACATGTAATAAACTTCTAACAACGATTTGTTAAAGGACATAGATGATAATAATTATTATGAGACGTAAAAAACTGGTATTGTATGGCTGTATAACAAGTTCGTTCGCTACGTCACACGCACTTAATAGGCGCGTCTGTCGAACAATGGCAACAACTTTTATACGAGACAAGGAGTTCCTTGGCTACGAGTTATCAGTGTGCGCTCGTTATCGAGCGCGGCGGCGGAGAGGGCAGGGGGGTGATTCTCGCGGGTTCGATATTGATATCGAATTCGATATATATTGCAACAACTGTCAAAATCCCTACCATTTTGACATTTGTTGCAATATTATATCGAATTCGATATCAATATCGAACCCGCGAGAATCACCCCCCAGAGGGCGCGCGTATCGCCGCCACCAGCGGACGGGCAACGTGCAGTCTGTCTATTCTGCACATCTGTACCGACACGCCGCGTGATATCACCGCGAGAATCTCATCGTGATATTCTCCTCAAACGGTCGCAAACAAATTGGCAGTTCACGCGGCGTGTCGGTAGACAGGCAGCTCTCGTCGTGTGACGTCACGGCCTGCACCAGCCCCGCGTGCGGTACAATAGCGCTAAGCAATGCCACTCGTGGACCGACATCATTATATGTCACGGTCAAAACTCCTTAGTTACAACCGCATTTTAGGGTTCCGTAGCAAAACTAACCTACAAAGTCCGTCTATATGTATTTTACTCAGAGACTATATGTATAAGGACTGTAGCGCTGAAATCTGGTACACATTATAAGATAAAATGTATTTGCTACAAAATATGAATTAACATTATGGAAAAAAAAATTAAAGCTACCTCCTTTGGATGAAAGCTAAAATAAAGAAAGATAAAGAATGAAAGATGTATGTACGTTATTAATTAGTAGGTATATTGCAGACTATTGTGCACTTAACTCTATTCTCGGATCTTAAGTCTTTCTATCACTCTAAGGTTTGCTGTAGAAAACTCAATTTTGGGTTAAGCTCGCCTATGTACATAAAATATCCATAAAAAATTGTATTTAATATTTGTGTGTACAATAAAGAATATGAATATGAATAAAAGAATGTTTACTTAAGATGTGTTCCGAACTTCCGACTATAGTTTCATTGAAAAGGGAATAAAAAATAATTATGTTTCTTTGTGGTAGATCAATAACATTAACAACTTTTTATAAGTCCAAGGAAGGTACGGAACCCTCGATACGCGAGCCCGACTCGCACTTGGCCGGTTCTTTTTTGTATACCTGCTACACAAATACCTACATGAAAAAAATATGTTAATATTTTCTACTTATGTTTTCGAATATTTTATAATCACGTCAATTTAGGTGGGTCTCATACTGTATTTTAAGTACCATAATAATAATAATTAATGATGGGCTCGTGGCTAAATGACGGCCGCGCTGATCGATCGATCTGCGAGGTTAAGCTGCGCTTGCCGCGGTTAGTCCTTGGATGGGTGACCGTTCTTTACACATCGAGACCCCTCCGTGCCTCGGAGAGCACGTTAAGCAGTCGGTCTCGGTTGTCATAGGAATATCTTTGACAATCGTTACGGGTAGTCAGAAGCCCTAAAAGTCTGACAGTGGTCTAACATTCGAATACCGGTATTACCCATTAATTGGGTTGTGGAGGTCAGATGGCAGTCGCTCCACGTAAAATATTGATATTCAGATAAAACTAGTTAGACTGGATGCCGACCCCAATATAATTTGGGAAAAAGCTAGGCAGATGATGAATAATAATAATTAATATCTAACCGAGTTATTGTGCTCAAATGAAAATATTTTTATTGAATCATTGTTACAAGATTAGCTTAGATTAGACTTAAACGTTTGTACTACCTAACACCTACAATTTGTTGACAGTCAGGGTGTGAACGACAAAGTGTATATCTATGTATGTATATACCTAGTATACCTACTCGATAACTACAATAAATTAATAGTATGTACCATTCTATTCTGATATGAAATCTTCCGCTCAAATCCGTAAAACAAGTAACACATACGTCCAAATGTATTGTATTCATCAGACCAGCACTAAATGCGAACCACTGAGTCTGTAAGTATGGCCATGAGCATACCCAAGATAGACCGACCCGCTTCCGCTCAAGTGTAACTTCTAAGCAGCCGCCTCTGAGCTAAACCAACTGTTGCCATCCAGATCTTGGGCCAAGTTCACCGACAAGATAACAGTCTGTTAAATTGAAAACGGCCGTTTAACATGACTTTTTCTATAGAATAAGATAATGTTAAACGGCCATTTTCAATTTATCGGATTGTTAGCTCTCGTTTCCACGAGAGCTTTTTAACGCGCGTTAAAAAAATGCGTCGAAGGCGTTTGTCAAGGAACATTCGATTCAACGCCTAGCGCCGAGCGTTGAAAATCCAACAGTACGCTATTTAGAACTCGGCGTAAAAAAAAGCATTGTCGTGCGAACAGATGCATAGTTTCCCATTTTTTTCATTCGGGAGCTTTATTTAATGCGCGTAAAAAAGCGCCTGTGCGAACGAGGGCTTATCTTGTAGAAGAACTCGGCGCTTAGAACTAAAACGACCACATTTGTTAATCCTTCGACCCGAATGGGGCCTTAACACTTGTACAATAATTCTGATAATTGCTAAAATACTCGTAATAATTATGTTTATATGTGCTATCAGTGGCGAAGGGTCAGTCCCTACAATACGGTTCCTACCGGCTTCCCTTTGAAAAATAGCACAGGCAGTATTGCCTACTTTTATTAATTAGCTTTTCGTGGCCAGGTAAGCATTTGTAGCTCTAGCTTATCTCTTACAAAAACTGACCCTTTGCCACTGTGTGCTATCCTTAACTTGTCAAACTAGTAAACTTGACTCAGGGTCGTATTACAGAAACTAACTCAAGACTCAAGCATTACTTAAACCTTTCTAAGGGGGGGGTCGGGGTTAGGGGGAGTCACTATGTGTATTTCACTACGAAACATTTTTTTTTTGCCCAGCCCAGGGTCGTTCCCCCATGACCCCTTCCGCCTAGATCCGCCCTTGCATATTCAGTCTATGTCGTAAAGCCTTGTATACGTCGTATCAGTGCAGTTATCAGTATCGAAGAGTCCCAGTGTATCGTGGCAGGGACAGCGACTGACCTTAGACTCGAAGAAGGATGCGTGGAAGTCTGGCGTGGTGCCGGCGACGGAGGCGAGGTGCATGGTGGTGTTGGCGGTGTTGGTGAGCGTGACGGTGAGCGCGTGCGCGGCGGCCAGCGCGGCGCGGCCGAACTCAAGCGCGGCCGGCGCCAGCCGCAGCGCGCCCGCCGCCACCGCGCGCCCGCCGCGCGCACCGCCAGCAGCGCCACTCTCCGCACCCCATTCCTATTGAAACGAGTGCCGTTTGACTTGGAGGTACATGTTGTAGGCAAAGAAATAGCATTCATGAAGGCGAGATGATCATTCAATGATATGGGTGAACAACACTTGAAACTAATTTTATTTATTGCTTTTTAGTCCTACTATCCTACTTCCTACTAATATTATAAATAAATGTGAAAGTTTGTGAGGATGGATGTATGGACTAGCTTCCGCCCGCGGCTTCGCCCGCGTTTTTGGGATAAAAAGTAGCCTATGACTGTGTTATTCTGATGTATAAGCTATATTACTGTAAAGTTTCATTAAAATCCGTTCAGTAGTTTTTGCGTGAAAGAGTAACAAACATCCATACATCCATCTATACATCCTCACAAACTTTCACGTTTATAATATTAGTAGGATGTTTGTTACTCTAAATTATATTTGATGACACTTTAACCAATGTGTAGGCATCAAGTTTTATTACAAACAGCCATGATGAATGATTACTATTACTACATAAATAAGTACAACATTTCCTTTAAAATTTAAAATCCGTTCTGATTTAGTTAAGTACCATATTTATTTTATTTTATTTTATTTATTTGGGAAAATAAACGGTTACACATTACAATATTACAAAATAATTAGAGCTAAGTAAAAGAGTGAGCAAATGTATAACCCACGACATTTTCCACATAATATTAAAACAAGATATTAAAAATTATTACGATGTGCGATTACAATTACATCATAATTGTATGCATAATGTGGTTAATGATAAATCTAAACAGGCATGCAAAAAGAATAAAAGAATAAAAATAGTCTATGAGTTTAAACATTGTGGAGTTAAATCTAAGATTGTTTTGCGAACAAGGCATCTAAATTTTCCAACAGAAACAGCAAAGATGTCAATATTAAGGAAGTTCTTATTATACTGATTGGTAAGGCGGCGTAGGGGCGCTCGTAAGCCTGCGTTTGTATGACTAGAAGATACAGCAAATAGATGTCGTGCACGCACCCCTCGGCTTATGGTTGTTCTAGGTACTACGTAGCAAATCTTATTACTAATATCCATACAATCATATGTGTTGTTACATAGGTCAAACAAAAACATTGTTTCCAAAATAATACGTCTGGCTTTAAGTTTTTGTAGATTAAACTTATTTAAAAGATCACTATAAGATGCATAGGTGTGAAAACAACGGAAATGCACGGCTTTCAAAAATTTACTTTGAACTTTTTCAATCGCGTCTGAGTATTTACCATAGAAGGGATTCCACACCGCAACAGCGTACTCTAACTGCGACCTGATCAACGATTTATAAAGATATAGATATGTGTATGGGCGGACAAATTCTGTAGCTGATCTCATCACGAAACCATACATGCGGAAGGCATTGTTCACTATGTTACTAATATGAGCGTCAAGGTGTAGTTTATTGTCCAATAGAACTCCAAGGTCACGGACCAGTGTTTCTCTTGTTAGAATTACGTTATTTAAGGAATATGGATGCATTAGGATGTTTTTATTCTTAGTAAAACTTATACAACAACACTTAGATATACTAAGTTGGAGTTTGTTATTTAAGCAATATGCAGAGAACCTGTCTAGGTCTTCCTGCAAGAGGAGACAATCATGTAAATTTTTTACTGGCTTATAAATTTTTAGGTCGTCTGCATATAGTAAAATTTTTGAATTTTGAAAACATGTATTGATGTCGTTAATAAATATTATGAACAAAAGAGGTCCCAAAATAGAGCCCTGGGGTACTCCAGAAGTAACTCTTAGAGTGTTGGAATTGAAACCATTTACGACAACCCTCTGAGTTCTATTAGAGACGTAAGAGGAGAACCATCTCAATAGATCACCACGTATACCATTAAATGCAATTTTCTTTAAGAGCAGCTCATGGTCAACTTTGTCAAAGGCTTTCCGGAAATCAGTATAAACAGTGTCAACTTGAATACGAGAGTCCATATTGTTAAATAAGTAGTCCACAAAAGTCACCAGGTTAGTTGTAGTTGATCTTCTTTTGACGAATCCATGTTGTTGCTGAATTATATTGCTATGTATGAGGGGATATACTTTATTATGTATTAATCTCTCGAAAACCTTTGACAAAGCTGGCAATATTGATATAGGACGATAATTTTGGACATCATGTTTAGGTCCTGACTTGTAAATAGGGGTTATATTAGCAAGTTTCCATGCTTGAGGAAATATTCCTTGGGAGATTGATAAATTAAATATAATATGTAATGGTATACACAGATTAACCGCAGTCGACTTAATAAAGGTTATTGGTAGACCGTCTGATCCTGGCCCCTTAGAAGGATCCAGTGCTTTGAGTGCACTGAATACTTCATCGATAGTAAGCTGAATGCCAGTTAATAGAGTGCAGCTCTCAGAACAGTCATCATGCACGGATGGAATATTACTAGAAGTGGAAGGCTCATAAACAGAGTTAAAATAGTCTGAAAAAAGATTACAAATCTTTTCTGGGTTATTAGTCGACTGGTTGTTATAACTCATAGTAGAAGGAATTTTAGTACTATTTTTTCAGTTAGAAATGAAAGTCCAAAAGTTTTTAACGTTGCTCCGAATACTATCTTCGACAGAATTAATGTATTTTTTAAAGCAGTTCTTACATTCATCTTGGAATCTGGAGCGGTATAGTGAGAACTGCTCGTAATCCGAAATATTGCGATACATTTTCCATCTAACCCAAGCTTTGGTCTTATTTCTATAAATGTGTATAAGAGGTTTTGAGAACCAAACGGGAAACTTATTAGATTTACAAATAGTCAATGGTACATGTTTTTTAATAATATTAAAAATTACATTATAGAACGTGTTTAGAGATTCGTCAACTGTTTCGTGATTTAAGGCGTCTTTCCAATTTATTTCCTTTAAGTCGTCATTAATTTTATCGTAATTTGCATTATGATAATTATATTTTTTAATTGTCCTGCGCTCCATGGAACTGTAAGGCAAACGTGGCGTAATCAATACACAAAATGGAGGATGGTGGTTATCGAGTTGTAATAAATAATCTGTGGGTGAAGAAATGGTGCAGTCATCATTACTAATAACTAAGTCTAATATTTTGCCGCTCATATTTTTTATAGTGTTGAATTGATGAGCGTTTAAGAATGACATAAACACACTCAAGTGATCACACACGGGAGTGTTACCTCTGCAGATCTGAGCAGACAGTGACGTACTGTGTGTGCCAGCAACCCAATCGACCTCTGGCAGGTTATAGTCTCCAAACAAGTAAAAATTTTCAATGTTTATGTCATCTAGATGTGACTGTAAAAGGTCAAAATATTCAATATATACACATTCAGATGTTTTTGGTGGTATATACACTGCCGTAACGATCTGAAACTTACCTTTGGCTGAACTGGGCAATTTTACCAGGATCTGCTCAATGTTTGTGTGCAGAGATGAGCACGGAGTTAACCTCTCTGAACGCAGTCCTTTCAGTATCGCCACGAGAACACCTCCTCCATCTTTTTTTTTAGTAGCCGTGCGATCACGGTCACACCGATAAACCACGTAACGGTCATCAATGAATTCGTTGTTAAATATCTCGGGCGTTAACCAGGTCTCAGTTAGAATTATAATATCGTAGCAATTGGCTAAGATATTCATATATAGAATATGTAATTTGGTGCGGATTCCCCTACAATTTTGGTAATATATAACTAAATTATCTGCTGGGAACTCTGCAGAAAATTATTATTAATTATTTGTAACAAGTTCAACAAGTGGTGAGCAACCAATCACTGATATGCATACAGTAGGTACACAGTGGCTTGTGTAGTGTAGCTGAAGCCCTTCTGATACAGAGGCCATACAATACTATGTGTTAACTAGACTAGCCTACATCTGCCTACAGGAATTCTACTGTAAAGGATGTATTCTGTATGTATGTTATAATGCTCATCAGATGACACAGCAGACATGCATTAATATTGTACATAGCACATCTTTTAATTAAATTATGTTCTTTTTCCTCAATGGGAATTCAGTAAACACCTATTGTGCCTATTGTCCTGTCAGTGTTCCAGTAAGGAAAACAAATAGTTTAATGTGTACAGATCGCTGAGCCACTAATGTGTGGGCACTTGGACTCCATTGTGATCATATTAGCATGATGTGTCCATTTATACTAAAACATGCAGAAGATGCTTATAATAATGGTAATCAACTTCAACCAATTCTTTATTTATTATACACAAGCACAACTGTTGTATTCTATGGTGAACTTGTGCATTTATTTGTATGCAGAGTAAAATTAGTAGAAGGATTAGTGACATAGAATCTTGGTCTACCCCCACATGTAACATACTTTCTTCTATCATCTAATAGTGTTATTTTATTATACTCACAATTTGTATTGTATGAGTATCATTCCTAAACACTATAAGAGATTTGGAATAATCATTCTCTTTTGTGATGACAAGCGGTAGGTACTTGTAGCAACAAATAGTATATAGCTATTAGTAGAACAGCATATCAATGTGTGGGCTGAGGTCAGTGACCGCTCTAGGACTAGGTGCTGCGGAGCCAGTGCCAGGGAATAGTCTCTATGAGGAAACAACACTACTAACTGATATCAACATGACACATTATAATATTACAACTTTAATTATTACACCTTAATGTTAGGTTATTCATCAAGTCTAGTATATTAACAATTAAGCAGCTGTATACCATATTAAAATATATTATGATTGATTGGTGATTGTCTCCACAGTCATAATAATAATATGTCAACATACACAATGTGTATTAGCAGTTACAGCTTCTTGTTGTTGTGCTACATGTTTGGTACAACTGATGTGCAGCTTCTCTTCAGCGATGATGGACAGCAATTTAAATGATTTTAAGTACTACCAAATACTATGAGGCGTAGGGTGGGTGAACATGTAAGTATGGGTTATGATGGCAAAGATGTATCTTTAGCAACATAGATGGTAAAATTAACATCTTTGCAGGCATTCAATGAAACACAATAGAAGTTCTATTGTTATCGCTGCTATAGCCATTCAGTGTCCAGGAAAGTGTTAAAAGTACAGCAATGGTACCATTCTATGAGACTATAGCATCCCAAGGTAGTTAAATTATGAAACAATTGTTGAATTTATCTGCTAAATAATGATTACAATAAATAAATCCCGCTTACCTGAAATGTTATTCCCTCTATAAGGGAATCATGTACTGTGACACCTGGAAAGATTAATATTTTACATTTGTCAAATCAATTTGGAGCTCTATAAATAACATTACTTTTTTATGATTGTACTTGAAAACACAAAATAAATTAATTAAATAGGTAAATGTATTGTTTTAACAAAGTAACATGTGAACTGCCATATCAAAGCACATTCTTCATGTTTGGGGGTATTTTTATGGGGGTCACAATACGCGTGCACATCTGCTTCGTGCGGCGCGCAATGCACGCGCACCCCCCCGCGTGCACGCCGGCTCCGAAGCGTCTCTCAACTTACTAAAATACCATAGGTACAAATAGTTGAAGAAAAACGACAAACAAGTCCGCCTCGGCCCCGATCTAAAATAACATCGCGCCGCACGCTACCGCCTCACGGCGGACCTGCCAACTTATTGTTGGTATTCCATTCCACAGCATTTTTTATTTATCCCACATCACTACGGAGTCTGCGGCAATCATTAAACTAGGGCGATTGCAGAGAAAAACAAATAAGTATACCTATTTATTATTTAAAATCGATTTTACCATGGCTCTTTCCCTGGGCTGACAGCTTCGTATTCAGTGTTATATCCAACAATGTTAATACAAATACGTAACACCACACTATTTTACGATACATTTTGATGCAACTGTTGATTGCAACAAGCACTGTTTATTCACATTTCTCAAACACAATTCGATATTTTTATCATAGCAGTCAACTCATGAGACGAGCGTTCGCGAAATCGTGAATGACAACAGATAAAACAGGAATCAGTCTCCAACTTGCTGTGTCAAAATTACGGTGTTTCCATTCTAAAAATACGGTAGATGATGGTTTTTCTAATTACACTTTGACATGAAATGTTTTCTTGTGAAACAATTTATATACATAATGACATTGAATGTGAAATTATTATATTAATTATGATTATTGTAAATGTGAGTACCATGAGTGTTATTATGTCAGTTCAGTCTGACAGTTTGAGACTTTAGAGAGGGCCTACCCAAATGTCCTTTCTGATGGTAATGTTCGTCGGATCGTTGAGCTCCCTGAGTCAAGGTTGAGCTGCCACGATACCCGGTACATGCGTGCACAGTTAGGTCAAGTCCACTCAAATCTGTATGGGTCTTTCCTCTAAAGGCCATTTCAGACTAACCCACATTTTATCTTAATTTGTCTGGACATTAAAAGAGACATTAACCTTTGAGTTTGTTCCGGTGTTTCTTCTCAAAGGTAGTCATATAGGAAACACCAACCTCATCTAGCTTAAAAAAATGTTTTGACGTGTAAAAGTGTTATTTTTAACCTATTTACAAAATAATAGTATATTATGCAATTAGTGAATAAAGGACGGATTTAAAGCGAGGGCCATAGATGAATCACGAGCTAGTGAAGGATTCTAACGATTGAATCACGACCGTAGGGAGTGATTCATGATGATTGAATCACGAGCGAAGCGAGTGATTAAAGTGTTAGAATCCTGAGCGACGCGAGCGATTCATGGCCCTCGATATAAATCCGTTTTATTCAAGAGTTGCATACTATACTTTATACCATGACTACGAGAAAAAGAAAGATTTAAGTGAAAATATACATATAATGAAGAAAAAGTAAAGTTAAATTGGCTTTGATGTAAACCAGCCGTGATTTTTTGGGTAGCAAGCTTTCCACCTTTCCACTATATCGGCCGCCCTCTCCTTCACAAACTCAGGTGTTAACACATCTTCATCACTAGAATGCATTTTTAATCGATTAGAACAACACTAAACAAACACAAAATTAAAGATTAAAGTAACACTAAACTTATTGTTCGTACAACTTACAGTATTCAAAATAGCGCCAATTTACTAAGGACAGCAAAGAACACAAAACAGTTTTTATTCTAATGCTAAACTCCTTGTCGAAAATGTCTACCAATCAAATTGAATTTAGAACACATGTCATCAATATAGGTCGAATACACAGATTACACTTACACTAGATACGGCAAGCCACGACCAAGCGTGCCCTGTATGTTCGACTGTTCGTACTAAAAAAAGTCTGTTAGCTCAGTGACGCTTAGTGATTGAAACAATTCTGTTTACTCTGAGCACATCACTAAATGGCTGGGGTGAAGTTATCGTAGGTATAAAAAAGATGACACGTTCGGTTTTCATACAATCTAATAACGTGCCGCATCTAGCATAGGTTCTTTAAATCTGTGGTCGAATACATTGGTGTGTTCCATTTTCAAACATCAAAACAGTGAGTAAAAGTGCTTTTTATTCACTGTTTTCAGTGAATAAAATAAGCTTTTTAGAGGGGGAATGGTATAAATATCATTTATCATGTACTTAGTACAAATTTTAATTATAATTGTTGATGGCTGAGGTTCCCAAAAATCATCTTGTACTGTTTCTTCCTTTTTGGAATACATTTCTACTCATTTTGGATGGAATACATTTCAATTTATTTTCATACCCATTTTGAATCAAATCAAATCATTTATTCTTTGCAAACATGCGTAGTTATACATAGATCTTAACATAATATTTCTTGTTCTCCACGTTCTGCCGTCACATGGGCATGCAAATTGTTTACAATAAAATGAGAATTAAATTAAATCTAAAATAAATTAAATTATTGTGCAAATTATACACTACATCTACATACCACATTCACAAACATCATGGACGGTCACAATTTATTATAGGAATGTCGTTATATTATAAATAATGTCGAGGAATATGTCAATGAGTAAATAAATATAATTTATTTTATTATTATTTGGATAATTAAACATAAAAAATACATTTTTAAATATTTCTTAAAAAATAAATAAATAAAAAAACATTTAAAAATATACAAATTAGTGCCCCACCAATATTGGGAACAGAGTCCAAGCTACCGGCGGTCAGAGCCCCAGAGAGAGGAACCTCCTCACGATGCGTGCCGTGTTTAGGAGTACTGCTTTATTATTATTATTTTTATTGAAGTGTTTCTTTTAGCAAAATATAATAATAATTGCAACAGCATTAGCCCCTTTTTTCTGAGGGGGTATTTAACGTGGAGTGGAGGACAGAATTTAAAGTTATTACATCATACCTCATTCTATTTCTCGTTTATCATTAATAAATAATGAATCGATCGTACGTCTTTAAAAAAAAGTCCATAATATCCTGACCGCTATGAATTTCTCGCAAAAGTAGCTAAAAAGTTTAGCTACAAGTTTCAATAAAATGTAGCTGACTGACATCAAAAAATTAGGTATTTGACTGATTTTGGGAAATGGTTTATATTAATCTTCATTATATTATAAGCACAGACATTGATATTTCAGGGAGATCTACTGTATTTATCAATAAAAATCAGTGATAAAGTATAAATTTCCAAAACCGCTCCAAAAACGCTGTTTCTGCGGAAGTGACGTAACACGCTAGTAAACGAGCTTTGTCAACAAGACAGACGGTGCAGCTGAAATTAATTTCATCAATAAATCATTTTTATTGGCTATAATGGCGTATATAAATGGTGTGTAGTTCCACAATGTACAAATACGTCTTTAAGCAATCCATCATGATTCATGACACAAAAGAATTTATAGGTAATGTTTCTAAGTTTTTATCAACATAACCTAAAATGAGATTTCACAAAACTTCTGAATGATTATACAAAAGATTTGTAAATAAATATGTGGCAGGTAGGTACTTACACTGCTGTTTTTACATTATTAAGTTCCGCAGCATAATAATCAGCGTTAGGTATTCTTAAAGAAAAGTGCAACCATAAATGCGTCTATCTTAGGTAGGTTGTATCAGCTTGCACAAAATTTGACTCCATTTTGAGATTCGATATGAATATTTATGCCACTAGATAGAAGATTTCTATGAAAACAGCTTCAGAAATAGCTCTAAGATCAAATATAGCACCCAGAAAACATAAAACGCAAACTACAATCTGTCAAAGCCGTGCTTACTCCAATGTTGCCAAGCTAGATTTTCATTTTACCCCAATGCCTGATTAATTTTACTCTAAAATCATAACTATTTATACAAAAATACCTGGCTAAAGTTTTGGTTTTAGATATACAATAAAACAAGTTCTTTCTTAATCAATGGTCATGTTTCACAATAAAAATATGCTGAATTTGTTTAACTCAAATTCAATTCAAATACTTAGCTACCTACATGTATTGCTTACCAAAAAGCCCATAAACTATAGTAATCATAACAACAATACGAAATCTAACCTTAAAATTTTGGAAGTGACTCCGCGACCGCCGCCGTGACCTGAATTTGCAGCCAAGCAACCAGCAACCAGCAACCAGTGCCGCACTGGTTGCTAAATTGGCAGCCGGCGCTGACTTTTGAAAAAAAAGCGGGAAAGGGAGTTGGCAATTTGTCACAATTAAAAAAACATTTCATGTTTCATTAGAGTAACATACCTAATTAGGGTCCAAGAGCGAGCGAAGCGAGCTCGGGAACTTGGACACCCCGACACGGACAGGTTAGGTTCGAAGGGGTTGATGGGGGCTTCAGTGAGCGAGCGAACGAAGCCCCCGTCAACCCCTTCGTGTTATGTTACTTTTAACCTTGCAGATAGAAATAGGAGCTCCGCGTACCGGGGCTCCGTCGACCACCTCCATCCCTCTTGTAAGTCCAAAAAAGTTGTATTTTGTTTTCCATTAACACTGTTATTTAAAAGTCAGTCTAAGGTATTTAATTCAACTTAAAACACGGCAACATTAATCTGCTGCTACGGTAGTTTGCAATTATTTTCGTCTGGTATCACTGCTACTTCAAGGCTACTCCGGTTCCTAACGGCATTATTTTTGGGAGCCTAGTCGGCGCCGGCTGCGGAGGCGCTCCCTAAAATTTTACCCTCAAATTTACCCTAAAGAATTCTTTACCCTAAAAATAAGTTGGCAACACTGGCTTACTAGCGTGTGACGTCAACAGAGTGCGACAGGCCGTTCTTGTGACAGCTACAATAACAAAAAATATTGCATTTTATTTTCGTGTAATTTGCAAAAAATATACATATTTTAGTTAAAAATCAAGTGAAATAAGTTTATTTACGCTATGAACTGATAGGATGACCACAATCTGTAGCATATTTTCAATGTTGTCAAGAACCGAATTGCTATAACTAGCTATAAAGTTGCTTAGTTGGCAGCACTGCTCACGACCCGACAAAATAATGGTTGACAATGTTCAAAAAAAAAATGTTCACATTTTTGTTCGGATAATCAATTTTTTTTTAGTTTTAGTACATACTTAGTATAAACTTTTGTATAAAACAGTGTTTTTATTATAAAAATTATTATAATTTCGGGTTTGTGTTGTGAGGAAAGAAAAAAAAGAAGCGGGGAATTTCCACTGACGCGGGGAATCGAGATATTTTTATTGGCATCACGGCATCACTGATTGTAGAGGCACAGTCACAGAACAATATTACTCTAGCGAGGGCACAGTAAAAATATGTACTATTTTTACTGTGGTAGAGGCTCGCTAGAGTATTATTGTTCTGTGGGTAGAGGTGTGTGTTGAGGGTCGCTAGAATATAAACTTTTAGCTAGAACAATATTATTATGTACTATTTTTCTGAATAATTATTTTCTATTGTAATGTATTTATTATATTACTGAATAGTCATAATTGATGTACTTTTGTGGGTGAAAAAACCGATATCTTCTACAAAATTATTGCTAAAATAAATACCTACAAAATAAACTGTAAATAATGTGTCATATTTTTATTTTTCTTATTACTTAATTTGTAAACATAACTAAACAAGAAAAGTGAAGGAAGGGGGTTTTATTTTTTATTATTTTACAAAATCAACACAATACATTACAATCTGCTTTGCCTTAAATATATTAGTTTATAGGGTTGAACAAGAGTGACAAGAT
This sequence comes from Thalpophila matura, assembly GCA_948465475.1. NCBI lineage: Eukaryota > Metazoa > Arthropoda > Insecta > Lepidoptera > Noctuidae > Thalpophila > Thalpophila matura. The sequence goes on from OX419194.1 coordinate 177,494, forward strand.
TTCGTCTCTAAAAGAATTACTTTTAAGGCTGATGGACGGCAACGGTAAGTAAAATTAGTTCGTATCATTTTGGCACCCAAGAGATTGCTTTTATGTCTTTTTTACTCCATAATTTCATTTATTGTTTAGGTTTTACATATTATCATCATAGCCTTTTCCGGCTGCAGTGTAACCCTAAGGGCTTTTTGGAGAGAGGACTTAATATTTTGTTCTATTTATGTACCTACGCGTTTTTTTGCTTTTTGTTTAGATAACACCTAGGTACCTACATAGTTATGAACAATTTTATTTACGTCTGGGAAGGGAAGTATGGTCCTACCACGCTCGAGTAGACTTCAATTTTTTTTTAATTTTTACAAGTTTTATCGGTAAGGGGCCGTCCATTAATTACGTGAGGCGATTAGGGGTGGGGGGAGGGGGTTAAAGCCAAATCTCACCCAATCTCACTTTGGGGGAAGGAGGGGTGTCGTCAAACGTAATTTTTTTCCACCAAGGGGGTGGGAGGGGGTAAGTTACTAAATATTTAAGAGATTCTCAAAAATCGAATGTCGCGAGCAGGATTTGAACCTGCGATCTCTGGCAAACCGTCCCATCTATCACGTAATTAATGGACGCCCCCGAACTCGCACAAAAAAGTTTTCGAGAAAGAAACTGCATCGCACCATGTACGTCCATTCTTTCCCAAAAACATTTTCTTGTAAGTTAATAGTACCTAATGGGGTTATAGACTTTTATAAAAATAAATCGAAGTCTCATCATATTTCAGAAAATGTGTGTTATTGGACCTTACATACTTCTTAGAGGTAAAATTGTTCCTATAATGATCTATGTTATCCATTTAAAAAAATTACGAAAAAAAATGTATTATAATCTTTCTACGTAGGTATTTCATACAGCCGCTAGGCATATACTCCAGGTCTCCAGCTTCTATACTCCACCCCTAAGGAGACCCTCTGACCCTTGGGTCCCAAGCCCAAGTCCAAGATGGCGAAATATCTATAGTAGGTAATATTCAAGCTAACCCAACTATAATTTTATAATAAATGCAGAGAGTGATGGCAGTGATAATGGATTCGAGGAGCATCAAAATCGAGATGATGAGGATGACGGCGGCGATGCTTTCGGCCCAGGGGGAGGCGGCGGTGGCGGGCCGGGGGGCGGCGGAGGCGGGCCGGGTGGCGGCGGCGGTGGGCCAGGGGGCGGCGGCGGCGGCTACGACGACGACGATGATGACGATAATGATGATAGCGATGGCACGGATGGAGACTCCGAAGAGGAGCGCCCCTACGATATATCTATAGCTGCTTCACACTCGGTCAGTACAGTTACTTGCTGAGATCAAAAATAAATCAATGCATAATAAAAGTAGGTAGGTACTAGATACTTATACAGTCTGTATTTTGTCACCTGCATCCATTAAAGGGATGATTGTACCTGTCATACTGAATAATTTCCCTATGAGACCCATATCCAATTCATGCAAAAAAACTGGCCAAGTGCGAGTCCTACTTGCCCACCGAGGGTTCCGTATCAGTTTTGGACGTATAAAGTGAAAAAAATCGGACCGCATAACAAACTTTGTTTTTGAAGTAATTTTGATGATTTTGAAAAAACTGTACTAGTTAGGAACATCGTTTTATTTTTGGTGCCATATTTGGGTCAATTCCTATCAACTGTAATTATTTCAGATTTTTCGCCCCGTAAACTTCGGAGATAAGGGGGGGGGGAATGGTATTTTTTTGTACATTTTTCATCATATGTCGAAAACTGTGAGACATAAAATTAAATAAAAATATATTTTGAAATATGCAGATCAAGCCCTTTCATATGATATGTCACTTGACCTAGTAACCCCACTTTAAAATTTTGGACCCCCACTCCGGCCCCTTTTGCAATGAAAATAAAAATATTTTTGGACTTTTTTCATTTGCAATAAAGTTGAACAAGCATTCTTTATAACTGTTCCAAATTTCAAGTCGATAGCATAAGTAGTTGCTGAAATAATCAGGTGTGACAGACAGACAGACAGACAGACAGACAGACGAAGTCGCACCATAAGGGTTCCTTTTTTACCATTTTGGTACGGAACCCTAAAAACAAACAAATTTTCATACACTCTGGCCACTTTTGTATTATGTTGCTGAATATTAGGACTAATAACAAGGATAATTGTGTGTGGCTGACAACATGTGTTGTGACCGCAGTACCTGGGGGTCTACTCTCTAAGCACGAAATCCGTAGTTTAGACCTTAGTTACGGGCGTTTCTTACTCCGTGTCACCTACGGACTTAAGATTAGTTCGAGGCCCGAACTAAGAATGAATGATAGCACGATTTGACAGTTGTCCTTACCCCCGATGTGTTTTTATCCGTCCGAAAAATTTAATTTGACACTTGTTTTGACGGAATCTTATTTATCTTATCTATATCTATTGTACTTTCGGACGGGCCCGTATCTTCGTTGACGGACTTACAGAGTAGACCCCCTGGGCCCGGGGCTGGTGTGCGTGGGCGGGCGCGCGGTGCTGGAGGCGGGGGCGCGGGTGCACGCTACAGTACCGTGTGTGTGCAGTACCTGGGCCCGGGGCTGGTGTGCGTGGGCGGGCGCGCGGTGCTGGAGGCGGGGGCGCGGGTGCACGCTACAGTACCGTGTGTGTGCAGTACCTGGGCCCGGGGCTGGTGTGCGTGGGCGGGCGCGCGGTGCTGGAGGCGGGGGCGCGGGTGCACGCTACAGTACCGTGTGTGTGCAGTACCTGGGCCCGGGGCTGGTGTGCGTGGGCGGGCGCGCGGTGCTGGAGGCGGGGGCGCGGGTGCACGCTACAGTACCGTGTGTGTGCAGTACCTGGGCCCGGGGCTGGTGTGCGTGGGCGGGCGCGCGGTGCTGGAGGCGGGGGCGCGGGTGCACGCTACAGTACCGTGTGTGTGCAGTACCTGGGCCCGGGGCTGGTGTGCGTGGGCGGGCGCGCGGTGCTGGAGGCGGGGGCGCGGGTGCACGCTACAGTACCGTGTGTGTGCAGTACCTGGGCCCGGGGCTGGTGTGCGTGGGCGGGCGCGCGGTGCTGGAGGCGGGGGCGCGGGTGCACGCTACAGTACCGTGTGTGTGCAGTACCTGGGCCCGGGGCTGGTGTGCGTGGGCGGGCGCGCGGTGCTGGAGGCGGGGGCGCGGGTGCACGCTACAGTACCGTGTGTGTGCAGTACCTGGGCCCGGGGCTGGTGTGCGTGGGCGGGCGCGCGGTGCTGGAGGCGGGGGCGCGGGTGCACGCTACAGTACCGTGTGTGTGCAGTACCTGGGCCCGGGGCTGGTGTGCGTGGGCGGGCGCGCGGTGCTGGAGGCGGGGGCGCGGGTGCACGCTACAGTACCGTGTGTGTGCAGTACCTGGGCCCGGGGCTGGTGTGCGTGGGCGGGCGCGCGGTGCTGGAGGCGGGGGCGCGGGTGCACGCTACAGTACCGTGTGTGTGCAGTACCTGGGCCCGGGGCTGGTGTGCGTGGGCGGGCGCGCGGTGCTGGAGGCGGGGGCGCGGGTGCACGCTACAGTACCGTGTGTGTGCAGTACCTGGGCCCGGGGCTGGTGTGCGTGGGCGGGCGCGCGGTGCCGGAGGCGGGGGCGCGGGTGCACGCTACAGTACTGTGTGTGTGCAGTACCTGGGCCCGGGGCTGGTGTGCGTGGGCGGGCGCGCGGTGCTGGAGGCGGGCTGGCGCGGGCGGCTGCCGGCGCTGGCACACCACGGCGTGGTGTTCCCGGGCGAGACCGTGCCCATGCTGCTGCCGCGCGCGCCCGACGCCGCGCTGCTGGCGCAGGCCATCCGCCAGGACAAGCTGTTCGGCCTGCTCTGCCCCGAGTTAGTGCACAAACTATTATACTATATTTAATTAGCTTCTCGGAAGTTTTATTACTACAATACCCCTTGAAAAGTGTGAATGTGTGACGCTTGGTATATCTGTTCGGCACAGCGAGTCGGGCACCATGGTATCAGGCTACGGCGTGGTGTGCGAGGTGATGATGGCGGGCATCGAGGAGGCGCAGGACGCGCCCACCTCCGTCACTTTCAAGGCGCGCGCCATCCACCGCTTCCGCTTGCTGCGCGTGCCCAAGCCGTCCGTGCCCATCCACGCGTACGCCAGGCGAGTACACCCCGTCACATAGGAACGCCAGGCGAGTACACCCCGTCACGTAGGAACGCCAGGCGAGTACACCCCGTCACGTAGGAGCGCCAGCCACGCGTACGCCAGGCGAGTACACCCCGTCACGTAGGAGCGCCATCCACGCGTACGCCAGGAGAGTACACCCCGTCACGTAGCAGCGCCAGCCACGCGTACGCCAGGCGAGTACACCCCGTCACGTAGCAGCGCCAGCCACGCGTACGCCAGGCGAGTACACCCCGTCACGTAGGAGCGCCATCCACGCGTACACCAGGCGAGTACACCCCGTCACGTAGCAGCGCCAGCCACGCGTACGCCAGGCGAGTACACCCCGTCACGTAGGAGCGCCATCCACGCGTACGCCAGGCGAGTACACCCCGTCACGTAGCAGCGCCAGCCACGCGTACGCCAGGCGAGTACACCCCGTCACATAGCAGCGCCAGCCACGCGTACGCCAGGCGAGTACACCCCGTCACGTAGCAGCGCCAGCCACGCGTACGCCAGGCGAGTACACCCCGTCACGTAGCAGCGCCAGCCACGCGTACGCCAGGCGAGTACACCCCGTCACGTAGGAGCGGCATCCACGCGTACGCCAGGCGAGTACACCCCGTCATGTAGCAGCGCCAGCCACGCGTACGCCAGGCGAGTACACCCCGTCACATAGCAGCGCCAGCCACGCGTACGCCAGGCGAGTACACCCCGTCACGTAGCAGCGCCAGCCACGCGTACGCCAGGCGAGTACACCCCGTCACGTAGGAGCGCCATCCACGCGTACACCAGGCGAGTACACCCCGTCACGTAGCAGCGCCAGCCACGCGTACGCCAGGCGAGTACACCCCGTCACGTAGGAGCGCCATCCACGCGTACGCCAGGCGAGTACACCCCGTCACGTAGCAGCGCCAGCCACGCGTACGCCAGGCGAGTACACCCCGTCACATAGCAGCGCCAGCCACGCGTACGCCAGGCGAGTACACCCCGTCACGTAGCAGCGCCAGCCACGCGTACGCCAGGCGAGTACACCCCGTCACGTAGCAGCGCCAGCCACGCGTACGCCAGGCGAGTACACCCCGTCACGTAGGAGCGGCATCCACGCGTACGCCAGGCGAGTACACCCCGTCATGTAGCAGCGCCAGCCACGCGTACGCCAGGCGAGTACACCCCGTCACATAGCAGCGCCAGCCACGCGTACGCCAGGCGAGTACACCCCGTCACGTAGCAGCGCCAGCCACGCGTACGCCAGGCGAGTACACCCCGTCACGTAGCAGCGCCAGCCACGCGTACGCCAGGCGAGTACACCCCGTCACGTAGCAGCGCCAGCCAAGCGTACGCCAGGCGAGTACACCCCGTCACGTAGCAGCGCCAGCCACGCGTACGCCAGGCGAGTACACCCCGTCACGTAGCAGCGCCAGCCACGCGTACGCCAGGCGAGTACACCCCGTCACGTAGCAGCGCCAGCCACGCGTACGCCAGGCGAGTACACCCCGTCACGTAGGAGCGGCATCCACGCGTACGCCAGGCGAGTACACTCCGTCATGTAGCAGCGCCAGCCACGCGGTACGCCAGGCGAGTACACCCCATCACGTAGGAGCGCCAGCCACGCGTACGCCAGGCGAGTACACCACTCCGTCACGCCCATCCCTTGGCTCATCGTGCTACCCAAGTACCCAGTGGCTATTTTAAAATTTGGTGCCCTGCGCCTATAAGGTTTGCCGCCCCATAAATTAACGAAAATACCAGCTAAGTGCGTGTAAGCTGTGCATACTCCCGCACAGCTTAGGGTTCTGCAAAAAAGCTAAGCGCAAGGGGCGGCGCGAAAGGCGGCTATGCCGCCCGGTGCCATGGCCCACATGGCCCTAGGGTAAATACGCCACTGCAAGTTTGAGTAGCATCTTTCAGCAGAATGTGTAGTGAGTGGAAGTGTGTGCTTGGTGCAGGATGCGCTACGTGGAGGTGATGGTGCTGGCGGAGATGTCGGCGCGCGACACGCTGCGCGCCGCGCGGCTCGCCTCGCTCGACCCGCTGCGCGCCGCCGACCACCTGTACGTACACACGCACCCCGCAACACTTATACATACGTAGTGACTAAAGAGCATTAGATATCAATCTGGCGTAGGTTTTTTTTATTAGGGTTCCGTAACTTAAAAAAGGAAAAAGGTATCCTTATAGGATCACTACGTTGTCCGTCTTTCCTTTTTCTCAGGAACGTGTTCAGTATCAAGTTGAAATTAGTATCAAATACTTAGGCCCGTATTACAGAACGATGCTCGAGCACAGATCTCTGCTTGAGCATTGATTTAAAGCCATTTAATTGGTTGAAATCTATGCTCAAGCAGATATCGGTGCTCGAGTATAGTTCTGGAATACGGGCCTTAGGGTCTGTAAAAAAATCCAAGCTTCTAAGTCAACGCAATAAAAAATAATAGGTCTTTACCTATGAAATTGCCGTTTTGTATGAAAAAATTTAAACGATTTTTTTTCATGTATTTTTTATTTGTATTAATCGAAGTAATCACCCATGCAATCAATGCATCTTTGCCAATGCAGTGGCAGTTTATTGATGCCCTTCTTAACGAAATCAGCTGGACGGGAGGCAACAAAAGCTTCAAAGGCATTTTGTACTACCTCTCGGGTATTGAATTATTTCCCGCCAAGAAGTTATCCAAATTCTGGAAAAAAAGTACTAGTCTGTAGGCGCAAGGTCTGGTGAGTAGGGCGGATGACGGAGAGCTTCCAACCCCAGTTCTTGCAACTTGGAGACTGTCTGCTGTGCAGTATCAGGTCGCGCGTTGTCGTGCAGGAGCAGTGGAGACGAGCGATTGACCAATGCTGGTTGGAGATGTGCCAGCTTCTTCATCATTGTGTTCAGTTCTTCACAGTACACATCTGCAGTAATGCTCACCCGGTTTGGTAAGAAGCTGTGATGAATCACACCGGCGCTAGACCACCAAGCAGTGACCATCACTTTTCTAGGGGTAAGTTTTCGTTTAGGGCATTGTTTAGGTGCTGAACCAGGATCCAACCAACTTGCTGAGCGCTTGCGATTATCAAACAGAATCCATCTCTCATCGCAGGTAACAATGCGGTTCAAAATTCCTTCATTTGTGTGTCTGTTGAGCAATGCAAGGCACGTCTCGACGCGTACTTCGCGCTGGCGATCATTGAGTTCGTGGGGCACCCATTTGTCAAGCTTTTTTACCTTGCCAATTTGACGCAAATGGACCAATATTGTTTTGACGCTAACGTCGAAAGCTGCTGCTAATTCAGCCGTAGATTGTGTATCATCAGCATCCACAATCACCTTTAATTCGTCATTGTCGACCAAAGTCTTCGGACGACCGCGAGGTTCATTTTTCAGGTCGAAATTTCCAGAACGGAAGCGAGCAAACCAATAACAGGTGGTGCGTTGGTTTGTAGTGGTAGCTCCGTAAACGTCGTTGATGTTGCGTGCCGCTTGTGCCGCGTTGCTGGCACGACGGTACTCGTATTCCATAATTACTCGAATTTTTAACGTATCCATGATGACGAAAAAGATTGAAATGCGATGAAAATGTAACACTAATCAATAAACAAATGACTACTTTTGGAAAAAACAAAAACATGTTTTTAAAATAAAATTAATTTGAAATTAGAATTCTTAGCCAAACAAAAATTATTTTGATTTGAAATGGCCAGTACTGCAGAACGGCAATTTCATAGGTAAAGACCTAATATGACCATTCATGCTGCATATTTTGACGCTCGCAAATAAATCAAAACCTACTTACAGAGTACTTCTAGAGTTACCAACCTTACTACCGTCTGACAGTTTGAGTACTTTAGGGGGCCTACCCAAATGTCCTCTCTGATGGTAATGTTCGTCGGGTCGTTGAGCTCCCTAAGTCTGGGTTGAGCTACCACGATACCCGGCACATGCGTGCACAGTCAGGTCAGGTCCACTCAAATCTGTATGGCTCTTTCCTCTAAAGGCCATTTCAGACTAACCTGCATGGTTCTTACACAATTTATCTTAATTGTCTGGACTTTAAAAGAAACATCAACCTTTGAGTTTGTTTCGGTGTTTCTTCTCAAAGGTAGTCATATAGGAAACACCGAACTCATCTAGCTTAAAAAAATGTTTTGACGTGTAAAAGTGTTATTTTTAACCTATTTACAAAATAAATATCATTTATCATTTATCATTTACTAAGTACGGTATTTAATAATTATACGCGTCCAATAAAACGTACCAGATAACATTTCTGTTGACTTACATTTCGATTTCTGTGCTCCTCACAGACTTTTTCTTTTAATAAACGCAAGACGGTAGTGTGCGTTACCCCAGCAGGAAAGTAGCTCCTAGGGAGATATGAGTGGGACGAATAATTAGTGCCTAATCTGCTGTAAATGTGCGCCAAATAAAAAAATTGTGCGCCTTGTAGTTTTGGAGAAAAACAGAAAAAACGATTCCTGCTGGGGTAACGTTCTTCCAGCAGGAAAATTCTAAACGAATGATCCGCGAGAGAAATATTGTGCATGGGCAGATAGTTTATATTTGTGCATAAATGTGCGCCAAAAATATAATTTGTGCGTCTTCAGGTTTTCGAGATATTCCATTTCCTGCTGGGGTAACGTTTTGCAGAATCGTGTTTCTCGAAAACCATTGTATGTGCGCTTGTAGAATAAACATACACGAAAGCCCTTAATTTGTGCGTATTTGTGACAGAATTAGATTTAAGAAAATATTTAAATTTTCAAGTAATCGCGCTTTTTCGAAAATCCGAAAAAAAATCGCAGCGCCTAAATAAGACAACGCAGAAGCTCGCTGAAAACTGTATTCGGTCCTTCTTGACGCTTATAATAACCGTAAAAAGTTTCAATAGTGTACATGCATGCGTTATTGAATAATATTGCTGAAAGTCAAAACGACGGTGTCATAACTTTGACGAAAAAATACAAGAAATCGGCTCAACCGAAGACGTGTAAGTGTGAACCAAAAATTAGTGCTTTTAGTCAAAAATATATAGTAAAAATATTCAGCTTGGAATATTTCGCATTAAGTAGATATAAACAAAAAAATAAATACATAAACAACGGCTGGCTATCCGACCAAATTCGAATGACTACAAAAAAGCGATGGATTCATACATATCGATGACCTTCTTTATTGGACGTATTAAGCCTAAGCCGTTGTCCGTACAGTCGCGTTCAGACGTTTGTTGGAAGGAAATTATATTGATCTAGTTTTGGGGGCTAATTAAAAAATACATTAAATTAAGGTAGGTAGGTACATTTAATATATTTTGTGACCATATTATTATGAAATGAAAGAGCTTGTTGATGTGGAAATTATAATTTTTACTCTCTTAATTTTTATTCTTAAAGTAATTATGGCATCAAATCACAGATCAAGTTACATGCCTATATAATATACCTATTAGAACACAAATAAGTAGTTCAATCAAATTATTTGTACCTTGTGTAGTCGTTATAATTTAAAATCACAGATTGTTTATCCTATTATTTTATAAGTATCTATTAAAATACAAACAGTAAATTCGTAACTGTAGGTATAACCCGCGCCAATAAAGAAGCGAGTGCATTGCATTAATACGTACTTTTATATATGAGTCTAAACAATGCCATTAAATACTTACCATCGCAGATGGTGCCATCATGGTAAACCGTTGTTAAATGTCCGAACTCCGAATATGCTTACTAATAGTTCACTTTCAACCAACTTAAAAAAAAATAAGTAGACAAACAATAACAATAAAGTGTAACAGTGCAACCGCAACACGCGTGACTCAACGCAACAGTTTCCTTGGTACTTAGTGTTGCCAACCATAATAATCGTATCCTACTTTATTTTCGATAAAATAAGTATTCTTTATACTTTTGCATAAAACTAAAGTATGCTATTATATATGAAACAGATCGTCCATAAATTAATCAAAATACGAGTTATTTATTTATTTAAATCTAAATTTCGATTGTAAAATTGTTAGTGTGTGCAAAAAAATTGGTACCTACTTATTCAAAAATATTTTAAAAGGGTATAATAAAATACATAGGCCTACTATTTTTTTCTCTAGGTACCTAAATATCTATATGTATCTCCATAAAATCTCTAGATTATAATAATAATATTATTATTACAAAAAATGTTTATTTAAAATACCTAATATTATTATTCCATTTATTTCAATTTAAGTATAATCAACTCTTCGTTAGGTTTTTTTTTTCGTATTATTAACTAACAAGTTTATTAACCGACTTCCAAAAAGGAGGAGGTTCTGCATTCGGATGTTTTTTTTTTTTTTTTTTTTTTTTTTTTTTTTTTTTTTTTTTAATGTATGTACACCGATTGCTCTGTGATCTGTGAGCCGATTTACGTGATTTTTTTTTCATATGGTAGAAGAAGCTCGCGTGATGGTCCCATATAAATTGTATTAACTTAGGTTTAATAGTTTTGTAACCAGCTTCAATAAACGGAATTTTTCGTGTATATCGATGACATCATGACGATAATAAAAAAGTCATATTATGTAGGTACACGAATTCCTGGACGCAATCGATCTCGATATTATACATGCATAACATCACGCTAGTATTTTCCGCAAGGTTAGGCAGAGGTGTATAGTACACACAGGTTTTTTAATGTTCAAGTCTTATTTGATAGAAAGTTAGGGAAAGAGCCTATTACTGAAAAAACATTGTTTTCGATTACTGAAACGTACTTATCCATAAATATCTTAGAAGGTAAGTACCTATTTAAATTCGTGAAAGCAATCGATCTCGGTAAAAGTACATACAAAATGTATGTCAAAGGCAGTATATTATTAAAGTCGCTCTATCCATGATTTTATGGTACTTTTATATACGTAAGGTATTATTATAAAAAAAAACATGACATGTTACACTACACTAAAAAGTTAAAAATAAAAAACAGGTTTTAAAAAAACCGACTTCCAAAAACTACACTAAAAACTATGAAATAAAAAGTTTAAACTTCCATAATTGAAAATCTAAATGTATATTGAAGTCGGCGGGGCCTAGCATGAAAATAAGCAAAATTGCAGATGAACAAGGAATAAAGGAAATCTTAATTTCCACGTGCACACACTGCGCACACCCTTCCTGTTTAAAGACTGAGAGGCAAAAACCTGAAAAGGCCCCGTCGGCTTCAATATACATTTAGATTTTTAATTATGGAAGTTTAAACTTTTTATTTCATAGTTTTTAGTGTAGTTTTTGGAAGTCGGTTTTTTTTTTTTCCATCTTTTCTACTTCAGTGTACTCGGGCACAACACGTTGCCACCGGTTCGTGAGTAAAGTTAAGAAGGTCATCGATATGTATGAATCCGTCGCTTTTTTGTAGTCATTCGAATTTGGTCGGATAGCCAGCCGTTGTTTACGTATTTAATTTTTTGTTTATATCTACTTAATGCGAAATATTCCAAGCTGAATATTTTTACTATATATTTTTGACTAAAAGCACTAATTTTTGGTTCACACTTACACGTCTTCGGTTGAGCCGTTTTCTTGTATTTTTTCGTCAAAGTTATGACACCGTCGTTTTGACTTTCAGCAATATTATTCAATAACGCATGCATGTACACTATTGAAACTTTTTATGGTTATTATAAGAGTCAAGAAGGACCGAATACAGTTTTCAGCGAGCTTCTACGTTGTCTTATTTAGGCGCTGCGATTTTTTTTCGGATTTTCGAAAAAGTGCAATTACTTGAAAATTATAAATATTTTCTTAAATCTAATTCTGACACAAATACGCACAAATTAAGGGCTATTCGTGTATGTTTATTCTACAAGCGCACATACAATGGTTTTAGAGAAACACGATTCTGCAAAACGTTACCCCAGCAGGAAATGGAATATCTCGAAAACCTGAAGACGCACAAATTATATTTTTGGCGCACATTTATGCACAAATGTAAGCTCTCTGCCCATGCACAATATTTCTCTCTCCGATCATTCGTTTAGAATTTTCCTGCTGGAAGAACGTTACCCCAGCAGGAATCGTTTTTTCTGTTTTTCTCCAAAACTACAAGGCGCACAAATTTTTTATTTGGCGCACATTTACAGCAGATTAGGCACTAATTATTCGTCCCACTCATATCTCCCTAGGAGCTACTTTCCTGCTGGGGTAACGCACTCAAGACGGTAGGCTATTATCGTAACCTTCTCATACTTCACTAGCACTTCGCCCGCAACTGCGTCCGCGTGTCCCACAGGAACTGTGCATTTTTTCGGGATAAAAAGTAGCCTATATGTTACTCAGTGATAATGTAGCTTTCTATTAGTGAAAGAATTTTTAAAATCGGTCCAGTAGTTTCGGAGCCTATTCGGTACAAACAAACAAACAAAAAAATCTTTCCTCTTTATAATATTAGTATAGATTATTGCTATGCCTATTAGTATACTCAGTATGTTACGAAGCTGCTCGGTTCGGTAAGTTGTGGTTGTCCGCAGCGCGCCGGTGCAGCAGCGGCTGCGGTCGATGGACGCGGCGGCGACGCCGTGGCCGCTGTTCGTGTACGACATCTTCGACTACGACCGCATGCGCCACGCCATCCACGAGTACTTCAAGACCATCATGCTGGGTGAGTGCCGGCAACAGTGCTGAGCGCCGTCGCGCGGGGTGCTGACGAATGCCGGATTTATGCTTAGCGCCGCCCCTGGCCAAAAAAAAATGCCGCCCCACTATCTAAATTTTGCATAAAACGGATAGTTTTGATACTTATACAATTTTCAACTATAAATGTAATCATATTTTTTTTTGGTAAATAAAAAAGCATATTCGATTGCGCGAAAAAAAATTGTCTTTCCCTCAAATTTTGCCGCCCCTAAAAATTTGCCGCTCTGGGCACTAGCCCCGAGTGCCCCTAGTGTAAATCCAGCGCTGTGTCGCAGAGGACAAGCTGCCCGAGGAGCCGGTGTCGCTGTCGTTCTGGGTGGCGTCCAACCTCGCGCTGTCGGCCGCCGACCGCCTCGCGCTCTTCGCCGTCGACAACGCGCTGCTGCGGCTGCACATGGAGTGCCACTTCATACACAGGGTAACTACTGTACACACAGAGCCACTTCATACACAGGGTAACTACTGTGCACACAGTGCCACTTCATACACAGGGTAACTACTGTACACACAGAGCCACTTCATACACAGGGTAACTACTGTACACACAGAGCCACTTCATACACAGGGTAACTACTGTACACACAGAGCCACTTCATACACAGGGTAACTACTGTACACACAGTGCCACTTCATACACAGGGTAACTACTGTACACACAGAGCCACTTCATACACAGGGTAACTACTGCACACGCAGTGCCACTTCATACACAGGGTAACTACTGCACACGCAGTGCCACTTCATACACAGGGTAACTACTGTGCACACAGTGCCACTTCATACACAGGGTAACTACTGTACACACAGAGCCACTTCATACACAGGGTAACTACTGCACACGCAGTGCCACTTCATACACAGGGTAACTACTCACTGTACACACCTGTACATGCATTTGTTTTCAGAAAAGCGTGCTCTGTTGTTCGTCGTGCATGACGCAGATCGCGCGGAGAGAACATATTTTCGCCATGTCCAGTGAGGGAGTGCACTCCAATTACACTAATTTGGGTGAGCACTGCTAAATAATGTCTTTGCTAATTAGTACAGTGATGTTGGTGTATGACGCGTCTATATTTATGATACGTCATTGGTTGCAGGCGGGTACATGCACGACATCCTGACGGTGAGCCAGGCGTCCAACGTGCAGACCAACGGCGCGCCCTCCGCGGAGTACTCGTGGTTCCCCGGGTACACGTGGACCGTGGCGCTGTGTGCCAACTGCATGGCGCACGTCGGCTGGAGGTACACACTACTACATATGTATATAGTACTCGTGTTCCCCGGGTACACGTGGACCGTGGCGCTGTGTGCCAACTGCATGGCGCACGTCGGCTGGAGGTACACACTACTACATATGTATATAGTACTCGTGTTCCCCGGGTACACGTGGATCGTGGCGATGTGTGCCAACTGCATGGCGCACGTCGGCTGGAGGTACACACTACTACATATAAGGTGTAGTTTTAGTTAGACCGGTAGCTCCAAATATTTCCGTTTTTACATACATATTTCCGTTCAAACAAACAAACTCTTCAGCTGTATAACATTGTGATGTGTCAACAGGTTCGTGGCGCTAAAGCGCAACCTGCGGCCGCACAAGTTCTACGGTCTGTGCCGCAACTACGTGCAGCCGCACGCCGCCGACCGCGCCGCCGGCCCGCCGCCGCCGCTGTGAGCCGCCACCACGCGACGGGTTCCTGGAGGACCAATAGGAGCCGGGGCAGGCGCGGTCGCAGCTGACGACTTTGGGGGGGTCAACCGCAGTCGAAGACTTTGGGTCTCTCTCTGGTCTCATTACCGTGTACCGCATTTTTTTACGATTTTGAGGGTGTCATGATCCCCACGACCCTCTCGGACCGCGCCCGAGGGGGGGTCATAATGATCCTCCCCTGGGGCAACCGAATGAAGGGGGCCTAGGTCGACCTCTGATAATATTTGAAGCCTGTCCTGCCTGGACCTCGATTACAAAATACAAAAGCTGGACCCGCCCTTGGTGGAGGATTTATTCCCTGAAACGCATACGTGAACACTTCATTAACTTACTACTCTGTGCCAAAGAGAGTGCAATACGACTCGGCACAGTTCATGTGTAACGTGGTGACTATTTATTTAAAATAATAATATTATACAATATTCACTCATGGTTTACGCAACTAAGTTTTAATTGTGGCCCGCTTAGATTTATTCCATTCGCTATAGTATGAAGCGTGAGGTGTCTACATATACTTGTGATTGTGACACACAAGTGACAACGCACTAGCGATCGTTCGCGCATGCGCCTTACGCAGCAGGGATGTTATGGAGCTCCGTAACCGTAACCGAAACTATCGGATATCCGAAATAATTTTTCCGAAATTTATCCGAAATTTCATATCCGTAACCGTAACGGAATCTGATACAAAAAGTTTCAAATAATTTCGGATAGGGACGGAGTCTAAATGAGACACGTTTAACGTATTTTACTTTTAAAATTTCTTGAAAATGTAATATCCGTAACCGAAACTACCGGATAATCCGAAATAATTTCATATCCGTAACCGTATCTGAAACCGATTTAATATTATATCCACATCCAGATCCATAACATCCCTATTACGCAAGAGGTTGTCTGAACGCCTCGTGGGTCCCTCGGCGTTTAGTGGGCGTGCGTTGTTAGATAAACGTCTGAACGCACGCTAGTGTAATGTTACGGCTTACATTGTAAACATTGCGTGTGTTTTTTTACATTTAATCGTCTGTATGTGTGTAGTTCTATCTTTTAAAGTATGCTCAGTTTTCGAGCCATACCGTTGTGTCATAGCAATGTTATAATAAAAATTATAATTATCGTTACATTAATTACTTCATCGACGCAATAAAATAAACTTGAAGTTTTAACAAAATTATAGTCATGATCGTGAATCATGATGATGTGTAAATATGTGTACTTTCTTACAATCTTCTGTTACCTAATAATATTAATTTTAGGTCAATAAAGTATTTTGTTGATATACAATGTTTTATTAACTTTACAACATTTTCGAAGGTAGCAATAAATAAACGACTAATTAAATAACGTATCAATGGAATCACAGTACTATGCGATCAAGATAAGAATGTGTCTGACCTCGCGCCATGTTGTTGCGTCATAGCCAATCAGCCGTCATATTCAAGCCGAATATGACGGCTGATTGGCTATGACGCAACAACATGGCGCGAGGTCAGACACATTCTCATTTTGATCGCGTAGTAAGTATTATCAGTGTGGTCACGTGCGCGCGGTGCGCGGCCCTAGGGGCTCCGGCGCCGGCTCGCCCTGTGACTGTGACTCCAGCTTCCTGCTTAGTTGCCTCTTCACATTCCGTTTTATTAGTTGTTTGCCTGTAAACAACTTTATCTACAATATTTATAAAACTAAAAAGCCCTGTCCGTATATTGAAGATATTCCAGAAAAAACAGTCGGGATAGGATAGGTACTGGGACGTAAGCCTGGCCAAAACATTTTTTTTTTGTCTGCTAGTCCGCGCATCACGCAAAAAGTTGTGAACGAATGAAATAAATGATATTTATTTTGGTAATTTCGATGTGGTTTTTACAGCGTAAAATCAATGCCACATTTCAGCTAATTCCGGGGGGATGGACTAGCTTCACCTCTTCGTAGTATGTACTAGCCACCCTACACTAAGGAGATCATTTAACATGATCATATTATTGTAGTCCATGCAGACGGAATCGCGGGAAAATATCTAGTACCATATTTCATTTATATTGATTTTGAAGGTAAGGTAAATAAATTATAGCAGCAGATGGTCACAGAATGCATACAAATACAATTTAGTTGTTATTATTTTATTGAGACTTGTGTACATATTATTTACTAGCTGTTCCCCGAGGTTTCACTCTCGTTGCTCGGCTCTAGCGTGATGTTAAATAGCCTATATTGCTTATTCACTGATTTTACTCAATCAGGTTCTGATTACCGACATAAAATAGTAGAGTGTATCATAAGGGAGCAAAATAATATTTTTACGGCGAGGGCGCTTTTTTGAATCCAGAGCGAAGTGAAGGATTCTATAGTAGAATCGTGTCCATCAGAATGGCTGGTTGTCTGTGGCGTTGGTCAATGAGAGTTGATTCAAAAATTGCTACATAATTGCTTATATTTGCTACATATAATAAATAATTGCTACATAGCATGTATATTTAGAAATAAAATATTTTTTTTGACCAGCCATCCTGACGTTTGGTTGGCTGGTCACCTCCTAGTTTAAAGTCAAGCACGCAGAGTTTCCCGAAATGTATTGCGTCAATAATTGCTACATATTTACTTCATTCATCTAGTTTAGTTGTAACTTCAAACATATGTTAAATAAAGGATGTAGCAATTATTTAAATTATCCAAAGGAAAACTGCCTGATAAAATAATAAAGGCAAATAGTTGCAGTGTGTTTCTACTCAATGGTATTGCTATTTTAGGAAGCAGGCGTTTTAAATTGTTAAATGCAGGGACCGATTAATCGGGTTAAAAGGTTACCGATTAAATCTCTAACCCATATGTTTGGTTAATCTTAATGCAGGGTAACCGGTTAACCCTTTAATACGGATACCGTTACCGGTTAATATTGCTGATGAACCCGAATGAAATAGAACAACAATGAAAAAAAAGGAACAAAAATGAACTCTATGCGCGAACCGGTTATTATTAGGCTGATTAACCCAGAATACGGGTTAACCTTAATGCAAGTTTTTTCACCTAACCCAAAAAAATAACTCGGGTGTGACCCGGAGTGACCTTTTCGGTCCCTGGTTAAATGGCATGTTATGTTATGAGTAGGTAAGTGGATAATAAGCACATTAAAAGGATATCGTAAATAAAAAAACAAAATGTGGGTCGTTCATAAGATTCAGTTTAATAATAAGTAGTACAATTTACTTAAAAAATCGTCACAAACACCAAAACACGAATTAAAAATAGGTTCTAGGTATAGGTAGGTACCTACGTTTTCAATTATATCGGGACTTTTCGTGCACAAAAATAATCACAATATAAGAATTTTGACTAACCTCGACGTTTCAATCAAGTTGCATTGACCGTAGTCACGAGAAGACTGTAGTGTGTGGGTATCATCGTCTTGAGCGGCGGGTGAACTACCCGCGCTTGGTTTTATGAAACGTAACTGCCTAAATCACGACACACAATGCTGACGGTTTCGGCGGACACACGAGCAGAAAAGACACGACGCGAACACTTCCTGATAACTGGATTCCACAAAGACGACAACCTAAATCCATCTTCCCGATTGAAATTTTTGTACTTTTTAATTTCAATCGCTTCACGAACTATTCTTAGGTAGAAATGCCGATGAGTGGAGAGAATCTTCGGGTCGTGCAGCTCAATCCAGTGGTTGGGTCCCGATTCGGTGTTCGGCGATGGCCGATTTGTTTGTTTGTCGATGCTTTACCGCTGCGATGTGGTCCTTCACTCTTTCCGCGATAGCGCGCTTGGTTTGTCCGATGTAGGAGCTACCACAACTGCAATCGACCTTGTAAACCCCAGGTTTTTGGAAGGGTACTACATCTTTTGCCGTTCTGACCTTCTGTGCTACTTTGGATAACGGAGTATATACAGTCTTAATGGAGTAGATCTTCAGTACTGTTCCAACTTTGTCCGTTATTCTTTTCACGTACGGAAAAGACACTGGCTGTTGGCTGACATCGAAGTCCGTCTTCTTCCTTTGGTATCTACGCCTAGGTTGCCTCCTGCCCACTTCATAGCCGTTGCGTTTCAGTACCTCCTGAACATGTGACAACTCAGACGGTAGAATATGTTCAGGGTCACAAAGATCATAGGCTCGGTCTACTAAAGACCTAACGACAGACCGTAAATGGCGGGGGTGGTGATGTGACGAGGCATCTAGATACCTGTCAGTGTGTGTTGGTTTCCTGTAAACCAGGGTAGTTCGAGACAGCACCCGCCGCTCAAGACGATGATACCCACACACTTCAGTCTTCTCGTGACCACGGTCAATGTAACTTGATCGAAACGTCGAGGTTAGTCAAAATTCTTATATTTTGATTAAGTTTGTGCGCGAAAAGTCCCGATATAATTGAAAACATGTGTACAATTCGCGAAGGGTACTTATTCCTTAAAATGACATAGAACTATTTAAATTGTCGAATAAAATTAAATAAGCCTGGAGTGTGATTCCAATATGATATCTGCACTAGCAATGACTAAGAATAATTATTGTAATAATGATACTTAATGGATTATTGAGGGTAGGTACATATTTTTTTTAACGCAAGAATCGCATTACTGACGCTGTTAACAGAGCCTAAACGATTAAACCGACACCTACATAACTAAGTATTGGCCTTTATTATTTTATCAGGCACTTTTCCTTGGGATAATTTAAATAATTGCTACATCCTATAATTAACATTATGTTTGAAGTTACAACTAAATTAGATAAATGAAGTAAATATGTAGCAATTATTGACGCAATACATTTCGGAAACTCTGCGTGCTTGACTTTAAACTAGGAGGTGACCAGCCAACCAAACGTCAGGATGGCTGGTCAAAAAAAAAATTTTATTTCTTAATATACATGCTATGTAGCAATTATTTATTACATGTAGCAAATATAAGCAATTATGTAGCAATTTTTGAATCAACTCTCATTGACCAACGCCACAGACAACCAGCCATTCTGATGGACACGTAGAATCCCGAAGGATTCAAAGTACGTCGCCCGAGCCAAAAATATATTTTGCACACAAGTGATACACTCTACTTTCATCACCCTCTATGAGAAAATAAAAGGCGCCTCATATTTTTCACTGTCACTTGAAGAATTCATTTTTCGTTCGTTCATTTGTTCGCTCACTTTGCTGGCTCACTGAAGCCCCCGTCAACCCCATCGTGTTTAGTTTACTTTTAACCAAGCAGACAGGCGGGGCCACGTCGACCATTGCCCTCCCCCCAGCTCCCTTTACCCCCAAGCCCCTTAGTACCCATAGTCCCCATCGTCCCCTTAGCCTTATAGTCCCCTTAGTCCCAGTCCCTTTAGTCCCAGTCCTCTTAGTCCCCTTAGCCCCCTTTCCCCCTTACAAAAACACTACAGTTCATCGGTTATTAGTCAGATTCAATAAGTGCGCGGAATGAAGATCTTTTCTGCGCACTTATTGAATTTGGAACATCTAAAGAGGATTAAAAACTCATTACTACCCGCTAAAAGTCGTCCTTTTCGATTAGATGGGATGGAAATAAACAAGCTCACCAGCAGCAGCGTGTCGCTGCGGCTCCCTGGACGCGCAGGAGAGGTCGCGCAGCAGGATGGTGCGCAGCGTGGTGCGCGCCAGCCGCAGCTCGCGAGCGCGCCCGCGCCTGCCACATGTCACATACACATACACTACGCAGCGACAGCGCCGGCGCCGCGCGCACCGACGCCGCCACCTCCGCCACGCGCCCGCGCCTGCCACATGTCACATACACATACACTACGCAGCGACAGCGCCGGCGCCGCGCGCACCGACGCCGCCACCTCCGCCACGCGCCCGCGCCTGCCACATGTCACATACACATACACTACGCAGCGACAGCGCCGGCGCCGCGCGCACCGACGCCGCCACCTCCGCCACGCGCCCGCGCCTGCCACATGTCACATACACATACACTACGCAGCGACAGCGCCGGCGCCGCGCGCACCGACGCCGCCACCTCCGCCACGCGCCCGCGCCTGCCACATGTCACATACACATACACTACGCAGCGACAGCGCCGGCGCCGCGCGCACCGACGCCGCCACCTCCGCCACGCGCCCGCGCCTGCCACATGTCACATACACATACACTACGCAGCGACAGCGCCGGCGCCGCGCGCACCGACGCCGCCACCTCCGCCACGCGCCCGCGCCTGCCACATGTCACATACACATACACTACGCAGCGACAGCGCCGGCGCCGCGCGCACCGACGCCGCCACCTCCGCCACGCGCCCGCGCCTGCCACATGTCACATACACATACACTACGCAGCGACAGCGCCGGCGCCGCGCGCACCGACGCCGCCACCTCCGCCACGCGCCCGCGCCTGCCACATGTCACATACACATACACTACGCAGCGACAGCGCCGGCGCCGCGCGCACCGACGCCGCCACCTCCGCCACGCGCCCGCGCCTGCCACATGTCACATACACATACACTACGCAGCGACAGCGCCGGCGCCGCGCGCACCGACGCCGCCACCTCCGCCACGCGCCCGCGCCTGCCACATGTCACATACACATACACTACGCAGCGACAGCGCCGGCGCCGCGCGCACCGACGCCGCCACCTCCGCCACGCGCCCGCGCCTGCCACATGTCACATACACATACACTACGCAGCGACAGCGCCGGCGCCGCGCGCACCGACGCCGCCACCTCCGCCACGCGCCCGCGCCTGCCACATGTCACATACACATACACTACGCAGCGACAGCGCCGGCGCCGCGCGCACCGACGCCGCCACCTCCGCCACGCGCCCGCGCCTGCCACATGTCACATACACATACACTACGCAGCGACAGCGCCGGCGCCGCGCGCACCGACGCCGCCACCTCCGCCACGCGCACTTTGTCACATACACAGAGTGCATCATGCAGTATTTAAACAAAGGAAAACAAGCAGAAGCCAGTAGCCAAACAGGAACCATACATGTTATTAAATTAAAAAGCCGAATGTCGATAGCGGCAGATTTAAACCCGCGCCCTCTGCCGAACCGTGGCACTGCTCTGAACCAACTGAGCTATCGCGACCCGCTCGCTACACTCGAAATTTGAGAGATCTCTTTGCATACGCCTCTTATGAGCCTTCCACAACATGTATCGGAAACTAATACAGACTCCAACTCAATGCCTTTAACATAACACCATTTATACATTTATAAATGTACATTTTTGGGAATTTGAAACATTTTAAAGCCATGATAAGCTTGTCTTATGTTATTCCAACGACCATACAATTTGCCTATGTCCTAAAAGCATCATAAGCTTTAAAAAGTTTGGGGTTTGCTGCAAGAAATACAATAGATAAGCATGATCTTCTCAGTATAGTATTATGATGAGCACTGACCTGTTGACAGGGCGACCAGGCCTGGGAGCATCGTGCACACTCCCTGTAGAGAAGAGTTTGCGCTCCCACACCAGCAGAGTGTTCTTAGCAGGTGGGTCTCGACTAAATCTTTGTCTGAAGTCTTGCTTTATCTGTTACAAACAAGATTTAATTTTATTTTGCAAACACCTGAACATCTGGTTCACAGCCAAAACATTATTTAGCCTATTGCATCCCACTGCAGAACAAGGCCTTTCTTTCCACTTGTCAAGAATCTTAATAACAGAATAGAGTCAATTTACATCCACTCATGACACCTGTATTCCCTGGAGGGATAGGCAGAGGTGTTTATTGAACACAAACATTTTGCCAATATAGTTTTTTTAAGCCCTATGTAACATAGTCAAACCTATTGCTATCAACTGGGCAAAAATCCAGTAGCCCAGAGGCTGCTACAGATTTCCTAATGGTAAATCTATAACACTGCGTAATCCAGGGCCAAACCCATGGCAGCTCACTCTTAGCAGTCGCGTTTGCGATCACTAGACCGCACATCGGCAACATCTGTTCATACAGATACCTACATCAATAATAGGACTCTCTTACTTGGCTTATACTGTTGTTGGTATGCTTCCGCTCGTGCACCCACACTGCCGCCACGAGTCTTTGTTCTATGCTAAACGTAGAAGTATCGACACTGCTCTTGTTTACCACCACTTTCTTATTGTTCTCAATAGCCGGCGTTAGGCTCTTAGGCTTCGCAGGTGCCTCAAGATCGTCAGGTTGTGTGGAAAGTACATGATGAGCAGGAACAATTTCAAACTGATTGTTATGGGTCCCACTACCAGCAAGCAGGGTTGGATTTTTCGAGTGTTCAGCAAAAATTTGACAGTGTTGCTGATAGGGGTTTGGTTGGTATACATCATGATTCTGAAAGTGATACATGATAATTACGTTACTGCTTTTGATATAATTCGGCAATATTCATTGAAAATAACGCGATATGACACCCAAAACAATAACAATAACAAATGCGTAACGTTCCGTATCTTCAAGTACGGAAGGGCTTGAAACTTTGCTTGAAACAATTTACCGGTTTTCTCGTTTCTCGGGTCTGCAACTGTCTGTTGACACCGAAAAGGTTCTTATTATTCTGATAACCATCATGATTGACTCAGAGAGTATTTTAGATTCATTGGTGTCCAAGGGTGTCCTAACTTAACAGCTAGATTCTCGATAAATTACACATAAACAGTAATATTTACGTTTGATTTAGCTATGGAACGCAAGCTTTGACATCTATGTTTGAAATGATTTTTTTTTTTTTTACTCTTTGAGTTTTAGCTCTAAGGTTTTAGGATTTTAGTCATTGGTCATCTCGCTAGAGTATTATTGTTCTGTGTTGGTCATAGCCATAGGCCATTGCTTGGACCCTTGGCCTTAGGCAGGGCCGTCTTAGTCGTAGTTAGAAAGTAAAAAACTAATCAAGTACCTACCTACGAGTCGAACTCGCGTACTGAGGGTTCCGTGCTTATTCTAAACTGTGTTGCGGGCCTAGTTCACCGCCTCGCCTCGAGCGGTTAGTATTTTTTATTATTCCTCCAAGGTATTGGGACCACTCGCTATTTACTAATGAATTAGAGAAGTTTGTGACTTGGTAAATAAAACATGTGCTACAAGTATAAATACAGGATGTAACCGAAAGGGTATAACAATATCAAATTCACGGACTCTCTAGGTGATAACAAACTACATGGCAACATTTTTTTAATACCTTTTCCTACAAAATTATGAAGTTATGATACATTGAACTTAAAAATATTTTTTTCTAATTGAATTCTGAAAAAAAAAAGCGCGGGAAATTCGTATCGATTGGGCGCCTTTTTTAAAACAAATTTTCAAATAATTAGTTTATTCCTTCACAAGTTCATTTGCTTGCTTTTCTCATGATGGGGAAGAAAGGGCATCCAAAGAAAAGAAAAAAAGAAGATGTTTCGTCTTCTGCTCCACCATTGCTGTCCTCTGAAGACGACGGTGGAGCCTCAAGCTCTTCAGAGGAATCAGTACCAATTGAAAAGGATAAGTATCGGGAATTCAGGATTCCTGACTACATTAGGTCATACCCTGAAAGCGGAGGCAATTTTGAATATGTCGTATTTTTTGAAAGTATTGACTTAGTCCCGATCGGTGATAGAGACATGATGTCCCTTTCAACCAGCATAAAAAAATACAACAAGGGAGTAAAACAATTATTGCGCATGAATCGTTATAAAATTAGTGTTATTTTTGAACGTCCTGGTTTAGCCAATGCAGCGTTATTGAATCGTAAGTTTTTGGATAGTTATAAATTGAAAGCCAGTATTCCTGCAACTGCTACGGAAAATACAGGTGTTATTATGCATGTTCCAATTGACCTGAGCAACGAACACATTTATAATGCTATAACTAGCACAAAGAATATTATTTCTGTCAGAAGATTTATGCGTCGTACTATTTCAGAAGGAGGGGGGGTGTCTTTTCAGCCTACGAAGACGGTGTCCATCACATTCTCGTGTGCAACAATACCCGATAGTGTAGACCTGAACAGCTGGCGATTCGAAGTACGGCCGTACATTCCGCCGGTGAAACAATGCCTGAAGTGTCTAAGGTATGGTCATATAGCCAAATTCTGTAAGAACTCCCAAAGATGTTCCATATGTACAAAGGACCATAATTATAAAGAATGTCAAATACCATCAACTGAGGCTACATGTTGTCACTGTCAAGGTAATCATGTAGCTATTTCGGCACAGTGTCCAGTCAAACAGCAAAAAGTGGAAGAAAACAAACACAAAATTAATAAGAAATCTTATGCAGATTTATTCAATGAAAAGTCATTTCCATCCCTTTCAAAGTCCAGTCCTGCTAAACAATTACAATCACTAATTGAAACAGAACCAATTTTAAATATTTTAATACAGACAATAGTAACATTAATTTCTCAAAATAAAAATAATGAAAAGAGTATTTGTACTCAAAGCATAAAAGATGTTCTATTATCAAAAATCCAGAATAATATAAATAAACCTTAATTTTATGGATCAGCTGAATATTGTACAGTGGAATGCTCAGAGCATAAATAGTAATAAACTTGCTTTTTCGTATTTTTTACATGAGTATAACATACATGTAGCTTTATTGTGTGAGACTTGGCTCAAGCCTCACATGAGATTTAGTATTAAAGGTTATAATATAGTAAGATTAGACTCAGGTAATTCACACAATGGTGTAGCTATTTTAATACATAACAGTTTACAATTTAGTAAAATAGATACTTTATATGATGATTCCATACAAAATATAGCGATTCGTTTAAAATATGGCAATAAAAAAGAAATTTCATTAGTTAGTTTTTATAGTCCTGGAAATGCTTCATTTACTAAGTATAAGTTTGATAATTTAATTCGCAATATTCCTGGTCCTCTTTTGGTGGGTGGAGATTTCAATGCACATCATTCGGCTTGGGGATGTAACAGTGTGAACATCCGTGGCCGAGAGGTGCTTGAAATCATTAATGACTGTAATTTGGTTTTATTGAACGATGGAGAAATGACAACTGTAGGCTCTGATAGGTGGCAAAGAAATGCACTTGATTTAACTGTAGTATCAACTTCAATTTCATTATCTTGTAACTGGTCTGTTCATGATGATCCTTTAGGTAGTTACCATTTGCCTGTAATTACAAAGTTACTTATTAATGACAATTATAATAACCCACATGATATGGAAGCTTCAAATTTGCCAAAACATTTTAATTTTAACCTGGTTGATTGGGAAATATACAAGAAGACTGTTGATAGTTTGTTAATGAATTTTAAAATTAATAAAGATAACCCATTAAATTCATATAATGACATGATAAAGTTATTAAATTTAGCTGTTATTAAGTCATTACCATCAACTATAAGATCTGATTCTTCTTTTGATACAGCATCAGTAAATAATAATCGTAAAAAACGCATTCCATTACCATGGTGGAATTTGAATTGCACTAAAGCAGTAGAAGACTCTAGGAATGCCTATATAGTATTCAAGCACCATCTCACATTGGAAAAATATATTGAGTTTAAAAAATTACAAGCTCTTAAAAAATTAGTGTTAAAAAGAGAAAGATATTTAAGTTGGATTTCTCTGTGTGAGTCATTTAATAGAACTACTCCATTATCTAGGGTTTGGCAAATGTCAAAAAGATTTAATAAAACATTTTCACCTTCAAGTAATAATATTGCTCCTTGGGTATTTGATTTTCTTAAAAAATATACTCCAGATACAGTTGAGGGGCCATTTCAATCAATTCCTCATGAAGTAAAAGCTTCAGGACATTATGAATATCTAATTTATCCATTTTCTCTTCAGGAATTAAAATCTGCAATATCATCTAGACGAGATTCAGCTTTTGGCCTTGATGGAATACCTTACAAAATGTTGAAAAATGTATCAATTATGGCACTTTCTGACATATTAAGTGTTTTAAATTTACTCTGGCAGGAAATGGTTATCCCTAATGAATGGAAAACAGATTGTCTTATCCCAGTACTTAAACCTAACAAAGTAAGACACAAAGCAGAATCTTATAGGCCAGTAGCATTAACATCATGCATGGGAAAAACCTTTGAACAACTAATTAAACAAAGAGTAGAATTTTATATAGAAAGTAATAGTCTATTACCATCCAATCAATTTGGCTTTCGACGTGGGTTCTCTACTCGAGATAGCATTTCTCATTTGCAATTAGATATATACAATTCTATTAAAATGGACAATCATTTTGTTGGTGTCTTCTTTGATGTAGTGGGTGCATTCAACAACATTAATCTGCACATTTTGTGTGGTGAACTTCGTGCCCTTGGTATTCCTGAAAAAATTATAATATGGATCTTTAACTTTTTACATGGTAGAGAAGTATATGTCAAGGTGAATAAACGTTTAATAGGGCCACGTTTTTCATATAAAGGCGTATGTCAAGGTGGCATCCTCAGTCCATTGATTTATCTCCTTTATTTACATAGACTAAACATTGTACTTGGTCTTGAAGTGGCAAATTTGCAGTTTGCAGATGATTTGGTTATCTATGCTTCAGGTTCAGATATAAGTTCTGTTGAAAGTATTTTAAACACAGCTTTAACTCGGCTAAAGAACTATTTTCATTATCTTAACTTAGATATTAGTCCAGAAAAATCTAAAGTTATAGTGTTTGGAGAGTGTGAAACAGACCTACATATCTATTACAATAATAGTGTTCTTCCAATAGTGAATGAAGTGAAGTTTCTGGGTATCATTTTTACAAGCAACCTTTCATGGACTAAGTATGTCGATTATCTGTTAGGTAGAGCTAATAAAGCATTTAATTTTATAAAGTCACTGTCGATTGCAGCTGATCCAAAAATTTTGCTTATGTTATATAAATCTCTAGTCCGCAGTCATTTCGAATATGGATTTTTGTGCTTTGGGTCTGATCAGAGATTGGTTCACAAATTGGAGATTCTTCAAAACCACAATCTTAGATGTGTAACTGGTGCAATGAAGACAACTCCAATTAATTCACTTCAAATTGAGTGTAACACTCCTCCTATGAATATAAGATTTCAGTTTTTAAAGTCCAAATACATTCTCAAGCTTTTATCTTTCGAAAATCATCCTTTATTAAAGAAAATATTATTTTATTATAGAGTATACAATCCCTCTAATTTCGTAAATGTCCCTTATATATTTCATGACTTTTCTAATCTAATCAGTATTGATGATCAATATCAAATTGAGAAATGTAAAGGCAGATGGCCATGTTACTCCGGTAATTACATCAGCAAATTCTGGCCCATGAACATTTACATTAATCGCGATCTTCGGAGTAAAGAAGATGTCTATCAGTTAATTGCAGAGTTCCCTGGGTACAGGCATATATTTACTGATGGATCCAAAAACAATAGAAATGTTTCGTTAGCCATATATTTACCTCATCTTACTGTTGGACATGGAGTTCGGTTACCTGGAGCCATGTCTATATTTACAGCAGAATCTCTAGCCATTTTATCAGCTCTGCAGTACATACATGTAAAGAATCTTGGGCACACAACTTGGCTTATAGCGACCGACTGCATGAGTGTTCTCATGGCCTTACAAAACCCGAAACTGGACGCCAATACCGGAAATATTTTATATGAGATTCGGACTTTATACGCTGATCTTTGTTCTAGAGGATTTACAATAAGCTTAATATGGACACCCTCCCACATAGGAGTAGCAGGAAACGAAAACGCAGATTATCTTGCAAGAGTTATTGTTGACGTTGACATCCCAGAGACAAGAAATGTTGCCATACCAAGTTCGGACCTGCTTACTAAATTACGTGAACAAAACACCTGTAATTGGCATGAGAACTGGCAAGAAACACTAAGAACTAAAGGAAAATGGTATGCGAAAATAAATCAAATCACTGGTTCTGCGCCCTGGTTCACCAGATCTGTTCTTCCTAAGAGCAGAAAATTTTACACAACTTTAAACCGTCTTAGATTTGGACATGGAAGATTCAATGCACATTTAGCCAGAATGAAAATTATTACATCGCCTGTTTGTATAAATTGTAACTTAGGAATTGATCAGACCCTAGATCATATAATTTTTGAATGCCCTGCATATGATCTACAAAGAATTCCTCTATTTGATAATTTACTGGAAATATATAAAACGCCAGCAAGCATCCCGCGCGACACTCAAAGTTTGCTGGTAAATTACAGTACATACACAGCACTGTATACATTTATTGACAGCACTGGTTGGGCAATCTGACCGATCGGGGCGACATAATAATATTAGAAGGATATGACCCGGATATGACCTTACTTTACAACATGATTATGACGAATACACGGATATGACACCTTAATATTATGATTTTGACTAATGAATACTGAAGACGTGGCTCTGGCCTAAAATAAATAAACATAATCAAGATATAAACTACTAAGGACGAGGCTGTGGCCTTATTTACTTTTGGACAAGAAGTATGAAACTGAAGACGAGGCTTCGGCCTTACTTACCTTTGAACAAGAAGGATAAAACTGAAGACGAGGCTTTGGCCTTACTTACCTTTGAACAAGAAGGATAAAACTGAAGACGAGGCTTTGGCCTTACTTTTAATCAAGAAGGACAATAATTACTGAAGACGAGGCGGTATGGTCCAAGACCTTAGCCTGCCCAAGAAGGGCGAAGAGAAAAAAAAAAAAAAAAAAACTAATTGAATTCTACACATCACTAGCACCAAGTCAGCTGATCAGGGTCAATAAACTATTCTTCAATGAAACATATCCTATTTCTTCAATTTACTCCTGGTACTGTTTACTTTAAATCTTTCATAACTACGTCTCTTAGTACAAACAATGGCAAAGGGTTCTGCACGTAATTTTATTTTATTTTTAAGATTACATTGATTGTAGTATTTGTAGTTTTGCCATAATGTCACCGCTGTAAAGTTAAAAAAACAAATAAAGTATGAAGTTAAACACACTTTGTTTACTTTTGTTTGTGGGCCAGAGTCTGAAGCACAGTTTTACAATACGTGTCGCGTCTGTAGTAATTATTTGTTTGAACAACACAATCGTAGGCAAGTACTAAAAATAATTAACTATCCGTGCATTTTAATAGGCCGCGAATGTATCCAACTACTTATTCAAAAGAAGTTGTTAAAAGTATCTACTAGGACTTCATGAGTGACGGAAGTTGTCCTGACAGCGAGCGTTGGTGCACAATAATAACTTTACGAAACCCTAATTTGGATAATGTTACATAAACATAGCAGACATGGATCAGATATCAAAGGTAAATAAACACACAATGGTATTTAGGGTCAATCAGCTAGTTGCAAGCACGTCGCATTTTTTTCTGATTATTGTGACGTTATTTTTGCGTTCGATATCCGACCTAAGCAAAACGCGGGATGTTTTATGCTCAAAGCCTTTTTTTATTTCCGCCTCCAATACAATACCCAACTGACGTAGATACTTGTGTATCACATAATAAATCTTAAATAAACAATTACAACTTACAAGTGGACACCTATCGGTTTTGTTTATCAACGCGGCAGCTCTTAAAAATGAGCTAGGGAAGAGAGGAGTATTTTAACTGAGTCGACAGTCGTGGTTCACAGCTAGTATCTCGGAGACTTGGAGTACCTACTACATATGACGTGTTTGGTGTTAGTCGGTCAGAGTTTTTTTATTCTTGAAATTTTTAATTACCTATTACGAAACCAACTGGGACAGTTACCTTATTACTAGGATATCAGACTTCGTGTTGACGTACTTGTGCTTCAGTCGCTCTCTATCCGTTTCTGTGCGAAGTTGTGATTGTGATTGTGATCGTTGTCAATAAAATTGTCGTAAAAATTACGTCAAGTTTAACTAATAGCGAAATTACGAAATGCTGGTGTGTATTGGAGCAACGGATGGTAATCTGCAAGCTGCCCGAGAGCTGTATCGTCAGCGATTCATCGACGGAAGACCAGTTGCTGAGCGTTGGCACTTCAGCAGCTACCATCGAGAGCATGTTTCAGCCTGATGGTACAAGGTGTGTACGCGACCTGTTCTTTCCAT
This sequence comes from Thalpophila matura, assembly GCA_948465475.1. Lineage (NCBI taxonomy): Eukaryota > Metazoa > Arthropoda > Insecta > Lepidoptera > Noctuidae > Thalpophila > Thalpophila matura. Next base: position 207,967 of record OX419194.1, read on the forward strand.
GAATGTATCGGAAGGTCGGCCAAGCAGGAGGGATCCTGGATTTGAAGACGCTGTACCAGATCATTTTACACGTAATCCACGCAGTAGCACAGGTCGAGCTGCATTAGTGATGGGTGCTGCGAACCATGGAGGTATGGCAAGTGCTGCGCGAAGACCACCAACGTCCATACCACTTCTGCCCCACTCAGGAGCTTACGCCGGCAGATTTTTTGGAACGCGTGGCTTTTGTGAGTGGTACCTTAGTTAGACAGAAGCTTCGGCAGAATTAGGTATTAAAGTGCTTTGGGCTGATGAAGCAAGTTTCACGGGACGGAATAAACATTAGTCAGTTCATTTGATCCCGCCGCCCACCGCCCGCCGCACGGTCCGTCGGCTGCGACTGGGCAGAGCGCGGTTCCGCGTGTACTAGGCGCGCAGGAATCGGAAAACATAGGTTGATAGGTATGATTGTCGGTTTGTTTATTCCTGTCCGAAGGGCATGTGATGCGGCACGCGCGTTGGTACCAGGCGCACAGAGTATCTCTTATTACTAGTTATTACGTATCAAACAGAGTAAACAGGACAGGATAATGACCCTCGTAGTGCGGTAACACGTTTGTTATGATTTAAATTTAATAAACTGTAGAAATACAAAAAAAAATGTACATTTCCAAAGTAATTTATTTTGAGCTGTAGAGATTGTTAACCAGATACACTCTTCACCCCGTTTGTATTGATATAGCCTTATCGTGACACCCTGTATATTTTTATAGTAAAAATGAATGTTTCATTATAATATTTTTAAATCTATCTACTTCTTAGGAGCAATATTGGAAAGTTTTCAGTCACTAGATAATCATCGTCAAATATAACTGCGATGTTGAGCTCGAATTCTGAAACAGAATGTAGAATGAGAATAAAATCTGTCGCACATCTTCATAAATAGGAGGGTAGTCAGTGGCGGTCCGAGGGAGGGGGGTCATAGGGGTCATGACCCCCCCCCCCCACCAAATCTTACAAAAATGTGCGAAACACGGTAATTCACGGTATAGCATGTCGGCATTAATTGGTATGACCCCCCAGTCTTCGGCTGCGACCGCGCCTGAGGGATTGTAAGAGAGTAAGCATAATATAACGCGCAGTGCGTACCTATCTTGAAGTTGACGGTGGTGGTGGTGGGGCAGGTGAAGAGTCGCGGCAGCACCATGTGCAGCGGGACGTCGCGCGCGCGGCACACGTCGCCCTCGCCGATCTGGATGTTCTGGATCTCCGTCGCTGAGACAAACAGTTGCACTTGCATTGCAAATAATAATACCACAGGACATTGTATCTTGGGGCATAATGTGGTCAGAATCTTTGTTAAGTAAAATGAGTTCAATAACAGTTTAAAAGAGTTTCCAAAGTGGACCCTGACTCTTAAGTCTTAGGGCGGGTTGTTTCAGCTCCACTTAACGCACGCGTAAACGTTAAAAATGGCGCTAACTATCGTCAAACCAGAAAAAGTGTTGTTTCACACAATGTTGGCCTTAACATACGTTAAAAAATAACGATAACCGTAACCAGTGCTCCACCCACTGGTTAACGTAATTTTATTTTAAAACAGCTGCGTCAAACAGTAATAAACAAGGATTCTCTTTTGTATTCGTCTCTTTATTCAACGATTCATCTGGTCATGTTACAATAGTGTAGAAAAAAAGAAAAAGTATTTAAAACACGTGTTAATAACCTAGACCTATGGGACGAACAGGAATTTATTGCAAGATATCGTGTAGCTTAGTTACGCGTAATGTTTTTTAGGGTTCCGTAGTAAAACTAGGAACCCTTATAGTTTCGTCCCGTCCGTCTGTGCGTCTGTCCGTCTGTCACACCCTCGTCAAATCTACAGTTCATAACCAATCTGTATGAAACTTTGCAATTAGATGTCTTCTGTAAGCCGCCATAAAGGCCTGTAGTAAAATTACGAAAAATAAAATAATTAGGGGTGACCCCCATACATGAAACTGAGGGATGAATAAAAATATTTGCGAGCACCCCTTCCTGTGGGGTATCGTTGGATAGGTCTTTGAAAATAACGAGTTTTCTAAATTACTTTTTTATTTAAGTTCTTATACTAGAAGCTCCGAAAGTCGTTTACAATGTGTCCCCCCCCCCCCCTGTAATTTTCCAATCGCGTTATCAAAAAATCTGAAAAAATGGTTTGAACAAGATCCGTTAATAACTTTTTGAAATATTCACTATTTTCAGTTTTGACCGCAAAAATAACTTTGTATTTCATTATAATATTAGGAAATACAAACTTATGTTTGCAGTTGGAAGACTGAAATACTTCTTCCTACGGAACCCTAGACTGTGCGTGTTTCGACACACTCTTGCCCGGTTTTTATATGTGATTATGAACGTGCGCCGTTACTATTTACACTGGGCCCAAAAAAAACTGACCTTTACACTACGTTCTCTGTAGAAAAAAATACCACATATCCATGAAGTCTAAAAATAATGAGAAACAGAGCAATATCGTTACTTTAACAAATAGCATCAAGCCTATTATATTTACTTTGGTGTAAAAGTATTCATTTTGCAGCAGTAGTAATTTTTAATCACCAAAACTTCTCGCTTCTGCTGCGTTACATTATTGCAACTGAGCCATTGTCGAATAATATGCAAATACAGTATCACGTTCTGAACTTCTGGCTTCTATTATAATACAAGACGGATCAATGAAGTTCAATTATTCTTATCTATAACATCTACGAATAGGAATAGGAATACAGAGATAAACAGTACGTAATTATGGTAATATAACATATAAATTTAAATTCGCGGTTAAAACGTCTAGCTTGTCAGATAAAAATTGACGTTTACAAATACGTATTGCCATAATTAAAAAATCTCCCAACCATTTTTATTGGAAAAAAGTGTTGCTTTCTACTGGCAGCCCGAATAACTTTGACGATCGGTATTTTATGCAATGAAACAACGCTTTGTATTTAACGAACGTTAAACATCTCACGTTAACGTTAATATTTAACGTACGTATGTTACGTTAACCAACCGATTGAAACAACCCGCCCTTAGACTTTGCGAGAAAGTAATTAAGGAGACTGTAGATATTTACCATCTTTGGAGTACCCCTCGGCACAGCCGCAGGTCTCGACGCGCACCAGCTGCAGTTCTATCGACCTGATCGGCACCGAACACTCATCCACGCGAATCTGTGCATGTGAATGTTTACCTCTATTACTATTGAGCACAAAGTAGAGATCTCTTTGGGTTTGGGGTTTGATGCAACCAAATGAATTAGCAGGAAAATTACACAAAGTCTACACTAGTCTACAGTCTACTAATCTTTGCAATTTTTGGATATTTATAATTTTTTTACGATTAGCAACCGTGTACACGGACCACCACCAATCGTCGGACCTACCAACACCAATAATTTTGCTCTCCTTGGAGTTACAGGAACGCACCTTCCCAGTGAGCGGCTTGTCGAGCGCGCACACGGTGGAGTCGATCTCGGCGTAGATCTGGAAGTGCGGCATGGGCGCGCGGGCGGCCGCCGCGCCCGCCGCGCGCACACTGGCCGGCGTCACCTCGCAGCGCACCGGCTTCACCGGCGCCGCCGCCTGCTGCGGGTACAGTCACTGTCAGCCTGACGCACCCAGCTCTATAGAGTTCACGTAAGAAGCTTCTTCGACGCTATTGTGGCCCTGAATGTCACTCCTATTTAGGTCTTAACGTTTTATATTTTTTGTAGATTGTTTTAGTACTTAGTGTTAATGTCTAGGGGCTAGGAGTTAGGACACTATAAAGTGGTGAACAAGAATTGGTATTGAAAGAAAACTTCCAACACCGTTAAAAACGTTGTAACATATTGAAATTTAGGGCAGCCAACATGGCGTTGAATGGACTTCATAAGTGAAACATTCTCTACTAACATATTGACAACCTGATAATGTATGAAGACCACACAGAGTTTATTATCTCTCCTTACCTGCCGGTACTGTACAAAAAACTGACAGCTGGCGTTGACTGGCTTGTTAAGGAATGATCTCTTCATGCTGCACTTGAGCGTGTACATGATATTGACGAACACCCCGTGGTAGGTCTCCAGCAGACCGGGGTACCCTGGAGACACGGCCTGGCGCGCTCGCAGCGGCATCTCGAAGGGAATCTCAGTGACGCCCACTGGGATCTTGCCAGGGGGAGCCAACTCGATGCATGTGTTTATTAGGTTTATTGGCTGCCAAATAAATAATATTATTGCAATTTTGTGACCATATTTCTCTTTCCATGTTAAAACTGAAATTTTCTAAAAAACATTCAAGCCCTACCTAACATTGTACTTGCTATAAAGAGGTTCTTTATAGCAAGTACAATGTTATCTATTTACCTTGATGCTGTTAGAGAATGCCTCAAAGATGCCAACATTCTTAGTGCTGAGCTGCAGGTTGACGGAGCCCTCCATGGTGAGGGAGAGCCCCTCGTGTCTGACGTCACTGCTGCTCTCCACCACTGCCACACCCGCTATAGTCTCCTGAAGCAGTAACACTTGTATGTTAACAAAACAACTGTCAGCAATGCCTGGGCAGTCCCACTGGTGCCATCATATGCTACGCTATATTCTTTAGATAAACATACTTAACATCACGCCTGTTCAAATGCAGAGGTATATTAGTACACCTCAGTTTTTCCAGTAATATTTAAATCCCATGTAAAAGAATAGGGAGTGAGCCTATTGCCATCAACCGGGCGCAAACCCCGGCTTCAGGCTGCTGGCTGCTGCTAAGAATTTCCTAATCGAAATAATAACACTTCCCAACCCAGCGATCGAACCTGGGATTCCGCGCTCAGCAGTCACGCTTGTGACCACTAGACCGACGAGGCAGTCTTTGTTTCAGTTTTCTGTAACATTGATAAACAAATGTTTAAAATAAAAATAAATAATTACAAACTTACGCCCTCATGATACACTTTGCTGGCTCTTTTTAGGATGATTGCTGTCGAAATCGTGGACATTTTGATACAAGATCAGATTCTGATAGAAGATATAAAAATGTTGTCTTAATACAAAATAAATCTATTGTAGACACTATACAGACAAACCCTATACAGACAAATCACAATTTTTTTTTGTTGTTAAAAAGAGTATGTTCTGAGGTGTTGCTTTCTGCAATTGCCATCAAAATCGCAAAACAAACGTAGGTTTTCTAAATAAATGTACCTAACAGCAGTCGACAGACATTAAATTGGAAATAATAAAGTAAATTATTTACAAAATGTATTGTGAATTTGTGACATGTAAATAAAAATACTATATGTAATTATGTAGTGTAGGTACAAAATTGCACTGTAATTGACATTGACACTTTGACAGTTTGGTACGTTTCGTATTATGGTGTATTTTTTGCGTTAAAACAAGTAAAATCAAATTCTTTACTAATACTTTAATGAAACTTAGTAAAAACATTGTTTTTGCTTACTGCCGGCCTAGCATGAACACGATAGAAACGGGTTTTGTCTACATAGAAATAGACAAAGTGACAGATTTCATTCATAAAACGTAGAAATGTTTCTACAATCTGTCACTTTGTCTATTTCTATGTAGACAAAACCCGTTTCTATCGTGGTCATGCTAGGCCGGCTGGATTTATGTAAATAACCCATTCCATTTCTTACAAATGTAGATACATACTTACTTTTAAAAACATAAACAAAACGTACATTATAAAAACCATTTTTGGCACTTGCAACAGTTGCGTATCTGTCAAATAGCGTTTTCCTGCTGTGCGAATTTGACAAAGCTTGTGTCATACAGTGTACTACAGAAATTAAATAAAACAATAAAAAACTGTATACGATAAGAAGCTTTATTTCATTCGAATAAGGATTGAAATACAAATGTGGTTGTTATTTCGTAAAGTTGAACTTGAGTGCAGATATGTACAACGCAGGAACTCGTTTTCTCTGACATGCGCAGCGGGAAAATAAAGTCAAATCAAATGGAATCAGTTGAAAAGTAATGTCCGCTAGTGGCGGCCGGTTGCAAAACGTCTTGTAATATTACATTTACGATTTTTATTTATTTTGTTACGTTTCTAAATATTTAATCGTGTTGTTCTGGTTTTAATATTGTGCGTTTGTTTATCGGCTGTACAGTTTTTGTTTCTACGGAATCTACTCGAACAGGTGATGCCGATAAGGGCTCCCCGAATGGATCGATATCGGTGACTTTGAGCTTGGACGAAAAATTACGCTAAGAAAGGGGTTGTTCTAAGATGGAGAAGTCGGCTCGGCCACGGACGGCTCTCAACGAGTGCGTGAAGGTGGTGGTGCGATGTCGACCGCTCTCGGCCAGGGAGAAGAACGAGGGCTTCGAGGAGGTGAGCAGTGGTAGATATTGTTGATGTCGGGGCCAGGCTGCGCGCGCCAGGTGCGTGGCCTGCGCCTGGCCGCGGAACCGCCGGGAAGTAGGTATTCTGTTTGTGTTTTACGTTTTCAAAATACAAGCAGCACGCAATTCTGATTTTGTTAGCAAATGCACGAGCGACGTGGAGTGTGTTCTTATAATGATTTAGGTAGTAGGTATCAAGTTGTTTTGTTTGTAGCTGAAGAAAGGGGGCAGGCGTGAATCAGGTGCGTGGGCCCGCATTCCTTGCAAAATTCACGCCTATGCAAACATGAAGAACTAAACGTCGTCAGCTGCAGTCCCTTGCACAATGGAGCTCATTAATACATTAGGTACCAACAACCTAACAGTGTCCTGATTACAATAATCAGTTGGCCACCTTGTGTTGAGCTCATGTTGATTACCATCTACCTTCACAGCTACAACTAAATAGTAAACACTGGTGAATGCTATTTATTTAGCAAAAGTGATTCTTTCACATGCATCAATAATAAATTAATAACAGTCACGCTGAGTTGCAGAAAAGATCATTAAGTTTTAAAGGAGACTTTAATGATAGAAATTGTATGGTTAGTGCCTCCTTTAAAATTTAATTTTCTTTCTGCAACCAACCGTCAGTCACTTTTTTCTTTAAAGCAGTTAGGAAAAATATTTTCTTATTCACAAGATAAATTACAAGGTATTTATTACCTACTTTGTTTATTCATTTTAATTAAGTACATATTAAATAATGTACATTTTGAAATATTTTCATTTAGGTATGTAGTTTATTTTTGGTTTATAATTTTCATCTGATGCTGATTATATTCTGTCAAAACCAGACCTTTTTTAACATAGTTTAGTAGCAGATTGAGTTGTACAACTTATTTTGTGTAAGTACCTAATTTAAGCAGGATTTCACATCATAAAATATTAATTGAGATAGTCTATCATTAGACCTTGTCCACCAAGAGAACTGGCATCAAGATTTATATATTTTGTTTATGTTCAATCTTGCAATACTTGATGATGGCAAAAAAAAATTATGTGTTAGGCTAGGTTGATGCAAATTATAATTTTTGGGTAGGTAAGCATTAACAATACTCAACACAATACATAACATTTTATCCTTTGCTTCTGAAAAACATTTGTTTGCAACTGAGTTGCTTCAGTACATAAATATTCAGCATGTCGTGTTGTATGGCATATTATATCAGCAAAGTGTTTGCATCCACTTAACACAGTGGTACAAATATTTGTTAGACTACTTCCTAGTCTGTGGTGTAATGTAGGCTCTTACACTTGAAGTGGTCAGCTCTGAATCATCCTCATGTGCATTGTGACGCATGCAGATAACTGAAAAGATAATGAATCTTGATTATATACAATGCTCTAAATATGAAGAAGGCAGCTTATCTCTTGTTATTTTTAGTTTGTAACAATTGTAACACATATTTTTATTTGCAGTGTTTAAGAATAAATTATTTATACTTCCTGTTAATTAAATAGGTAGGTATTACATGAATTGGTTTTTGAGGAAGTCATTGAATTCACATTAATATGAGCCACAAGTGGCCTCATTGAAGGAACATGTGTTTTCTCAGAATAAATATTGATATAGCCAACAAAACTCACTAGAATCAAATGAAACATTAAAAGTTTTTAGAATCATTGCCACTAATACTTACATTATATTTAGGTACTTACTTAAAATATAAAATTGTTCATTGCCTTTAGCAGAATATTGGAGGATACAAAATGTATTAAATGTATTAATAAAATATATTTTTATTCATGTTTAGCTTATCTACAATAAAAATAGGTTGCCTATTGCATTGCATTGATTTGTTAAGGTAGGTGGATAAAATCGCGGAATGTTCCGAAAGTTGTGTTCTGGTGTGTTACTGATTTGGAGTGTGCTATTGTGTGGTACATGTTCTGTTGTAAGTAATACTGGGACAACCCATATTTTATATAGGTTGTACTTATAACACAGCAGAACATAATATTGTAATACAATAAAACACTCCAAATCAGTAACACAACAGAATACAACTTTCGGCGATTTCACTTAAAAAAAAATAGGGTAGGTATTTTAAAGTTCAAAATTTTTAAAGGTCTCGCTTTACCATATCATCCCAATTCAGAGCACAATAAAAAATCATTGATATTGACACTCGTCCAAAAATATTATAAGTCTAATCACTGGTTTTCTCTGCAAACATAAACATCTGTACTTTCCTCACACTTGCAGAGATAAGTGTCAAGTCATCATTATGCTTCGGCGATCTCGAACAGGTTTCACTAAATGGTCTTAATTACGTAAACGTGATCCTGTTGGTTGCTAACTAGAGTAGAGTGAACAAACAAAGGAGGCCGCCTCATCCCACGAGCCTGCGCCTGCGCCTGTGCCTGCGCCTGCACTCAGCATCATTAAGGCACTCATTAACTTCATTGATATATTTATGACTCGGTTTCCTTGTACGCGAGATTTGCGATGGTAATTAAGTAAGTAGGTACTAAATGTGTACGAGTGCTTCCGACTAATAAGATCTTGTTTATCTATATACATTAGTTGTTGTGCCCCGCGGATTCACCCGCCGTTTAATTTAAAAGAAATCGGATTATTTAACCGCCCGCGCTATTACCTACTTCGTTTAGCCAGGTTTAGCGTTCTTTCTGCTCGGCTCCTTAGGGTCGTAGCGTGAGGTTAAATAGCGTATTCCTCATAAATCTGGCTATCATATACAAAAAGATTTTTTCGAATCTGACTGGTAGTTCCAGAGATTAGCGCGTTCAAACAAACAAACTCTTCAGATTTATTATATGAGTATAGACGTACCTATGTATATTAAAATGCGTGTAGTTGTCATTGTACCTACATAATAATAAAAGCGGTTTAGTGGCGCCTTGTGGATGCGCTATGATAATGACTGTTGCGTGCTCAGATCATAGAAACAAGGAGATATGCCATCATAGCAAATTAGTACGGGAACAACTGATGCCACTTTTAGTACATTTTTCGACATAATTACGCGCATAATTAAGCGTTCCTTGTGAATAAAAAGATCTCCCACGCATTGAACATTCCGCACACCCTCAACCTAACACTGTTAATCGTCACTCAACACTAGCACTAAACTAAAACACTGTATTTATACCATCGATCGTGTTCGGATCGTCGCCAGCGCGTACGTTTTTAATATGAGCAATTTGCTCAAGTTCAGGCATCAGGAACCGTACGTAGTTCTTACCTACCTTTTCTAATTAGAACTACTCCTTTAAATACATAAAAGATATTCCCTCTCATTACACGTTTTATAATTGCTGTAGCTTAACATTGTTTAAACAAATCAAAAGGTAACGTGTTGACCTGCGTGCGCGTATGTAGGTGAGCGGTAATGTCCATACGCAGCTGCGCCATATTAGGCGTAGATCATCTGGTGCGCGCGCGCCGACCTTCTGCTCGCGGTGACAACGAGCGTTGCATTGTGTGTTGGACGTAAACCGTATTGAATTAATCTGCCAAGAATACCATACTGACGTCCTCAAGCTATAGGTAATGTCGTTATCTGGTATCTGGACCATTTTAGTTTTTTGATGCAGCAAGCAATTTTCTATCAAGGAATATAATACTCTAGGGAGTTTTTTATAATCTATTTGTCTAAACAGATATAATCAACCAGAAATTCTCTATCTGTCTAAAGTCCGGTTTCCACCGCGAAAGGTTAATGAGCAGGAAATAGTTCGACGGAACGGACTCTTTTTAAATGAAATAGGTTTACATTTCCACAACACACATTTTTACAAGCATGCAGTTTACTCTTGCGAGTTAAACGGAGTCCTTAATGGGCCCGTTCCGCTCGCAGTGGAAACCGGGCTTAAAGCTAAATAGGTAGAGAATTTCTTGCTGATTATGGTGACATCAATAAACTAAAATCGACCAAATACGAGATAACGGCATTATACCTAGCTTGAGGACGCCAGCACAGGAAGGTCCAGTTTGCCCTTTTTTCGGGGTTTCGTGATGTCATTTGCTCGCCACAAATGAACAATTGTTACGACAAGGCTCAGTAAAAAATGAACATTACATTGAATTTAAGTTTAATTGCATGTGACGTGTCTGCATGTGTAACCATAAACATACAACAGTCCACAACTAACACATTTCAGTCGCCAGAAATAAATTTTCTGTACTTTGTAAATATTTTTTCTATAAATTGTAACGACAGAGCGCTGACAAATCGCCAAGCAATTTGCTTCCCGAGACACGGGAAATTAAGTACCGAAATAAAATCGCGACAAAAAGCTGTATCTCACCTATCTACTACAGATTGCAGATTGGTAGGTATTATAATATATTTTTTGGAGTGATCCTCTTTTTTCAACATTGTGTATTAGACGACGAGATGCCAACACTACTTTTTGCTGCGGTGAAACCTAAGCAGCGGCTAGCGGTTTCTGTATTGCTGCACTAACAATACATTTTGGTCGCAATTCGTAAATTTAACAGCTTTGAAATCGACCTTGGGAGCTACGAGATTAATGATCAATTTGGTTAGAACTTGCGCAATAATTGTTTGTACAATTAGGTGCATTATGTTACGAAAATGTTATTTTCCGGTGTGGTTGGCGCGTGCTATTGAAGATGCAGTTTGGGCAATCCGGCTATAGAGATCGCAATCTTCTACATTATTATGTTTTACCAAGTTTATTGCGTCCAGTCGTGAGTTAGAAACATTCAAAGTAAATCAAACTTCATAATAGCTATTGTATTAGATAATGATTTTTTACTGTGTTGACTAAGATAATTGAGATAAGCGTGCGATGAATAATTTGTTGACAATAAAAACATCGTCTAAATATGTCATGTATGTGTATGTACTTCATACCTTCTTGTAAAGTTGAATGAATTATTTTTGTAAGTAACTACAATAGGCCCTATTTAGTTTTGCCGTCTGCCTATACTTTAAAATTAATCACCTAGTTTCAGAAGGACGTCAATAAAATAGTGTTGAAATAACAGTTATCTGGTGAAAACCCCGTATAGGTTCCACTCATACTACTTAATGCGATAGGGGTCCAATGGCACTGAAGCAATGTTACGACATAGCAGATATAATTTTACAGTAGTCTGAAAGCGGGCGGGGCGGCGCGGTCGCAGCGTCGCTCGCGCACCTGCCCGTGAAAAGCGACATTCTATTCAATTTCCTGCTGCGCCTGCGACGCACTTGTCGTACGATTTTTTCAAGGTTCCGTGACTCTGAAGTTACTACTAAATCAATTACGACTTTAGATGCTTCACTTTTACCTTTTAGTAACTCGTAGTGGTAATAGTTCCGTCGCAAATTAATAGGGCATACACTTGTATGTTTAGACGAGGCCGATTGGACAGTTAACATTGACAGGTTTCATTAGAGTAGGTACACTCGACGCCATTGACGGTCGACCACTTTTCACCCTTATTACTAAGAACATAAGGGTGAAAAGTGGTCGACCGTCAATGGCGTCGAGTGTACCTACTGAATTAAGAATAGGTAATGTTTGTTCTCGAAAATGTGAACGTTTAACCTTCAGACATTTCAGGGTCTGAGTAACTTCTTATAAACCTATTTATATTTTCCTAAACCGTGAAATAAGATGGATGATCTAACGCATTGCTTGAACTCAAATACTGCAATTTGCATAACATTAAGTATCAATGTAGTACTTCAGTAATGTACCTATGTTTACATAGTAATACAAGATTTACGCAACGTTTGTGTAAACGTTGGTTAGATGTAGAGAAATTGAGGTAAAACGATACTTAAGTACGTAACACTCGGTAAGTTAATAGGTGTCGTGTAGGAGGTAGGTGGATCAAATCACGGAATGTACCGAAAGTTGCGTTCTGGTGTGTTACTGATTGTTTCATATCATGTTTGTATCATATGGGTTGTCCCAGTCCCAGTACATACAACATTAACAAACACAATAACACACCCCAACTTACTACGTACTTTTTAAAACACAGTAGAGAATGTAACCCACAATAACACTCTCCAAATCAGTAATACACCAGAATACAACTTTCAGCGATTTCACCCAGGTATATCTAATGGAAATTCTTGGCACATTGTCAAGTGGAATCTATCATGAAACTATTAAAGTATTGTTTACATAGTTTTTAGCCAGACTGGTTAGATATCAGTGCATGAGTGCATCGCATAAGTGACTTAAGGCGTATGGTACCCTCAAAAAGATAAATTCCGTCGCCGTTGTGGTCCTACTACTCTTAAACTAACTAACATAAAAATCTAGAAAAAATATATAATAAACATTGATATGTTACCTTTATTTCGAACTTATAAAAATATTGTAGCTTAAAAATTACTGTATGAAAATAATTATTGAAATTAAGTCGTTTTTAGAACTAAATTCGCTACTGCTCCTAAACTAATGGTGATAATTTTTCGGTTTTTGCTGAAGAATATAGGCAATCCATTTATCTTGAATCGGAACTTGTCTCATTTCAAAATACGTTTTGTAGTATAAGCAGGAAATAATTTTGCTAATTTTCGCGTGCGTCTTTGCGTCTCCGCGCAGATCAGCCACTATAGAAAAGGTCTTTAGCGTTACCACGCGCCATAACAGGAGTATTTTTACCCGACTGCGGCGAAGCCCAAAAGAAGGGTATAGTGTTTCACCTGTATGTTAGTATGTGGGTATGTATGTATGTATTTCCGTTTCTGTGTTCCCTCCTAGAGACTAAACGAGCGAACGGATTTTAACATATGACATATCATTAGATTCGTATTGACGTCGCGAGTAATGGTAGTATATGGATTATGAAATAAACCAATATGGCGGATTTTAATCGCCATTTAGTGAAGTCGTAAAAAATAAAAAAAATCTGACATGGTCATGTGGGGTATCAAAATTAAGGGCTCAAAGAGACGATTACGAATATATATATATATCTTATACATAAAAAAAATATTTATCTAAAAAAACAGAATTATTTTGATTTTTTTGTTACATCATCATGTGGGGTATCAAAATGAAGGACTTGAAGAGACAGTTCCGAAAATATATAATATATAAATGTCATAGACATCAAAAACTAAAAAGAGCAAAATAGAAAATTATAAAAACCCGACCGCGGTAAGTACGTCTTATCTGATGTTATAGAACCACCAAAGGAAAACAAGACATTGCAGTCGGGACTCGGGACCCAGTGTTCCCGGGTAATATTCATATAATGGGTCCCGTCCCGACTGCAATGTCTTGTTTTCCTTTGGTGGTTCTATAACATCAGATGAGACGTACCGCGGTCGGGTTTTTATTAAAGTTTTAATTTTCTATTTTTTAATATACCTAATACACCTACGCTAAACACCGGAGACATCTATCGACATCGCGACATTTAGTGACACATAGAACAAAATCTTCTAATTGTTTGCCCTTTACTTCGACAACATTGAAGTCTGGCCGTCCTTGAAAAAATAAATGTTGCCTTATGAAGGAGAACTTGATGCCACGAAACACGAGCTCCAATTTTGTTATTGTATAAATAGCATTAGGTACTATCGCTATCTGTAGCAAACTGGGATACTTGAAGTAGTTTTTCACGCAGGTGTTTGATATTGTGTGTAGGTGAAGAAGACCCGCACGGAACAGCCCTGGTACGAGCGGCTGTCCACGAAGACGCCGGTGGACAATAAAAAGTTTGATGGCCCTTTACAGGTGTGGACACTGGTGACGAGCACTAACACGCCGATAGCAACGCACTAACACGGTGTGGTCGCCACTAGCAGCTCATTGCCCCAATTCATTGCATTGTACAAAAAGTTCCAGCAGTTTTTATCAAAGAATTCGGTGATTGTGTAACAGAATTCTGTTGTGGTACACTGAATTCACTTGTAGTTTATGTTGTTTTTTTTACGATTTCATTTGTCATAATGCCAAAATTCGGCGGTCCAGAAGAAACATTTGGATGACATGGCGGTTAAAATGCAGAGGGCGTAATTTCATCTGACTAATTGCAGGTTTATGGTATCGTGGACGGAGGTCTAATCTGGCATATAACGTTAATAATTAAGATGGCTTTAAACAAGGTAGTGGTTACAAGTTGTTAACAAGCGGTGGTGGTTCTGGTAGATATCGATGCTTATTCATTTGTTCAAAGAAACGGACGCTGCCACAAATCAATACGCCGACGCTTTCATATAACACGCGGTAGGAAATACATCCACTAATGTAGGTACGTTGTTGGGCATATCACTCGCAATTTTAACTAAGATGGGGTTCCTAGACAAAGTCATTTTCAGCAATCCTTATTTCATAAGAAATACAATAAAAAACCGAGCAAGAAAACTCGAGTGATCCAATTGTCAATTTCTTCCACAGAAAAGTCCATCAAATGATGAGTTATGATCTGTGTTTATTAGCAAAGAATGGGACAACTCATTGGGGACAACCTTTTTATTTTCGCGGGTGTCGCAAAAAGCAAATGCAGCAGCAATGTGTTTGAGCTAGTAAGAAAGTGATGTTGTCCTAGTGATCTATGAGACTATGAGGAAACGAATCTTTCCCGTGGATATTCACCCCCTTACTTATAGACGCCTCTTAACTTTAACCGCTGATTAAATATACAACTATCCTTGTCATTTGTATGACAATGACTAGAGATGACAATTGACAGAGCTGTTTAATTGTAGTTTTAGTTTAATCGTGTATAAGTAAGGGGGTCAGTTGTTAATATGATGGCAAATAATTTTAGAAGTGACTTTGTCTTAGGGGTTTGATGAATGAGACGTAACTTAAATATGGCTCTCTGGGAAACTACGGAGCGACAAACCGTGTGACGTCTAGACACGCATCATTTACTTTTATAACTTCATCGTAAAGTTGAGCGCTCTCTTCAAGTTCCCCACGACGTGCTCTGGTCGATAACACTCGGCTGGGGCAGTTGTAGGTGTTTTTATTACATTTATTTGAGCTTCACCTTTGTTCGGAGGCTCCTTTGTATTAGATCTTTGAATCGGAATTTGTTCATCATTTTCTTTTTTGCTAACAAAAAGTGGTTTTGATTTTCTAACTACAGCCTCGCGTAAAATTATGCTCCCTAACATGTAGAAAGGTTGTTTACCTGCGCTTTGGAGATGGTGTGCTTTATCTATGATGGCACAGAGTGTGAAACGAAGGAAGTGCTAATGATTTTGTGTTTTAGTCGTTCCGAGCACTTCTAGTTAACGGTTTTAGTCTGTCCGGCTATAAGCATTAGCACCTCATTTGTTATGTACAGTCAGTGCCACACATTGTCTGACCCCTCTTATAAACTTACTATTTCTAGAGGAGTCAGACAATGGGCCCTGACTGTAGGTACTCAGTGCCTCCAGGTGTTCTCCTCCGCTGACGTGTGTTACTGCGCAGGTGGTGCAGGTGTGGCCGGAGCGCGGCGCCGTGCAGGTGCACAACCCCAAGGGGCAGGACAAGATGTTCACCTACGACGCCGCTTACGACTGCGCCGCCGACACGCAGACCATGTACGACGAAATGGTGAGTTGTACCTTCAGATACGGAGGGGCGGGGGGGGGGGCAACGGGTGCAATAACCCCCCCTCCCCTCAACAAAATTCCGTATCCGAGTATATTTTATTCTTCCTTCTGAAAACCTGGGAGGCTGGTACATGACCCGGTTTGAAGCGTTGTGTACCAGTGCCCCGTCACTGACGAGTCAGTTGTCCCGGCAAATCTTCGTTGATTTCGCTGACAGTCATCACAGTGGACGACAAAGGGTGGAAAGGGTTATAAATAGTGAGGCTAAAAAAAATGGAATGGGCAAAAAAGTTGCACTTGCGAGTCTAGAAAAGTCTAAGAAAATTACGAGGTCCTTTTTTCGTAAGCGTCAGGACCCCTGGACCAATAGAGATACATACTTATTTGATGTTTAGAAAATACTATCGATATACCTAACAATCAATAGATTACCTAATAAATTATCGTTGATTTTTCGCATTTTATTTCGTTTTATTTTTTTCGTTTATTTTACACCTAGGTTAAGAACTTTTACGTTTTGATTTTTGGTAGGTAGATATTTAATCTACCTACCAAAAATCAAAACCTAAAAGTTCCTAACCTAGGTGTAAAATATTCGGGTGCGAGGCGTCTATCCTAAATATACCTTGTGGAAACTCCCCATAGAGTTGTGGTCGGGTATAGATAGGAGGACGGTCGCGAGATATTGCAACTCCTAAATATACCCGAATTCGAGTGGTTTAGCAGGGTATGGTTAGGTTAGGTTAGTTATGTAGTGTAGTTATGAGGACCGCGTTTTTGATCATTCCATACTAAATATACCCTGGTAGAATCATATTTCTTCCGTGTCGTGAAAGTTGTGTTGTACTAGCCCTGTAATGTGACCCATGGAAATGACATCCATCCATCCAATGACTGATTAGAAAACATAACTTAGTTTCGATGGTATGTTAGACCTTGGCTGGCTAAGCTACGGCGCTACACCTTAGTGATATACCTAGCTAGATAAGTTAATGTTATAATTTACAAGTATAAATAGACGAAAAGTCCGTTTTGATGTGTAATCTTAGTACCTATAGCGGGATATTTATTATACTATCAAATATGATATAATCAAAAATCTTTGAGTCAAAGATATATTATTATAATGTAATATAGACATATCGACGTCAAATATTTTTTAAATTCTTCCTACTAAATATTGGATCAAAGATCCTATATGGGGTGTAAATAAAACCATAACGAAACTGAAACCATGGGTTCAGTACCATATTCTGAACCTCTCAGAGTTAAAATAGTAATATATATTTGATAATGAAATAGTCCCCGAGAACATTATTATGACATAAGGATAATGTCATATTAGTATATTATGATATTTTTATAATCATGTACTTGTTATTTTGCATTAGGCACATAGTTGATAATGTTTTGAATTAAGCTGTTTTGCAGTTGGAATTTCTAGTTTGCGTACCTAGCCGGCATAATGAAGACTAAAATTACGTAAACAAACAATAGACATGGACAATACAGGGCGTGAACCTATATGCAAAAAAAGGACAATATGAGTAGTGCGTGAGCCGCACCTACCCTGTTCGGGTATAATTAGGAGCTGTGATTTTTGCGAAGTAATTCCTATTTATACCCGATCTGAGTAAAATCACCGCATCGGGTTAGGGTACATTTAGGAGTGATCACATGACGAGTTTGATCTCCTATCTATACCCGAACTCAGTCGGTTTCGTGACGTCATCGGCGTTTCCACAGGGTATATTTAGGATAAACGCGGGTGCGAGTCTCTTTTTCGAAAGAAACATGCTCGATGAACGTTTGTTCGAAAGAATTCTGATTACACTTTTTTTCTTCTATTCCAAATGTCCCGGTCGGCGTTTCAGCATTTATGGCAGCCCTACCCTAGCTGGCTGGCAATAACCCCCTCTGAGCGTTCATCATAGCATTTTGGAATGTGTACTGGGTGAGAACTTGAGATGATAGCGTGTGTTTTAGTGGCTATGCCTATCGAGTTCCTTGCAATTCAACTTATTCAGCATTATTCCTCGTTATTGCTACCTACTTATGATTTATTAACCTTAACCTTGACCTTCAGTCTCAGTAGGTAGGTAGGTATATTGATTTTTAAATTATATAATAAGTAATGATTAGTGTGACCTGTTCTGTGAGTGTGACCACAGAACAGTAAAGAATCTATTCTGTGAGTGTGACCATGTATTTGCCTAGGCACGCATCGATCGTTTCAATAGACTAGAGAGCTAGGCAAATCCGGCAAGCTAGGTAGGTATTATGGGTTTTATTTTAACAAAATTAAGAAAAAAAAACATACATATAGCCGAACATAGGACCTCCTCCTTTTTGGAACTCGGTTAAAAATAGTTTTCAATGGCGAATATAAAACGATTTCGATTTTGATTCAGATATTAGGTAAAGCTTTTTCCTTGTTTATTTGTAGCCATAATTCGCATAGGTACAAAACAAGCAAATAATTTTGTAAGATTATTTAAGTAGGTAAGTATCTAGCCGATAAATTTTTACTTATTTTTAACAAAAAAAAAAATATTTTAATATATGCTTTTTGTACAAAGCCGCGCGTCTTTTGGACAACAGTTTCTGCGGTATGGTTCCGGCCACATAATAAAAAGACGCAGAAGGCCCACTCCGTAGAAATCGCTAAAGCAAGCTTGGGAGAACTAAGTCAATGAACTGCAGCAGTTGTATGTTGTGAGCTGACCCTAACAACCACTGGTGAAATCAAGTGTACCTACCTAGTGACTGTTAAATTACAATAGCAGACTTAGGGCCTTGGTCAAGCTGTGCTGGTATTGGTGCTGATTCTGTTGAACATCACACAAAACTAATTTTAATCATAGATACTGTATCTCTTTCTTACAAATATCATTGAAAAAGGACAGAAAATATTTAGAACTGTCAAATTAGTCTTCGCCCTTGTCATTTACGGGAAAATAGTCGTGACCTTTTGCGATTACGACTAAATTGACATTAAAACTATTCAAGTGGACTAATTGGCCAGGATTTTATTTTATTTATTTATTTATTTTTTATTGGTTCACCAACAATTGTTTACACTGGTTTTATGCTAACATAGTGGTTTTATGGTAACATGTAATATATTATTATTACTAGTGTAACAATCACTTATAGGTAAACTCCGCATGCATAAAGAAGTTGTACAAAAGTAATTAAAAAAAAGGATTAAATATCTTCCATTCCTTTCTTGTGTTTTTTATTAGAAAGAGACATAATAAGACTAAATTAGTTTAGTTCGTAAGCAACAGAATCGGCATCGGCAACATTATCGCCACCAGCGCATAGCGTCGGCGTCACTAAGGGCTGTCAGCTCTATCCCGCCCCAAGTCTATCCAGGTGAGGGTCACGCATTAACTAGCATGTTGAAACACGAATACCTATTTGGATTTGGACAAACACGCGATTTTAGTAAACCTTCAAGTATTTAGCGATTTTAGTAAACCTTCAAGTATTTACACAAACTACCTACTTACATGTTGTAAAGCAGCATTTTTTAGTTGCAACCGACCACGTGGTCGGATGGAAATAGTTGGCGTGGTTCGATGCAACACGCCAACCGACCACATGG
This sequence comes from Thalpophila matura, assembly GCA_948465475.1. Lineage (NCBI taxonomy): Eukaryota > Metazoa > Arthropoda > Insecta > Lepidoptera > Noctuidae > Thalpophila > Thalpophila matura. The sequence goes on from OX419194.1 coordinate 227,480, forward strand.
TCCGTTGGGAATAACCCAAAGCAGCTAAAGGCCAAGTTCACCGACAAGATAACAGTCCGATAAATTGAAAACGGCCGTTTAATATATCTTTTTCTATATAAAAAGTCATGTTATCCGGCCATTTTCAATTTATCGCACTGTTATCTTGTCGGTGAACTTGGCCCTAAGATGAATATTGAATCCCACACTTTATAGACGGGATGTTGCAGTGCTTGAATTTTTATTATTAATATGAGTTCTTTATATTTTCTGTGCTGTCTTTTGCAATATCCTCGTACATTTTATTAGATATTGGGAAAAATATTATAGCGTCCATTAATAATTGAGTGCGACTCTAATACGCACTCAGTGATTTATTTTCTTCTCGTATGTCACAGATAAAATAAATAATAGTACTAGTTACGTATTATTTTTAACCGATTTCAAGAAAGGCGGAGCCAATTTGTCTGTATTTTTTTGTATATGTTTTATGTACGATTCGCCGATTATGGGCCGATTTTAATGAAGTGGTAGAAAAACTTGCGCGCTGATCCATATTAATTTTGATTGAGTAATTTTTAACGTAACCATAAACGATATTTAAAAACATTTCGCCTATTTTGACGATGTATTAATTCACACTGCAAAAAACTAGAAAAAAAAACGGAAGTTGATACCGAATCAAACCAAATCAAAAATCAAAGGCATCGCAAAATACTTCCGAAATTGTTTCTCACAACATTGTTGACATCTTTAGGAATGCGGATTTTTTTAATTTATATAATAGCTTCTACATCTGCTTTAGGTAGGTAATATGGAATCTAATATTTCTTGTCTACCACACCTCCAGCTCACTTCATGTTCACGTGGTGTTACTGCTAGTGCAGGAAGTGTGTCAGTTTCAGCGGAGCGTTGTATAATATATCACAAACGTACGAATATCAGGAGAAATCTGTGTGTACGAGTATGTCCGCGCGCGTCGCATTCCCCCGCGCTATTACGCACGCCGCCGCCGCTCAAGTATTGTTGCCAAAAATATTACTCCAACTCACACGGCGAAAAAAAAGACGGAGGTGCAGAAGCTCAATGCCATGCAATACCTGAAAATAATATGGAACAAATCCATTTATAATCGCTATGAAATCTATGAATAACTAAGATGGAACTCCGCCTCCGCGGAACGGTTTAGTGGTTGCTACGTTGCTAGCATGTGCGTTTACATTTTACGAAATTAACGTTTCATGCGGTTTCTCGTCTACTCTACATGTCTGTCAATTATTTTCGCATATAACACTAAAGCTATGATGTTGTGCTTCTGTGCTTTTACATTTAGTGTGCTCTGTTACTCGATGCGACACTGGAATGTTTTAGAAAAGTTCACGTCACTAGAACATTCCCGGGAATGTACCAGTTTAAATATTGGCAGGTGAACATGTGAACCATTGCGCGAAATTGTTGACTGATCAAGTGATTTATTGGCTTGCAACACGCTGTGTAACTACCTACGTTAAATTATGTATTTATTCAATACTATCACGACGATGGCATGACAGTAATAAAGTTGTCCATCGCTTCTTTCCGAATAAATTCTATAGATTTTGCACAGAAACTAGCTAGCAATAACAAAGCCGTCCAAATCAGGAAATAGTACGCTTCCTAATCTTTGCAATGCCGAGATTTGGGTAATCTACAAGCTTAGTCCAAAGAATCCAAAATTTGATTTGCATAAGAAATGTCCTAGACAAAAAGTAATTTGACGCAGTCAGATGATGCTAATCATATGATAGCGTGCGGCGTGGAGCCCAAATTGAGCAGTACAATGCGGCATGCGACAACCAACTGTAGTGGCGCGTGGGACGGCCGAGGATTTTCACCTCTCCGGACGTTAGTACTTGTCGAGCTCGGATTAGTGTCTTTGTACGAAACAGCCAGGAGCGACTTGCAATTATATGAATCATAAATTATAAAAAAGGAAATCATCGCTTCAACGCCAGAATTCCCAGACAGTATCGCTTGTAAAAAAAATAGTCTGAAGTTTTTGCCAGTCAGTAAGGACAAGGACCCATATAAGTATCGTGGAGGCTTGACACAACCCAACAGCACAATGTTCTCTACCAAGCCTACCGTAACTACTGCTTCAATAGCAGGCCTAACCAAAAAGTCAGTTCAATACAAATTAGCTTGAGTCAATCAGCCCTACGGACGCGTGTCGGATGCAGGGCTGCCTCAGCGGTGATTGATCGCGGCGAGTTATTAATGTCGTCCAGCTGATCGCTTGGCAACGCGGCCGCTCTTGAGCTTGACTTTGAAATTTAATGATCCTGTTCACGAATCACGATACGATACGTTATAATATGTTAACTAGCCATTACAACAGTGTTTAATATTCTTCCGTGCATTATACTGTTAGTCACTGCTTGCTAATTGACGCGGATATTTTTCGCCTGTACCGCACATTCTGAGGTACTGAACTGAATAAAGTCTACAATAGCGATGCAATACTAAAAGCTTGAGGTGTAAAAACAGCAATTGGATCTGCACATAATCTCAATGTCAATTAACGTGTAGTGTATGATGTTTGCACAAGTTTATGTGATCGAACGCGGAAGGTAACGTCTTGCTTTCTGCATGCATCCTACGCGAGCTCGGAGTGCCTCCCGTTCCACTTTCAATGCCTCGCCTTGACGCGATCGAAGGTCCCTTTAATGTTAGATGTTTTCTTCAAAATGCTGTGATTCAACAACGGTGTAGGTGGCTGTACAAGAGTAACCTCGACGGCTCTATGGGCGGTTGTTTTGTGTTAGCGATTAATAATCCATTGTATTAGCAGTATAATAGGAAATAACAGATAGTGCGCGTGTAGAGTTGTAGACGCGATGACTCCTCAAAGCTGGCCAGTAAAAAGCAGAACAATGAGCAGCATTATAAACTGTCAAGTTAAAATGAATAATACAAGAATTCGCGAGACATAATTTCCGCGTTTGTCTTTATGTGCTTGCCATAGTTGAACGCGGTTTACAAACATGACTTCATATTTTTCATTCTAAATGCATTCATGTCGCAATTTAAACGTTTTATGGCAAACTATTTGCTTAAAGTTTATTTTATAGCAGTTTGTAGTACAATGTGTGCCCCTGACATGCTGACATGGTGCACGAGTTGATGCAGCCTCAGATAGAGCACGTCGCATACTCGCGTCGTTAGTTACCTACTTGTACCATTAATGTTTATTGAATTGTTGATTATTTGCGCTTAAGTAGTTCCGTGAAAATAGATATTGTTAAACGATCGCCTTTTGTTCGGCAAATACCTAATTGATTGTCCGCGCGTGCACCGACAGCTGTTCGAATAATATGTTGTGTTGTATACTAACAGCGCGTACTCAGAGCTGCGCCCACAAAATACGAAAGTACCTACAGAAGGCCCATTTCATAAACACGCGATAGCATACTCTCTGCCCTATACACACTTAACGGGGTAAACAAACCTTCACAAAATGTAACCGATATTTTTGTTTTGTCGGGTGTGTGTGCACGTGAGCTTGTTTCTCACGGTTTAGTGCTGAACCTCCTGTATATGTCCGTATTGACTGGCACGCGCGACCAAGGCTGCTGCTGTATGTGGTCGAAGCTTATAGTGACGTAATTCCTTCATAATATCGTATCGACCTCTTTCAGAGCGATGATGTGTGTGTAGTTATCGACGGTTCACAAAATTATATTTATCTCAATGAAATCATGATCGTGCTTGTTGATACAGACATTCGCGCTGTATCAAATTTTAATGCAATCGATTACTAATGACTGTAATTTTTATTATGCACTTCGTTTATGTTTGTTATATTTTTGTAATTTATAATTTCGTTAAAAAATCACATTTACATCATTCTCTCTGAGGTATTTGTACATTTTTACGTTTCCCGCATGTTATACACATTAAGGAAATGAAACCGCTCATTTGCAGAGACCAAAAACCTGCATCACATGAAATAAATTTAAACATCTTTTTTTGCGGATATATCAGCTGTATTTTGGCAAAAATTACATCTGAGCACACATTTATAGGGCTTTGACTGACATGATTGATAATAAAATTATAAGTTTAGGTTTTTGGGCCATCGTATAACAGTAACGTTGGTGAGTTGTGCATTTGAAACACACCTACAAAGTACGATCTTCCATCCCTTCCAAATTCTAAGGAATAATTCTTCCGACGAATCTTTTCCTGCTTCTAAAACAATTTCTCACCTAATCTACAGTTCGACTCCTTAATCCTGGGTAAAGTGTAAGTTATCTAATGTAGAAAATTGATAATTGCCTCTATCTGTATCTGATTCCATTGAGTGCTCTACATGGGAAAAGTGTGCAACTGCAGTGAGAGCGAGAGAGTCGATCTCAATCCTTCAGATTTACTGACGTGACTGGTAGCTTTTGCTGTAACTTAAGGGTTGGTTGCAGGTGCGTCCTCTAGTGGCGTCAGTGCTGGACGGGTTCAACGGGTGCGTGTTCGCGTACGGGCAGACGGGCACGGGCAAGACGCACACCATGGAGGGCACGGCCGACCACGAGGGCATCATCCCGCGCGCCTTCCGCCACATCTGGGCGCACATCGAGAACAGCGCCTCGCCTGACATCACGCATCTCGTCTCCTGCTCCTACGTAGAGTTGTACCTCGAAGATGTCCGAGACCTGCTGTCGAAGGACTGCAAGAAACTCACTATTAGGGGACAGGTACCGTATTATTTAATAACTAGTATGAATATATATTACAAGACAAAAAAACCCGGCCTTTAGCTCTTAGCCACTTCTTATTTTTGTGTTTCCGTGCAATTATCTGTAATTGGATCTCAGTCTGTGAGCGTCCAAATTACCATAAGGTTGCGATGTAAGTATCTTGTGAATCATTTATGTCACGCCAAGTGTGCTGTTAACTTTAATCGCAACTATTGAGCAATTGGCATGTTTTTACGTTGATCAACACGTTTTTTCAACCCACTGTTATTTTAAGTAAATCAAATATTGATGTTGGCAAAATCACTGGTGCGTTGTTGACCCCGCCATGTCTGACACTATCGTCATCTGTGTCACGGTTATGTTTAATTGTTTTAAAAACAGTGGAACTTGTATTTGTCATCGCATCATTATTTGGATTTCCATAAATGGACGTCCAACAGTGGTCATTTGTACAAATAGGTTTCATGTGAATTTTGGAACATAACTATTATAATTCGTTAGTATTTAGCTACAATAGCTGTAATTATCGTACGGAAATTCATTTGCGCTAGGTTTAGCAATTTCCCTCTGTCTGTCAATACCGTTACGAATCCCATTGAATCCTTAATTACGTGGCTTTGTGTCGATATAAACATCACGCCGCGCTCCATTAGCGCTGGTCAGTTGACAGCGGCACATAACTGTCGCGGCGGGCGTCGGCACTGACGCAACGTGACGCTACTTCACGCTACACAAAGCCTTTGAAAACGATACCAGACGGTACAGAATGACTGCTTCATAACACCCCTTGTGAAAAGCTCACGAATTCACAAGATAGGAAGAAATCCACCGGAATTGTACATTCCGCGCTAAAATGTCAAGATAATTCATCTTGATGTCACGAACGCCACTTTTTTTGCTGCTACCGCGGGTGTGTCTGTATGTTTTTCTATACGTGCGATGTAAGAAGTGAACCTTCTGTACTCTCCTGTCGTGTGGTCAGTATTTGTTCGACAAATACAATTGTATAACTGACGGTATGATATAACAGGTAGGTACTTAGCACTCGGTGATGCCCCAACGACCAATATTTTCCGCCACATTACCGCAGAATGCTGCGTGTCCGCCCCCCCGCCCCAATGTTCTCACACATTCATGAATGTGTACAATGAGGAATTGTCCACCGTTTTTAGTCTGTCCAAGCCCTTTTGACCACAATAATGTACCAACCTATTCAGTGGGTATAAAATTAGCAGCAAAATTGTTTTCGATGCCATGAAAGGTATCATTAGCACTGAGCACACATTTTAATTATTCGGGTGTTAAAGTGTTAAAATACTACTTTATTCATTATTACTATTACTCATTAGTAATGGTCGTCGACTTATGGCCGTTCCCAATAACCGATCTATTGGCACTTTCCCTACTAGAGATAGATTTTTGACATAAACTCTATAGAAGTAATGTCAAAAATCTATCTCTAGTAAGGGAAAGAGCCAATAGATCAGTTATTGAGAAGGGCAATGAATAAATAGAAAGAAACAAAACGTAAGTCGTAAATATCAATAAAGCAAGAACGATACTCTTTATCGGATTAATTGATATGAATATTTCCTGAAACCGCTCCGCAGTGCACCCAGCGTGTCATCGCGAACATTTTCACGTGTGTTCCCCGTCAGGGTCGCTTTATCAGTTATTAATTGATCAGCACCTGTACCTACAGATTAGCGTGCGATATCTGTGACGCTGTAGCTCACGTCACCGTTCACTATGGTGTCTATGGTGGCCGCTTCCTCCCATTCTTCTAATTAATGAGCTTGCGTTGCACTTGGCTCGGGGCCAAAACGATTCAAGTTGATTATGGAACTCAATACGAATTACGTAACTGGAAGCTTTTTCCGTAAAACTTTCAGTTTGGCAAATGTTTTCGGAAGATATAGCTATGAGCTCATTGCTCGCGGTGCTCAGATTTTATCTTTTCATGAAATGTGATATTAATTGCTCATGACAGGCCGCACTAGCTTGGTCTTGGAGACTGCTTTAGTACTACTAACCGGTCCAAATTGACCTGAGGGAATATTAGCAGCACAAAATTCAGCTATTGGCACCCAGAAACAAGGTGGTGCTCAGATCATCCCTTACCTAAGCCTAAGGTGCCTCAACCACAGAATCTTTTCAGAATTGCAAAAATGTAATAAGGTAATAATCCTCTGTAGTCGGGTAAAAATATGACTTCATAGTTCTATAAATTAATGAGGCACGCGCCTGTTTTGTCGTTTAGATATGAGACACGCGACTAATCAGATGATCTAAGCGGGTCATGACAATTTTCTAATTTATGTGAGCGCACACGGGGGTCATCCTTGACCATCGCCGGGCTGTCAGTGCCGCCCAGTACCGCGATGCCGCCACTATGTGCTTCTTAGCATCGCGAAGGGTCAAGGGGATAGGCATGCGTATGCCTACTCGCGTAGGTTGGTATATATCTAATAGTAGCACACACAATTGATATGTTTTCAGGACAAGGACGAACTTGATACAATTTAGTTATGAAAAGTCAGGTAATTCTGCAGCAACTACGCATTGATATGACTCAACACACTCAAGGGAACACGCCAATGTTTGTTAGTGCGAATGTTGTGATATTTCCTCTTTCTGAAGGAAATAGATTTCCTTTCAAGATAAAGATATTTATTTTGTAACGACTTAAGTATCTAAGGTCATTGAATATTCGGACGTCAAACTTGATCTATGAATAATAAAGAAGTTATATTTTAGTACCGTATAGTCAACACAATTAGTTACTAAGAAAAGTCTAAATGTAGTAGCGACGAGGGCGGCATGGTGGTGTAGTCAATATCGCTAAGCATAATAACATGTGTTGCGCGGGTCGTCGGTCGCCTGGCGACGTCCACTCAAACAATAGCACATGCGGCATGCGACACATTGTACCCCTACGTCGCTTATGATCGCCTAGTAAACACACCACGCGTGTGGCGAAAATGAAAGTACTACAAACTAGCAAAAAAAACATTTGTAGGTAATAATAGCCTGAATTCAGTTTATTACATACATTATGCATGACAACATATTTTGAAACTAGCGTGAGTCGTGAGTTGACTCACCGCATCATATTAGTTTGGATTACAGACCTACGGACTACGGACTACGGAGTAGGTATTTCATTGAAACAATATGTTCTATTTAAGTATTAAGCACAAGAGGCAGCCACTCGCAATAACTCACAACCTTGGCGCGCGTCACTCGGATGCGTCCAAAAATGTCTGCTTTCTGCATCGCATTGTGCAAACGATAACTTTACGTAATACTCCTCATTTAATTCTGTGTACATTTATGCAACCACATGCTGTTCTGGCCAGCCTCATACAGTTATTAGCTCAATTCGATGTCCTGGCAGGCGCACTTAAGATCAAGGCCACAATTAAATACGTGCAGTCAAAATAATTACCTACATATCAGCACGATTACTCTTTAGTCTAAACGCAGAAGATATTTCCGGGTTTATTAGTTTCTGAAAGCTTCTGGTGGAATTTATACCAATTAGGTACCAATGCACACATTTTTTTATGCAAGTTACATAAAATATTTGCAACTTGGCATGATTTCAACTTAGATCATGCAGAAATCATTCTCAAAATTTTCCTACTAAACCATTTGGACTGTAGCAACATATTTACTTGAACATAATTTATTGCTCTTGCAAAAATAGTATGTGAATTGTGAGACTACTAATTGAACAAGCTAGCACTTAGCTAATTATAATGGGGTGGCTGTTAATTATTTAATAAAACAGTTATTAAATAGTGCTCATTAACGTTTCACTTTCTTTACGCAGCGACCACTGTACCTCGTTAGTGTTTACTAGGCTTCGCATGCACTCTTCGATGGTCTTGTTCTCCTGGTACTTGAAGCTGGATCTCCTAATTGCAACCTTCAATCATTTAATTTCAGCTATAAAAGAAGCAATACTTCATTAGTTGTGTTCATCATGTCAATTGTCAACCTAATATCCTTTCGATCACAAATGAAATCAATTTCAGTTTCGATTACATCCTCAGTCGTTGTTAGTATGTTGACTCTTAAAACCGGCTCTTGCAACATCCTGCGAGTCCCAAGGACTCTTAAAAAGTCATTTCATTGTATTCCTTTTTGTCTGCGAGGCAGGATACATGCAACACTGTATAGGTATAACTTACGTTTAACTGCATCTGGAATCTTTATCGGACTGGTCTCTCTACAACTGTGGTGTCGGGATCCAATTTTTTTGCTTTGAAGACGAACCGGCAAAACGTGTAACCGTCACATTGTTACAGGAGCTAAACGGGTTCTACATCCCGGAGATGACGTCGGTGGTGTGCAAGAGCGCGGCGGAGATGGTGCGCGTGATGCGCGCGGGCAACCGCAACCGCGCGTCCGGCCGCACCGACATGAACGAGCACTCGTCGCGCAGCCACGCCGTCTTCCTCGTCACCATCGAGACCGCGCACCGCAAGACCAACAGGATACGGTGAGCCTGAAGCACTAAGACCACTATAGAAACGGGTTTTGTCGACCGAAGAATAGACAGAATGACAGATTGTAGAAAGATTTCTACCGATTTAAGCATGGCGATGTTAAAAATGATGATAAGAAATGTTTCTGTTCTTCAGTCGACAAAAGTCTGCTACGCCTACGCCAAACACGGGTCGCCGCGTGCTGCAGAATAGAACGGGTTGGATAGAAATAATTTTGTCTATTCTTGGTAGAATAGAGATGGAATTGTTCATGCTACGCGTGCAGGAATATTAAGGCAGCAATGATTTAGAGTTTTAGACAATTTATATGCAATGGAGCCCCAAAAAAATTGTTAAAGGCGGCCTTATATAGAAACTGATTGTTACTATTTAATGTATCTGTCGTTTTAATGGAGAGCTCATTATTAGGCAACCTGCAACAGAATTCCAAACATAAACAATTTAACCATTTAATTTCCGATTGTAGCGGGAGTTGACGTTCACCTCACGATTGCGGCCGATGTTGCGATTTCTAGAACATTTTGGCAGCTGTTATTTACTCACGTAAATTGAATTCTCTAAAAAAGCCTTTGATACAAAAAGTTTCCGATAGTAGTTAAATTCAACCAATGGCGTCTTCTTTGATCCAACTGAAAATAAAACAAGTTCTCATTGTTATCTTCTACTGAACGAGAACTATTTGCTAACTAGCTACCATCTAAAAGTATGTCGATGATATTGAAAGAATCAATATGAGCGATAATAAAAAGGAGTTTATTATAAACAAAGCATCGGACAGAATAGGAGCAGAGTGCACACTCCGTGTGACGTCAGAGCGCCCTTATTAACGTAGAATATGGCACACACGGTTACGTCACACCAAACACTAATATAAAAGTGTGACCTAGACCTAAAGAAAGGGAGGAGCATTTGCAAAGCTGCATATTGAACAAGACAAATGGCTCCAAGATGTGGGTGGCGTGGACAAACCTATGGAGTACTATTACTATAGAGATATAATAAATATAATACTATAGAGAGACAACAAGTTTGATCAACGTTTTCTGATCACGGCTGTTCACTGTGAGGGGTCTGTTTAGGAGGCCCAAGTAGAGCGATGAACTCACTCGTCTCGGCCCGCCCAAAAATACAATGAACCTTTCTAGACTAAAATATTGATTCAACAGCAGTTATTGCCGCACTAATTATGAAGTCTAGCGTGTGAAGGATGAGTACAGACCAGTAATTTATAGCTAAATTAGTTTAGTCATCCGATGTACGTGGAACAACGACCCTCCTTTGTTCAGAAGGAAAACAAACACGTTCAATAGTATGAAAACTTACAATTTGAAAAGTTTGTGGGCGCCCCGCCTAACCTTCTAGGTAAACAAACATACTAGGTATTAGGTATATCGATTGATTTTATTAGGGAGAAAGCTAGACGCTTTCATACAAATGCTATAAAAATATTATTTTTGTCTGGAACTGTAGAACGTCTGCGTAATGTCTACAGAAAGAAATCGAATCAATTTCGGGCATCGTAAAAACCAAATTCGGAGAGAAAAGCTTCGGCTTATTGAAATCCGCTTCTGGAAGCACTTATGAGGACGTTGCCTTATTCGCAGTGATTTGTAATCCCAACGGATTTTCAGGAATTATTCAAGTGGATGGATCGTTTATACAATTCAACCCAATGTTGAACATAAAAATTATAATTATTATGTAGGCTGTATTCGTGACCAAATGAACATGATTGTCCACGCGAGTGGGAGTCGGGAGTCGGACCACTTTAGTGATGATGCGACTGCTCCCAACTAAATATTACGTGTTCAACCTTCAGTTACTACACACTACTGGACAGGACTGACTAACAAGTTCTAGGAATAAAGGAATATTAGTTAGTGTCGTTTAGAATTTTGATAGAGGTTTACGTTTTTGGAAGTGAGTTAACGTTTAGACATGAACTATTCGTGGATAGATGAATGGAGCGACGATGAAGATCTTAACTTCAGGTAAGATCGCAATAACTTGACAGTTCAAACCTGCAGGTTGTTTATTTCATAGTTGCCTTGTTATAAATAAGTAATTGATTAACTGTAACATATTCACATAGGGCTCCCTGAATGCACGAAGCAGAAATTATGTAAATGTTCTGAAATTGATTCGGTAACAAGCCCATCCCTGCCGCTCCCTGCTCTTTCAGACTCGTTCCTCACGAATGGTACCCGCGCGTGATGTTTTGCCGACTCGTAAATATGGCCAGTAATGCGTTCGGTTGTAAACGCTAATGTATTCACGACGGGGAAGTCACGACACGCCACGTGCGCGCCGTGGAAAAACTTAATACTATCGTCAATCAAACACTGCGCTTGCGCTGCCTCCTATGCATGCCCGCTAAGTGCGTGTCATACAGATAGGAGCAGAAGGTTCGCTGAAGACATTGCGCGAGGACCAGCTCATTTAGCTGGTAGACGTTGATGCTTGGTACCTGTTTGACGGGCTTAGCTTCAAAACTAAATGCTAAATGGGATTAGCGCAGGCGTGTCTGAAGCTGGACCCGTGTCATCAGCGACCGCAGCGTGCACCACTGTTTACTGTTACGAGTGAGTTCTTTATCGCGCATTTTCACACTGAGCCTTCTGTAAGTTGTCCTGACGTGTCATGCGCGTCGAATACGCACGCGTGCCTTACATAACCTAACAATGATGTTTGCAGCGCCACAACGCGAACAATGCAACAATACAAGGCTGCAGTAGTTCACAGAAGTATTCATTCAGCTTCAGTACGGAGAAATTATAATGGAAACGAGACGACCTTTCAGAAATAGTTCACATTCTCAGCTCTAATTGTTGATCAGAAACTTCCCTCTTTGGTTTACCATATTGGCGGTCATCCAAATGATACTACCCCAGTTTGGAGAAGTGAAAACAATTTATTGGAATACCCTCTGAGAAAAGTTGTAAAACTTGACAATAATAGGCTTACCGAAGAATGGAGGAACTTGACTACACGAAACAAATATCATTTTACAAGTGGGGAAAACTGTTTGTCCATGCATGGAGTTATATGGTTAGACGGAATTGATTGTTGAAATATTGTAATAGAAACTTGAAGTGAAACGGAAACGTTGTGCATTAGGCAATAGTGTGCACGTCAGTACACACACGGCGTGTTGCTGAATAGCGCGGTGAAGCCTAATGACTACCAGCGGATTAACCCCGTTTGCACTGAAACGCGCTGAAACGTGCGCCGCGTACCAGGACACCAGTCGCCAGCGGAGGTGGCATTCGAGAACTAGTCCATATCATAAATCAATCTAGTTTGTATATAATCGCTGGAGGGTGAAGCGGAGTTTCGAATAGTTCTGAAAAACTTACTGATAGGCACAATGTAAGCAACTCTGTCAATTACTTTATTTATTTAGTGCTGGATTACACAAGGGTTATTTCAATTGACTTTTACGTGTTGCGCGGCAAGACGCCGAGTGAATTCTCCCCCTGCTCAGTGCTCAGCGTGGGACAGATAACACAAGGTTACCGATAAGAAGGCATTACTGAACGGATTCTCAGTATGTACGGTTTCTATCGATGTTATTACTAATCTCTGTTATAATTCCTGTTGTTTATCGTTCTCTTTGCGATAAATGCTCAATTCAATATGATTATGTGCTCGCGCACGTGTTTGTTAATAGCTTATGTGGTAATCATTTATAATAGCCTAGATAATTCAACATATACTGGGTAAATGTTAGGTGGATTTAGATTCAATGGATTGATCAAGAGCATTGCATAAGCTGCGTGTGTGCTCGCGCCCCTGTATAATGAAATGTCAGAAAGCCCTACTTTTCAAAACGACGGACGATTTATTTTCTCATTATCCTGCCTGTATCTTTGGGTCGTTCGTGATATCGTGACAGCGTCTCAACATCTATTAAAGTTACCCTCCTTTATGGCTGTATAGCAGCAGAACATTCACAAACAAACAACATTCGATCAATACCGGCTTATAATTGCCAATATTGAGTGTCATTCCTGTGTGGCGGGCGGCGCGTCGGCGGCCGTGCGTCACGTGCTCTTTACTTATGAACCCCTGGTACCTACGGCGTCTGCCATGAATGGAGATGTCGACTTAGCTGCAGATGACTAACTCTTTCACAAAGTGCACTGAGTCACTGAACCCGCTCCTAAAACGTGCGAGATGATCTAATTTCAATTTATTGTGCTGGCTGGTAATAAAACCTTTGTTGGATCAGTATTGTTTCGATGCAGCTTGATCACAACCTACTGCTGACTGTAACTATGTCGTCTTGATTGAAACACAAAAAAACTTTCCGGTCGTATAAGATAAGCATCTTATCTCCAAGTCTTGCAGTGCCTATCGATGTTGTGGAGATTTATCTTTTATAGTCGATTGTTGAAGTATTTTCCTAACAATATATTCACACTCCATTTCGCCAAATGTTATCGCATCGATAAGGTGTTGATTACATTTTAATAGGTTATATCGTTCGAGTGGTTTCAAACTAGATTTTGTTGTTCTTTATTAGTCAAACATGTTACTAAGTATGTTCGCTTTTGCTATATACTCTACATGCTCATTGTTTACACATTGAAAGTATAAGGTTGATGTGTAAAAAGCGCAATGATTATATTTCGCAATAACTTCAATGTTAGTTGGCGAGTATTGTCGAGAATGTAGGCATAAGTGGTAGGGGTAAGAGGAAGGAAGGCCACATTTTACGTTAGAACAGAAGGCCCAGTCTTTACAACACGGGCTTGTAACTCGCGCAAAATGCGCCCTTGATATTTAATTAAAATACGCCAGTCTTTAACCAAACAATCCAAGATGACAAATGCTTTAGGTAGAACCACTTGGTTTGTTAAGTGTTAGTTTATATTCTTTAGTCATAGTTTGGAGCAGACCTTCTGTGTGTGTGGTGTGTGGTGCGTACCGTGAAGGCTGGTGGTTTTTCACGGCGCTTCAGGCCGTCGCCACCACGAACGGCGGTGGTGGGTGCGCACGCGTCGGCACGTTATGATTTATAACCTTGTTTTATTCGATACACTGCACATTGGGAGCGCATGTTTTGTCGTTCAATCAAATAAAGTTTCACTAATTATTATCACCAGGGTTTTTTGGGATTTGTTTTGCGTCCTGAGCGCCTAACATGCGCGCCGCGACAAAATTTTGTCGACGCTTTTATCGTACATTTGTCTCGTATTCGCACGAGTAAGAGCGAGACAAAACAGTCGACAAATTTTGTCGCGGCGCGCATGTTAGCCCTGTGGACGCATTGCGCTTATAACAGCGAATCGCGCAGACACAACTCTAGATTGCGTCAACATTTTAATCTAATCTTAATTTTGGTCAGGAAAAAGGGAAAAAGTCATGCGCAATTATTTCGTAATTTAGTTTCAATTACCAAAACATCATTTAATGAAATAAAATAAAAGTAATTATTTCATAATGTGTATTTAAATAATATAATTAGAGATTAAACGAACTTACCTGTACGTGAAGTTCAATCCTAATTATATAAAGTGATTCGTTCGAAGAGATTAGCATTTAACACTTGTAGTTTCACACTTGGTGTCGCCACTTATGCATTGAAGTTGAGGGTATATAAAAAAAAAATATATACAAAATGAAATGTCACTTGCTTTCTCGTTACCGCGCTGCTGTCTTTGACTCATTTAGTTTAGAGATACCTATTTTATCACATTCTACATGCTTGTGGGTTATTTATGGGGAGGGAGGGATGCTAATCTCTTCGAACGAATCACTTTATATAATTAGGATTGAACTTCACGTACAGGTAAGTTCGTTTAATCTCTAATTATATTCGTGATTCGTTCTCGAGATTAGCATTTAACACTTGTAGATATTGAGAGAAATTTGTGGAATGTGATATGAAATAATGTAAGTACACAGGTTCTGACATTATTTATTAATTAATAATCAAATGATCGTAACTTAAACAAAACAGATAATTAAGGTACTTATTATTATTGGTTTTCTCTGTAATTACGAATTATACTTCTTGCAAACGAATCGTTACACTGGTTTGTTATGTACCTATTGTAGAATCTAGCAAAAATATCTGAACCATTAGACCAACCCGCGGTCTTTCTTATTATATCTAGACTAACTCCCATTTTATGTGCCATAGACGTAGCTGCATGCCGCGTACTATGTGCAGTAAAAATGGAAACATCAATGCCGCTATCCCTCAGTACGTTCTTAATCCAACGACCTAAAGTTTGTGTCGTGACTGCTCTGTATGGACGTCTAAAACTAATAAATAGGGTATCAACACTGCCACGTAGTTTACTAGTAGCGCCTAAATAATCTGTAAGTGTTTTTGCCGGACAGACCTGTGGTCTCTCTTGAAAGAAAGGGAGTACGAGTAAGGGTTGAGTTACTCCCGCACGTGAAGTTTTGATCAAGTCAGGGATTTTTATAACTATTTCATTCTCGTTAACCTGGATATTATTGATTTTAATGATTGAATAAGTCTGTAATCTATGTGCGGTTACTAATGCTAACAACGTTAAAAGTTTCTTAGTTATCATTTTTAAAGTAATATTTTGATTAGGATAAAGATTACCTAAAAAGTTTAACACTATCGACGCGTCCCAGGTTAAATTGTATCTGGGTAGCGAAGGTCTTAATCTAAAGGTTCCTTTAATAAACCGTTTGACACGATCATCATTTGATATCTCACTACCTAATATAAGTGCTAATGCTGATCTACAGCTGTTTATCGTCCCATACTGAGCGCCACTATTAAACTGGTCGGTTAAAAAATTAATAACGTTCGGGATTGATGTTTCGTAAACATTTAAGTGATTTATGGAACAAAATCTAAACCATTTTTTCAGGCAGGTATCATATTGTTGAACTGTATTGTTCGCTAGAGAAGCAATCATAATATCTATTGCCGTGTTCGAAACACCCTTTCCACTCAGCGACGTCCGGACAACACTCCTGCAACCAGGGTAAGCTGTTGATGGAGGTTGCGTTTGCTGGAATGGGACAAAATGAGATTTTTAGAAGGTTGGAAAATTATTGGCTGGGATTTGAGTAATTGTTGAAATAGGGGATACCAAGCCTGTGTAGGCCACTGCGGCACTACTAATATACCTGTGGCTTTATCACTCATGATTTTCTTTAACGTTTTGAGGATGACTGAGAATGGTGGGAATCCGTAAAAATAGAAATTTGACCACGATATGGTAAACGCATTAATACAGTATGCATCCGGGTCCCTGTGCCAAGATATGTACTTGGTGCATTTTCTATTTAACCTGCTTGCAAAAATATCGATATCGGGTTCCCCAAAATTTTTAACGATGTTTCGAAATGCGTAGTCGGCTAATTCCCATTCGATATCCGCATGATTGCGCCTCGATTCCGCATCAGCGACGACGTTGTCGCATGACCGAATGTATGAGGCAAATACATGTATCTGCCTGACCTCGCACCATTGCCATAACATTTTTGTAACTTGGGTTAGGTGAGGGAACTGCACGCCACCCATGCGGTTGATGTAGGAGATCGCAGTTGTATTGTCTACCCGGAGGAGGATTTGACAACAGCGCATATTTGTTGCAAATGTTTTTAAACCAAAAAATGCTGCAAGAATTTCGAGATAATTTATGTGATGCGATCTTTCCTCACAACTCCAAGGCCCGCTTGCAGTGTCCTCCCCGCACGCCGCGCCCCATCCCGTTGTTGAGGAGTCCGTAAAAATTTCAAGGCAGTATCCCTCTTCTTTAATTTTATTTATGGGGTTCCTAATAGCTTTATGCCACCAATGTAAATCTTCTTGTAACGTTTCTGGTAACGACATATATTTATCGAAATCTAAATTATTTTCTAATAAATTTAAAAATTTGCATCTTTCGAAACTCTTAGTATAGAGCCACCCATATTCTACTGCAGGACAAGAAGATGTAAGTAGGCCGATAAGTTTAGCGAATTCTCTAATTTTACATCTCTTTTTAGTAAAGAACGTTTCAATTGCTTTTTTAACTCTTTCGATTTTTTCTAGGGGAAGACTGACTTGTAGTTTTTCGGAGTTTATTACATAGCCTAAAAATTGAGAGGATCTTTTTGGTATTAAAGAACTTTTTTCTTTATTTATAACAAACCCAAGAGCTGTCAATAGAGCTTGAAAATACCAAATATTATTAAGACACTCCTGGTATGAATCGCCGATTAAGAAAAGATCATCTAAATAGATAGTTGATAGGAAGCCGCAAGATCTCAAGAGTTTGACTATAGGCTTCATTATCTTCGTAAATACGAACGGTGCTGTACTTAAACCGAACGGTAGGACGTTGAATTCATAAAGTTGATCATTCCAAATAAATCTTAAATATTTCCTTGATCTGTCACCGATTTTAACAAAAAAATAAGCATCTTTTATGTCTATCGTGCTCATGTAACAATTTTTTGTTACGAGTTTTATAGCAGTTCGGAAATCTTCTAGTTTGAAGTGGGCAGTATTTATGAATTTATTAAGTTGTTTCAGATTTAATATGAATCTCATCTTGCCATTCGGTTTACGTATTAAGAAAGTGCTTGAGATGAATTGGTTTTTGCAAGGTTTGCATTTAGATATAGCCCCAATTACTAAAAGGTTGTTAATTGCCTCCTCATAATTTAAAAGTTCTGCCCTAGAGCGTTTTGGGTTCGAAGGGGGATTGCTCTGAAAAACTGGTTTAGAGAAGGGTATCTCATAGCCTTGTATCCATGAAAGTACAGTGGGGTCGCTGGTGATCTGTGACCACCTATGGTAAAACAGGGACAATCTACCTGCATAATTTACCGTGTCTATCGGCGTGGTCGCGTGGTGTTCTGTCGAGAGCGCCTCGACGAGGTTTCTCGCTGACTCCTTTGTCGAGCAGACTCCCGTGCCTTCGGAGTCTTCTGAGAGTTGCGCGTCGCCATCGCCGGGGCTCGCTTCCAGTTTAAATACTGGTTTCCGGGTTTTTGCGGCTTTGCATTAGCAGGCCTTGAAAAGGTGTTGTTCGTAGCCTTTAGTTCTGCACCTTGTTTATTTATTGCTTTAGCCGACCGTATCGTGTCGGCGAGATCTTTCCCGAAGAGAAGTTTATCGACTTTTGTCGAGATCAACTGGTCTTTCATCTCTTTTTTGAGGGATGCCAGGATTATTGTTCTTCTGGTTAAAGAGTTACTATATTGTAAATCACAAGCCATGCGGGTCGCGTCCATACACATTTTCAGTAACTCGGAGTTTTTATCCTTTTGGTTCAGCATATGTGTGAGAGCTTCACCTAAACAAGCAATAATACTGCCTATTTGTTTTTGCTTGGCCTCGATAGAGCTTAGTTTTTTATTAAGCAGTTCTGATACCGCTGCTTTTATTTCCAGGTTTGTAGCTGGTGCGTCAATAAGTGTGCAGTTGCTAGGAATTAGATATCTTTCCCGTAATTCCTTCTTCAGCTCCTTACTTAAACCGTTGCAGGCCAAATGTTCCAGGCGAGCAGCTAGATCCTTTTGAATCTCTTTGCCGAGATTACTATTTGTACTCGGGTCTACCCCCAAAATTTCCAGTATATCATCAGGCAACTCTGTAAGCTCTTCAGGTGGTGCTGTTGTATTATTCCCGGGCTGTTCATTGAGCAACTGCGAGGAGGGGTCTGGCTGTGGGTCTTCGACTACTTGGGTATCAACGTTTGCAGCTAGCGAAGTTGTTTGTGGATGATCATCAATCATATCACGAAGTAAGTCTTCGACATTGTTTACATCGCCTGAAAGACGAGTAAGTATCATACTAGTTGTTTAAGATAAAAATAAAAACTTAATAAATGCATTAAGTAGCATTTAACGGTTTATTTCTGTTAATAAATAATAATCCTAAGAAAATAATGCAATCATGTTTGGTAACGTTATTCGAGGGTTAAGCCTAGTAGGTATGTAACCGGGCTTAAGTAAGATTGCTGTGTAATTCAGACGATGCTATATTTATTATAATAACGGGTATGCCTATACGGAGCTTTATTGCTGCGTAAAGAAGTAAATAATAATTCTTTTTAGAAATCGCACTAGCAACCCTTAGGGTTGGCCACGTTACCATGTATGGGCTATGTCCAGTAACAGGCTGCATTAGTAGTATGATAAATAAGTAACATACACATTACACAAGCAACCCTTAAGGTTGGTCACGTTACCACGAACGGGCTATGCCTAGTAACTGACTGTATGTACAGTAGTAGGTACCTATACTAGGTGTACTCCTGCACTAGCAACCCTTTGGGTTGGTCACGTTATCATGAACGGGCTGCGCCCGATAACAGACTGCATGTTAGTAGTACATTCGTTATATACTTGCACAAGAAACCCTTTGGGTTTGTCACGTTGCCATGTATGGGTGGAGCGGGCGCCCAGCAACAGACTGCATAACGATAGTACATATATAGGAATTATTGACACTGAGCGACCCTGCAGGTCGGTCTCACTATCATGATGGGAGTTACCCAATAGCGGACTGTCTGGATCCCACATTGAAAGTTAGCTTATTTTAAACTTTATTAAAAAACGAAACCCGATAAATGTAATGTGTGGGTAAACGTGACTATTACTTATATTCGTTAGTAAAATCTACCTATATTAAATCCGTAAGAATCGGAAATTTGGGCGTACCTTGCTGGTTTTGCGACGTCGGTGATGAATCTCGTGAAGATGAGGAAGATGATGACTCCAATATTCTTGAGCGCCTAGCTGGTTTACGCCTAATTTCACTTTTTAATTTTTTAATTTCGCGAAAAAGAACTTCTATATCATCGCCTTTGCGTTTAGGCATCTTTAAAACGAATTTAATAGTTAATATTTAATATTACTTAAAAAAAAATTGAAAATACTACGAAATTTTAGCAAGTTGTGTTAAGTGGCGGAGCACTGTAATGTGAATGAAATGGGTCAAAGACAGCAGCGCGGTAACGAGAAAGCAAGTGACATTTCATTTTGTATATATTTTTTTTTTATATACCCTCAACTTCAATGCATAAGTGGCGACACCAAGTGTGAAACTACAAGTGTTAAATGCTAATCTCGAGAACGAATCACGAATATAATTATACTTAAAACGCATCATAAAGATTATTCGAACTCCTTATCGCTAGACAAACGATACAAGTCCGGCGCACGCCTCACTCATCAGTTATCAATATAATCGGTACAAATATTGATGTTTCTACAATTACCGCAATTATTGGGCAGCTAACGAGCCAAGGACGGATTTCATATCTTTGTACATAATGCGGAGGTGTAGATTACTCGCTAGTACAATGCTTTGTGAAAACAATGGTCTATTTCGAACAAGAGTTAAGTATGTCTGTAGTAAGAGTAATATAATAAAGTTCCATCATTTTCCTACGTCGATGCAACTCAATGACTACCTATCTTCATATTCGTGGACTGACAACACTGTACCCCCTTGTTTAGCATAATCGCATTCGCAACCCCAACACTAGTAAATAAAGCTATGAACACAACACACCATGTGTGTTTGACATGGGGGTAGTGCCCTCGCAGTGTAATCAATCAATCAGCCTCAGACTGTTAAGGCAGTGACCTCGCATGGCACCCACGGGTCGCAGGCGCTCCATCGGCAGCTGACAGCTAGTAGCTACCTGCTGTGTGAGTGTCAGAACAAAAAACAGATTTGTTGGTGTACCTACGTGGCGAATAATGACATGGCATGGAAGGCCTACCAACACGTGTATTAGATGTTTTACTTTATTAATATGGACATTGTCATGTACCTACTGGCAGTTTAATTTTATTTAAATATAGTGCTGCCAATTAACTCGTATCAGTTTGCATTTACCAGTCATAAATTATACCTACGTTAGTAAAATCTATTCGCATTTCGCATAAATATATTTTTAACACCTGTCACGGCTAAAAGTAAATACCTAACCTAGGGTTGTCAGAAGGCCGGGAATTCCGGGAGAGTCCCGGAATTTTGCGTCTGGTCCCGTGTCAAAACTTGCACCCATTGCCCCCCAACTCCGCTCATAACCCAAAGCAGGGAATTGGATAAGCCTGTGTCTGGCAATGGCAACCCTAGCTGACCGCGGTACAATACAATATTTATCGAACAAGGTCCTATTTGTCTGACAACAAACATCGCACGAGCTTGTCATTTGCATAGTTCTGTAATTGTGTACTTACGAGCACATAGAAATGTAAACATTACGACGTTTCCTCCACAATCGAGTTATGTAACACTATTACACAATATTGTGGGTTTCGGCAGACGAGCTGTCGCTGAACGAGTATCAATAGGTCAATTATTATCGGTATCTATAGTTCAGCAGGCTTCTGTTTAGTTCGCACGAGGTGACGCTTAGGTGACGAGATAAATAGACGCTACATAGTACGTGCATTCGCTAAGCAATATCTTTGTCTCTGTCTAGTGCAAGTGCAAGACAGAGACGGGAACAGACGGAGCTTAGCCAAAGCTCGTGCTAACGTAATGTTTATTTATCTCGGCCTTAGTACGCGTCACCGCTGGCCTAAGAAATTTTAGATACCATCAACAGGCTTTTAGGTCGTGCCGTCGAGCTCGCTGAAAAGTTGACTCACAGTCGCAGCTAATGACGGGCTCACCCCTATCTTTACACAAAGCAACTCTATTTACTTTTTACTCTCCTGGTACTAGATTTGCATTTAGTAACCCTAGCTTAATTTAAGAGAGATAGGGCACAGCAGGATATCTTGCTCTAATCTGGAGCAGCCTGACTGAGGAAGTACTTCCACCTTACAGAATAACACAACCACATCCAAATAACACTACTCTTTGGTAGTGTTGTGTTCCTGTGGTGAGTAAGGTCGCCAGCGCTCCTGAAGATGCGCTATATCGACAGTGAGATCTGCACTTGTCCCTTCAGCTGTCGGCACAACGAATCCTCATTTTAAAGGTTCGGTGCATGTAATACTCAGTGTTGTAAGCGTTTCGTAGGCTATTTATCCGCCTACCATCAAGCGGGCCGTGTGCCTGATTGCCACCATCGTTGTATAAAAAAAAACCGGCCAAGTGCGAGTCGTACTCGCGCACCGAGGGTTCCGTATCATTTTTGGACGTATAAAAGTGAAAAAAACTGGACCGCATAACTAAGTTTGGTGTGAAGGAATTTTGATGATTTCTAAAAAACTGTGGTAGTTACGAACATCGTTTTATTTTTGGTGCAATATTTGGGTCAATTCCTATCAACTCTTAATTATTTCAGATTTTTCGCTCCGCAAACTTCGGAGATAAGGGGGGGGGGGATGGTATTTTTTCAGATTTTTTTTATCATTTATGTCAAAAACTATAAGGCATAAAATAAAATAAAAATCTATTTTGTAATGTGCAAATCAAGCCCGTTCATATGATTTGTCACTTGACCTAGTTCTAGTTACCCCACTTTAAAATTTCGGACCCCCACTCCGGCCCCTTTTGCAATGAAAATAAAAATATTTTTTGACTTTTATTTGCAATAAAGTTGAGCAAGCGTTCTTTATAGCTGTTCCAAATTTCATGTCGATAGCATTAGTAGTTTCTGAAATAACCAGCTGTGACAGACAGACAGACAGACGGACGAAGTCGCACCATAAGGGTTCCTATTTTACCATTTTGGTACGGAACCCTAAAAATTAAGCTGAACCGTCAAGCTTGGCAGTAAGACTGATGCCAAACAACCCTGTCACATTTCAGGCACTTTCAGGAATACCAATGAGCGTTTCTAGTGCGTTTCCTAACATAGTTGCTATCTGCGCAACAGTTTTTCCAGCTGTTTACGTCGTCATATTAATAAATAATGAATCTCTTTGAACTAAGCTGGAAAGCTTATCAGTTAATGACCTCGATACACGTTTATGATTCAGGTAGCGATTACACTCCGGTTTGCATAATGTATATTTTACTCATTAGGTTGGAAAACAGGCATTAAAAGGATTATGGAAAAGATGAATTATCTAGGAATTAACTACTAGATAAATAGAAATTATTGCGCCGATCCTGAATATTAAAGATAGAGGCTGAAGGAATCAATGGCCCCGTACATGAAATTGAGGGATGAAAAAAAAAATTGCGTGCACTCCTTCATGTGGGTATCGTTTGATAGGTAAGGAAAATAATACTTATATTTGCTATCGGAAAACTGAAATATATTTTGCTACGGAACCCTCCACTGTGGGTGATCCTGATCAGACATGCTCTTGTCACGTTTATTATTTTGTCAATTATTCATTTTTACTTGTCACTCGTGTTGAGTGTGACAGAATAGGGTATTTTTGATTATTCAAAATGTTGCCAACTGTTAATCGGAAGTCGTAGTAATTTTTGCTCATTAAACTTGTCATTAAAATCAATCAAAATACGGTTTAATCTATAAATTAAATCTATAGAAATACTGTTTAATTATCTACAAATATTTTTGATCTTGGGGCTGTGCTTTTGGCTGTGCCTGTGAACCTATGGCTGTACTTTTTGTTGTGCCTTTTGGTTTCACCTGTGGCTGTGCCTGTGTTTACAGTTTT
This sequence comes from Thalpophila matura, assembly GCA_948465475.1. Classification (NCBI taxonomy): domain Eukaryota; kingdom Metazoa; phylum Arthropoda; class Insecta; order Lepidoptera; family Noctuidae; genus Thalpophila; species Thalpophila matura. The sequence continues at coordinate 251,238 of OX419194.1, forward strand.
CTGTCACCACATGTTCTTTTTTATATCAAGAATCTTATAGCTGTGTACTAAATAAATCTTTCTAGAATTTTTGTTAACCATTGTAATTAATCATACATCATAAAATCATTAAGTTATGAACAAGTGTTCTTTTAGCGTTGTTTGGTACACTGTATAAAAGGAGACGGAATCGTACGATGTGATTCATTCTGTGTCCGGCCGCCATAGTGAGCAGAGCTCCGTAATATTGTTATAAAAGATAAGTATTGGTATTATTATGTAATAATCGTAGAAAATGCTTGTCTATATATATGTATTATGGTTGTTAATCTGAATATTTTATTATTATTATATATAACCTGTATACATATATACCTAAAATAGTTTATATAAGCCTGGAAGTATTACTTTCTTATAACATTGCCTAAAATTTATAAATATATCGCCTGTACATAACATTCATAATATACATAATAACATACATAACATACATAATATACATAACATTCATAATATTCATAATATACATAACAATCATAATATACATAATATACATAACATTCATAATATATACATAATATACCTACATATTATATTTTGAACATAATTTATACTTAATCCTATCAATCAATACATAGTTAATATTCATATATTTATATTAGATTTTGAATATATAATTATTAAAGTAAAATAAATCGTATCACCTTTATTCTAATCTTTTAATCTTTGACTTTTTACCAATCGTTTCTACGAGGTGCCACTTGAGTTAAGTACAGTGTTATTATTCTCTAAAATTATTTTAATTTAATATCTTTATATCTGTGTTGCTATATTGCTATGCTTTGTGTATCCTCATTTTATAATTGCTAATTTAAATGAAAATGATTGTCCAAATGATCTAGTTATATTAAGTAGGAATATTGTTTTTCTACCTACATGTTTTACAATGGTTATGACTAAATTTAATTTGTGTATATCATGATGAAAACAATATGTATAAAATAAACCATGGAGTTTCTTGCTCATTCTTCTCCATCGGTAATTTCTTTTGGAATGAGCAACTAGTTTTTCGAGTCACAAAAATAAAAGTCTAGTCTTGCCTAATTGTGTTATTTTATAATAAAATCCCTTTTGTGTTGGACACCTACCTACACATATTCATAAATACTTGATAAATCACAAATAATCTCTAACATATATCTATAACAATGTACTCACCAATATAATCTTCTGACAAGTGCAAGTAAATATTGTAACAATTCCATTGCGACACACATGCATGGCGTGTGGTTTAATAATTGCTACACGCTTGCGTCCAAAAAACAATAAAAACTTGTGCTCGCTCGCTAATACCTAGCCCTCTCTGTAGTACAGTGGTTCCCAACCAGTGTTCCGCGGACCAGGGCCACCAGTAGTCCGCGAGAACTAAATTAAAATCCGCGAAACAAAGTTATATCCCACGGCAGCGCGACGCTCGCCGAACTTTTATTTTGAACTTTAGGATCCGCACACGGAACGAAAAAGACATAGTGGTCCCTGGTCAAAAATGATTGGGAACCACTGCTATAGTAAGTAGGTATAGCAGATTATGATCTAATAAATAATTCCAGTTTTTGCGCGTTCAGGATGTAGCGCGTATGTAAAGCAGTAAGTTCATTGAATATGTCACGGATAGTGTGAGACAGCGTGGGTCTGTTCACACCTGCCTTGTTTCGTTACCTACTACCGCCTTGTCTGACCACCCGCTTCATAGTGGGCGCATTTTGACAAGCACCGCGCCATAATGAGGCAGAGATGGAAGCCGTGCCATGCGCGAAATAGTTGTCGTAGGTACACTCGACGTCATTGACGGTCGACCACTTTTCACCCTTATTACTAAGAACATAAGGGTGAAAAGTGGTCGACCGTCAATGACGTCGAGTGTACTTAGTTACCTACTCCATAGCGCACATACCAAATGAAATACATAATCTGTGCATTGCACTCAGATATCTGCCGTTAAGTAAGTCTAGGTTTCCTGATAGCTAAGGGCAGTGTGGTCACAGCAAATGAAAAGGGTGCCTACTCCTTGCGCGCACCAATCAGTTGACCGACCATCATCGCTTGTCCGAATCGGTGAAACTCTTCACTGCTATCTCTAACTCTAAGGTGAGGTTTGTTGAAGGTCTATCTGTTGTAATTTGCGCAGACCGGTGCTTCTTCTTCAGCATTGCCTGTTCAGTGTTTTGCGCGCACAATGTGACGCAAGCGCAGTGTACTCGTGCTCGTGAACTCTAGGTACACTAATTGCACGTATTAATCAATCATTTTTTGATAACCTTCAATTAAGATTATTACTAAAGTAGTAAAACTTGTAGTCGTAACGTTTTATACTACATAAGATAACATCTGTAGATATGCACAACTGCGTACCTAGCTTATTAAATTTGTTCATAGCAGTAACAACATCAATGCTGTTGCCATGGCGTCGGTAGTGTGAGCACCGTCCTTCACAATCAGAGAGATCAACAAAAAATTTACTAAAACAAAAACGTTGTCTTAGGTCATATTGAAGCACGATCGTGATCGCTTCCAATGCTGTTTCCCGCTAGGTTAGATCGCGCACCGAACGCAGCGTGTAGCTAACTTAGTTCTCTTGTAGCCGTGGAAATTAATTCGATACTTATTCAGAATTAATTCCGGCACTGATTAAATCATCGCAGTAGAAAACGCAAAATTTCCCGAATTAAATAATACTGTAACAAATATTTCGCAACACAAAGCAGTGCGCACCTATGAACAAAACAACATTAATCATTATATAGCATACACTATACTTTATAGTATAGCGCACCATACAAAACCAATACTATATAGTATAGCACAGTGTGAACGTGTCCATAACATAACAATGTATGGTGCGCGATATTGTTGTGCTATACATATAATATGCTATAATGCTACCTATATAGTATAGCGTAGTCTGAAGACAGCTTAATCCTCGATGAGTCGTACTTGACCGATATCCAGCAGTACACTCAGTGGAGTAGTTTCGATAGTCTTTAGTATCTACTTCAATATTTACGTTAATATTACGCTAAACATACAAACATTACAGACCGGCGCGTGCGCATGAGAAGTCTTTTTATTTACGTTACTTATAAAAAACGTCGTGAACTGTGGCAGATGGTACATCTTTTGAGGAAAAACATCGACAAACTTATATGAATAAAATAGCGTGTGTAGGTACCTAATGTTAAGTTTTTTGTTGAAGTCAGTATAATTTACATGCTGCAAATAGCAATGACAGATATGATTATATAAATATATTAATAATTCATTAGTACCATTTTATTATTGCAATAAATCATTTTTGTTTTTGTGTGCTCTATTAATATTTATACTTTATTTATTAAATACATTGTGATTTATGATAAAATTATATTATCGTTCAATAATTCGTATGGCACACAATCAAAAACCTCACATTTAGTTATTTTCTAATAACAAAGGGTGTCTATTTTTAAAGAAAGAAAGAAATTATAAGTTTATTTTACTCTCACACATCAACATAAAAAGAGACAAAGAAGATAAAAAGTAAACAAAAAAGAACAAAAAATAAAATGAAATTAATTATTGAATAATAAAAATGTTGAGAGACAGTGGAAGAATAAAATAATAAAGATGTTGACTAAAGTTGGTATTTAGCAACATTGTTATTGTTTTTACAGGAGAGTTTTCGCAGGTCTCCACAAGGTCAAGGTCTTTTAAATAGTTCCGATTTGTGCTAGAACTTGGTTTTCAAACTTTTAATGACCTCCAACGAAATTCACTCCTGCCGTTCATATAACGTTAGCACACTGTTCTTATAAGTGAGTCATCCAGTACAAAGAGGCAAATTATTGTCAATCGTCGATTCACACAAAAGGTATTAAACCAGGCGCCATGTGCCAACACACTGGGACAGCTACCTATGTAATTGTGACAGAATGTTTAGTGTAATGAATTTACTATGGATTTTTTTATTTAATTTTTTATTATGGAATTAACTTCGTTTCGCGGACCTTCATTTTGTTCTCGTGGACCCTAATTTAGTTCTCGCGGACCCCCGGTTGGGAAGCACTGTTTTAGATCCAGTATTAATTTTCATCCGTTCTGATAACCATAGAGGTAATATTTAGCAAATGTATACAGGATAAAATTAAAACCAGTGCGGATATTTTAGGAGGTGAAAGAACTCATGAATATGATCAACTTTTATTATGGGACCGACACTGAAATATGAAAAAAAAAATCAGCTATTCCCTACAAAAATGCACTACAACATGATCAAAATGTATGGAACAGCTGATTTTTTGTTTCATATTTCAGTGTCGGTCACATAATAAAAGTTGATCATATTCATGAGTTCTTTCACCTCCTAAAATATTCGCACTGGTTTTAATTTTACCCTGTATAGGAAGACATTGTTTAAATAACAACTATAATATTATCTGTAGATTTTCTTGGAAAGAATCAGGTGTTGTATGTATGTATGGTTTTATTTTCGGAGCGTGCTTTATCTATCGGTCATGTTTGTATGTTTGCGCCTCAGATGAGTCGCGCTGTTTATTCTTTTTCTCAGTATGTGTGTAGTTCAACACATAATGTGTCACCTATACTTGTAAAAGCCAATAAAAGAAATACAAAAGTTACCGGATGAGTTAGTCTCAAGTTGGTTATGCGCACCTATAACTAACTACTTATAGGCAATGTTTATTGTCATATTATAATGTACGCAGTTCTTTCAGACACCGATTTTAGCGAAGTGATGACCAAAACAAATGGACTCTCCAGTCACTACAATTAAAGTGATTCATTTTATTGTTAGGTGCTAATAATTTTTGAGATGCATTTAGACCAGGGATTCGCAACCTTTTTTGCGTTGAACTTCCCCGGATTATGAAAAATATTTTTCGGGATAAAAGGTAGCCTATGTGTTATTCCAGACTATCTATCTATCTGTGTGCCAAATTTCATCGCACACGCACACGCACACGCACAAACTTTCACATTTATAATATTAGTGTGATGTGATTATAAGAGTGCCTGTAATCAAAATTCTATTGATAAACCTAGAAACTCTAGGTAATCTTCTCAATATCTGCTCCAGATAGCGTAGGTTATTTCTCTTGTCCACGCTCCTTGTGGACCGACCAGCTGTCTCCCGGCTGGTAGTCCTCGCTCATCTTATCTCGGTCATTATTCTCTACTATACCAAGGAGCAGTAGGTGCACATTAACTGGCAGGCATGAAGTACTGACTCACCATCCATTCACATGCACCCACTACATTCGCGCTAATCACATGCTCGAGCTATTGTTAGAAATAATTACTATGTATCTAATTATACAAATCAGTATAGATTTGATTCACGGTATGACTAGCTTTTCACGAGCTTGCCAACTAGGCTCGTAAGCTCGGGGCTTATTCATAAAACATTATTAGGAACTCTACATCGTCCCAGCGTGATCGACATTCAAGCTGTATTCGGAGCACACAATTATTGCAGCAGTGCTGTGACCCTGAAATACCCAGCGCAGTTTCCCAACATTTCGGATTTGCACCTCGCAGAAACTATAGAACACCTCGTGCTACTACTCTTATTGTCCTATTTAACCTATTTAAGGCTCGTATTACAGAATCCAAGACATTACCATGGTGACATCACTTGAGACTAGTTTCAACCGATCAAATGGCTCGAAACTGTTCTCAAGTGATGCTTGAGTCTGGTTTGGTGTTATAATACGAACCTTACACTACCACACGGGCGTAGCCAGGGTATAGTAGGTACCTATCAGGGGAAAGCTTTGAAGAAAATGTAATAATTGATAGGTACTCTCTTCTCTCCTCGTCTCTCTTTATTTCAATATAAATAATTATGTAATATTTTGCATTTTTGGTGGAAGTTTGAACCCCCAAACCTCCCTCCCTGGCTACGCCTAGATGCACTACCATAATTATTTTAAAGAGAGAGAGTGCGAATTTAATGAGTTTGTGTAGGTATATGGAGGGTAATCTCCAGAGCTAATGATCCGATTTTGAAAATTCTTTCACGAATAGAAAGCTACATTGTTCCTGATGCTATAGGCTACTTTTTATTCCGAAAAATGTTCCTGTGGGTCACGCGGACGAAGTCGCGGGCAAAGTGTTAGTATGAATATAAACAGAAACTTTCAGCGTCTGTCGGCGAATGCAATCGTCACAGTCAATGGGTGCACCGCGGACGACGAATACAAGAAATTAATCGATTTTCCTTCGAGGTCAATTTTCACAACTTACCTTTGAACCGAAGAAACGGATCATCAAGTCTTACAAAATAATAGCTGTGACACAAAAAAGACAGACACAGAAGGTCCATTGCTTAAAATGTTCGATGACACACTCATTGGTAATTCGTTAAATCTCGCTCATCTGCATAATTATTCTCTGTTAGTGTTTACGCCAAACGAGAGGTACAAATGTATGACAATGACATTAGTGGGGTCATGCGACTTTTCCGCAGGTAATGTCATTGACATACATTTGTATCTCTGCCAGAATGGTCTATCGTGCGTGCCTAGACATATCCTTCTGGAGCTTCATTGTTCGGTGGTTACAGTAGTGCATTGACAAATAGGCGTGCGAATGTGATGTAGGCCGGAAGCGGGCAATAGAACCGCGGTGAATAGCCCCCGCGTCACATCCGACGGCGACGCTGGGCTGAGGGCCGCCGCCGACCCTTCGTCTGCGCTATTCACTTTAATTTCCTCTACGTATCATATGATACCATGGCTAGGGTTCATAAGCTTATTGAATGTCCTGTCAGACATTAGTCAGAGTTTGGGGTCAATGTACCTTACCTATGCCCTTATATTTATGAATATGAACAGTAGTTTATACGGTCTGCCCGCATTCAAATGCCTGTGTAGTGTGTATGTATATCTTTAGATTTTTAACAAGAGTTTTTTTACAAAATTATGTCGTACATAAAAATAGATTTTTTTTTGTCTTATGATCGAATACCAACTAGTACATTAAAAAAAAACCCTTCCAGTTCTTTCAAATGATACCCCCACACAATATATTAAGTTACTATACTTAGTTTTCGAGAAAGACTTCGAAAGACTTCGTGACAGACTGACGGACACGGGAGTGATCTTATAAGGGTTCTGTTTTTCCTTTTAAGGTACGGGACCCAAAAACTAGGTAGTTACACCCATTTTACCAAAACATTTTGCCTTGAAACACTAAACAATTCCGCTGCTCTCCGGGCAAATATCAACCGCAAATAAAGTATACCTTCATGCATGTTAAATGAGCTGTCCACGAGCGCAGCACGCTACAATTATTACGACGACTAGGCTCCCGCGACCTTTGTTTTACTACTAAATTTACAAAAAAACAAAAACCTGAGCGTGTGAACCTTAGTAGTGTGACCGTATCGACGGTTGTGATTCGATTCGGCAGCGATCAGCTCGACCGAGACTAAGTCTAAATCCGTCGTACACAAGTGAACCGCATTTTTTTTATGTTTTTACGCTAATTTACGAACGTAAATAACTGAGCTTGGGATGAAAGTGAATTTGTAATTATCAGGTTGGAGTTTCCCATCGTGATTTGTGACTTAACTTATCGCAGCAAACTACTACAGATAAGCCTCTGCCACCCTCTGCTAAGTTATGCCTAAACACCCGCGCCGGTTCTCCGATTTCCCTATTCCAGTGGTTCCCGGTTCCCAAAGTAATGCGGACTGCGACCTAGTACAAAAAAAAAATTCGTTCGGAAACCACCCTGTGCTTAATATGAAGATTTATTTTCTGAAGAAAACGTTTCTCGTTTATAATGCAATTATTAGTTACCATTCGGCTGCCGATGCCGGCCGAACACAGCCCGGCCGACGTGTTGCGACTGTTTTCCTATCAGTTTCAGGGCCCGCCTAATATCCGCACCATACTTAGGAAAGGCTGCCCTATTCAGTGTATGTACATACCCCTGCTGTCTTCTTATAATAATCGGAATGCGATGATTGTCGTAGGCTGTAGAGTTTATAGCCTGATGGGATGGGATGGGAGTTTTTTTCTTTATCGGCGTTTATTAAAATGTTAGTTTGTCGACAGCGTTGGCAAGTTGAACCTGGTGGACCTGGCGGGTAGCGAGCGACAGCGCAAGACTGGCGCATCGGCGGAGCGGCTGCGAGAGGCGTCGCGCATCAACCAGGCGCTCTCCTCGCTCGGCAACGTCATCTCAGCGCTCGCGGAGAACAGCCCGCATGTGCCCTACAGGTGCGTGTAGTACCAGGCGAGCAGGACACTAGAGGCGTCGCGCATCAACCAGGCGCTCTCCTCGCTCGGCAACGTCATCTCAGCGCTCGCGGAGAACAGCCCGCATGTGCCCTACAGGTGCGTGTAGTACCAGGCGAGCAGGACACTAGAGGCGTCGCGCATCAACCAGGCGCTCTCCTCGCTTGGCAACGTCATCTCGGTGTTCTACAGGTGCGTGTGTTGTAGGTACCAGGCGCGCAGATCGCTCGGGGAGTGGCAGGACAACAGCTAACTCTTTTAAAGGCCCAGCACAACACAGTACTTTTATGATGGATCTTTTTTCTGATGGCGACATAACCTCCACCCAACTTCAAGAGCCTTAGAGAAATGCAATACTTATTCACTCAAATACAGTTTAAGGTCATTAGAGTTGTCTTGCAGAGGGTAAGCCTGGTGATCTGTAACACAGGTTTTACCTACATCAGACACCAGTCTCTATGCTATGTGATGTTTTTCCTGACTTTGTACTGTATTATTTATGATGATGAGAAAATAAATAAAATATTACTATTACTCATGTGTCATGGGAGCAGTCTGTGTCCACCAGTCAGCGTGGGCTGAAAGTAAATCGTATATAATCGTTGAAGTGTTGTAATAGTATTTTCGTAACGTTGCAGAGACTCGAAGCTGACGCGCATCCTGCAGGACTCGCTGGGCGGCAACAGCAAGACCATCATGATCGCGAACATCGGGCCCGCCTCCTACAACTACGACGAGACCATCACCACGCTGCGGTACGCGCACAGGGCCAAAGGTAACATGTCTATGGGGAACAACATAATGTTAGGCTATTTAGACAGTCTGATTTGTAAAACTTACCTATTCTAATTTAATCTTTAATAGGAATCTAAATGTTGTTATTGTAACGTTCCAGCGATAAAGAACAAGCCGGTCCGCAACGAAGACCCGAAGGACGCGAAGCTGCGCGAGTACCAGGCAGAGATCGAGCGCCTGCGCGCGCTCATCGAGCAGCGCCGCGTGCTCGACAGGAAGCCGAAGAGGCCGCCCAGGCAGAGGCCGCAGCCGCTGCCCGCTGACAACTGTAAGTAACATTACAGCGCCGCGTGCTCGACAGGAAGCCGAAGAGGCCGCCCAGGCAGAGGCCGCAGCCGCTGCCCGCTGACAACTGTAAGTAACATTACAGCGCCGCGTGCTCGACAGGAAGCCGAAGAGGCCGCCCAGGCAGAGGCCGCAGCCGCTGCCCGCTGACAACTGTAAGTAACATTACAGCGCCGCGTGCTCGACAGGAAGCCGAAGAGGCCGCCCAGGCAGAGGCCGCAGCCGCTGCCCGCTGACAACTGTAAGTAACATTACAGCGCCGCGTGCTCGACAGGAAGCCGAAGAGGCCGCCCAGGCAGAGGCCGCAGCCGCTGCCCGCTGACAACTGTAAGTAACATTACAGCGCCGCGTGCTCGACAGGAAGCCGAAGAGGCCGCCCAGGCAGAGGCCGCAGCCGCTGCCCGCTGACAACTGTAAGTAACATTACAGCGCCGCGTGCTCGACAGGAAGCCGAAGAGGCCGCCCAGGCAGAGGCCGCAGCCGCTGCCCGCTGACAACTGTAAGTAACATTACAGCGCCGCGTGCTCGACAGGAAGCCGAAGAGGCCGCCCAGGCAGAGGCCGCAGCCGCTGCCCGCTGACAACTGTAAGTAACATTACAGCGCCGCGTGCTCGACAGGAAGCCGAAGAGGCCGCCCAGGCAGAGGCCGCAGCCGCTGCCCGCTGACAACTGTAAGTAACATTACAGCGCCGCGTGCTCGACAGGAAGCCGAAGAGGCCGCCCAGGCAGAGGCCGCAGCCGCTGCCCGCTGACAACTGTAAGTAACATTACAGCGCCGCGTGCTCGACAGGAAGCCGAAGAGGCCGCCCAGGCAGAGGCCGCAGCCGCTGCCCGCTGACAACTGTAAGTAACATTACAGCGCCGCGTGCTCGACAGGAAGCCGAAGAGGCCGCCCAGGCAGAGGCCGCAGCCGCTGCCCGCTGACAACTGTAAGTAACATTACAGCGCCGCGTGCTCGACAGGAAGCCGAAGAGGCCGCCCAGGCAGAGGCCGCAGCCGCTGCCCGCTGACAACTGTAAGTACCACCTGGAACACGCGATCATTATACTTACTAACTGTACTTAGGAAATCCAAAAGAAGAAAACGAATCTATATTATTATAAAACTGTAAAAAAGCCGTGGACATTGAAGATATTCCAGAAAAAACTATTGGGATAGGGTACTGGGACGTAACCATACACAGAAAGATTTTTTTTTAATTTTAGCCTTTTTGTGCGCGCATCTTGCAAAAAGTACTGAACGGACTTTGATGTGGTTTTCACAGTTTGATAGCTTGAGGTCTAACTTAAAATCTAAACCACGCTTCATTTAATTCCGGTGCAATAAACCAGAGATACAGCTTGACCTCTTGGTGGTACTAGCCACTCTACACTACGGAGGTCATTTAAACTGGTCATTCCGTTGTAGTCCACGCGGACGGAGTCGCGGGCAAAAGTCTAGTGGCTTATTAAGCGAAGTGGTTTTGAAGTAACGCAAGTAAAATTCCTCTTCCATTTCCTTACAGCCGAAGAAGAGACAGTCAGTATAGAAAACGAGAACATACTGGCCGAGTCTACCATAGAACAGGAGAAGAAGCAGATGGAGGAACTAGAGCAGCAGATCCTCGCCCTCGAGGAGCGGCTGGTGCAGGGGGGGGGCGGCAAGGAGCTCATCAACAACCTGAACGAGACGCAGCTCATCCTGGAGCAGCGCCGCTCCGAGATCACGGAGCGGCGCCAGCGGGAGGTGGAGATGCAGCAGAAGATCGAGCTGGAGGAGGAGACCACCGCCATCGTCACCAACACCTTCGCCACGCTGCAGCAGGAGGTCGACCATAAGACGCAGAGGTACAGATGTTTTTTTCGGAGAGTAGCTGTAATATTTAACTAATTTCGAAGTTTTTAAAATTTACATGGTCCTTCGAGCCGGATCATAATCATGGATATTATGATAATAATGAATATCTAACTAGTGGTGGCCAGCTGCCGCGTTTCGGAGATGTATCTTTAGGTATCGATATATCCTTTGAGAGTTTGAATTGATATCTGTTTCTTTCTTTCGGTTTCTTTGAATTATAGAAAAACTCAGTATAATGTTAACCGAATGTATTCCTATGTATGGGTCAGTGCGCAGTAACCCGATTTATTTATACATTGCGCTCACAGACGTTTATGCTTACTCTGCACTTAGTCTTTCACGTTTACATGTATCCCTACACAATGTAAGGAGAGTATAACATTGTAGGGAGTGTTCCGTTGCAGATTAAAGAAGTGCCTATCAAAGTACGCGTGCCTGCGCGAGGAGATGGTGGAACAGCGCGAGGCGCACGACGTCGAGCGGCGCGAGCACGAGGCGCTGCAGGCCGCGCTCATCGCCGAGCTGCGCCGCCGCCTGCTCGTGGCCGACAGCTTCGTGCCCGACGCCGGCCGCCCCGCCGTGCTGCGCGCGCGCTACTGCGAGGACAGCGACACGTGGGAGCTGCGCGACACCGGCGCCGAGCCGCTGCCGCACCGCCCGCCGCCGCGCCGCGCCGCCGCCGCGCGCCCGCCGCGCCGCCGCGCCGACAACGTGCTGGACCTAGCGCCGCTGCCGCTGCCCGCCACCACCCGCACCTACACGCCGCCGCGACTCACGCAGGTACGAGTGCACCTCACACGTTCGCCACTACCCGCACCTACACGCCGCCGCGACTCACGCAGGTACGAGTGCACCTCACACGTTCGCCACTACCCGCACCTACACGCCGCCGCGACTCACGCAGGTACGAGTGTATACATCTGACGCGCCCGCCACTACCCGCACCTACACGCCGCCGCGACTCACGCAGGTACGAGTGCACCTGACACGTTCGCCACCACACTAAGGGACAACGCAGACGACAGACTATGTGCGATCGAAGCTGCAACGCTTCGCAAATTGTTCGAGCGCTGCAGACTCGATCGCACAAAAAATCTGTCATCTGCGTTGCCCTCAGATCATAAAAACAAGGAGATGTGCCAAGGCGCTATTGAGCTTGACGCTTTAGTTTGACCACATTAATCATGACAAAAAAGTACACACTGGCGACGAACCGAACACGATCAATTATTTATAAATACAGTATTGCTAGTGTTGTGTTAAGTGACGAATAACAGTGTTGATTGAAAGTATGCAATTTTTTTTGTGTAGGAGATCTTTTTATTCACAATAAACGCTTATAATTGTGTCAAAAATGTACTAAAAGTGGCTTAAGCTGTTCCCGTACTAATTTGCTATGATTGCATATCTCCTTGTTTGTATGATCTAAGGCTTTGTATCTAAAAATCACAGCAACCCGGCATCCGACCAGCACCACCTCGTGCTCGGTGTCTACTCGTTGTCAATAAATGATCCACGGTTGAATGGCGCGTGTCACTCGCGGACAGCGCGCAGTCCACTCGGGACCTACGCGTGAGCAACGCGACACAAGCGTGCAAGATGGTCACCGAGTGATCCGCTCGCCCTGGTCGAATGCCAGGTGGCTATAATGAGCTATGACCTTAACAGTCACTAAACTATTAAACCAGAAACACATTCCAAAACCAAAGCCTTTTGAAGATCCGATCTTAACCGATTTTTGTTTTCCAGAGCGTACCGACGCCGACGAAAAAGGAGCCGGAGATGGAGACGGTGACGGTGACGGTACCGCGCAAGTCGGCGCGCGCCGCGCGGCCCTCCACCGCGCACCAGCGGCTCGGCACGGCCGGCGTGCGGTAGAGCCGCCCCCCCCACCCCCCCCCGGCCACGGATCCGGCACTATTGTAAGGACTCCAGACTGTCCTGATTCGTCCGGTGTTCGGTTTGGATCCGGCCGCGTCCGGCGACTCCACGGAAATGCGCGATACATACATTTCTCGTGCGAGTGCGACGCGCCCCCGCGATGCCCCCTTGTCGTAGGTTTTATACTATTCGATCGATCGAGCGCAGCTTGCGATGCTTACCGCTCTCTGTTCGACGATGTCGCGTCATGTTTAGTTGTACGAGCCGGTCGTCCACTCGTGTCGCGAGTACTCGCGCCGGTGCGAGTCGTAAGTAAGCTAGACGTAGTCACAAATTCCAGTCGCTCGGCGCCGGAGGACGTCGCCGGCGACGGAGCGTCACATGATCTCACATAACTTAATTCCCAGTATTTAGAAAGGCAAAGATCCTTTTGCATGTTAATTTAAACACGTACTGTAAGTGGTAGGTACAGGTCGCCGAGCGAGCCGGCGGGCGTGCCGCACGCTGAGCTCGCGTTGTTTAGGTTGTTGTTTGTTTTATAAGATTTTATTTTACCATTGTTGTCTCTTTTGTTTTTGTAAAATTTTATTTTGTGCCTCGATACCAACACACGTGTTTGAGCTAGTGATATTAGATAGTTTACTACGATTATGTATTAAATTCTACTGTGAAATAATTTACAATTTCAATATGATATGTAAAGTTGCTATGTAAATAAGTGCAGCGCGTCGTGACGTCACGCGGCACACAAAGCGATGTGATCCAGTAATGTATGTTCAAATGTGTTACCAAAGATGGAAGCTGTCCATTCCGTAGTCTGTGAGGGTGTCCACGCCGGTGATCTGTTCCTTTATGTGTAAAATTTCATTTGTGGATATGTTAATATAATTTCTAAACAGTTTCTAGTCAATGATGATGAATTATATTCTTGTATACAAATATTGTAAATAATAATAATAATGGTATTTTAGGTATTTAAAGAGTATCCATAATACGGATTACGGAGTATGAACTAGTGTAAGTAGGTTGCTAATTAGCGCACAATACTTTTTGAATACCGCCGGGAACTACTGTCATTATCATTATTGTGTGCGCCTGCGCAGCCCGCACGGCTCGCACAGCTCGCACGACTCGCACGAGCGAGTGCGCGTGCGAGCGGCGAGTGGCGCGACTCACACGATACGCTCACACTTTTACCTACTTGCTTTAAATTTTGTTAAATCAATTTTTCAATGTGAAAAACTTGTATATTTTGGGATCGTAAGTTGTTATGATGTATTCATTGTATTGGCTTTTTATTTAATTTAAATTATGAATGGAGATGATCATGTATTGTGATATATAATTTGGTAACTGCTAGTCAGTCGTGCCGCATACACGCTTATACTCACTAATGAAATAAACATTTTAAATTTTACATGTTTCCTTATTTCATTGACCCTGCTATAATCCCGGCAAATAACAGAACTTTTTCAGCGTAGTGATGGAAAGTCTGCGCACGTATGCTTTCATCTTTCATGCAATAAGGATCAAGGCGCCCTGTAGGTTCCGTAGAAACTTAGTGATGTATGTGGATAGTTTATCCATAATAAAATAAAATATTCTACAAAAAGATGCCGCTATAACATCCTTCTAGTGGCGCCATCTATGAGCAGATGCCTCCACTCGTTAAGGGTCTTGACTTACGGACAGAAAGAAAGCAAAGTGATCCTTTATAAGTTTATAGGATCACTTTGTTATCTTTCTGTCAGAAAAACGGAAAAAAACCCTTATGGGTTCCGTTTTTCTTTTTGAGGTACGGAACCCTAAAAACTACTTTGAAGGAAATCAAGGAATAAAACTTATTAAAAGAAGTGAAGCAAAGCAAACAGGTTCCTATTTGAATTTCTATAAATAATCTCATATTCACCGATTGCCATTAGGACAAACATAGGCGCTTAGTCAAAAATCTGTTATTAGAGAGACCAGAGATTATTCAGGCGCGAAATAATCGCGATATTTATGCTAAGTATCCGGGGGGACGCAATGCTATAAACGCGCAATATAACTTTACTGGTCTGAAGTTTGTGCGAAACTGCGAATGGCGTCACTGCCAACGGCCGCATCGCGCGCTTACCTACAATATTGCGATTACGATGGCAGACCAACATACAACTTTGTTTTGATGCAAGAATGTTAAAGTATTTAGGTATTTAATCTTCTTGTTTCGATGAGTCGGTTTGACAGCGAGTCTTGTGTTAAATAAAAACCTGCGTAAGTATGCATTATGTATTCGCTTTCACTGTTACTCTCATGAATCGACGTAGTCGTAGTGGACTTACAGCTGAAACATCGAATCTTGTTCGAAGAAAAGCAATTAGACAAAAAGGATCAAATGTCATTTTCTCCTAAACTTTTTATTAAATTCAGTTTTAACTTAAAATTTAGTCGTTTTTTACCCGACTGCGGCGAAGCCCAAAAGGAGGGTATAGTTTTTACTCTTTCAAGGTAGCTGACGCCGCGATAAAATTACATTCATAGGGCCGCAAACTGGACGACAGCGGAAACAAGAAGTCTCTGCGTCCCAGTCGGCTCGGGGTTGAGCTTGGAGGAATAACTGGGCTGAGCCCCTTTCTCGCGGGAACTGACAGCGGGAAGCGGGAGCGGTGCGGTGAAAATCGTCTGTTTGATAGTCTATGGATTCAAGAATCGCGTTCATAGTACTTTCAGAAGCCAGGCTCTATCTATAGCGATCGCTTTACGACCAAAATCGGTTTTCCGCCGCAATTTTCCATATTTTTTTCATAGATAGCGACCGATTTCGACTGTAAAGCGATCGCTATCTATGTCGAGACTTCGAGACTGCAGAGCCAGCTTTTTATGTGTTTTTATGCGCGTGCATGGCATGTGCGTTTGCGAAATAGGCAAAAAGACAGCAAAAAAGAATAGGAAATAATCGCCACTAGATATCGCAGAATGTAATAATGTATTGTTTATTTTGGGTTGCTAGTTGCTACATTATAGCAACTAGCAACCCAAAATAAACAATACATTCTTCAATGGTTCATTCTACTTTCATTTATAGCATAAAAATTCCCCGCATAAGAAATAAATTAAATTGACTCTAAAATTCACTTCTCAGACTTTGGACAGTTAATTTTTAAATAGCGAAAAATTAATTAATAGTCATTGCTTGGACTGAATGGGCTATAAATTGTGTTTCTGAACGACAACTTCAGACGTTTTGAACATGCTGCTAGTGATGTGCACTTACGATAAAACATTTCTCAATATTATCTATTTCCATAAATTTATTATTTAGTTGACAAGTATTTTGTACGATTACACTTAATTTAAGTAAAAGTGAGATATCAAAACGTATTTCACAAAGTTTTCAAAGTATGACTTCAATGCTCTTTTTTTTTAAGTAACTCATATGGTCTACATGGAATACCTTTATTAGATTGCGCCACATGCAGCCTGTTGTTAATCATGACGTCTTTTTGATATATTAACATGGTTGATTATTACTTATCAATGTTTACTAATGAAAATGCATTACACATGGACATACTGATACATATTACATGAACTTAACATTTTAAGACACCCATTAAAACAGTTGATTTTTTTATTTCTATACTTTTGCCTTGAATTGTTGATTATTTTATTAGAAAAGTAAAGAAGTAAACGTCATAAAATTGGCATGAAAAAACCTCTATAACAGTAATACTATAAATTATATTCTATTTAGGGCCGAGTTCACCGACAAGATAACAGTCCGATAAATTGAAAACAGCTGTTTAAGATTTTTTTTTCTATAGAAAAAGTCATGTTAAACGCCCGTTTTCAACATAACGGACTGTTATCTTGTCGGTGAACTTAGCCCTTAAAATAACTTAAGTAGAATTTTTTTGTCTGTGAAATCGATATAATAATGATAAAACCGTTAATTATGAATCTTCAATCCGATTATCGACTTTTGTGAAACCTGGCCTTGTAACATCACTAATCTTGTAACCGTCGAATAAATTCAAACGTTTTAGTGGCTTTGTTTCGATTGCAAAATGTGAAATTCAATAAAATAAATAAAATACCTACTATAATGTCGGAAAAATTAAAGGACTATCAAGTTATAGACGTTTTCTGCGGCGGTACGTTCTACAAAGTGAGACACAAGGTCACCAACAACATATTTGCGTGGAAGGCGTACGATTGCTCCGCGTTTAGTAACGAACAAATACAAAACGTCGCTAACGAAGTGAAAACAATAAGTAAAGTGACATCCAAAAGCTTACTGCGATACTACGACACCATTTTCCACACCCCGTCAAAAACATTGTACTTTGTCCTTGAATACAATTCGTGGCGCAGCGTGCAGGAATTAATCGAAGAGTGCAAGGCCACCGACAAGTTCATCTCGGAGAGCTTCATCTGGCACCTGCTGCACGAGCTGGCCCGCGTCTGCAAGGCTGTCGAACATTTGCATGTTGTCGTTGTACAAAAATGCATAACTCCAGGGTCAGTCTTTGTGGACGAAAGTGGCGAGTTGCGCATCAATTGTTTCGAGCTGACTCCGGCGGCGGGCTCCGCGGACGTGATGCGACAGATCGGGGACATGATCCACACGCTCTGCTACCGACCCGGCGCCTCCGACGACAAGATCAAGGAGTTTCACTACAGTGACGACCTCAGAAACATAGTTAGTTTCCTGATGGATGATAGGAGCGCCAACCTGCGCCCAGACGTCGTCCTGTACCATCCCACAGTCCTCATGAACTTGGAAACTAGAAACGGGCCAACATGTTTGAAAGAGATACTCATCTCGGTGGAACATGAATATTCAACATCAGAGGTGAACAAATGTGACTCAGAGAAGGCTGTGGAGCTGTGCAGAGCTGTGGAGCCCCTGCCCAGAACCCTGTTCAACATTATAGATAGTCCAATTTACTGCAACATTAATCCGAAAAGAAAACCAAACAAAGATATTGAAGGACCCAGCTCGCCACAAAGTCCCCTGTCTCCCACACTGGCTGCACTTGCTCTGGAGCTGCCTGGCTTTGTGCCTCGAAGCAGGAAGCCTCTCACTGACACATTAGACAAGTACAACTGTCCCCAGCGAGTGTCAGAGGACACTCTGAGCCAGCAGTGGATGTCACGGCTCGTGGCGCTGCGCCACCGCGAGGAGTCGCTCAACAAGCGCGAGAGAGACCTCATAGCCAAGGAAATAGTGAGCAGTCCATCCACCAAGATCATACCACTCAACACCTCCATGGACTTTGCATGTGAGGGTGAAAGCAATGGCATCACCCTGCCTCCAATGATAACACAGGCTAAGGACGACAGGCGGGAGTGGGTGGCGCGGCGGCGGCGCGGCTCCGTGCGTGCCCGCGGCCGCAGGAAGAGCTACGGCTACGAGGAGCTCGACAGCTCGCTGTCGGCGGACGCGGGCGACGGCAGCGTCATCATCACGGCCACCAAGTTCACCAAGGACAACATGCCGCGCCGCAACATCTTCCCCGAGGTGTCCACCAAGAAGGTCCACTTTACATCCAGTAATCCATTCACCGAGAGTGATGACAGTGTTACTTTGACATTCTATGACCTAGACAATGTGGACACTGAGGGATATCAAGTGCCGAGGCAGCAGGCTCTGGCTAAAGACATCAACAATTTCAAATACTTGGATGCGAAGAAGTGCCCCACAGAGAAGAGAGCCTCCAGGCAGTGGTGCCACTCTTCTCCGTCTAAGCAAGCTAAAACTAACAAGAATATATTTGGTGACATCACAAACGCAAACTACAGCAGCATGAGGAAGACTCCCTCCAAAACCAGCCTGACTTCACGAGGATCAAACACATCGAGGCAGTCCATGTTTTCCTGTAGGAGCCACTGGAGTATGGAGTCCAGCAGTACTAAGGTGAGTGAGGGCAGCATCTCTGAGAGGACTCGCTCTGCCATGAAGCAGGGCCTGCCACAGACTCCTGTGGCTCCACCTGATGTTAAGAAGTCTAAAAGTCGCAAGTCACTGTTGAGCTTCAAAACCCCCTTCAAGTTTATGACATCCACGAAAATATAGTTTAACTTAGGTAAGTTTATTTGATAGTGTTGTGATTGTGAATTTGATCTCTGATGAAATTTATTTTGGAAAATGATTAATTTCTATTAGTTAGGAACTTAGGAATGTGTTTGTGTCACAGTGCCAAACCTAATGATTAGTTCTGGTTGTGGTTTAATAACTTTAAGTTAACATTAGTTTAGTAGTAAGTGCTTAGACTTCCATGTAACTGTAGCATCTCATAGAATACTCTATAGTATGTTGTTAGAACCACATAATTATTTCTATGATTTGACATTTTATTTGTACATAATGAAATGAAATACGGACATCAACCCACCCTAACCTTAGAATAGTGAAATTATAAAAGAATATTTTTATAAGAACATTTTATATTTCAAATTTTTATTAAATGTATAGTTTTTTATATTGGTGTATGGTATTATTATACACTTTGTCTTATTCTGTGTGCTTGTAAATATTTTGTGAGTCAGATACTAAATTATTTTATTAAATCCTTTATACTAAATGAAATTTTATATTTTAAGATACAAATATACATAAATTGGCATATTTACTTTATATTGTACCTTACAAAAAATCTGTAAACATTAAAATGTAAAACTCATTCAGTGATCATTTTATTAACTGAATTTTAGTCTTTTGTCTTCCAGTTTGTAACAAATTATTTTTTATTGTAATGAGTATTATGTTAGAATAACTATAGTTTAGCTTGTATGAGTGTAACTGTAAATCAATGTAATCTTGTGTAGGAGTAACTGTGTTGCCATAATTTGTTTAAAATCAGTGCAACTCATCATTGAGGTGTACACTAGATAATAAAGTAGGATAAATATAGGAAATAATAAGTAATAAATAAACATAAAAGCTCATGTAGTGTTTTATTTCATAATCACACTGGTATCACTGCACACTCTGTGTTATCAGTTGCAATTGTGTCCATGATGTTCCTCAATTTCAGTCATTTCTTCTTGTTGAGTGCCTTGTCAGCTCCCTCCACGTATTTCTTAGGCAGGCCATACTTTTCTATGAGTAGTTTGGCAATAAAGTATGTCTGTGGAAGATTAGACAATCGAGATCACTAAGAGAAGTTTGTTAGCATTCTATAGATAGAAATAGGGCACAATCTAACTAGATTTTGTGCAAATAATAGTGCTTAGGATACTCAAAGTCTGCACAAAGCAAATTTAGGTGATGTCCTTCAAAAAGGTCGTGGCTCTTGAGTTCTGTGACCTTTCACAACAAGTCTGCATACACAGGTAAATAAATAACCTTTTTTGAAGATGTTTTTTTATATGTATAAATTTTCCATAATCTTCTCCCTAACAGAATAAAGTTATGCAGTGGATAATGTCTGTATAGGCACAATTAGGGTTCCGTACCTCAAAAGCAAAAACGGAATCCATAAAGGATCACTTTGATGTCCATCTGTCACTGGACAATAAGTGGAGCCATCTTCTCATAGATGACACCACTAGAAGTATGCAGTAGCACCATCTATGATCAAGATATGATATATCTACTAGGTATAGATGGCGCTATTGCATATTTCGGAACCCTTAGAACGCGAGCGGTACTCGCACTTGTCTGGTTTTTTTTATATTTATGGTTGTCATTGCTTTATTCCGTGTTTATTTGTAAGAGGTTTACATTGCTGGTTATGCATATTGACCTGGTCCCCCTGCACCATGAGCTGGTCGGCCTTGGCCCCGGGCGCGCGCGTGACGCCGCAGGAGGCGGCCACGCCCGTCTGGCACACGTGGCTCAGCGCCGGCAGGCTGAACCCGAACTGCTCCAGGTTCGACACCAGCGTCACCTGGGGACCGGAGTTGAGTGTTATTTCAACTAATACAAGAAACTTATATTTTAGTTCTGTGACTAGGATATTCAAATTGCTTTTAAAATAACGGTTTCTTTTCTATGACGTTACGTCAACCTTGAAGTGGAACTTTTTGATACTAAGAATATTATGATTTGGGTGAATATCTTTACACATTGGTCACATCACAGGGCTGTTTGTACATTCAGACGACGACCACTAATGTCTCCAAAAATCACACATCAAAATATGTGCTTATTGCACTGTTTGCCAGGATCAAGGGGTCATGTAGCGTCAGTCCCACAAGTATAGGTCGCGGCGTGAATTATGAGCACAATTCGCGCATGTACATTTTCGGCCCAATAGACAAAAGACAGTTTACAAAACGTAATAGAGAATGGTCTAATTAGACAACGCGCATAGACTGACGAACCAATCGCGTGTAACCTCGACGCCCCCAGTCTTCTTTATTCCGCTGAAGAGACCGAAAAATCAGCTACTGCGCAGTTGACGTTTGTGATCAAGACTGGTGCCGCTAGTTATACCTTCTTGTTGCCGCTCCTGGACGCGACCTGCATCCGGACGGGCTCCAGCTTCGTCTTGGTGAGCTTGACGGAGCCGTCCGCGTAGCGCATCTCAGTGCTGGGCGTCATCTTACTCTGCACGCAAGACATCAACACGTCCCACTTCACCGCTTCCTATGGGTTATGGGAACGATTGCACGTGAATATTATATGGGTAATGTTACACATAACATATACACATACACATACCTACCTAATTAAAAGAATATTCCTTTAGTAAGTTACATTAATTAATATTTCTGATACATCGGAAGCGACACGGGATCAAAAGTCTAACCAATAAATAACTGTTTAGCATGTTTTTGATGATTTCAGTTTGCTTATTATTAAAAAAAATATAATTGATGGTACAGTTTCATAATATTCGCTTCCGTTTCACTTTTTGTCGTAAATTAACAAGTCAAATATTTTTGGTCTCAAAATATTTTTTTTATTCCTAAAATTGTAGACCTCATTTGTACGCTTAGCATGATCAATTCTATCTCTATTCTACCAAATAATAGCCAAAAATCCTTCTATCCCAATCGTTATCTCTTCTGCCCGAGCACGCGGCGACCCGTGTTTGGTTTATCAGAATTTTGTCTACTGAAGAATAGAAACATTTCTTCTCTACATTGTATGCATAAAATGGTAGAAATGTTTCTGCAATCTGTCACTTTGTCTCATCTGTAGACAAAACCGGTTTCTATCGTCATGCTAGGCTGTCTGTTCTCTTTACTGTTTACCTGTACAGGCTTCCCGGTGATCTTGGCGAGCGCGGCGTCCACGGTGACAGCTCCTTTGACCTGCGCGGAGTTCAGATTGCGCGTCTTCACGTACTCCGTCAGCGTCGTGCGCACCTCTCCCGCGGTTAGCGCTGTGCCTTTCCTGAGAAGGAATCGCATTAGAACTTATTTAACTTCAGTGAACCTATAACATAAGTACGTGCACAATATTGAGGTTCACCATAGACTCGTAACTGTCACGGGCGTAGCCAGGGCTTGAAGAAAATAAAATAACAGGAATTTACATGAAATTACATTGAAATGATGAGACCCTCAAAAGCCAGGGGGGGCCCGCCCTG
Organism: Thalpophila matura; assembly: GCA_948465475.1. NCBI lineage: Eukaryota > Metazoa > Arthropoda > Insecta > Lepidoptera > Noctuidae > Thalpophila > Thalpophila matura. The sequence goes on from OX419194.1 coordinate 273,838, forward strand.
GCTACGGCTATGCCATTGCATTTGGATTCCTGACTAATGAAGTTATTATGACCAGTAAATAGTGGTACTCGCATAGTCGGTAATGGGTGAAACCAGCCGGCCTAGCATGACCACGATAGAAACGGGTTTTGTCTATTTATATGTAGACAAAACCCGTTTCTATCGTGGTCATGCTAGGCCGGCTGGTTTCACCCAGTCCGTTATACGCGATTATTACTCGTGGCTTCATTGCTTTGTAAAGCGTGGCATATGGGATTTTTTTTCCAATTGCCACCATAGTGTTTAACGTGCGCGCTGCGACAAAATTTTGTCGACGTTTTTATCGTGCATTTGTCTCGTATTCGCACGAGTAAGAGCGAGACAAAACAGTCGACAAAATTTGTCGCGGCGCGCATGTGCGGGCGATCCAGTGGGTCCAAATCAATCCATGTGGGGGTGACTGGGACTATACGGTTTGGAGTGCGTTAGTTTAAGGGCGGGTTGCTTCAAACCATCTGTATTCGTAAGTCAGTACGTAATCGTTAAGTCAGTATGAAATTGTCATACAAGCCGCCATATTTGACGGTTACAGATACGTAACTGTAAGTTGAAACAACATGGTCTAAGTGGAGTAGTAGCTCGCTAGAGTATAATATAAATGTTCTGTGAGTAGTACAGTAAGTGGCAGTAAATAATGCACATCGAGCTTCAGAAAGAGATATTTGCTAGCTTCGACTTTATAGAGCGTCATCTCTGTCGCACGAAGCACTAACAGTGGTATCTAATAAACAAGTCGGCGACAAAACGTCACATAGGTATGAGTGACGGATACGACGCTCTACAAAGCCGAAGCTAGCCGATAATCTCTTTCTCGAACTCGATGTGCAATATTTATTGCCGGGTACCGTAGACTAACTTGAGCGGCGCGAACACGTCAGCCACATTAGCCGTGATGCAGTACATCTCTCTGACTTGCGGCGGCGCGTACTCGGGATCAGTCGGGGCCGCTCGGGGCGGCTCGGGGCGGCGGCCGGCCGGCGGGGCGTGCGCGCGCACGTGCGGGTGCAAGGGGTTCACCGCCACCACGGCGTCCACGCCCTTGTCGATCTCGCGCACTTCGAGCAGACCTTCCTTGAGCAGATACACCTGGTAACTTAGCTGGACATTATCTATACCGTAGAGGCGGGTTACTTTGACCCTAGAGCATAACTTTGGACCTAATCAAAAAAATGTTTAAACTGTCCGCCGTGGCGCGACCATACAACTTATCGTCGCAGTTCCTTCGCATCTATTAGTTCTATTAGTTACCGAAGGAACTGCGACGATCGAATCTGCGGTCGCAACACGGCGGGCAGCTCAAACTTGGTCCAAAGTTATGCCCTAAGGTCAAAGTAACCCGCCTCTACGGTACTAACAGTATAAAACTGAAGAGTTTGTGTTTGTTCATCACGTTATGACTCTTAGGAGCCGAGCAACGGGGTAAAACCGCGGGGAATAGCTAGTTTAGTATAAAATAGACTAGACTAGCAATATTAGCAGCATCAACAGAAATCGAAATAATAAGTCAATAGCAGTCACAAAGACACATGACCACTGGTCGGAAATTCGGATGCATATTTACCTAAAGTTGAGGTGTTGGCTATTATGGAATGCACTTTTGTATCGAAAAAATCCCGGGATTCCGGGATGGATCAAATTAGCGTTCTGATTATAGAATCGGATGTATATGTACTTACCGTCAGGTGTTGGCTAATATGGAATGCACTTTATTATCGATCGTAAAAATCCCGGGATTCCGGAATCAGATATGTTTTTCAGACTATAGTGTTCGCGCGCAAACAAAGACGCGTAGCTTCGGTGGGGCGAAGAGGGGAGCGGAGAGCGTGGCGTCGGTCGGCCTCGCGTCTGCGCACAACCGACCTGAGCTGCCCGCCATTTGGGAAGTCGGCGGCGCCCCGCCATTCGAACTATGGCAATCACGGACTGAATATGTATTGTTAGCGTCCGTAAACAAATTTTATTAATGTTCAGTGTAGTGCCTCTTTTTTTTATTTTCATCATTATACACACATCAAAAGTGTCTAGGGATCAAGCATTTTTATGCGGATTTCTTGAGATTGAGATGTGGCTTTGTAATAAATTTATGATTTTATAAATTTATATGGATCCTTTTTGGTGCATTTCATAATTTGAATCAGGAACTCTCAATCAAATTCGAGTAAAAGATGAAAATAAGCTGTCAATATTTTCCCTATAAAAACATACAACGCATTGAAGACATTATTAGTGCTACTGTTTCCCTACTACTGATTAAAACCAACGTTATTATGGAGCGGCGACGTCATTTAAGCAGGGAAGAAATGCTCAGAGCCGTGGGAATGATAGAAGCTGGTTCCCGGCAACGTACTGTAGCTTTAGCTCTGAATACAAGTCAGAGTGTTATCAGTCGACTTTGGACACGTTACCGAAGCACTGGTACCGTGGCTGAGCGCCATGGAGGACGGTATCGCTGCACCACACGGAGACAAGACCGATACATTCAAATCTTAACTCGAAGAGCTCCAACAATAACCGCCATGATGTTAGCCGTGAGGCTTCATCACTCTTCAGGGAACTTAATTAGCGACCAAACAGTCAGAAACCGCTTGCATGAAGTGAACCTTCATTCCCGAAGACCGCTACGGGTACCACCTATAGCAATGCACAATCGTAGGATTCGATATCAATGGGCTCTTGAACACAGAAATTGGGCAGAAGAACAATGGCGTTTCGTGTGCTTTTCTGATGAGTCTCGTTTTGGTATGAGACCGGATACAAGACGTATACGACACTGGAGAACCCCTGGACGCCAACAGCGATTAAAATCCTGTCAGGAAGTCCATCCTTATAGTGGTGGAACCATCATGGTATGGGCGGGTATTTGGATCGGCGGAAGAACTGAGTTGATTTGGATCAGAGGCAACCTCAACGCTCAAATTTATGCTGAGACGATTGTATCAGACGTCATCGTTCCTCTACAAGTGCAAATCGGTCCCTTATTTCAGTTAATGCATGATAATGTTTTAAGTTGTTAATTAAGTTGCTAATATGCTTAGTTTTTATTTTTATATTTTGTACCTCTTTTCGATGTTGTTCTCTTTGACCCAAAGGTTGACTGGTAGAGAATGCCTTATGGCATTAAGTCCGCCTTATGTACCACCATTGTACATTGAAGTATTAAATAAATAAATAAATAATGCACGACCGCACACCGCAAGAGTTGTAAGACAGACTCTCGCCGCAGCTAACATCAATGTCCTGCCCTGGCCTGCTCAGTCGCCAGACTTGAACCCGATTGAGCATGCATGGGATATGCTACAGAGAAGAGCTCTGCCGAATATGGAGGGTATCCAGTCGCAAGAAGACCTTTTTTTGTTGTTGCAACGAACATGGGCGGCCATTCCACAGCGTGATTTGGATGAACTCATTTTGAGTATGCCAAACCGATGTTCTTGTGTTGTTAGTGTTCGCGGTAGAAACACGGATTATTAATTGTTTAAGTTACCCAATAAAATTTTAAAGAAAACTGTTATTTCAGTCTTTTTTTCGAACTTTAATGTTAGTGGTTCAAATGTCAAAAATCCCTTTATTAGGAAAATGGCAAATTTCTTTATTAATGCAAAGGTGACTTGGTTTATCGTTACTGTGACAAACGAAAACACTTTATTTGATGAATCCTTAAAGAAAATTTTAATTAATATCAATCAGGAGAAAAGTTATTGCAAAAATATATGCTGATCCCTAGATACTTTTGATGTGTGTATTTGTAACAAAGTCCAAGTTCGTTTCATTTATTGGCACATGCCTGAACAATAGTATTGGATGTATATCTATCTACCTAATGTTTTAAAGTATTTAGTTACCCAATTAGCAAACAACGTCAGGATAAGTTAAAAGACTTTATTTAAAATACTTTTTAGAATAATTCATTCAAGTACCTATTGAAACAAATTATTCAATATCGTGCTTAGTGAAATTTGGTTATGTATCTATACCCGGATTTCCTGGCATCCCGGGATTTATTTAAAAAAATATATTTTAAGAAGCCACTTCCATAATTTCTTAGCCAAAAATTAACTTTCAGTAAATATGCATCCGATTATCCGATCTCTACACATGACAAAAAGGCATATGGTGTCTTACAACACCAAAATATAAAAAGCTGGCGTTTAAAAATGTGAAGTTATTTAGATTTGTGTGGCAGCATCCAATATGGCCAAAGATACTTACATGTTTCTGTATCAACATGTTTACCTTTTGCATCGCTTCTAGAAATTTGCTTAATTTTTTGTATGAGGATTTCTTTACTTCTAAAGTCCGGTCAGGCGGGCACAGCCCTACTAAATGATTTCTGAAATATAAAAATATAATGACAATAAACCGGCACATACATCATAATAATCAAAGAATAATCACAAGGATGTAACTCAGAACATTTGAAAGGCTGTTCATGCCACTCTACCGTGCTTACGATAACCACAGTAAGTCCATTTTTATCATTATTGAATTAAATACTTAATTGTAATGTAAAGAAGATCTACATTTCTGTATAAAAATAATTCGACTTACTGCGATTATCGTAAGCGTGGCCTCACTAAAAGCTCAATACATAAAGAAGATACTGACCTGTATAAAAGATTAGTTTTGAGCGGCAGTTCAGTATTCTTGGCTTCCAGTTTGAGGAACGAGAGTAAGCACCATCGCAGTAGACCGTCCATGTCTGTGGGGATGTCGTCGTCTTCTATTTGGGAGTCCTCTGAATAAGTTAATAAACTTTTTCAAGAGTCATAATAATATCAGGGTTTTGACTGAGCAAATGAATGGTACTCAATAAGTCACAGATTCAATTAGTATAGCATAGAGCTCATAAAGCTAACACAGTTAGAGCCTAATCACAGTAGCGATTTGCGAGCGAGGAGAGAGCGTAGCGAGCCGCCGCGAGTTTGCAGCGAACGCGCACCGAATACGCCGCGGGCGAGCAACGTTATCAATGAAGTGGGGCGTGGCCGTGGTGGGCTGTCTGTCGTACGAGTGTTCAACATGGCGCCCACGGTTCTATTCGCAGCGTCTTCGCTGCGCTTTCGCCTCGCTCGCAAATCGCCACTGCGCTAAGGCCCTCAGTGGTCTGCTGTAGTACCTGTAAGCACACTATCATCTACTTCAGCGTCATCTTTCTCATCGTCGTGTAGGTCCTCAGGTATAACTTTAGGTTCGTTCAGTGTGGGTGCTGGCGCTTGTGGCGGCGGCCGCCTGCCCAGACTGGGCCACTCTTCTCTTGGTGGCGGCTGGATGTTCAGCTGTAATAGTCAACAATATGGGATCTTTGCCTGTGGTCGAAATAAATAAAAATTTTAGGTTTTGGCACTTGTTCTCCATAATAAACTTTAACTATGCCAAATCTTACACTCCTCTGTGCGTGCAATATGCTTACAAAGAACAACAAGTTTTCTTATTTATAGATATAGTAGCCTGAATTATAAGCAAAGATTGCGCATGTCGGCATGTACATTTTAGGCCCAATAGATAATTGACAATACGAAATAGAGTATGGTCCAATTAGACGAAGAGCATCGACTGACGAACCAATCGCGTGCAGCCTCGACGCCCCCCGTCTCCTTCATTCCGCCAAAGAGACCGGAAAATCAGCGAATGCGCTGGCGACGTGTGCTCATATCTAACTGTTGCCGCTAGTTATACTAACATTAACATGGTCTAAATATTTTTACAGGATTCATGCAAGCAATAGACTAGACATGCCTTTGTATTTATTTTTAATGAGTATGGTCTCATCTTACCTGACTGACATGTGAAGTTAAGTCGATGGTGATGTCTCCGTGTCTGTATGCCGCGGGCCCCAGCTTGGGCCTCTCTATCTTGTTGAACTTGGCGTCCTTGCACAGCAGGTCACCAAACACTTGGACTGTTTCTAAACATACTCCTCTGGAATTTACATGAAGAACATAACTATTTGTGGAATCATCAATCAATGTGCATTATAGCATTTAGTTATTTCACTGAGATACTAAACAATCTTTACTAAATATTTTTAAGCTGAAGAGTTAATGTGTTTGTTTGTTTGAACACGCAAAACTCTGGAACTACTAGTCAGATTCGAAAAAATCTTTTTGTACATGATAGCCAGATTCATGCGGAATAGCATAGGCTATTTAACATCACGCTATGACCCTTAGGAACCGAGCAACGGGGGTGAAACCGCAGGGAACAGTTAGTCTATCAATAAAAGTGTATTTAATAAACTAAATGATTCAATTTCTGATATTTTGATTCTGTGTTAAATAACCATTAACTCACGCAGCTCTGAGCAGCATGTCAGCACTGGACATGGCTGCTCGTCCAATGATGCAGACGGCAGCATTCTCCTGAGTACACAGACCAATCACTGTGCCACGCTGGAACATGGGGAAGCCGATGCCACCACTCGGTATTGACACGCCTGGGAGATACACAGGAGCACCACCTTGCACCTGAGCATAAAACCAGATTTATTATGGGGATACCTTAGTGTAGATTGGAATAAAAGGGAGGCTAAATAATATTTCCCAGTGTGTTTCATATTAAGCCAGGTCTCCTGAGGACTCAAAAACATCTACACAAAACATTGTTCGCTACACATTTTTACTGTCCGTGCTTTATTTTATGTTGATGTAAACATTTTATAATTCTTGATAAATATTAAAATTTCGAAACAGTAAACAGTCTACTTCTAAATCGAGGTTTCCATCTTGTTGCTATGTACCAAATCTACTTCTGCTAAAAAAACTGAATACAGGACTTTTTGACACAAACTCATTGTGACAATAAAATTCAGTAAATATAAAAAAAAACACCCATTAAAAATATCTGAGCAGGAGACCACATATAAATTTTCAATGTTTTGAGAAGTGTGTGGGGCAAAACGCACAAGAGATGCGGCTTATGACAATTTTTAGAACACACACCTTGGGCAGCACTGGTGTGTGTACAGCCAGCACGGGCACCAAGTCAGGCACCCTCCACAGCGCGCAGACCGTGGGCACGAGCCGCTCGCCCGTCTCTATCACCATGGGCACGCCGTCCACCGAGTAAACGTTGACCATGTCGCCCGAGTGCAGCACCAACTTCATACAGATACAGCTCGACTTCACAGACACTATATCCTTCACTTTCTCTTCTGTCGTGGACGGGTACTCATCCTGAATACGTTGAGCTAGGTGTTTCCTGCAATTGACACATTGTTTTTAAGAAAAATACACTGAAATATGGTCCGTAATTTATTGCACAAAAACTTGCTCATACTTCTCAGAATTCTTCAAGGTGTTGTTAGATTTTAATTTATATGGTTTGGCGAACATGGTGGAAGAGTTCTATGAGTAGTTATTGGAGAATTTTGAGAATTTCATGGATAAAATTGTAATAAATATTTCTACTTGGCACGGTGTTCAATGTGACAGTGACAGTCACGTCAAGAAATTGTCAATGTCAATAGGGTTCTTGCCAACATTGAAAATATGCTACAGATTGTGGTCATCCTATCAGTTCATAGCGTAAATAAACTTATTTCACTTGATTTTCAACAAAAATATGTATATTTTTTACAAATTACACGAAAATAAAATGCAATATTTTTTGTTATTGTAGCTGTGACAAGAACGGCCTGTTGCACTCTGGTGACGTCACACGCTAGTAAGCCAGTGTTGCCAACTTATTTTTAGGGTAAAGAATTCTTCAGGGTAAATTTGAGGGTAAAATTTTAGGGAGCGCCTCCGCAGCCGGCGCCGACTAGGCTCCCAAAAATAATGCCGTTAGGAACCGGAGTAGCCTTGGAGTAGCAGTGATACCAGACGAAAATAATTGCAAACTACCGTAGCAGCAGATTAATGTTGCCGTGTTTTAAGTTGAATTAAATACCTTAGATTGACTTTTAAATTAGTGTCAATGTAAAACAAAATACAACTTTTTTGGACTTACAAGGGGGAGGGAGGTGGTCGACGGAGCCCCGGTACGCGGAGCGCCTATTTCTATCTGCAAGGCTAAAAGTAACCTAACACGAATGGGTTGACGGGGGCTTCGTTCGCTCGCTCACTGAAGCCCCCGTTAACCCCTTCGAACCTAACCTGTCCGTGTCGGGGTGTCCAAGTTCCCGAGCTCGCTTCGCTCGCTCTTGGACCCTAATTAGGTATGTTACTCAAATGAAACATGAAATGTTTCTTTAATTATGCCAAATTGCCAACTCCTTTTCCCGCTTTTTTTTCCAAAGTCAGCGCCCGCTGCCAATTTAGCAACCGGTGCCGGCTGAAAATTCAGGACACGGCGGCGGTCGCGGAGTCACTTCCAAAATTTTAAGGTTAGATTTCGTATTCTTGTTATGATTACTAAAGTTTATGGGCTTTTTGGTAAGCAATACATGTAGGTACCTAAGTATTTCAATTGAATTTGAGTTAAACAAATTCGGCATATTTTTATTGTGAAACATGACCATTGATTAAGAAAGAACTTGTTTTATTGTATATCTAAAACCAAAACTTTAGCCAGGTATTTTTGTATAAATAGTTATGATTTTAGAGTAAAATTAATCAGGCATTGGGGTAAAATGAAAATCTAGCTTGGCAACACTGGAGTAAGCATAAGCTAGGGATGCAAGAAGTGCCAAAATGTATCGATATATATCGTATCGATAAAAAAAAATATCAATATTGGTTTCGATTTATCGAAAAAAAAATATCGATATATCGATATATCGGTGAAATTTTCAAAAAATATTAGTACTTTACGAAATTCTATTGTGTTTGCTTTTACAAGTTTATTTCAATAAATCTGTCAGTATTATTACTATTCATAAAAGTATGTGGTGTGCGTTTCACTAAGTATTCCTTTCGGCGCTGAATTTCATTAAGTTGCAACGTTTCTAACCGTAGATCATAGAAACAACATAGAAACAAGGGAGATGTGCCAAGGCGCTATTGAGTTTGATAGGTAGGTACTTACTTAAGTTTGGTCATTTTAAGCGTAGTACAAAATTACACGCTGGCGACGAACCGAACACGATCGATGATATAAATACAGTGTTTTAGTTTAGTCTTTAGTGCTAGTGTTGAGTGACGATTAACAGTGTTAGATTGAGGGTGTGCGGAATTTTTAATGTGTGGGAGATCTTTTTATTAACAAGTAGCGCTTGTAATTGTGTTGAAAAATGTACTAAAAGTGGCGACAGTTGTTCCCGTACTAATTTGCTATGATGCCATATCTCCTTGTTTCTATGATCTGAATTTTTAACGATGTTAGAAGACAGTGTTCTTTCAGCACCTATTTTCATTCTCAACTTTTATGCGCCTGCCAGACTATGCTCCTTGCGCTGCTCATCGCTATGCTCCTCGCGCTGCCGTGCTTTGCCGCGATGTTGCCCTCTCTGCCGGACGAGACGAGAGAGAGAGGACGAGGAGCATGACGTGTGGCATGACGAGTAATGTTGCCACACTATGTCTCTGCCTCCTTTCCTCGCTACTTCCCATGCCATTCGTCGAGTGTGTGGCAGGCGCATTAGTGTCCCTGACATTACTTTATCACTTAAATCTAAAAACTGTGACATTTTAATCAATGGTGACTATGGTCTTGCTACTGAAAATATATCGTTTTTGATACGTTTTCGATACTTGATATTTTTTTTTTCGATATATCGAAACCGATATTGATATTTTTTTAAAATATCGATACGATATATATCGATACTTTTTGGCACTTCCTGCATCCCTAGACAAAGCTTGTTTACTATTACTAGCGTGTTACGTCACTTCCGTCAGAAACAGCGTTTTTGGAGCGGTTTTGGAAATTTATACTTTATCACTGATTTTTATTGATAAATACAGTAGATCTCCCTGAAATATCAATGTAGTGTGCTTATAATATAATGAAGATTAATATAAACCATTTCCCAAAATGAGGCAAATACCGTATTTTGTTAAATGTCATTTGTGAATCTGACAATTGGCTGCTTGTGCACTACACGTTTACAGCACGTTTTTTCACGGACCGTTATTTTTTTTCATACATTTTAAAAAGTGGTGGGGATCGGTCTGCACGCCTATTGGCTAAAAATCCGTAAAAAACCGAATACGAATTAAAAACGTCTGTAGTGCACAAGCAGCCAATGACAAATATTGATTTTGAATCTGACAGTGACAACATTGACAAGGCTAGAAGCTTATAGGAACAATATAGGCTGTTGGCTAAAGATCCATTTCAAACCGAATACGAATTGAAAACGTTTTTAGTGCACAAACGCTCTAACCGTGTCTGTATACTGTGTGACGACTGTCATTTCTCGTTGACAGTGATACAGTGACGTCACTGAAGCGTCAACCAGTCAACTTTTCCCAAGGCACACGAATACAAATTCAGAACCGCACACAAACAAATAAACAACAGCCAGCGGCTTTATGTCCTTAGGCTCCGTCTATAGATTATAAATGTCTATGGCCAGAAGTTTAAGGTGGCTCCGGTGGATCCGTCAAGGTTGCGCGCGAAATTCAAAATATCTTGGGTTTTTGAAGGCGTTGTAATTTGATCCAAATTCGATTCGCGACAATAATGATAATAATCTATTTACCTACTTAATAATATTAATTAAAATCATCAATAAAGCCCTCGAAATAATATTTGAGGAAAATACAATTATTTCGTAAAAACTCACGATTCTCCTCAAATACGTTCTTTAAACAACAAGACCCCTCCATGCCTCGGAGAACACGTTAAGCAGTCGGTCCCAACAAGTCCCTAACCATATCTACACTCAGTGGGCACTGGGCAGTTAATCCCCATTGATTTGTGGAATAACTCGTCGCGAAGGGCTCGCGACGGTGACGCCATTGAAGCAACGTGCTCTATCTATACAAATATTATTAAAAAGCTAAATACATTGTTTGTTTGAACGCGCTAATCTCTGGAACTACCAGTCGGATTCGAAAAAATCTTTATGTTTATGATAGCCAGATCCATGAGGGATAGTATAGGCTATTCAACATTATGCTACTGTTAGGAATCAAGCAACAGGGGTGAAATCGCGAGGAGCAGCTAGTAAAAAAATACAGTAGAGTTATACCTACGCCTCGCTCTTTTTGAAGTCGGTAAAAATAATCTTACACTCATGTATGTAATTATGTACCTATCTCACTTCACACATAGTTATACATATATCGTCATATAAAATATGGGTGTATACCCCTGGGGGTTGTTTAAATTCTTTTCAGGAATGTGGAAGGGGAGCCAACACAGACAGGATTGTGTAAAGGGGGGAACAAAAGCAATAAAAGCTTACAGCATTATGTGTACGAAACTTGCTATACTCTGCGTTTTTAACCGACTTGTTACATCAATCTTTATTTACGTGTAGACAAGCAGCGCTCGTCACGTGAGGGCAGAGGCTGGCGGTGCAAGGCGTGGAGGTCGCGAACGCACACCACACGTACACAACCAATAGCGATCGTCGATATCGTGGCTGAAATAAGTAGCGACTGCGTCTTTCGTTTACAGCAATTTGTTTCTTCATTCGTTTGGATTACTGAAATAGCTTAACGTTTCAGTGATTAGACGTTTACGTCGTATCATAAAAAAATATTAAGTATGGAATTAGAATACCCGCCTATATGGAATTCTGTAATTGTAATTCTGTCATAGTAATTCTGTAATGTAACTGATAAGTATAATACTGCGGCTAACAAATGCTATCAGATTTGTGTACGTATATTTAAACTTTGTTTGTCTGATACTAGGGACCCCACGATACAGGCATTCCTAGTGTGGGGACCACAGTGAATTCGCGTAGGTTTTAAATTCCTATTGATCTTTAAAATGTGCAATGCCTAATGCTTATATGTATAGAAAATAAACTTTTTTCATGGTTCATTTTAATTTTTTCATTTTAACGGTTCTACACAGGCTGATTGGAATTTCGACCTATTCCTTGAAAGGGCTTATAGTAGAGCTCATTTAAAACAACTTGCGAACCCGTAAACTTGGGGTCGATACTGAAATATTGTTCTAAGTTTTATAAGGAAAGACACAAATATCGGCTTAAAATCTTTTAAATCTTCAGAAGTACATCCACCTAATCAAATTTAATGTCATCACGTTAGCTTTGTTACGTGACTCAAACACGAGTAAATGTAAATCATTGTGCTGCTACTGCTCAGAATTGGATCGTTAGCTTCATAACATTCCTTTGTTTTTAAAAATGATATCATTAAAAGTCTACACACACGATAATTAAGTTGAAAAATAATTTGGCAGAAAACTTAAAATTTATGAAGACTGAAACCAAGCTATCGTCGTAACCCTTTTATAAAAGAATTAGGAAGAAAATAACTCTGAAATGATATAAACCCGAGTCGCATGAGTCCGGCGCACGAACGGAAGGATTCATCTTAATTTAGTCAGTTTATATTATAAAAACATTTTGTTACTACCACATCCGAGTGTTATATCATCTGCTAATTGGTTGGCGGGGATCCAAAGCCATTAAAAACTTGTAGTGGTACAAAATCCCGGGCTCTCGTGTCCCGGGTCCCGCATTGCGGGCTCGTCAGTGCCACTCTTAGGCGGTGCAATGCGGGCAAGATTATTCATCGCATGATCGTTGTTGTATCCAGTCCAAAATTCTGATTTTACAATTTCCTGTGGTTCTTATAACAGGAACCCTAATGGTATAAGTCTCTCATCATGACTTTGACTCCGTCATATACTCCGTTGCTCTGTGTTCTTGGTGATCATACGCCCAACATTTTCTAAACTATGGTTACCTACCATAACCTTTCCAACCTGACCGGGATATGACTTAAATATTTTTCTATTTTCTGACTTGACTTTCGCTACATAAATACGACGTCCATAGATGATAGGTAGCAGTTTATGCTACCTTACCCTAGCCTAGAGTGTCTGGTCTAAGAAAATTCACACCTAGGTACCTACGGGCTAAATTCAGTTTAAAAGGTTATGAATAAAAATGTGAGCACAAGCTGGCGTGTTTGCGTGTATCCCGGTGCGCTGGTGGCGGCATGCTCCAGTTTCTCAATAAGCAGTTCGTGCCTCGGGCTGCAGGCCTCACTCACTTGACCGACTTGCTTCAAAGCTTTACACGACATTTTCTCCTGAGAGTTCTTTGAAAAGAAGCTATAATGAGGAAACGGATTTCATAAACAAACTGGTACAATTTGCACAAAGTTGGAAAGTAGATTTAGATTCTTGTGCTCCAAGTTTCGAAGCTTTTCAAGCTTTTGTTACTTGAAAATAATAATACTTATTGTGGCTTTTATCTGGAAGCATTACCGTTTTTATAGCCTTTTGCAATAGCACGGATGAGAACTTTCATAAAAGTGAAGATTCCAATAATATATTGAACTATTTTATTATATCTGATGTAATAAATCCAACTATCGGTGCTTGCCAATTAATGTTGCTGACGTAGCCGTCTATAAATTAATTCAGATCTTGTCTTCCTGTAGTTAACTGTTAGATACCAAACGGGGATCGATACCAACTTAGGGCATAGCATAATAGCATAATCGGCCTATAATGTTCCCACTGCTGGGACACAGGCCTCCCCTGTGAGAGGGAGTGGGCCGTAGTCTACCACGCGGGCCCAGTGCCGGTTAGTGGACGTCACATGTCTTCGAATTTTTGGTTCTAGGACATGTCGGTTTCCTCACGATGTTTTCCTTCACCGTTAAAGCAAGTGATAATTAATTTCTAATACGCACATGACTTCGAAAAGTCAGCGGTGCGTGCCTCGGGATCGAACTCGAACCATTCGCCGTGGGAGGCACATGGTTAATCCACTAGGCTATCACTGCAGTCAGCCAACTTAGGGCATTATTACCTATTATAAGTATATCTAATGTGCTAACTTCTAGAGTAGACGAATCAAAACCGCGCAGTAAGCAAATTGTGCGCATTATCTGAGGTGAATCTGGCTGTAGGTGTGAACACGTGTTATGGTCATTATTAGTTGTAATTATCATCGTATTATTAGGTGCAGTTCCTGCTGTGAGTACCAGGCCAGCAGCGCGCGGGGGTGGCGTGGGCGCCTGTTTACTACAGCACCTCGCTAATCGCCTCACTACGCATGAATATGAATAGTGGAAATATTTCTGAGATTCTATGAAATCCTAGTATCAAGGAACAATTCATCATTTATTTATCGATTACATAATTTATTATTAAAAGTTGTGATACCCACACGCGATTTGTATTTACCGATTCAAGTTGTAGTTGTTTACATTCATTATTATAAAATCAATGTAGCGTACCTACATTTTAATCCTTTGGATGATTGCATTGGTTGTAATGCTCAAGAAAGCTTAGAGCGGTAAAGCTTCAACATTAGTAGGTACCTACGTCGCCGTCGATTGCCTATTTTAAAACAACATTACTTAACGTATGTTTGTTACGTCTAGTCACAGTTCCAGTGCACGGACCAATTAAATAGTAAAAATGTTAGAAACATAACGATGCAACCCACACCCGTAGTGCATTAGGTAGTTATTACTAGGAACGAGTGTTCAATATAACCCTCCACTAAAGGGGTGTGTTGTGAGTTGTTTGTGACATAAAACAATAAAGTACAGAAGGCACATGACAAAATCGACCGTGAAGATTTGTTAGGATTATTCTGTAAGCCTATTTAAGAGAGTCCTACGGTGGTACCTACCTATTACAGAACCTTACTCAAGCTAGTTTTAAGCCATTTGATTGGTTGAAATTAGTCTCAAGCTTGAGTTTTGAATCAGACTCTGTTAAACGACCCCTAAAGTGTGATCTAATGGAACAGCTTTGAAACTCGGCTTCTTGTATCTTCGTCATAAAAATATCAATTTACCAACCGTCTAGCAGTTTGACAGTGTGTGCGTTTGTCGTCGAATTGACATTCTGCACCATTTATTTCGTGGTACATCCTGGCGCACCCTGCAGGACTGTGCTACTCACCGCACCTGTTGCAGGCGTGGGGTTAATTTCCTTAATTAACACGTGTCATATGATTAAATACATGGACGTATAATAATGTGCATGTGCCTATGCATAGTTCAGCACAAGGGTCGGGGGACCTACATTGTGAATTTGAAGGGTAAATTCAATCCGTGCTGAGCTTTTCAACGTAGCTCGCCAAACTTTTAATACATAATTATGTAAGTTATGAATACGGGAATTTGAACAATATTGATCAATATGCAGGGAGCACTCTGTTTGGTACGGGGAATAACGTAGACCACATATTTTATGTAGGTAAGCACTATCAAATATTTTATACAGATGGGTGGATCCAATCAGATCCAATCCCATATAGGAGCTGGCGCTTTGATGTAGTCCTAGTAATAACTAAATGCGAAAGTTTGTGAGGATGGATGGATGTATGTTTGTATTTGAATTTACTCGACTTTCACGTAAAAACTACTGAACGGGTTTTGATGAAACTTTACTTTAGCTTAAACATCACAATAATACATAGGCTGTAATTTATAAAGATAATAATGTAGATATAGAATTTATGCCGTCGAAGCTGCAGGTGGAAGCTGGTAAACAAATAAGGCAATGAGGCTAACAATACAAGTTAAGAAAACAGACTTATTTATTATATTCAAGGGTTAACTTGACATTTTCATGAATTCCGGTTGCATAAGTTTATTACGGCGATAAGTAGGTACATCTTATAGCTGGAGATTTAAAGAAAAAAGGTACCTATGTCGGCGGCACTCTATCATCTTGTGAATAAATACAACAAAACGAGTGTCGCCGGCGCAGCGAGGGCTCTCAGAGCGATTCATAAAGATTCCGAGCAGAATGTAGGTGATTTGATGCGACGTGCTGGCGGCCCCTTTGTGCCGGCGCTTCGCCCTGCAATCTCGGGCTCCGCCCCGCCGACAGCCTTGTATGCAGATTCGTTGATAAAACCAAGGAAGATTTATTCATTAAAACTTGGTAGGGCGATATGCGCATAATGTGAAGGTTGACTGCTTCGATAAGGCTTAAAATCTCTTGAGATAGGTACCGTACTTAAAAAACTTAAAAACAGTGGGAGTGGCTTTCAAAAAGATCATAATAAAGTTATTTGTGAAATAATTTCGGAAGTCGATACCTATGCCTTTGATTTAGTTTGATTCGGCACCGACTTCCAAAACGGTTTCACACTTTATCGTGATCCTTTGAAAGAAGTTTTAAAGATTTTTTGTTTTGAGTGACATAAACACACGCGATTAGACAGACATGATAGTAATATCACGGTGCGGTCGTAAATGCTTACCGTCTGACTAAAGAAGAAATCAAAGCTTTTCGGGTTTAAAGCTCAAGGTGCTAGAATCGTTTCTAAGCCGTGTTTACATATTTGTGCACTATTTCCATTCATGGACGATCAAACCTCAAAAAAATGAAACCTTGAAAGCGTATTTTCATCAAAAAACCTGAAAAGAAAATAAATACGTTTGTTTCGTAGACCGCGTGCTACGCGCGAGCTACGCAGCCGTAGAGGGTGTGTAGCACCCAGGGACGGAAGCTTGCGCAACGTTAATTTTGAAATAGGTGACAATTGTTGCAAATGTTTGCAATTTTTTGCAAGTGTAAAGTCAAATCAAATCTTATAGTCAAGTACAAAACTTATAGTGTAAAAATATTCTGGATATCTGTGTGGCGTACCACGTAAAAATAAACAAATAGAAAGAAAAAGTAAAAAAAAGTTAAAACATAAGTAGTTTTTGAAAATCCAAGTTTCAAAATAATACTCACAAACAAATAAATCGAAGAAATCACAATTATTGAACAACTGTAGTTATTAGTCTCTGATAATGATAACATTTTTTTTTCGTAATTTCACTGGTAAGTATTGGCCTCCATGGCGGCTTATAAAAGACATTTTTATTAACGAAGTTTCATACAAATTGGTTATTAACTGTAGATTTGACGAGGGTGTGACAGACAGGACGAAACTATAAGGGTTCCTAGTTTTACTACGGAACCGTAAAAACTATTCGAGTATTTCGGGACAGTAAAGTGTTATTAGTGTTATTACTGGACAATTGGACATGGGATCAGACGCAAAATTCCGGGACTTTCCCGGATTCCCCGGCTTTCTGGCTACCCTTGGGCAGGGCTGGACAGACGGGCGACTGACCGGCGACCGCAGCGAGCGATCCGCCGAATGCCGATCGTCGACTCCGACGCCAGCCGATCGCACTTCGCAGCGATCGCATATCGCACGCGGCCGCCGAGGGGTGCGCACGTTCGGTTCTCACGCATGCGCGACATCGACGCTCGCCATCGGAAGATTACACGCGGACTTTAGAAAAGTTACATATTTTTAATGAACTAATTAGTGAGTGAGAGTTATCGTGACAGCATTGTTGTGGACCTGCAGTTATGTACTAAGTGTGAGGTGTTGCTTACATTTTGGTAAGTTTGTTTTTACTTTTGACGGTAGTTTTAATGTTATTTTGACAGCGATTTTATGATTTTATTATTGGTCGGTGTTTGTATAACGATTGTATTTTCACGTTATTTTTAATAGATCATGGATGGAGATCATATTTCTAATTCTGAGCCAGTTTTATTATCTCTGGGTAATGTTATTATTGTTAAAAAAACAACTGACACAGGCAGGAACTGACCTCTGGATAAGTTTCCGTTTAAATTATTTGACAGATTTTCATACAACTTCTGTAGCATTTTTTAATAATTTATTTAGTGGATAGGTAGTGATAATAGGCCTGTGTTATATCATCACATGGTACCTACCTACTTACCGACTTACATTTTTAATTATTATTGCTCCTTTTTTAATTACTACAGTTTAACTATTTAACTAAGTAATTAGTACATACCTAGACCTACCTACTTACGAATATTTTTTCCAAGGCGATAGTTTCTTATATAATATTTTCGACTTCCTCATTTCCATTATTAATTTAATATTAATTAAAAATAGGTAGGATTTAATTTTATCATTATATATGAATTTAAACGACCGTTGATTAAATAATCGTATTAAAATGGTGGTGATGTTTTATTTATTTACCTAAATGTTTCGTGGTAAACCAACACGTTAATAAATTATAGTAATAATTAATTTACCTAATAACCTAATCGATCATCATAATTAAGTTGCTGGCGCCACCATGTCGTCATTTAGGAAAACACTTTGTTATTAAAAGATAAGCGATAAGATTTGTTTTCTTAGCTTCATTAATAAAAAGTTCATAAAATTTGAAAATGTCGCATGAAGGTCGGCAGGCAATAAATTTTGAATAAAATATTATTGTTAAGGTCCCTTTCCACTTGACTTCTGAGTCAGAGTCAGATTACTGACTCTAAAAAAATAAAAAATATATTTAATTAAATACAAGTCACAAATAGTTTGTGTAATCAATATGCAATGTATACAACAAAATTGTTATACCTAACTACTAGTAAAATACTCACGTCGAAGGAAAACGTTTCGCAAGGCCTGCGTAAATACCACGCGATTCTAATTGTAATTAGAGCCACTTGCAGCTATTCTGACAAGTAAAAATAACAAATGGAATGTAAGTAAGTAGATAGGTACTTAACATACCTTACTGACTGACTATGATTGAGGGGAATGGGTACGTTTTAACCCAAGATTGAAAAAATATAAAAAAGCTTTGCTATCGCGTTTTCGAGAGCGTGTTCGTCACGTCTGAATCCAAACAAAAAGGGCGTAACTAACTGTCGTAATCAATGTGTGGTTTACACAACATTATTTTATTATAATTAAGGTTTCAATCGCCGTATTAGCAAGCTATGTAAAGATAAAGATAATTTATTCGTATAAAACATGAGTGTAAGTATGTAACACAAGGTAATTAATAAACTTCCGATCGCGATACCTTGGGAGTTCGGACGTTCCACATTGTTACCGCGTATTGAACGCACCGGTTACACTAGTAATGTAATGCAATGTTTGTTTGGCTAACTGTCCTTTTGTTCACGCAGGTAAACTACCGGTTACAGGTACTTACACTTCCAGTTACTCGCAAATAAGTTTCTGGAATAGGAACTACCTTTATGTTAAACGTCGAAAAACCCAGAGACAGTGCTGCAGAACGAACATTTTGCGAATTCATCATTATATTTCTGTAGTCCGATGGTGCTTAGTAGACACTGGTGCACGTGTAGTATATGAAATGTGAAATGAGTAGTTGCACAAGGTAATAAAATAATGATATAAGGAATACCTTCAGTTTTAATTCACAGAAGACTATCTTCTATTCTTAAAAACAGGATCTTTTTATCTACAATCTGTCTGTAACAACATGTCAACAAATTTTTTGTCAAAAATTAATTTACCAAGCAAAAATTTAAGTCTCCAAAAGTTTCTGAAGTGTAACCAACCAAGTTCCAACGAAGGTTTTACGATTCAAAAGCTGTCGCATTTACCATGGCAGTAGGTAATCACATACCGCCTGGTCTGTTCCCATCGTCACGTGCCAAGTTATTATAAGCTCTAAAGCGGCTGCAACAGCGGCAGGAGCATGACCAATGAGGACATTAATGTTGGCACTTGGCATGTCGCTATGCAGTCTGCTACTGTATGTGATGTATCTCTCGTAGGATAGTCAGACAAATCGATTTTTTGCAAAAATCCTTGGACGATTGCAAAGGACCAGATATTTGGCATCTAAGAAAGATTTTTGTAATCATACAAGCTATTATTAGGATCATTACAAAAATCCGGAATAATTCGGGGCATCCTGACATGGATATGTTATGTTCTAAGGGGATCACCGTCATCTTCTTCGTATCCGTCGACCATCGCCTTCGTCCCCTTTAAGTTAATGCTTTCTTAAATTCCAAATATCTGGATCTAGGATTTTCGCAAAGACTTGATTTGTCCGTCATCCTACCACGTATCGATTTTAAACTTCAGCTGCATATCAAGTCAAAGACCAATCTGGCATTCTCTGCCAAACATAGGGACATTTATGATATCCTTGTGATTAGTTTCCTAATTCAACTCAATTGGCTTCGTTTTAAGAGGAGAATAATTGAAGACTGCTGTTGAATAGAATTCGATGTTAATAAAATCCTTTGAAGATAAAGTGTCTAATGTGCGTCTTCTCTTTTGCCTCAGCTGTCTAAAATGAAAAGCATATTCAGTATTACTTCTGATTAATTATACGGTCAAGTCACTCGCAACTTTAAAATGGTGTAGTCAAGTATTCAAGTCGTCAACACTTTCTTAATTTTTTTGACAATATGCCTGAAATTGATTGATCGATACCAACTGTGATTAGCTAATAGATGTGATAATTACCGGTAATAATGAACGAGCGATGTGTAACATGAATTCAGCCATAATTACTGGCTGTGACGACAGCACATTACTTTTTAGCGGACTCATCGCTTCAAGCAAGGTTTTTATAACTAACGAAGTATAATTAGGCTGTAATAGGTGTATTATTATGTCACGATGTGCTATTGTGTACTTAACGATAGTGTAATCGTAAATAATTGCCGTCAGGTAACCCATCACGTTTGCTCTGAAACAGAGGAACTTATTACTTAACTGGCTATGCCCCGTTGTTTTTCCCGCTATTGCTCGGCTCTTAGCGTCGTAGCGTGATGTTATAAATAGCCTATACTATTCTTCATGAACCTGGCTTTCATATATAAAAATATTTTTTCGAATCCGACTGGTAGTTCCTGATATTAGCGCGTTTAATCAAACGAAATAACTTCTCAGCTTTACCTATTAGGTTTAACAGTGTAGAATACACTCTGAGCTGCATTTTCGTAATCACAGTCATAGCTATTTTGTATTGTTAGAACATTCGGCTCGTAGTAAACAGGTGAGTCCGTCAGTACATAAGGGTTGTGGATTAATGCTGACAAGTGTAATCGGTCCTTTAGCATTGAAGATGTTCGTACGGTAATAAAAATTATATTTATGACTATAGAGATGTAGATAATGCTTGGTTTATTGTTCCCTTTTAGGATCCATTAGGGTTTAACATTTACAGGGATCATTCTTATTGTCTTTAATTTACAGACAAATTAAAAATACTTGTAACCCTCAAGTAATTAAAACTCTCTGTGGAATTTAAATAAAAATAGAACACAGACTTCATTTCACTATTCATTTTCGTTAATGTATGCATTAACGAAAATGAATAGTGAAATGAAGTTCGTTAAATCAAACCAAATCACATAATTCATAAGTCAAAAAAAATAAATTATATCGACGAAGATAATATATTATCTCATTATCGCGTAACAAGATACAAAAACAATACAGCTTTATTGTAAACCTCCTTATTGAAGTCGGTTAAAAAAATACAGTTATGGACGCTTATAAATGTTAATTAAAAATATATTTCATAATAATATTATGAAATACTAAGTTTTATTTGCGGTCGGGATATTGAAATACTCCTTGTTACTGAACCCTATAGTGTGACTAGTCCAACATGCACTTGGCCGGCTTTTATCACTCGGCGTAGATCATTAACTGCGTTTGGACAAAATGGTTCACGCTTTTTATCTTTTTAGTGTTTTTAGCCTCATAGAGTGAATTTAATTAATTTTCGTGTTTCTTCGCGTATTTAAAGTGAGTATAAATATTTCAGGAGCGCCCAACACGGCAATGTATCACGCGGCACATTCCTTGTTCGGAACACGTTGACGCGTTTGCTCGCAAGCGCATCTTCCACAATTAGGATAATGTACTCTAATTGCAGGCGCACATCGCGATACAAACCATTATTACACATTTTAATAGAACGTAAAATAATTTACGAACGGATTGCTTTAATTTTTTTTACTCCTTTCAAGACAGATACTTATTGTTAGTTGATGTAATGTAATGAAGTCAATTACTCATGCAAAGTTGATTTCTTAAAAGTTCACGAGTGATTAGTACCTACCGGGGCAGCAGGTAGTGTGAGGAATTAATATTTTATTTAAATGTCGACAACCAACGGTAGGTAGTTGACCTCGACGTTTTTATTTTATCACATTCATCATTGTTGGCTCCCTATTCCGCTGGACAAGCGGATATCACCTCTCCATTAACTCTGCGAGCCTGGTACCTTGCAGCAAAAAAAAATCGTATTGTACCTATCTCTAAAACGATTGTCATTGTTTTGCTTTGAGTGCCTTCAGCGCAAATAATACAAGTCGTAATAACTACAAATTGAATTTCAGATTTACGTTCGTTCTTGGTAAAGGGAATTCTACGATAATAGCAATCCATTTCTTAGAAAACTGATTACATGCTATCTTTATTACTAGGGAATAGGGATGGTCTGCATTTAATGCGTTGCTATTCTAAAATTGTTCAGTTAATGATTTTATCCTACTAATATTATAAATGTGAAAGTTTGTGAGGATGTATAGATGTATGGATGTTTGTTACTCTTTCACGCAAAAACTACTGAACGGATTTTGATGAAACTTTACATCAATATAGCTTATACATCAGAATAACACATAGGCTATCTTTCATCCCGAAAAACGCGGGCGAAGCCGCGGGCGGCTGCTGTGGTTTATAAAATTCCTCAAACTCGTTGATGTCTTTATTTAGGATCCTTGAATAATAAATATTAATGTTTTATTTTTTGTCCATTAGCACTTGTATTGATCGTGACATAAACTAAATCTCGATAATGATACGTTGATAAATCGATCGTTACGAGTAGTTATGATTTGTTAAGACTGAGGTCACTCGCTATTAAATGTGGAGTTGTTTTTATGGACTCAATATTATATGGGTTTGTTTATAAAAAATACTAGCTTCCGCCCGCGGCTTCGTCCGCGTTTGTCGGGATAAAAGGTAGCCTATGTGTTATTCCAGACTATAATCTATCTGTGCGCCAAATTTCATCCAAATCCGTCCAGCCGTTTCAGCGTGAAGAAGTAACAAACATACACACACACCCACACACAAAAACACACACGCACAAACTTTCACATTTATAATATTAGTGTGATACAACATAATAACATCTAATTACAAAAAACTGGCCAAGTGCGAGTCGGACTCGCGCACCGAGGGCTCCATACCTTCCTCAGATGTATAAAACCATATCATAGTAATTGAACCATTGTTCTCTTTCTATGAGGTTATAGTTGAACAGCATCAGCCAGCAGCAGCAAGCTATATTCTCATAGATGGCGCCTAACATAACATTATGTTTGTAGGGGTCCGGTGACAGACGGACAACAAAGTGATTCTATAAGGGTTCCGTTTTTCCATTTGAGGTACGGAACCCTAAAAATGAATGCAAAAAACTTATTAGTGCTGTTTAGTAGCCTGCAAAGTTATGGGCAGCTTTTTTTTATATAAGGATCTCAGGTACCTTCTTGTGTGAGCCTAAATGGGTCATAATTTGATTGGTTTCCGTATCAAAGGCGCAAATTCTGGCAATTATAAAAATATAAACGTAGTCAAATATAAAATCATCATTTTAGTATTACATGTAAGTAAATGATCAGATTAGTAAATACAAATAAACATGATTAATGCGTTATTATGACAATCATATACCTACATGTAGATATGTGTAGTAAAAACATGCGGTCATGCAGCAAAAAACATATAGCTCAATGCAATGCGCGTGCGCATCCTTGATCTGGTATTTAACTTTACATACGAGAACTACTTATTTGTTTTTTTTTTATTTTACATTTTTTCCATATAGCTGAAGGCTCTCTAGGTGTGTTGGACTCTAGTCAGCACGTGGTATGGTGGCATGCACACTAATGAATATGTAGGTAACACCTCACCCACACACTCCCACGCTGTATACATGTCGCAGTAATACATATATAAACCAGGAATATGGAGTGTACCTACGACGCCAGCTCGACAAATGGATGTGCGATTAACGCTTATGCGACAAAACTGTACTATCGATAAGTACTGGAGTGGACAGTGAGTTTACATCATTGGAGTCTGAAACTCGAAAGACATGGTGCCTACTCTCAGAGCGACTTACCACGGAATAAGGGAGTATTTCCACAATTTCCTCACAATAAAAATAGGGTACAACGGTACAAGTCACTTTTTTTTTTTTTTTTATCTAGAAGAGATAAGTACCAACAATCTCTCTATACAAAATCTTCAATCGTTTTAGGGTATGTTTGATGATGGCTATAAGTGATTTCAGTAAACCTAGAAAACATAATTATTTGTTCCTGCACAATTCAAGTAGGCAGCTGTAATGCGTATGTTGTTTTTCTGGTTCACCAAGTAACAATATAGAAGTTTAACAAATTCCCTAGTAATATGGCCAAATCTCGAGTTTGTCTATCGGACGGCGACATACGAACACAATAAACAAGCCATTGTGAACTTATCAATGGACTAGTTTTTTATCACATAATATTAGTAAGTAACACAACAATATCATTCGGCCATGTTGTGTCGATACCACCTGTTCTGACCGCAAGCCCCAACACTATCCCAAAACGATTAGCGATTTCAAACATGGAACACTTGTTTCCTGTAGTTTTTTTTTAATTCTACAGAATTTATTGTATTAGGAATCCGTCATATGGATGCTTGTCACGTAGTGGCCAATTACGATAGCATTTATAGCATCCAATTTACAAGGTTAATCAGAATTTTAGATTATTTTAGGAAACTGGTCGTTCAAATGCGTCGTTCAATGGCTATGGAGATGACTGGTGATCGTTAGTGCGTGACTTCAATACTTATGTATTCTTAACCCCTTGCTACCTAACTGCGGTGGGTCCAAGTTTTTAACAACACTTTAAAAATGATGTGATAATTAAAACAAAATGCTTCCAAAAATGTTATCTTGTTTGACATTTCATAATATCCGTTTCAAATGTTATACTTCGCAATTTAACGCGTGTTATCTATTTATACGAAAATAATAAAGCTGAAGAGTTTTGTGTTTCATTGTCTGTTTGTTTAAACGCGCTAATCTCTGCAACTACCAGCGTTATAGGCTATTTATCATAACGCTACGACCCTTAGAAGCCGAGAAAGGCGGGTGAAACCGCGGCGCACAGCTAGTCTTCCATAAAACTCACATGAAATCTATCAAAATGATTATAATAATGCGCCCGCGCATCTAATGATTGGCGCGTATTATCCAATGTGATCAGAGTCCGAGCACTTCCGGACCCTAATAGGTTTCGGAAGCAGCAGGTCTCTCTCATGGCAGGCGATTGTCAGGTGGCATTGGACACCACGACCTTGCA
This sequence comes from Thalpophila matura, assembly GCA_948465475.1. Taxonomy (NCBI): domain Eukaryota; kingdom Metazoa; phylum Arthropoda; class Insecta; order Lepidoptera; family Noctuidae; genus Thalpophila; species Thalpophila matura. Next base: position 299,080 of record OX419194.1, read on the forward strand.
GCCGTGGGAGCAATCGCTTGCAGATAATTATTATAAAAATACATTCATTATCTCATGAACTGTCATGGCGGATGCGCTATTCAAAAATATTCGCAACTTTTTTGTTTAAACTCGAATGAATTATAAGAATAAGTGATATCATCACATGCTTTTGAATAGGAATTTTATGGTAAGTATAATTTCTTGAAATGACAAATACTTAATGAGTTTATGAGTTTAATAGTGCTGATTATGTTGTACATATCACTAAACTAATTTTAATCACACTATATCTCATTCTCACATATTATATCATTGAAAAAGGACAGAAAATATTTAGAACTGTCAAATTATTCTACGCCCTTGTCATTTACGGGAAAATAGTCGTGACCTTTTGCGATTACGACTAAATTGACATTAAAATTATTCAAGTGGACTAATTTGACAGGATTAAATATCTGCTATCCGTCTCTTATGTTTTTTTATTAGAAAGAGACATAATGAGACTAAATTAGTTTAGTTTGTAAACAACAGAATCATCACCTATATCTCTTTCTTACAATTATCATTGAAAAAGGTCAGAAAATATTAAGAACTGTCAAATTAGTTTACGCTCTTGTCATTTACGGGAAAATAGTTGTAACCTTTTGCGATGACGACTAAATTGACAACAAAACTATTCAAGTGTTCTAATTTGACAGGATTAAATATCTTCTATCCCTTTCTCATGTTTATTATTAGAAAGAGACGTGATGAGACTAAATTAGTTTAGTTCGTAAACAACAGAATCGGCACCAATGTCTCATTATTTTTTGCTAATTTTAATTTTAATTGTCTGCAAACTCCATGTTTGGTTTTAAGCGAATAAGATTCTGTTTGTGTGTGAGGACAAAAAGGGAATCATCAAGTAACTTTGTTTCCTTTAAAATACCTTCATGATTCTTTATTTAAAACATCACACTAATATAATTATAAATGCGAAAGTTTGTGTGTGTGTTTGTTACTCCTTTACGCTGAAACGGCTGGATAGATTTAGATGAAATTTGACATAGGCTACTTTACATCCGATTTCACGCGGACGAAGTCGCGGGCAACTGCTAGTATTTTATAAAATAGCAACAATGAAAAATATGCTGCTTGTAACGTAAGACCTAAGCTTATGATGACCAGGGTAAGGCACCTCCTCAGTTCCTCACAATGCGTGTAGTAAGACGACCGCCTTCTGTATCAGGCTCTTGACCCAACCATTCAGTCGAATTAAAGCTATTATTAACTGAAATATTATAATACGTCTTTTTTACTCCTAGTAAGTTAAAAAGGCGTATTATAATAAATTTGAGGCACGTGCCTGCCTTGCCGCGAGGACGGAACGGAACGGAAGTCGTTACGCGCGGAGTGAGCGCCAGTTCCGCGCATTTGAATACACTATGACTAGTTGTTTTGGTGAACAAATATAGAAAGAAAATAAAGGTGTCCTGATTAAAAAAGCAAGCTAAATATGAATAAAAAAAACGAGAAATGAAATGAAATGAAATGAAATGATGATGATGAAATGATATTTTATTCTGTAAATAGGTTACAGGTAACACTGTTACACGTCAAAAATTGTTTTGATTATTAAGCTAGATGATAAAAAAACGAGAGAATAAATCAACGTTTGAGAGTATAGCAAAAGTGTCGTGACGGTTGAAGTTTTAAACTTTTTTCGGCTTAGCTCTCATTCGCCATTTAGTCTCAAGTCTGGAGTGTAACGTGCCTTATGGAACTTCGTGAACTAAGTAGTTACAAACAAAACTAACAGACTGCTCTGCTTTATAGTTCAAACAGAAAAGTAATTAGATAAGTACTTAAGTATTTTCAATATCCAAAATAACTAAACACTCACCGAATAGAATTTCTAATCGAATGTCTAGTTGATAAAAAAAAAACATCTGCCTATCGGTATTACCCTCAGATCATAGAAACAAGGAGATATGCCATCATAGCAAATTAGTACGGGAACAATTACTGATGCCACTTTTAGTAAATTTTTCGAGACAATTACGCGCATAATTAAGCGCTCCTTGTGAATAAAAAGATCTCCCACGCATTAAACATTCCGCACACCCTCAATCTAACACTGTTAATCGTCACTCAACACTAGCACTAAACTAAAACACTGTATTTATACCATCGATCGTGTTCGGTTCATCGCCAGCGCGTACGTTTATAATATGAGCAATTTGCTCAAAATCAGGCATGAAGCTCGATAGCGCCTTGGCACATCTCCCTTGTTTCTATGATCTGAGGTATTACCTAAACTTTACTTAAAAAGTGATTGACAAAGTAAAGGAACGCACAGCGATGGAGACTTTCCTCTGCATCCGTTTGCATAGTTCACACCATCATTTGTTTTGTTGTTTTCCGCAAGATAGCCAACGAAACTGTCACAGAGCACTCTGTATTTAAATATTTAGAATAGAAAGGGAGAGCAATACAGCTTTGTGTGTCGTGTGAGAGTGATAGGTGATAATATTATCTAAAAGCAAGAAGGTTCATCGTCCGAGGCGCTGCCACGCTGTCCCACATGTATTAGCAGATTTGGGTCAGTGTGTAGGTGACACATGCACACATCCGTCAAGCTCACTATTTGTGAAACTGCGAGGAAGTAGGATGAGCGGATTAGCAAATCAAATTAAGTCCTTTAAGGGCTTTTACGTTGTAACTTTCATCACATTTTGGTACCACCTGTGCTTTGTGCTCAATTTCCAATGCTATGACTATCTTCAGAGAACACCTTCGTTTGATCCTAGAAGTCAAATTAAGTTACAACAGTCACAAAAACTAAACTCAACTAGCAGTTTCATGTCGACAGTTCACAGGTCAACAGCCACAGGTCCATAGTTCATAGGTTAAAAACACACGTCTGTAGATAGAAGTCTATTTTAAGCTGAACCTATTCGCCTATCTAATTAATCGATTTCATATTTTTCAACCATTCTACCATTTTATTTCTACTAAACATTACTGAATTCCCGACTAATGATGTAACTGATACCAACATAATTATCACATAGTTCTGGGGCTTGTAATTCCGAACATCCTCGGTGTGGTCCCCTGTCTGAAACTAACGACCGCGTGGGAGGGACAATAAAGGGACAGGTCTGACCGGCGGCTATCTCCAACTGCTGTAGGTAGATTAGACTACGACTACACTCTTTTAAAGTGGATAACTGTCACAAGAGTGGATCGTGACACTTGTCGGCTCGTTAGTCATGAGCTGACTACTTGAGTACATGTCACACAGGTCAGATATAACGTTATTGTTCCTTTAGATGATGATAATAATTTAGGATGAATAGCAGTAGCAACAGCATCCAAAAGTAATAAGGATTTAATCATTCATCGCATGTTTTATGCAAATATTAGAACTACGTGTAACCCAAAAAAAGAAACGATATACGATGCAGGAATGTCGGCAGCTTGTAAAGACTTACAGTAATAAATAAATGCAAACCACCTGCCATTTGTGTGCTAGATATAATTGGTGAGCAAATCTCACATTTAAAAGTAGTTTTGGCAAGGCTGTGTCGGTCGAACCCGCGATCGAATTCGGCAGATATTTTATTGCCAAATACAGACGTCTAGCATAAAGTTCCTTCCAAACATGGGGTTCCATGCTATGAATACATAAAATATCGCGTTGTCTCCAGCGCACAGTTGAAATTATACCTTTTTTATAATATATTTATGGCTGTGCTGTTTATATTTAAACTTTATTATTTGTGTTCCGATGTTCTCTCGCTCGTAAACGTTGGAGGGATCTCCGATAGAATTATTACCTAGATGAGCCCACGGGATATTATTGTGTTCTATACAAGCGCGGCTGACATTGACATCATAAATATCTGCCAGACAGTCTCATTGCAGCTCTGTTCGGCTCTGAAAAGGAATTTAATGAATGCAAACTTTGCAGAGCAATAAACAAGAGACGAATGAATGTTAATTCATTTCCATGAATGAATGAACACCTTATATTCAGAAAGTCTTTCATACACAGTTTTCATTTTAATTAAAACAAATAATGGTAAAGAATGAATAACAGAGAGTTTTCCTAATTAGAATGTAGTGAACGGGTGGCTAACGCTCCGTTTGACTAAGCAAGGTACAGCGCCGACAATGGCATCGACGCCCTTTATATGTTAACTAGATGCGATAAGTACCAGGACTGCAGCAATGTCAGGAATTTAACTACATTTAATTCAATAGACTCCCCAAGACATTGTATTGATTGAAATCAAAAACAAATATTTTAGTTAACATTTAGCTCACATGTATCGTCTACTTAAATAGGAGGTTCCACAATCGTACAGCTACTGTTTCTAAATCATTGTTTAGATTTTTGTGATGTATGGCTTGACATGTATTAATTAACCTCAGAAAAGCTTATAGACAACATCTCTAACCAATAATGTAATCAAATTCTAATTAAATTGTATTTTAATTATTCATTAACTCCGTTACTAAAGTTAATTCCTCTAACTTTCATCTTTACGCAGATGATTTGCAGGTTTACAGTCATTGTTTGTTTTTGTTCGAAGTTGGTGCTACGGATGTCATGAATCCTGCATAAGCATAGCATAAGCATAATCGGCCTATAATGTTCCCACTGCTGGGACACAGGCCTCCTCTGTGAGAGAGAGTGGGCCGTAGTCCACCACACGGGCCCAGTGCGGGTTGGTGGACGTCACATGTCTTCGAATTTTTGGTTCTAGGACATTCCGGTTTCCTCACGATGTTTTCCTTCACCGTTAAAGCAAGTGATAATTAATTTCTAATACGCACATGACTTCGAAAGTCAGCGGTGCGTGCCTCGGAATCGAACTCGAACCATCCGCCGGCACATGGTTAAACCACTAGGCTATTATTGCTTTTTGGGCTATCACTGCTCATGAATCCTGACTTAGCCAGTATTGGTAAGTGCGCTACCTACTAATCAACCCTTCTAAATCGCAAGACGTGATAATAGGGAGCAGACACGTTTGCAGCGCACTTGATTTTTCATCCACGTTGCAAGTTTTCATTACACTGTTTACTTGTAACTGCCCTATGCTGACATCACCAAGGTCTTGGGTGTTTTGATTGACTCAAAATCATGGAGTGGTCGATTGAAATTACATCTCATTTGTTTTGGGTCTCAGGAAGTATAATCATGTTTCTCATTTTTGCAAGAAACTCTAGTAGCTGCCGATCCGTTTTCGCAGGAACACTCTGATATTGCGTCTCCTTTATAATGTCCTGCATAACCCAGCCTATCCCTCTTACTTGCGGGAGCGTTTTTCCTATGCTTGTTTCGCTGGTATCCCTTGCAGATTCCTCATTGAATCTCTTCTCAAACAACCGCATAAAACTGATTTTTATTCAATTTCTTTCTTTCCTCTGTCCATGCAGTAAGATGGTGGAATTCGCTTCCGGCCAATATATGTACGTGATTCTCGATCGATTTCTATACATATTCAAGAGACGTGTTAACATACTATTGAGTTGTTGCATATAGTCATTATAATTTATGTTTTACACTCGTGTGTTTTCGTTTAATTACTTACTTTTAAAGTTTCAACTCTTCTGTCGCAGCTCTGTTGGCAGAAATTTCTTTAGAAATAAGCAGTAGATACCTAACTTTGTACCCTTAATATTTGTTGACGTTTGTGTTATATGTACGTTCTTATCTAATAAAAAATAAAGCCAATAATGAAACAAACTATGTTACAGTAACTATGAGGTCGTCTGCAATAACAAGTAGCGACGGTTAGAGGATGATATCTCGATGGCAGGTTATTCCGCTGTCGGTAACATCAGCCAACGTTGTTGCGATACCGACACGTCGACACAGACCATTGTTGTAACACTTGTAACACGCTCCCGGTGCTATAACAATACCTTTATAAATATCGAACGTTTTGATACTTGTCGGCCAAACATCGATAGATTTTTTTGTGCTGTTATTGCATGTGGTTACGTGCACCGTGCAATAAGCAATCAATCAGTTGCATCGTATGCATGCATGATGAAACATTTGCAGAACTATTGAATTCTTACTGTAACGTTGCTTTTGCATCGATTAGCACAGCATAATCGATATTATCATACCGCTAATTCCTTCATCCGTGGTACCATGAGTTTCTAGTTTTACGCGGATCGAGTACGCAGCTCGCTCAGTATCTCGGTCCTCTATTGTGTATTGTTTAGCATTACAAAACGATCGATTAAATATCGATATTTCTAATCGCTCGCAACTATGTTAGCTATGCCAACACTTCGTGCACGTGCAACTTTTATACTTAATACGATTTTTACCGATTAGCTTCGCGATGTATCGTTGCGTCAGTGCATGCAGTGTGAATTGCAAATTTTTAACAATAGATAATTGACATAGCATATCATTTCAACGAATTAAAATATTTTTGTTTAAATTGAACATCTGTATTCGAAATATTCGAGTGTTGACCGCTCTAGTCGAATTATAGAACAATTAGGACTCAACCGTTAAGATTTTTATTAATTTTAAGTGCAAAGACAAGTTATTTTAATTGGAACTAGATTAGTAGGTGTCAGGAGCATTATCACTGAGTTAGCATTAACTTCCTCAATAAAACGCCACAATACTACACAAAAGGTGAATCTAATCATTATTACGCTGATCATCGATCATTAGGCTGGATTGCCGTAGCTCTCGTAACACCACGTAATGTCGTCTCCGCTGCCCACGCGGCGGCGGCGGCGCAAGCGCACCCACCGCGCAGCCATTGTCCCGTCCACAATGAAAACCAAATAGTCTCGTGGTATACCAACACTGGCGCTCTTACAAAGAGCTCCGGTTCACTTTCAAGTTCACCGACCGTAAATACAACCTGGCTAATGTTAACTGATCAGTATTTTGGAGTGCGGTTATTAATAACTGGGTAGTTTCATTATGTTTGTAACAGTTTTTGTTATCTCTTCTATATTTGGTTGGGTGATCTGCGACTGTTTCGATGTGACAGTGTGTTGCGCACTCAGTTGTGTAATTGTGTGCTTTGTGTATCATTTATTTGCTTTCCTAACCAGACGCGGTCTCAGCAAACACTGCAATCTAACGCATGCAAATGATTCAATAAGAACAGTTGCTCCTATAATGATATTCATAAATTCATGCACGAAACGGTGCACACCTCATGTGGCAAGTGGATTAGAAAAGTTAAGTGATTAGCGGCCGTAATAAAACGATTGCGCTCACTTTTACCTTTATTGCACTAGTTTCCAGTTTCGAGTGGTTTATGGGAAAAGTTTCATTGAACTTTTTACGATCGCCTTTTGCAGTTTCTTTTTTAATCTTTGCTGTATTTTAACCATTGATTTTATAAAAAATCTGTCCCCTATCGGCATCTCAGCTCACTTTATCGTCTTGTGAAATAAGGAAAGTTATCAAAAACATTATAACTGGTATAATAACGGTTGTAACGTTAATACCTTGGTTTTATTTTCGCTCATTACGTGTCCATCACTAATGTGTTCGTATTTGTTCACTTTCCCTGTTTTGCGATACGCCGCCGACGCTTCTTTAACTTTTTAAGCGAACATATGACTAATTAATTAGGCTTTCTTGTTGCGCAATAATTAATTCTGATGTTATGCAGTACATGGTTTGACATTAATTGCTGTGAACAGAGCACAGTGGTCAGTGATCGCAACGCGGAAGAATATACTCACTATTCACGAACATTAATTGGCGATACATTTTAGTTTTCTAGCGCAGATAATATTATGAAGATAACCAAATTGACGTCTCGTGTTATCCGAATTTGTGGGTGGGATGCATTTTTTTTAGATTCTTGTTAATCAAGCTATTTGCTAGTCTTGACAATCTTTTCAAGTGTCTCCAAATCATGACATTCAAACATCTAGTGACCTTTGTAATCATCAGATAGTCCTCGTTCTTCAAATACTCTCAGTATCCACGTGTTTGTCCTATCATACTTTATTTCTTTATACTTCTCCGCGTGCTTGCAGTGGTCGGCGACTTGCGACAAAAAGGAGTCCCACAGCGCGGTGGACCGGTCGGGGCGGATACGTGTGCATGCGCACCGCTATGCGTACACGTCCCATCTCTAACTGGAATAGACTTTATCTTATTTTTGGCATTATATTATTGTACTGCGACATGTCAGTCTTGTTGTTTGTACAGATGTCACCAGTGTTATGAAATGCTTTGAAAAATTGTGCCGACTTAAAAAAATTGAGTTAATGGTACTGGTTTTAGCACTTTCGCGAGATTTTCTCAGTCCTTTGATCTTGTTTTGACACAAAACACAGATTACATCAGCGTAACGAGTGTTATGACACTTATCATTGTTAGTGTAATAAACTCTTTATCGTTGGGAAATACCACGTCTGTACGTGGAAATATTGTATTTTCCTTAAATCATACGAAATTCTTTATTGGGCTACCTGCGGGACCTGATGAAGAATAAACTTTACCTGTAGTGTATGCTGTACGAATATTTCAGGGCCCTAAGTCTGCTATTTCAATTGTGTAAGAATGGTCTCATAATGACATCATAACTGTCAAAACCTAAATCAAAACCTTTGGTCATTGGCTCAGAGTAAGACTATGTCTTTGGTCATTTGTCAAAACCAACAATAACGATTTCATTATTCATTATTCCATTCTGACACGATTATGACAATTACAATAAGCAGCAGACTTGGGGCCCAGGACCTCAAACTCCTTCTAGTATTTCTATAGCGCGTACCAGGAGCGCAGACGGCCAAAGGAGCTTAAATATTGATATTTTTGTCGGGGCAACTACCTATGCGGTACGGCAGCGGCAGGGCACTTCCTCCCCGATGCAGGCGGACCGTGAATTAGTCGCACTCCACAACACACAAATAGAACGACACGATGGTTTATTTTCTTTTATGTCACCAGAACCGGGATTACTCAAGTTTCCTCCATAAATCAGTTTTGTGTCGGTTTTGAGTTTTTAGCTCTAAATATTGTAGAAGTAGGTATTAGGTACGTTTTTACTGCAAAACTCAAGGGGGTCCCAAAATTCACGCAAAAAGTAAATTGATAAAAAACAGGTTAGCATTTCGGGTAGCCCTATACTAAGTATATATACTTTATGAATCAATAAAAAAGCTTGTGTTTTCCATCAAAAGTTCATCTTCCGTGAATTTTGGGACACTCGATACAAACTAATTTAAATATTAATCGAGTTAGAATCTTACATGACCAGCGTATTCGCTCGTCTGTAAATTAAAATCTTATTAGGAGCTGAAGCAAAACCGGTTTTTTGCAACTGTTATCAATTATGGCGATCTTTGTTTGGTTCTCATTATGTCACCCGCTAATTTATTTACATATTATCGCCTCATATCTACGGAGTGGAATGCACAGATTACAGTGGACTGCACGGGCGTAGCCAGGGTTTAGTATCGGGGAGTGGAGGTTGAAGAAAATAAAACAACAGAAATGACATTTTGATGAAAAAAAGTGAGAAATGTGAAAATTTTGCAAACCTTGGGGAGGTTTGAACATTTTATAATGTGGTGTGCTTCATTAGAGCTGCCACCATCTAAACTGCGGACACCGGACAGAGACTTCAAAAACCTCGGACACTTTGTTGAAATCGGGTTTCATTCCCCGGATGCCCTTGAAAATATTTAAAAAAAAAACGGAATTCCCGGAGAGAGACAGTGCGTTCGTATTTGTGCCCAAGTCATATACTCTGTGTTGCCAGGAATTAATTGCTGGAATAGAAAACGAACGTAACTACTAATGCGACAGGTAGGCGTCAGATTTCATCCGAACACTTTTTAAGAACCCCCCCGGACGCCGGACGCAAACTGGGCCAAATCCGAGTAAACCCGGACGGATGGCCCTCAGTGTAATAAAAACGTAACACAAAACGTTCGTCTGTTCCATAACATTATGTTGTAGACAAGTGGACGGCCGCCCGTCTATATCACTCGTCGTTCGAGACAGAACTGCATATTAAAAACATGCTTGTATTAATTGCACCATCTATTTCGCCTCCTAAGCAAGAGTGCCACAAGTAAAAAAATATAAAAAAATTAACTGTTTTTGGAACTACGTGTTACGTGAGCCGGTGAGCTCAATGCGATATACCTACTGAAAAAATTATATTTGATCGTTTAAAATGCTGATGCGTGACTTTAGATACTAATTTAAAGTAAAAAATCGGCTAAGTGCGAGTCGTACTCGCGCACCGAGGGTTCCGTATAATTATTGGACATATAAAGTGAAAAAAAACCGGACCGCATAAGTAAGTTTGTTTGTGAAGGAATGTTGATGATTTTGAAAAAAACTGTACTAGTTAGGAACATTGTTTTATTTTTGGTGCAATATTTGGGTGAATTCCTATCAGCTCTAATTATTTCAGATTTTTCGCTACGCAAACTTCGGAGATAAGGGTCGAATGGTATTTTTTCAGTAATTTTTCATCATATATCGAAAACTGTGAGACATAAAATAAAATGAAAATATATTTTGAAATATGCAGATCAAGCCCTTTCATATGATATGCCACTTGACCTAGTAACCCCACTTTAAAATTGCAGCCACCCACTCCGGCCCCTTTTGCAATGAAAATAAAAATATTTTTTGACTTTTTTCATTTGCAATAAAGTTGGGCAAGCATTCTTTATAACTGTTCCAAATTTCAAGTCGATAGCATTAGTAGTTGCTGAAATAAGCAGGTGTGTGACAGACAGACAGACAGACAGACAGACAGACGAAGTCGCACCATAAGGGTTCCTTTTTTACCATTTTGGTACGGAACCCTAAAAACGGTGTAAAATGCGATCTATCTGTTACCCAAATTAGCGATATTTTGAGTTGTATTGTGCCACTACAGCGTTAGAGAGGCGATATCATTCTTTAGACAGCAGTGGACATTAGCAACGTAAACAAACACGTGCCAGTAAAACGTCCTTTGCTGTCGTTTACGGTTTATAGACACGATTAAAAAGATTTCCGCCCACTGCGAAGCTTAAGCCAAAATTATTTGACAAATAACATTGTTAATTACGAATTTTGTCTATTAAATTCGACACGACACCCGTTTTCGATTATAAATTCATTTTCTATAAACTAAGTCTCGAGTGGGTGTTTGTTTATTTAACCTATAGGTATGAGCCGAAACTAAACGTCAGTAACTACATAAGGAAGTCTTACTTTCAACGCATCATTAAGTTCTTAGAAGTTTCCAGAAACAGGCAGGGGGTGTGATAAATAAAATACTTTAGGAGACGGTAACCACACTCAAGTTACATTGTCTGTGTTCTGTTTTAAAATACACACAATATAAACAAAAGTTTCAAGTGTTGAGCGATGAAGTGGCCGGCGAGGGACTAGGGCGGCAGACGGCACGCAGAGCACCCTCGGGCCCGCATCCTGCTGCAATTACCTCGTCATCCAATACACCACTCAACGATTTTGTTGCATTGTTGCCGCCACGTCTATGCGCTCCCGGTAATTGAGACCGGGTACTTAATGAAGAGGTCCTTTAAAATAGGGGAAGCTCTGGTTTTTTTCCTTTGACTAATTTTTTTTCATTATTCTACAAATTATAATAGAATAGATTTAGTATATTTCTACATAAGCCAAGTTGAATTTAAGTAAATCGCAAGTTGCCCTTCTACGTGCTAAATTGCTCCCCTGTCTAGACCGACTTTTACGACTTTCACGGGATGATCTTTTACTCTCTGTATTCCTGTTGCCTTATACATAATTCTTGGTTGGTATGCTGTACCTACATGTCGAACCCACGCTTATTATTTTATAGCTAGGCCATAAAAGCTCGCGTGTGGCCAGGATAGCTGGGAGCCGTGTCAGCTGTGTGCTTCGTTTACAGAAAGTACGAATAAATCAGAGCGAAACCCGATGCTTACGCTGTACGATACCATCAACTTGAGATGCTTAGTCCCGATTCCGTGCATATCGGAAAACAAGTAGCAATCGAAATGAGTATCCTAGCCAACGAAATGCTCAAATTGCAATTTCCCCCATCAAAACAAACTCTTGAATAAAATTAGCATTCTAATTCCGTTCTTTGACGCGAAGTTGATAAATGGTATTTTTAATTCTGCGGCTTACGAGGGCTCTCCATTAATCCTTATGGCAACATGCGGCAAGCGGAATGAGGAGGGGAGGGTTCTTTAGCTATTAAAAAGCGTCGTATTTTGTCGACAGCATGAAAGAGTGCCCCCGGACGCGCCGTAAAACATCTGTCCTCTACGTCTTCACAAAATAGTTTACTGCATGCTCTAAATAGTACGAGTGAGTATATCTAACACTTTTTTGCTTGACACAGCTTGATTTATTCGAATTGTAAATGGCAAGGCTACGTCACTGCTTACCATATATTGATTCAAATCAATTTAAATGCACATCTCAAGCCGAGCTCCAGCTGCGTGTTACACTTTACGTGATGTATTGCTCTGTGTCGTGCTAATTCTACTATAGAACTTGAACATTTTAATTCCGAATAAGGAATGGTTCGATAAACGACATTTTCCACAGAATTATACTCGCATTCAGCAAAAAATATCTTTCAAGTCATCATCAGTTGAGGCAACCGGTCATTGTAGCGGATGATGAAGATGTTATTACTAGGACAACAGCTTTATTAAGAGATCAATTTACTCAAAATACTCAACATCCTTAGCACACAATTGGCGGAAGCGACCACTAAAATTGCGAAGCTCTCATAATTCGTGACGAGTACATGTAGTCTGCGACGTCGTAAGGACTTGCACGCACCGCCATGCTGCATAGCAATCACGTCGCTATGTTTCAGCCCTTTGTTTGTGAGTCTTAATCCCCAGGGTTATGTAGAAAACGTTTGTTAATCTTTGTTGCGGCGCGGTGGCTTTTGTCAAAACCCAGAACGTAATGATGTAGGGGCAGGTTCAGATTGGAGTTAGGTTAAAAAATTACCAGAATAATTATATTATCATCAATTTGATATTGATTATTTTACTTGGAGAGAATTCTTATAAAATATGTAGTTTAAAAAAATCTTATTTCTGACTTTTGAGTGTCGTTAGCAGGGTTCGACCCCTTATACGTCTAGTATGTCCATTATGATCAATTAAATATTTACTTCAGTTCCATACGAACAGAGTTCAGTTCAAATCATCTCATTCAAACGTATCAATTGCGCTTATGTTCACATCCTCGCAGAAATTAACACATTTCCCAACAATTCCATTGTTTCTCATAATCCTCCTGGTCGTCGTTCGATACATACATGTAGATGTTTGATCAAGTGCTACATTCGCTCTTGACACGAAAAAACAACGGTAAGTCACTTCACAATAGCGTACAGCGAATAAATTATAATAATGACAAGCGTATACCTGAACCTACGAAGGTTGAAAAACAGCGGTACAGCTGTGCAAGCGTGAGTCAAGGGGCCTCTTGCTTAGTTATTCTATTACAGACAATATTGTGAATTTGTAATTCAGGAAATCAAATACCTAATGTATACCTACCTCACAAATTGAACAAAAGACAAATGTTATTTAATTCCTTTTTGAGCGTCAGATATCAGCTTAGCATCTTGTCAGGATTTCCGACCGAAGACAAAGGAAATAAAAATCGTGAAAGCCAATTCCATTTGTCCAGAAATTTCACAAACAATTTCGAATATTTTTAACACTCCATTTAATCCCTTGTTCAAAGCAGTAAGGTTCATATTATCCGACGCGAACGCTTCTAATACCAGTGGTAATCTTGGCGCCTCTCTACAAAGACTGATATTAAAAATGGCTTCTGTTTATCGTCCTTACGATCCACTTTGTCGGCGAGAGGGTTCCATTCTTCATGCGTACACAAAACTTAAAAGACAGTACTTACTTTCAAGTGCGTAACATGAAAGCAACTGTATAGCATATGGCGTTAGAAAAATTGGTAAACATAACTACAGAAATAGAACTACACGCCAGCAAACGGATTTATAAGGCGTACATTTTCAAACTGGAGCTTATACCAGCAAACATCAGTCAACACGTCAAATGCATCAGTGAGATCAAAGATGGACGTCCGGAAATATGGTTTCCTAGTAGTTTGAATACAAAACGTTTTTACCTTTATGGCTAATTTGGTTTTGATGTAATGAATACGGTAAATGGCGCGCACATTTTTCTAACACTATGTTCATTAGTCTTTTCGTTATCACGTGCGTCTGTACCTGTACCCACACTTTTCATCTATTATAGAGTGATAATAGATGAAAAGTGTAGCTACTACCTTCATTCATAAAAGATTGAGTCTTGACTAGAAAATTCATCATTGTCGTTCATCAAAGAGACATCCTGTCCGAAGCTGAATCTTCGACTACGTACCGGTATAATGAATTTCATATGAAAATTCATAACTAGTGTGATTCCAACCAGAAACAAGTTAATAATGAAAAGTACACAGTAAAATGCACGTTCGTTTTGGTAAACTTGCACTAAGCTAATGAAATTCTGGGAAAGCGCGGCGGCATCGCGGTGGCGCATTGGCATTGCCGTATTTACGCTACTATTCACGCACGTCTAGACAGCCTGTGCTCTATGCAACTATACATTGTACAGCGTGGACCGGGTTTTACTGCCTCCTACATTTATATTAGCTTTTGACTGCACCTCTTCCACGGTCTGGGAGCCTGGTACGACATTTCGCGGAAATTGTCGCTGTTCCCGGTTCCGTTTTGTTTTTCGTGGAACTGAAAAATAATATAAGATTTTCACGCAGGAAACTAGCCAACAATGTACCTAATGGTTCCGGTGAAGTGAGGTTTAAAGCCCCCACAACAGTTGATTATGAATAGACTTGTTGTGTAGTTCGTATCCATCAAGTACTAGTGTTGTTTGAAAACACTATAAATGTGAACCTAAGTACTTACTATCATCACTATATTTAAAAATAAAAAAATATCTGCTGACTAATATTTTTACGTACCGCTAGATCACTTGTTGTGAAGAAAAGCGTGTTCTCGCATTAGAATCTGTGCAAATATTTGTGTGTTTAGAGAGAGACCGATTCGTCGATAGCTTTCACCGTATTAATCACATTCATTTGTTTTGTCACCGCTACGTCAGAAC
The DNA here is from genome assembly GCA_948465475.1 of Thalpophila matura. NCBI lineage: Eukaryota > Metazoa > Arthropoda > Insecta > Lepidoptera > Noctuidae > Thalpophila > Thalpophila matura. The sequence goes on from OX419194.1 coordinate 314,194, forward strand.
ACGTCGCGGTTGACAACGCTCCTGTACCTAGAAACCAAAATACTCTAGCTATTAATATCTGATTGAAAACTGAGGTTGACACAGGTATTCTTTTACCCGGGTAATCCCTGCTTTACCCGGGTAAAAGTATACCTGACAAGGACTAAATTATTTGTGAAAATATTGACATGGTTCGTAGTATTCCGTATCTGTGAGTAGGCTTAGTAGTCCGTATCTATGAGTAGGTAATAAAGTAAATTGATGACTCAATACGATATAGGACCTAATATGACACCCTAGGGCAAACCTTACATAACACACAACACTGGAATAAAACTGATTAATTATATTATTCTCCATCTAAACTTCCACGAACTTGAAGGGGAACTAATGAGCCACGAACTAATGAGCCACGCTTGCATTACTTAAACCAATTCAAAGTTATTAGAAATTCATAAACCACAGTGTAGAAAGCTTCCAATGGGTTTATGAATGCTCAGGTACGCCGCGGTATTCAGATATTCTCCGAAGCGTTATTTCCTGTTGCCCGGGTGTCTGGCGGCGCGCCAACTTGTCGCACCTGCGACGAGGATCTCTCGAGCTAGTCGCCCCCTTGTGTCTGCCTCGCTGCGCTAAGCTTTTACTTAGACTGACGTACTGCGAAGTTTTTGAAATGTTGTCGGGTTACTGGAAACATAAATATTTTTGGGATAATAACCTGTATGTGAAAATCTTATTACTTTAAGTTAGCAATTCTTTTAACATAATTTATATTTATAATTGATGTCCCTAAAACGGCTCTAAGGATTTGGATGACAATTTGTGTTTAGAAGTAGATAATGTTTGACTAGGTGTCATCCCTGAGGAAATTCCAAGCAAAACGCGTTTCCCCCGGTTCTAATATTATAAAAAGGAAAACAATACATACCTATTTATTAAGCGTCGTTAGAAAATTAAATGATGTCAAAGCATTGACCTCTACTATATTGTCAAAGAAACAATAGAGTTGTAAAATAAAATATTAATTACAGTAGGTAGGTGATAGGTACAACAAATATTTCCTTAACCTTACCATTACAAAATATCATGACTACAATGAAAACTATTTCCATGTTTTGCAAGACATCAATTACTAACTTGCCAGATTTTAAAGACAATAGTATCGTATCTTTGTCTTGCATTTGATTAGCAACTTGATGTTGTTGCCACCGTATTCTATTGTTACTTCGACGAATGATTCACGCGTGGTTATCAAGCAACATGTGCTGTCTCGGTAAACATGCGAGATATGGAAATATCAGTGATATCATGTGCTGACACTCGCGGCGACCAATTTACTGGGCGCACATTACCCGCAATTGTTACCACACTATAGCTCTAGCGCCCTAATTGTGATTTGTGCGCGGATCCTTAATGAGCTGTATTGTCTAGGTTAGAGCTGAGGGTTCTATGATATGCATTTATTCGTACGTATTAATCGGACTTAAATGTCTTCTAAACCTATCTTTCGCTATCTGGATCTTGTCAGTTCCAGCTGTCAGTTCAGGAAAGAACTATTATATCACAATGGCTTTAAATTCTAACGTTAGGTCTTTTGGGAATTCAAGCCAGTGTTCGATGACAGTATTCTTAACTACATGTTCTATAATACTAACTGCCTATGATTGTACTAACTAAATCGTCACAATTTCTAAAATATTCATAGATTACACGCGTAAAATGTGTGATGAGGTCATAGATGTTTCATTATGAAATGAGCTGACGTTTCTATATAATTGTTGTGTGTTAATATTAATAAAACAGAAAGGTTTTCGTTTTTGTGTTCAGACATTAGTTTCTTGATTGTGAAAGAAACTAGGTGTAATGTCTTTACATAGCGCGTGTGTCAGGCGAAACTATTGTGCTAAACAACACATGTGGAATTACTGACTTGATTCTATTTATTACTATAACCTACGTAGTTAAATTACTGTGTTTTCAACTGTTTTTGATATGTCGTTGTTACAATAATTGATCATAAGTTTATTTATTTCACCCTCACAAGTTATACTTGAAGGTACCTACCTAATATGTGTCTCACAGTTGATGCAAGTTCTGCATTTGTTGTCCTTTTGGGGTGAATGTTATGAAAATCATTCTTTCTTAAACCAATAACAGTGTCTTCTTTACTGTAAATATCAGTATGGTAGGTCTGTATGAGATAGTTTCATATTTCTTTGATGAGATGTGACATCACACATCACTGAAGAGTTGTTTGCGTTCACGGTACTAATTCTCGCCGCCGCTCGTTATTAAGATAATCTTAGACAATTAGAATTTACTACATTGTTCTGTCATTCTCTCATAACAGTTTCTGTACTGTAACATAAACTTTAATAGAATCTGTTGCCTTAGCTATATAAGCTAGGTTTTCTTTTGATGATTCTTTTGAATTATCTATGTACTTAGTTTGCTAACTTTTTACAGTATCTCCCCAATCTTATATCAGATTTGTATCATGATTCAAATCTCGATCTATCTCTATCTAAGGATGTGATTTTTCAGAAAGTTTTTTTTTAATTAGGAGGGTCTGCGTCATCGGTTAAAAAATCTTCGGAACTATGTTTCTCAATAGTTATCATTATCACTGTATAATGTGTGTCTATAACAGAGTTCTGCTGTTAGTATCAGATAATATAGTAATTAACAGCATAGATTTATCGCTCCAGTAACAAATACGAGCCACTTGAAATTTGAACGATAACTTTGTCTAGTGTGCCTCAGTTTCGTGGGAAAACCACTCGAGTGTACCCGGGGGTCATCACTTATCAAGTTATAGCTATTTATAGTTCTTAGGGGATGTTTCTAATAAGATTATAGTTGGGCGTCCCACGCTTGTCTCATTAAATTGGTATTTGTTATTGTGAGAGAGAGGGTCGATAGTTTGATGATGGCGAATGACTAGGGCGACATGTGTAAGGGGATGGTATATAGAGAGATTTATAGTTTCGTATATTGAAGGGAAAGAAGGGGTTTTATGGGAGTGTAAAATTGTATAATTTGATGTATAGTTTGATATAATTGATGTAATTTCAATAAGGCAATAAGACCTTGTACAGAAAGAGAATAAGACGTTGGAAGTTATACGGATTATGGCGCACATACACGAGAATAACACAATAGCAATACATAAAAACTCATACAATATCCAACAATAAAACACCATTAAATATCCGCAGTCACTGCGAAGTGCCGCCATATAAAATGCACATAATTTTAAATGTTTATGGCGCGGCAAGTCCGCCATGATTCCATTCATCCCGCTATTACTCCATATTGATTGCCCAAACCTGGCAATAATTCGTCTGCCAACTCTAGGGGTGAGGACTTGCGCGTTGCGGATGTGTTTTGTCTCTTTCATTTTAATTGCAAAAGAGAAAGGTGCGAGTGAGAGGAGGAATAGCGAGATTGATTCACGTGCTGCAGATGCTGTGGATAACGCATGTTGAAAGGAACCAATTTTGATGCAGTTTAAAAAAACTGTATTTTTTAATTATCGCTTGCGGCAAGTTGAGTTATAGTTTTTATTGAATCTTAATACCTACCTACTTACTTAGATTTATTTACACATTACAGAAAATAATAATGGAAGGAATAGAATCTAATTGTATTCTAAGTAGATCATTATGCATAGTTATGAGTGTTATGACGTGTCAGAAGAATTATTTTAAGTTAGAGATAAGTAAACGAGAGAGAGTTAAGAAATAAGAAGTGTAGCTCTTTCTTGTTTAGAATGATTGATAGAAACACCAACTTTAATCTGGAATAGTTCAAATTCCTCAGGTTGTTAGTTATGTAATTTGTGTGTGCCCATAATCACGATAACGTGACGACTTTGGAAGGCGTAAAGCAGGCCAATGTAGCTGTCAACTAACGAAGGTAATTTAAATGCTTCTCAACCAAAGTTGCAAGTAAATTACCAGGGCAGCATAAAGGGCGCGGCCATTGATATGCAGCCAGCGTCGTAACCTGAATGTCTGGCCTTAAAATTGTATCTGAACTTGACCTTCCGCTGGCTAGCTGCTGCATATCGGCGTCCACTTTCCCAGATGTGTCGGTCCTCGGTAGTGTCGGTACGGCACAGTGCGCGCCGCGCCGTCGCTGGCTCCGTACCGCGCGCCATCGTCCTCCCAATATTTATATCCTTACGGGGGATGATCACAAATAGAATGTCAGTGTGAACTCGCCTTAATTTAACACGGCTGTTATGTGGTTAGTGATGTGTTCTAAGATTTATTTAGTACAACGAATTTTATCGTAGCTTAGCAGTTAGCACCTGTAACTTTACATCGTAATTTATCAACGGTGAGTATTTTTGGTAATAAAAAATATTTTTGAGATGATGGGAAGAATTCTAAATGTACTGTTTTCTTATAAAGTAGATTTAATTTCTATTGTTCTAAAGATTAATGTGCGTGAAGTTCAAGGAACTCAAATACGCGAACGAGGCGAAGAAAATCGCTTTTTTCGTGAGCGCTTACAGCTAAGAAAATAAAATTAACGGGTTCACCGTGTCAGCTAATTCTTCATTACCTGTTTTAGTTATCAGTCATTATTCTATAAAAAAGATAATAATCTTAGGAAAATTCTGAATTATTTTGTTTGATAACACACGCACATGTTGTCCATTGTGTAATGTGCTACTTTGCATAATTTAGTATATTCATAATCTAATGCTGAATCTAATAAGCTATTATGTATCCTTGATGAAAGGGCACTGGCAGACGCCCATAGAACGCTGGGCTTCAGATTGTGTAAGTCGGTACAGATATGAAATTAGTTTGGTGTGATCGAGTATTTCAAGAGTATTTAAATTCATTTTTTATTTGTTTTTGTACGTAATTGGGTTAAAGAGAAATATTCGTTTTTCTGACAGTGAGGTTAAGTATGGTGTGAATGATCCAGTGAAGTACAGCCCGACTAATGAGTTCTCAATTCAAAGGTTTTAGTTGCTGTCACCATGATATTCTGTGGAAGCACGCGCCAGCCAGCATGCACCCGTTTTTGTTTTAGTTGTTTTTTCAAAATGTCAATGGCATAATCATTTTATTTCTTATTTATTTCGATTTTTGATTCCAATTCTTAATCTCTAAGATAAATTAGGCAAAGAACAATTAAAATATATTTTTATTTTTGGTTAAGCTTTTATTACTGTACCATATCAAGCCCAAAACTGCCGACGTCCTTTTAATTTATTATAAAAAATTAAGTTCAGATTAATATTTTGGGTACCTATTCATTAGAAAAACGTTAAATCAGAATCTAATATCTGTATGATTTTTACTAGGAGAACACATTCCAACAGGAGTTTTGCCTATACAGAGGGTAGACACAAAATCACTCACACTGCTGAAGCACTTTCACATTTAGGATACTGTACTTCAAGAATGTCGTATTTTAACAAGTGAAATATGAATGCTGACTTAATTGTTTGTTTTGTAATATTGTACTTTTAAAGCAACATAAATAGTCGGCATGATAATAATATTTGCAATACAAGTTTAACTTTATTATCATACGAGCGAACACAATCATGTCGCATGGTATTTGCAAAAATGACTGAATCGAAAGTCTATAGAATGTCTGGGGGCTGATTCTCGCGGGTTCGGTATTCATATCGCCTTCGATATATATTGCAACAACTGTCAAAATCCCTACCATTTTGACATTTGTTGCAATATATATCGAAGGCGATATCAATATCCAACCCGCGAGAATCACCCCCCTGGGTCTTTCTATTCTGGTTTTCATGTATTATAGTTTTGACTTTTTAACAATAAGAATGGAGAGATATAAACCATATAAATAAATGCAATAAGGTTTAATTAAGAGAACGATCGTTCCTTTTATCACCGTCACTATCATGAGTCATGACGCTCTACTGTTAAACTTTAACCTTTGCCGGAGTACAAAACATCAATGCCTTTACCATACATTTTAGGGTCCCGTAGCCAAATGGCAATAACAGAATCCTTATAGTTTCATCCTGTTCGTTTTGTATGTCTGTCCGTATGTCACAGTCACTTTACTCGAAGATTATTGGTACTTTCCCTGGTGTTCTCACCAATTGCAATATGACGAAGGTCTCAAATAGTGACCGCGATTCCTTTATACCTAATAATATCTCTTAGCTTCATGATCAAATCAGCTGTAAACGTATACTCCCTTACTTATAGACGCCTCTTGAATTTAACTACTGATTAAATATACAATATCCTTGTCATCTGTATATCAATGAATAGAGATAACAATTGACTTAAGAGCTTAATCATCGTCTATAAGTAAGGGGTCTAGTCAAGTCTAGTGCCGATCGTAGCCTACCTTTTTCTGTATTATAATCTTAGTAATCATGACCTTATAAGGTCATGATTACTTCAGAAATTCTGAAAACGAATCCATAGTGCTTTGTTTAGTTAACATAGCAAAATGACGTCACAGTTTAATCAAATATCTATATTAATATTAAGGCTGAAGAGTTTGTTTGTTTGTTTGAACGCGCTAATCTCTGGAACTACCAGTCGGATTCGAAAAATTCTTTTTGTATATGAAAGCTAGATTTACGAGAAATAGTATAGGCTATTTAACATCGTTACTACCCTTAGGAGCCGAGCAACGGCGGTGAAATCGCGGGGAACAACTAGTTTTCTATAAAAGTCAAAGAAATTCCAGTAAACAATATAAGAAAGTAGATTAGGAGTGCAGCTGATAAGAGAGCTGTTATCACAGTTAATATTCAGTCAGTTGTGGCGGACAGTGACGCACGCGCCGATAACGTCGCGGCTCGCGAGGTGCCACACACAAACATGTAAAACAAACTAAATATCTTCCTATTCTCTTCTTTTGGTTGATTTGCTCAGTCGTCAATTCGTCATTCCCACGCTGATGGCTATACCAAGTCTCTATCTACTGTTACTATTATTTGTCTCCAAAGTTCGAGTAGCACATCGGTTCTTAGGCATTTCAATCTTGTTATTCTTACTATGACCTAATTAGAGAAACTCATTTTACCCTCCCTCCGCGCCTTTAAAATTTTATCGGTTAGGAATCCAGGGACAAGCATCTAAACGTGCTATGTGCCAGCATTTTAGCATTAGTTCGATAAATGTTGTATACCTAGTTTTGTAGGCATTTGTTTCACATCTAGATTTTTGTGCTTGGAATTTGTTTGACGTACCTTGCGGAAGTTCCACTCAGTTGATTCCCACAAGTTGCAGACAACAGCTGCGCATCAGCTTTGCATGCTACTGCGGCGTAGACGCAGCGACGCCAACTTCTCATTACTTTTGCAATCTTTTATTTTTCATTCCGCCTTGCAAATATAGCATTGACATATGCGAGGTATTTTCTTTCATTTATATGAAAGGCAATTATACTAATGTGAGAGAGACTTAAGAGTCTTAAGTCAGCGTTAATTAGAAAGTAAGAAATCTCTTCTTAGTTTAAATCCTTTTGTAGCAGTTTTTTAGGTCTAGGTTTTATTAAGATTAACATCCGTAACATCTCTGAGATTTATTCTCTGACATAAACTTAACCTAATTTAATCTATTTGCCGACATCTGCACCAGTGCAGCCAGGTTGTTCTGAGACAGAACTTCTCCATTCGTCTCTATCTCGTGCCGTCTTTCTACAACCCCTGCGAAAGTCGTCCTCCCACCATCTTTTCTTCCACCTCTTCGATGTTTACCGTCTCCAGGGTACCACTTAGTGATTTGACCAGTCCACTTTTACCTTTTTGATCGCATCATATGGCTAGTCTTTCTCCATTTGAACTCTTTTGTCTCTGAGATATTATTCATCTTTCAAAACATCCTGCATTTTTGGCTCTGCCACAGTTAGCGATGTTTCTTCTTATGTGTACTTGATAAATGAACTTAGGTCATAAAGCACGTTTGCAAAACGTAAATCGTGACATAAATAACCAGGGAAACATAGATATGCGGAGTTAATAACTAACAATAAACCTCCTGCCACATTTAACGTCAGTTAACATAATGTGCCGAGATCTTGCTGATAAGATAAACAGTATTTTGCACGTCGATTTCGTCATCTCGTTGATATTCCACGTTATTAGAACAACAATCTGATTTTATTGAGAGTCCAGACCTTAGAGGAATAACTAACATGGAGGTGACTACGATTGAAATAAAGGCAAGAAGGGAAAATCTATAGAGCACTCTTTCTAACTCATAGGTGTTCCGTAAGAATAAAGGGGCATATACAGCAGTGGCGAATAGTCAATTTTTGTAAGAAGTTAGCAGAGCAAATGCTTACCTTTGACAAGCGTGAAGCATGCAGTCCAGTTATTAAGTCTATAGCTGTGGTTGGCGTCCTGGTTTCAAATTCTTGTAGTATAAACCGTTTCCGATCTACATTTCTATTATGAACTAATTTGGCAATAGTAAACACTACTGACTGTGCCATTTTTCAATGGGAACCCGGTAGGAATCGAGTTCTATGGAATCTTCGCCACTGATATACATATTGCAGTTTTTACTTTTTTTTACGGTCCCCCTATGTTAGTTATTCCCCTAACGTACAGACAAACGCTTCAGAGGAATATGTTCTACAAATAATACTTCTCCATGGTACCAGGGTGTCAGAAGTTCGTGATGTTATTAAAGCTTGCCATGTTTATGATTTTAACCTTGGCTGTACAAGCAACTGTTTATAAAACAAGGGAGCTTATGCTAAAACCAGGCGCTCTGGGAGAAACGTCGATTGTATTGTATGGTAAGCTTTTGAAGGTCAGTCTTGAACGTACTGGCAACTCGAGCGGCGGCAGTAAATAATATGGAAACAATGGCCGCCGATAAAACTGATAGATTTACCGTCGAAATGTATTAAACAAGCACCGCTCGTGTTACAGCCATTGAGTAACCACTCGCGTTTGGATTAACGATGCAGTTTCAAATGTCCAAAACATGGTGGTTAGTGTGGTCACACGAGAAGAGTTTAAATATCGTCATTCTTGCTTAAGGGTCCTATATGGCGCAGGCTCGAGTCAGAATCTGTCAAAATCTGTCAAAATTAGGTATTGAAGCGCTACCCACACAGCGATCGACGACAACAGTGGTCTTGTGCGACGATCAACGTGGACATAATAAAATATTAAGTAGCGTAGTAGGTAGTTAGTATTATTTTGTTTTTTTTTTTCTTAATTGCATTTAAAGAAGGATTGGAGAGGGGGTGGTTCAATGCACAGAGTTTTTTTTATGTGTCCATCAATATTTATATTATAGCTATTGCGATTTTCAAAAACAAAGACGATGAGTGTTTGTCAATGTTTTTACCTGACTGCGTGACACAAAGGAGGGTATGTGTTTATCAGCCTATAAGTATATGTATGTATGTATGTTTGTTCCTTTGTGGCGCTCCGGCTCTAGAGACCAAACGCGTGGGCCGATTTTAATAATTATTCTTACGTCAATCGATTTGCCTTATTCTTGCAACTCACAATACATGACAGTAATCAAGATTCAATATATCTAGCGAAGTGACAACTAGGCGCCATATTAATTTTTCAAAAATAATGACCGGTCATAGTAATAAACTTATCAATTTGACCGATGCTCTTGGTCATTATTAATACTGATCGGTCCTTATTAATAGAGCCCGGCTAATCAGTGTCCGTAATATAAGCAAAACCACAAAAAAAATAACAAGACGACATTGCAGACAGTCGGAATCGGGATCAATTTTTTTCGGGAATTATGGATTCTAGTTCTACTATGGGCGCGTATGGGCTCGCCAGAGTATTATTGTTCTGTGCGTATGCGTATGGTTCAGTCCTATTAGGGGTCCCGAGCAGGGTACGGAATCTCGGAATCTCGACATATCGGAATCTCGGATCGATTTTTTCGTTATTTCAATTCCGATATTGAGTAATCCAATATTGGAATAAGAAAAAAAAAATTAAAACGTCGTGTCTTGCTCACTCGTGCACGCATTGTATTACAACAGAGATCATTTGCAACCAAATGACCTCTTATGACCCCATGCAAATATCAACTATTTTTATCGAGTAATTTGATATTTGATTTAAAAACGATTGAAGATAATTGTCATTTTATGATTGAATACTATGTATTGAAGTGTTAGCAAGCAGATAATATACTTAAATACATCATTATTTTATCCATTTGAAAAGTTGTATAGCATCTTCAAAAACCGAGCAAGGGCGTGTCGGACAACGCACAGTCTAGGGTTCCGTAGCAAGAAGTATTTCAGTCTGCCGACCGCAAATATAAGTTTGTATTTCATTATATTGCTATGAAATACAAAGTTATTTTTGCGGTTGTTAAACTCAAAACTGAAAATAGTAAATATTTTAAAAAGTTATTGACGTATCTTAGTCAAACCAATTTTCATCGAAAGTATTTATTAGATGCTGTAGGTATCTATAGCTTGATTTTTTTCAGATTTTCGATAACGTGGTTGGAAAATTACAGTGGGGGGGACATGGTTAACGACTTTCAGAGCTCCTAGTTCACTGAATATGCAGTTAAATAAAAAATCAAATTTGAAACCCTTATGTTATTTTCAAAGACCTATTCAAATTAAAAAAAAAAAAAAACCCAATAATTATTTTATTTTTCCACTACAGGCCTTTATGGCGGCTTACACACATCTATCTGCGAAGTTTCATACAAATTGGTTATGAACTGTGGATATGACAAGGGTGTGACAGACGGACAGAGAGACAAACAGACGGACGTGACAAAACTATAAGGGTTCCTAGTTTTACTACGGCACCCTAAAAACATAAAATGACAAAAGTGGTTGACATTTGAATAGAGGTCATTTGGTTGCAAATGATATCTCCTTCATCCCCGTAATGGATTGCCAGCATATTACCTACCAGTAACACTGTCAAAAGATAAAAAATTAACTAGTTACACTTTATCTACTACATTTTTATTGATTCGTAATTGTTGCTTTAGGTAGCGTAAATAAAGTTGATTTTATAAGAAATAAACTGTTGTTTTTTTATAAATTTCATACGTTTATAATACACTCACTTGATCATGTTGTTTTACATAAATGATTTTAGAACGAAAATAAAAAATCGTTTTTATGCCAGCAATCCCGCCGGATCCGGTCGAATTGGTGGGAATCCGGCCGGATGCGGCTGGATTGAAATTGGTGCCGGATTGCAATCCCTACGCATTACCTATATTATTATCACCAAATACCTATTCGCCTAAATAAAAAAGACACTCACTCACTTCACGTTATTTTTAACCGACTTCAAAAAAGGAGGTTCTGTATTCGTCCCGTATGTATGTATGTATGTATGTAAGTATGTATGTATGTATGTAAGTATGTATGTATGTATGTATGTATGTATGTTTGTATGTGCGCGATTTTCTCAAAAACTACTGATTCGATTTGGATGGAGTTCACTAACGTAATCTACATACTTTCAGGAAGGTTTTAGTATATAATACATTATGTAATCATTCCTATGTACAAAGTTATAGGCATAAATGTACACACTCCGTAGAAGATTTACTGTTGAACGAATTCGTGAAAGTAATCTAACACGGGATAAAGAACTAAAAAGGGAAAAATAAAAAACTTTTTTAACAAAAAATAACCGACTTCAAAATCCACTACAAAGAAAATAATAATTTTGGTTTCGGAAGTCGGTGGCAAAAAAAAGCAAACAAAAACCAAAGCCACCGACTTCCGAAACCAAAATTATTATTTTCTTTGTAGTGGATTTTGAAGTCGGTTATTTTTTGTTAAAAAAGTTTTTAAAGACCTATTCCTACACTTAGGAGTGCATGAAAAAAATGTTTCATCCCTCAGTTTCATGTATGGAGTGCCTCCCAACACCTCCATCCGAACACTGCACGAATACCGTAAAAGCGGGAAGGCCAAATTTTGCCATAATGTAGGTACGTAGGTACCTACAGGTAGGTATCTGTGGTGGCTACACTAGGTACCTACTCACCTTTTTCGTTTTTTGGAATAATGCACGCATTTCCTGCTGGCGATATGGCCTTTATATTTTGGTTTGACAGCACTCATAATTACGAGTAAGTATATTTCTGTAAAAAAAAATCAAATGCTAAACTGTACATATTTAGTTTAGTTTTTACATAATCATTGTTAGTACCTACATTATTACAGAAATAGGTAGGTTCTATTTTATTAGGTATCCACATAGGTACTTGTAAAAGATAGCAAATAATTAGGTAGTAGGTATAGGTACCGGCATTAAAGATGATCACAGATCGCGCATGTACATTTTTGGCCCAATAGGCAACAGACAGTTGACAATACGTAATAGAAAATAGTCCAATAGACGACAAGCATTGACTGACGAACCAGTCACCCCCCATCTTCTTCATTCCGCCAAAGAGACCGAAAACTAATGCGCAGGTGACGTTTGTGATCATAACTGACGCCGCTAGTTATACCTATAGTTCGTAAAATAGCTTAATTCCTATGACAGATGTCAAATACGTGCATTTTTAAATCATTTTGACATTATTTATTTATTCGTATTTGACATTTGTGTCACACACTCACACTCACAGGACTCAACATTTACATTTTACGAACTGTATGTACCTACTCAACACGCTTAAAATAAGTAGGTACCTATCACATAAACTAAATAATATTATGTATTACGTTGTAGCGTACATACATACACACATCATTCATACATAATTATTGAGATTATCAATTCTAGTAAAAGTTTTATGGTACCTATAGACCTCCTCCTAGACTCAAGCTTGACCGTTGCTAAGCAAATAACAAGGTGTAAAAACCTAATATTTTTTTTCCTAGAATTTGGAATGTCGACCTCTGTGCACGGGTGATGTGTAGGTATTATACGCAACGCTTACCACGTGCTTATCACGTGACTTTCTTTCAAGCGACGTGGGGGGTGATTCTCGCGGGTGATATATTGATATCGAATTCGATATATATCGCAACAAATGTCAAAATGGTAGGGATTTTGACAGTTGTTGCAATATATATCGAATTCGATATCAATATCGAACCCGCGAGAATCACCCCCGTGGTCTCTCGTTGAGAGCCCGCAGGCGACTGAGCTGTAGATGTCTGCGAATTGCTGTTGTCAGAAAACGTGTGTCACCATAGTAATTTGTATGGGAAATTCGTGCGAAAAATTCAGAAAGTTTGTGAATTATTTACACAAAACAGAAGTATTGATATGGAAAAAAAAAACTATCAGCTACTACTCTGTTCTTTGTAGCTTATAATTATGTAAATTTTATTAAGTGTTTGTTCTTATTTACGCTAAAGTTATGGTTGCACGGCATTGCTTTTTGCACGTTTTTAGTGATTTTCAATATTTTTTTTACATTAATCTACAAGATTTATTCTCAATACGATTTCATTAGCCACTAGTGAAACTCTTTAACTAGTCAGACTTTTTTTTTCGTGGCTATTTCTTTACGTTTTCTATATAAAGTTATGGTTCCCCCGTAAGACTTTTGCATGGTGCTGACCCTTAACTTCATAACTTTAGCCGTTAACTTTATAACATAAAGCCATACCATACTACTTAGCATACCTACCGCCATCATGCCGAATTGCCGAGCTATCTCAGCAATTTCGTAATAATGGATATCACTGGAAATTAAAATACCATTAACATTGACACTTCAATGATCAATTTTTATTAGTACAAGAAATTAATTGACACGCTATAAATAATTCAATAAATAATAGAAGAACAACATTCTCTATTTATGGAGTAGGTCCACATTAACATTTAAATAGAGTCTTCAGAATAAGTATTTAATTTTTGTATTAGGAGATCATATCGTCAACGATAATGAGATATTATAAAGACTAGTAGGTTAGGTTAGATTAATGCAAGAAAGTTGCATCGATGCATTTGCGATAAAGACATCTTTTGTGTTCTGGTCGCCTGGTACTTAGTGCATATTTAAATGACCTGGTGCATTGTGATAACATTGATTAAATTAACATAATATCATTCAAGACATCAAAACCTAGAGAGGAAAACAAATTGTATGGAAATTTTTAACTTGATAACTTGTTCGAACCCTGATTACCTATTATTTCGTGCGTGCACGCAAACTTAACTTTGGAAATATCCTTCGAATAAACGGCTTTCTTTAAAAAAAGTAATGCAAGCAAAAGCCTACAGCTACATACAAATAAAGTTGCTTGTAAGAGTAGCCGAACCGGATTGGAGGCGTGTTGTTCTTTAAGAAATAATTAAACTATTGTGCTCACTGCATTGTATTTATCACAAACGGTTGTTCCCAATCCCAGTTATGTATTGAACAAGAACAATGCTGTCATTATAGGCGTTATAATAACTACCTACTTACTTATATAACAGTATACACTGTTTTACGATTATTTTTCAGTGTAAGGTCCCTTTTCATATGACTGTTACTTTTGATCACTTGTAAAACGTGCCTCGTTTCGTGAAACGTTTAATATTCATCTTCCGAATACAAATACAACGATAACCTTGTCATAATATAATGCGATAATAATAGAAATGTTGAAGACGCTTTGCGCTTTATCTCTGCTCTACTTAATTGCGATGGATGCGAAAATTCGTCGAAGATACTGACCTGCAAAAATCGGTTAATTAAAACTTAATAAAAATCATTAAAAATATCGATTTTTATGAACTCTTCATTATCAGTATACAAGTGAATCCACCGCAAAACGCACAAAATTAAGGGCGCCCTCGCACTCGTACACAACGATTTAAATCAATATCAATCAAATTCAAAATTCGTATCTACTAAATGCCGTTTGTAAAGCAATAACGCTAATACTTTTGTAAATGTGCAACACCCACACGGCACACGCACATTAAGCTTAATTAACATTTCTCAACACAGACGCGATCCGACGGAGAACAACCGACGTTAATGGTCGACAGGCGTGATGAATCGAATCGTATCGATTGTTCGATAGCGAGACAATCGAGTAAGGTAACGAGACTGCGGCTAAACGTGGCGTGTAGGGCTGGCGCGAGGTGAGATGTTGCATGCTAAATCATACTTATAGGTTTCCACAACACATACGCCTTGATACTGAGGTATATCAAATTGATAACAACATTGTGGTTTTATTGAATTGTTTAATTGCATGGAATTGCGTAGAATTGTGTATTGTTGCGAAAGCTAATACTAGAGCTTACAATTTGATTGTCAAGAATTTATATTTGCAAGCCCAAACTGTATCTTGGTGGATATGGAGACCACAAAATCTCTAAGCTCTAAGAAATTTAATAAAACATGCTTTTTGTTAAAAATAATCATTTTTTTGTTTTTGACAGACCGATAGTTAAACCCTATAGAAACATAAACTTTATATCGCAAGTATTAAATCGAAAGCAGGTTTAATACTTATCTACTATATAAATGATTACATATTAATGTACGATTAAACATCATTAGTCGAGCAAAAGCTAAGATTTATCGGGTTGTGAACTTGATAATGAGATCAAATTACCGTTAAATTATTTATAAAAGCACGTGACAGCCCTGCCTTGACCCCAGCATATCCATACAGCTTCAACGTTTTGTTTCTCAGGGCAGTTGCATTCGCCACACGTATCGGATACTAACTCGATTTCTATCGATAGGTACTAGACCATTATCTCGATTATGCGGGAGTGTTAGACCGGTCAACTTTTACTTGTGTTCGTGTGACTAATTTACGATATTGTTGGTTAACCAACAATATTTTTTGAAAAAATATTGTTGCTTTAAAACAACAATATTTTTTCAGCACATTTTGTACGCTAATATGTAAGTATTTGACTGGTTTCTGGAAACCATCTCGGATTTTCGAAGCAAAAATCAAAGGTATTGACCTTCCAAAACTGTTTTGACAAAACATTATTTTAATCTTTTTGAAGGTGGTTTAAAAGTTTTTATTTTATGTCTGACCTGCAGAACCAATATGTGACGAAGCGCCACCGCGCCGGGTAAAAAAGGGAAATTTTATAATAATAAAACCCAAATCAAACATCGTAGGTCATAGTTTTAAATGGAGATATTTTCAAGCTCTATTTGGCCCGGGATTCCGGGTCGCCGCTTCTTATACAAAACAAAACAATTTAAGCCAAAAATTTCACCGTCCACCACCTTTGTTTATAAACATCAAACAAAAGTTAAAATGCGCAGGCGCAGACGTAGAAATTGTGACTATAGACCATGAAATTCGGACAGAATAACGAGAAGAAATCATGACGCGGTACTGGTTTCTTATTTACGTTGAGTAACCAACACATAATGTTCCTCGGATATTTTAATTGGAGAATTCTTTGCATTAAATGTGGAAGATTCTTGTAAGATTTATGATCTAGAGAGAATTTATTTTAATTTCCTTTGAAAATAGCTCCGCTTAACCACCGTTTTTCTTGCAAAAATTACAACAAATTAAAAGTAATAATACTAATTTTAACCCGTCGACAGCCGAAACGCAGATCCACGCAATTCAATAGATTTTTTATTGTAGGTATCCATAATTTTGGCAGTCAAGCGGGTCTGAATTCTAATTAATACATAATTATTTCAATTGAAAAATACGCAATTAACATTGAAAGTAATCAATTAACCTTTTAAGCAATAACTGAGTTATTGATTACTAACCTATTTATTATGTAAAATAGGTAATCAATTAATTGATAACTCATTAATTGACAACTTAGTTGACCGACGCGCGTCAAGCGTACGATTCTTTGCATAATTAATTACGAAAAACTGCAGCGCTAATTAGCGAGCGTTCATATCAATTATAGCACAATTAGCCCACTAAGTAACGCACGTAATCAGTTAAGTTACCGTTAGCTAGTTGCATGTGCAACTTCATTAAGTTATTACAGGAAGGAACTGTTTAAAGTGCTTTTAAATGCTCTATTTATTGAGATGTTCGTCGTCTAACCTTTTATATTTATAGCTCGCTCTTAAATGTGCTTTCAGTAGCCTCACCGAGTGACAGTACCAGGCGCGTGCAGTGCCTATAGGCAAGTAGGCAGTGACTACCTCTTAAAGTTCAATAAAACCATTTTAACTATTACTACATCAATATACATAATTATATATCAATAATAAGTCATGATTGATATATTTTATTTATATAGTAACAGTTAAAATAGTTTTATTGAATCTTATGAGGTAGGCACTGCCTACTTGCCTATATGCACTGCACGCCACTGGACAGTACCTACCTAGTAGATCAGTGGTTCCCAAAGTTGTGCGGACCGCGCGAACCATCCAAAAAAAAATAGATTGGGACCCACCCTGTGCCTTTTTTTCTGATATCATTTTCTGAAAACATTTTCTCGTTTATACAATAATGATTAGTTAGGTACCTGTTCGGCTGCCGAACCCTAAAGTGTTAATCGAGTTCTGTCGCTGACTGTACCTAAGTAGGTACAGTATTCCCAAATTAATAATGCGCATGCAGATCTTCGCTAATTAACGTATTCCCGGAAACAAAAAAGTATATAGAAAAAAAAAGTACCTATATAGAGTGGTTAAGTGCATTTTCTACATGCATAATTTAGGGCTCATACGATTCAATGATTCGGTGTTTCCGGGAATACGACAATTAGCGAAGATCTGCATGCGCATTATTAGTTTGGGAATACTGTACTCCCGGTCTGCCGAGGCGCCGACCGCCCGGCGGCCCTTAGGCAAGTGGCATCGAGCTAAATAGTACTTAAATAGCTTCGTTAATAAAATAACTTAGCGAACTAAAGAACATCATTATTCTAGTATCTGAGAAGGTTCTTATCAACCCAATCGTGGCTTGTATTAGGATATCAAAGAATCTGCTTCGATTAACACTCATATTACATATTCTAATTTGGTAACAAAAACACCATACAAACTGTAAGAGGCCTATTTCCAGCACATAATATTAACATAAAGACTGCATACAAAAACATCGGTTTAACATAATTCACGTCACGCACGGATCAATCCGCTGAGCTTGTTAATTACTGCGAGATTACGGGAACCTGTTATACTATCGTACTATCATAGTTACGTAAACGTGAACTAAATTGTTTGTAACCCATAGGGTGCTATAAGAAGGAATAGGGGTAGTTTTATAAGGTCAATGAAATTAGACTTTAGCCTACATAAAAAGTGATGGATAAACAATCCGAGCTCCCAACAATTTTCTTTTACAATTATCCGTTTCTGTAAAGTTTCTAATATAACGCTAACTTTATGACTAGTTTACAATGCAAAACTAACTTATCATTATCAATTATCATTCGCACTTAAAGTTTTAGGGCGTCTACGGCTAACATGGTCTTTCTCAAGAGCTCCAGACCGCTACGAGTGCTACGAGTGTGCTACGAATACGATGTTACAGACGTTACAGTGAACATTTCCTTATAGTTATGAGCTCCTGGTATCAATGCACCGCAATCGGAAGTGGCTTTGTTACAAACAGACGGAGTGTAGGTACTTACAGAACACATAATTATGCATGCATGTAACTACATATGTATTTATGTATTCAATTATGTAAACGTTTCAGCGGTTTTCAGCGCGTTACATATTTTACGCACGTTATTTCGGTGCTTCCTGACTTTTTTAGGTTAACTTTAATTGCAAGCAGTTGTAGTCAAACGTGAAATGTTAGTATTTCCTCATCCGTCAATAGTTTGTGCCGGCAGCCGAGGACCTATTTTCTTTCATGCAATTTTTAACTTACTTTATTTTAACTGTTCTTACTTGAGATTTGACCAAAAAATTGAATTATTTTGATCGAAACTTTGATTGTTCCAAACAGAACTGTGTGACAAGCGGGAACATTAGCTTTCGCTACGATTTCCACTTTCTTGGCGATTATGTAAAATACATACTTAAATATAAACGTTAATGAATTATATTACGCACGGTACGCACAACGTAATACTGATATCAGGTAAACTACATTACTTATCTAGTTTCCCTTGCATTTGCATAGCATAGCATAAGCATAATCGGTATATAATGTTACCACTGCTGGGACACAGGCCTCCTCTGTGAGAGGGAGTGGGCCATAGTCCACCACGCGGGCCCTGTGCGGGTTGGTGGATGTCACATGTCTTCGAGTTTTTGGACATGCCCGGTTTCCTCACGATGTTTTCCTTCACCGTTAAAGCAAGTGATAATTAATTTCTAATATGATCGCACATGACTTCGAAAAGTCAGCGGTGCGTGCCTCGGAATCGAACTCGAATCATTCGCCGTGGGAGGCACATGGTTAAACCGTTATGCTATCATCATTGCATTTGCATATTTCTTTGCGGCAGTTCGATTTAAAGTTTTTTTGCTAAGGTAATTGTTATTGACAGCCTGCTGAATAGCTGAATACCTTGTTCGCTTTTATGCTATACTGATAACTGACATCATACCACCATCGCAGATCCAATTTCTTTGGTACTAGCCAGGCCCTGCGGCTTCACACCCGTTGCACGGCTCGTAAGGATCGTATTGTGATGTTAAATAGCCTATATCTATACTATTTCTCATGAATTTGGCTATCATATACAAAAATATTTTTTCAATTCGACTGGTAGTTCCAGAGATTAGCGCATTCAAACAAACTCTTCAGCTTTATTATATTAGTTTTGATTGATGATTAAATTCTTTAAATAAATTCTTTGCGGATTCTGTCTTATTCTGTTGAATTCGGTCGTTTGCGCTGAATTAAATCTCAATATTAGGATACCTAATTTAAACAATTTAACGTGAAATTATTATAGGCTATGAAATGTTTTTGTCATACCATAAACATGGATTGCGAAAGATCCACATTTTTAACACACAAAGTATGATATTTTTTTGCGACTTACCACATTTTAATTATTTTCGAAAGTTATCGGTATCTTTCTCAATTCTTTGCAAATGCTCCGTAAAATATTTCGTCAATATCGAATATTGACTTAATTACTGGACACAACTGTCCATTTAGCACATTCTTGTTTCCAATACTTTCGCAACAGCTTCCAATATGGCGCTACTACAAGCATTTAAGATATTAATTAACCTTATTAGTGAGGGGTGCCCTTGACGCGGGTGACATTATGCAGCGGTGCACGCGAAGTTGGACTAGACTGCAGCACGATATAAGAAAGTACAGAAGTAAATGTGATTGGCAATAAGCAGTACCTTAAGCATGTAGGTACTGTAGAGGTTTTAATGTGAAGTCTTAATAGGCTGGTTAACTTTATCGTCTATGAGACAAGCAATGACTTAATAATTTTGAATTAAATAGAATAAGTTGTCAAATAGAAAAAACAGTAGAGGTTTGACATCGGCCGTGATCTAAACTAGTCGCGCTTTTCTACTTTGTCTGTAATTAATTCCTAAATACACGAATATCAAGCTCAGACGCGAGTTTCCGTTCCCCTTACCTCTAGCTTCTACAGTACAATTATTTTCTTCTTCAGCCTTTCTCCTATATTATGTACTAAGGCAACATAGCTTCGTGGTAGCTCATTGTGAATCTTCCCTGCTGAATAATGTAATCATTGTCAGTAATAATTGTATGCTTAGTAAATTCAAGTCATCACAGCACGTGCGGGGAAAGTGAAAACTTCTTAACATACGTCTGCGCAAGAGCATTCGGATTGTATGGGACCTTGTGGGTCAATTAATATGGTTTCTATAGAAAATGACTGTCGTTTATGTAAGTTAGAACATACTTCATCGTTCAATGCTGTCATAGTGATTTATAGGAAGTTTTATGCGCGAATCGTGCGCGCTTATGCAGTCTTGGGCCTGCAGTCTCGACTTAGATAACGATCGCTTTACGACTGAAATCGGTCGCTATCTATGAAAAACTCTATGGAAAAATACGGCGGAACAACCGATCTCGGTCGTAAAGCGATCGTTATCTATGTCGAGACTGCAGAGTCTGTACCCCGATCATGAGTTTTTTTGACGTATAGTATCGTTAACGTAAGCATATTTTGAATTGAAAATATACCACAATGTTTATATAAATTAAATACTTAATTATTTTCTCTGTATTTTTAATAATGTGCAAATTGTATAAAATTTCATCAAAATGTTCCAGGACTGCTGTATTTTAGATTCAAAATATGCTTACATTAACGCAACTATACGTCAAAAAAACTCATGATCGTGGTACTGGTCTGTCCAACTTTCAGATTCGGGTTAGGTGTCCTCTGTGAGCCGCAAGAAGCGTGGCTATACGTGGTGTTATGTAAAAAATATGACAAAAAAGTAAAGATAAAACCTCCCAAATCTAGAATTATCTTTATAGGTACATACATAAATCAAATACGAAATAAACTTAGGAGGTACTTATACCTATTAATTTTTTTTTTTTAAATATCTCTGATGATAAATGTATTATTATGCTTTCTCTTTCTGTTAATAACAACGTAGTTTTTATATGTAAGTACCTATGTGCAAATAAAAAATATCTACTAAAAAAAATATACTTAATAGCTTGAAAGTTATTATGAAATGAAGGAAGGACTCGCATCCCTGTCTTTCCTTCATAATAACTTTCAAGCTAATAAGTATATTTATCCTTACTAATATTATAAATGTGAAAGTAACTCTGTCTGTCTGTCTGTCTGTGTCTGTGTGTTACGCAATCATGCCTAAACTACTGGACCGATTCAAATGAAATTCGGTACAGAGATAGCCTGGAGCCTGTAGGGTAGGTGTACTGTAGGGGTAGGGTAAGGTTAGGGTAGGCGTAGGGTAGGCATAGGGTAGGCGTAGGCGTAGGGTAGGCGTAGGGTAGGCGTAGGGTAGGCGTAGGGTAGGCGTAGGGTAGGCGTAGGGTAGGCGTAGGGTAGGCGTAGGGTAGGCGTAGGGTAGGCGTAGGGTAGGCGTAAGGTAGGCGTAGCGTAAGCGTAGGGTAGGCGTAGGGTAGGCGTAGGGTAGGCGTAGGGTAGGCGTAGGGTAGGCGTAGGGTAGGCGTAGCGTAAGCGTAGGGTAGGCGTAGGGTAGGCGTAGGGTAGGCTTAGGGTAGGCGTAGGGTAGGCGTAGGGTAGGCGTAGGGTAGGCGTAGGGTAGGCGTAGGGTAGGCGTAGGGTAGGTGTAGGATAGGTGTACTAAAGTTTACCCGTGCGAAGCCCGGGCGGGTCAGCTAGTTTCATCATAATCCAACATGACATCATAATCACGACAAACTTATTTGTCAAACAATTCAAACAAACTTGAAGTTTGTCGAACAAACACTGACAACAATCTCAATTTTCAAGTAATTCGTCAAACACGTAACAATTTGACAAACATTGCATTGACACATTGCATTGGTACAGTCGTGGACAAAAACGTTTAACTATTTATTTGTTTTGCAATGAGGTCGTTGCTACAAACAACATTGTAGTAAGTAGTAAATACATTGTATTCAATGAGCCCATTAATATGCCTCGTATGGTAATCGTATGGTCATTTCGCGTTCAATGGCCACGGAATACAAAGCGCGACACGCATTATGTGGCTCTTACCGAATGTTAGACGTTGCTTATGAACGTTTAACTTTGTCGCTGTGTTGGAATTATTCAGATTAGGAATGGTTGAGTGACGTGGTGTGACCTCTTGTATGATTCAGCTTTACAAATGATTAAGAAATTTGAATGTATATGTTGTATAATGGTAATAAAGTAAAAATCAAAGACGTCAACTTTGGGAGAGGCCTGTTAGAGACTTTCTACGTCAATTTCTTACTTTTAATGTGATATTGGAACCATAAAGAACTAACTATTTGTATAGTAATGAATCGGCCAGTTAGCCGGCGTTTATAATTCTTGCGATCGTTCGCCTATTTTTGATCGCTTTGGGAGAGGAATCAAAATCTAGTCTGCTCGCCATGCGTTATGATTATAATAAGTATAATTTATAGCGTTACCTTATGATATGCTCATTCAGAAATCCACCTGTTGCACTATTGACGAGAACTACTAACTATTACTTCTAGTTAGAGGGGTAAACACCCCATTCTTAGTAATCTTCACGTCACAGCAGTAAGGTCCAAAATCGCTTAAAGTTATTAAGGATAAGAGCTCAAAATTCGTGCCGGGATTTGTATCCGTAACCATCTAGATTTCTCACTTTTATCAGTCTTAAAGGCAACATAGCTTGTAAAATGTAGGTACCTTTTATTCTCATGTTGAATACTTATTGCGTTTTTCAGTTGTCTTGCAAACTTTTATTATTGTAATTGAACTGTCGATGTTAACTCAAACAGCTGCGTGATGAACGCTAATTGGAATTGTCTGCAATTAACGCCGCATGTAAATCCGCTGGTCATGATCTTAACACGGGACACTCATTAAAACCTATGACTGTGTGTGATCTATGGTGCGCACGCGCACTCATCAATTTTGCGAAATAAGAAGTGACTTACAGCAAGTATGAAGTAACGCATATTTTAACTTTGCTATAATCTCATGCATAATCCATTCACTGATGTTTTTCAGTCATTACATTTTGCGCCGTCCAACTTTACCAGCGATTTTCAGGGTTTTCCAGCGATTTTTCCTATCATTATGGCCTTGAGGAGCTGACTGCCAACGTGCCAACCTACCAAAATTAAATGATGAATTTATAAATTAAACAAATGTGTTTTATCGCACGGTTGTCGCAGTGGCTGAGAGATTTCCTGCTGCGCAACGTGTCGCGGGTTCGATTCCCGCATTGCACATAGGTCTGGCTGTTTGTGTATGTGAAATTTGTGTTTGTAAACGCACCCACGATACAGGAGAAATCCTAGTGTGGGGCAACGTTTAATAAAAAAAAAAAAAAAAACAACAAATTATTACGCGTGACCTTAAAAATCCTCCATCTATTCGTTCAAAATCTCCTCAGTTTCGCATGACTGGACCTATCACTATCCAAATGTCTAAAGCACAACAAAGTGTATCGCCGGATCGTCGGTGACACGGTACAGTGCAGCACAGTGCGCACTGCACTGTGCGTGTCAGTAGCGGTCGCGATTGTACCCAACGGTTTCACTCTCGGCTCTCGACGCGCGCCGTCACGGTCAAGGCGAGCACCGCTATCAGCGATTGTACCGGTGTCCATCGGACCACCGATTTAGATAACTGTGCCTTTTTACGGTGGATTAGAAAAAAAGTAATATTAAACTGTTGACTTGGAGTCTTTTATCAATTATCTGCGTTAAGAAATGTGGAGGCAGCTAGTTGCTTCGTTTTTTTTTTTATAAATTCAGTGCTAAGTAGTGAAAAAATCCAATTGGTAGTCGCTCTGTCAACAACTCTCATTTACGGTAAACCAATTGCAGTTATTTAATCAAATGACATTATGAGAACAGCCAACAAACACTCCGCCATGCATACAGAATGGGTACTTCAAAGCAGAACAAATATTAGCGATCGTATCGTGCGCGGCAATGGACACGCTCCGTATTTGTTTAGCTATTTGTCTGGCAAGCTGCGCGCGCGCCGGTCATCCGACATTTATCACAGCTTCCGACCATTCACTATGCAAATTATTGTTTAAACAAGCATATTAAGTTATTTTTTTATGTTTAAGATCGCATATTATGTCGGCGCTAATAACTTGAATGTCAATAGTTTTATTGAGTGTACATAAAGGTGTTGAGAAAGTTAAAATGTTAGAAAGCTGAACTAAAGGATTTGACTGAAAAATTGCCTCTTTGATATAATGGGAGTTCCGTCGTAAATTCTTTTAAAGTACCTATCGAGTCTTTCTTACATCGTTTTTTACATTTTTTTGAAAAAAAACTGACACTAATACCTAATAATAACCCATATTAGTGTCAACTTTTGTTTAAAAATATGTGGAAAGTAAAATAATCACGATGGTTGACTACTTACATACTAAATTTCCTTGTTATCGTCATAAATTACTTTAGGAATATGCCACCAATAATTTATTGCAGAATTTTGAAAATACTAATAAGTTAATGTTCTACTTTTGATGTTCACTGTACTTAATATTTATAGTAGGTAGGTATTATTAATTATTATAAAAAATATGTTGATGTGGCAATAATAATATTATTTAATTATATATGAGTATTTTAACAGACCTTGTTTTCACTAATACATAATAAATAATTTATTGCAAAAAGGACAGGAGTAAACACGAGGTTATGTCAGAATTTGGGAAAGCGTCTGGTCAGTGTGCGAACTTCGCATCGATAACCATAGGATTATTTTATGATAACAAATTGTTTTATTCTGTTTATTAGACTAATATTTAATTCAATTAATAAATTGATTGACATTCTGCTATGACATCTGTTACTTAACTAAATCTATATTTAGATAAATCTTTTATGTAAGTTTTCTAAATTGTACTAATTTACTAATTTAACAACTTGATAAATCTCGTGAGAAATTAGAAACAAAATAATATCTAAATAAATAATAGAATCGAACTGGTCATCAGACAAATAAATACTTTAGTAAATGGCTCTCGTAACAGCATGCAATCGATTCGTTATCGAACAGCTATCGAGTTTTCCGAATGCAATAAACATTTCCATAATCCTGTATGTTTCCCGTTCGAGCCGGTCTTATCGTCGGACGAGGAAGCGAGCTACTCGTGATACGATATGCGGACATTGCTCATGTACCAGGGTAGCAGTAGACGGGAAGAGTCGGCAATTTAAGCTCCTAAGCTTTATGGGCGCTTCTATTTTCATTATATTTTAACCGTATTATCGATATTTTGTTTGTAATAGCTGGTGCAAATAAGGAGGTCGAAATTGTCCATTGCGTTTCATTAATATTCGCAACCACACTGCAATTTAAATGATTATATTGAATTTGTGCAGGTTGACGTCAGAACTTCAGAATAAACTGCCCATGCAGATTTTACCCACTGAGCTGTACCTACTAAGTTTAATAACTCAGCAGGGCTCGAATCAATTACAGTAAGTGCCAAGAAACCTTGCAATGATCACGGCTAGTCGACTTTACACGTGACCAGAGTACTGGCCCTTCTTAACCGCCTTCAAAAAAAGAAGGTTCTGTATTCGTTCCGCATGTATGTATTTTGGTCAAAGAATCAGCATTGCCATTCAGCGTGGCAATACAGCCATCCTTTTGAGCACTTTTATATCGACATTATATGTTGACAGCGATGCGGACAAATATTTTTATGTTGTTTTTTGTATTTTCTTTTAGCTTTTAAATACTGTGTGTCATATCAGATTTAATAAATCAATAAGACATCGTATTTTCTGAGTGGAATAACGAAAATGTAGCAACGCAGCGGAGTATTGTTGTGAGTGCTATCAGTGTAAGCGATATCGGTAGTTAGTAGGTAGTAAGTAGTGGTTAGTGAATATCTGCAGGCAGCAGGCATTGACCGGAGAAAGCGGCTCTGGTTTGATTTACGTTGCGGCCCGGCCCGGCCCGCGCGGGTCGCCCGCCCCGGAACACGGCCTGCTCTGATTCATACTGCCAACATCAACATCATAAGCAATCAACTTAAGGGGGATGTTCTAAAATTGCCCGCGAAGAAAGAAATTTATTTGGCACGAAAACAGTCAGACACACACAGAGTAAAATCATAAAAAATAAATAAATAAATCTTACCTTGCACACCACGTTTTTTGCGGTGACATGTTTAACTTACATAATTTAATAAAATAGCAAGTTTATCTATTTAATTAAATTACGATGTAACAATAACTAAGTATAAAAGATAAAACAAACAATAATAACCTGTATTTTCTTTTGCTTACAGTTCACCATTGAGTGTAGGATGAGACAGATATACTAAGTAATTGGTAAGTATTTAAAAACCTTTATTTTATTTATAAATCCAGATAGACAGTAATATATTAAATGAAACTGTATATTAAAAAAAAAATTATACAATTTTCCTCACACGGCGCGGCGTTTATCTGACAATCAGGAGATTTTCACCAAGCGATTAGGCATTAGACACAGTATTGACTGCGGGAAAGTGGTGTTCTATATTGCCCCACTTAAGGAGAAAATAGCTTTGTGAAGAATATGGACCAGTTGAGAGAGGAGTTTAAACAGCTGGCCAAAGACATCGCAATAAAGGCTCACAGCGAGGTTACAATCATGCGGGGTGATGATCGTTCACTCTCGGTTAACAAAAATGACATTGTCACCGTTAGAGCACGAAGTAGAGAGGAATTTAGGCGATAATGCAAACATTTCTCCTACGGTCAGGCTGACAAGTTACTCTGAAGTTTGGCTAGATATTGAAGAGTAGGTAAGCAACGAAACTCAGGTGTTTTGAAAGGATTTCCAGATTATGACCGATTGGAATGTGGGAGGAAAGCTTAAGCTCAAGGATCATTGACCAACCAATATTGTGGTACCTACAGAAACTTGGTCGCTTTAGGCAGGGAGCATACAGGAGCTTAATCTATAAACGATAACTTTATGTTTAATAAACTCCTCGGCCAAAACCTGAACAACGTAAGGCTGGCCATCGGTCAGTAGTTAAACATGTCGTCGCGAACGTACGTGTGTAACGGTGATATTTTCGAACATTTTTTTTCATGTCGACTTTTCTTCTTGAAGCATCCCCTTTTCGATTATTACGTTTTCTTCAAGCATAGAATCACCAATGTCCAATTTTCATTGAAGCTGCCTTCAACCTGTTACCTTGATGGTAAATAAACGTTATAAGCCCTTATTACATAAACAATAGTTACATTAAATTAAAGGTATACATTAGTTCTACTTAGTAAGAAGTAAGGTCTAATCGTAATCAATTATCTAAATGAGCCGGGCACGTGCTGGTACTACCTCACTTACTGTTACTATCTCGCTTTGGTCAGTCGAGGCCAGCAGAGCCCTTCTCGGAATGCGACCTCGCCACTGTTTCGGATAATGTCAGATAATCGTGCAGCTACACCATTTACCTGACAATGGAACAATAGTGGAGCAGATCTAGAGTGAGTCATATGCGGTGAAGTGATTAGGAACTGATAATTCGAAAACGAAATCAGAAGGGTCAAAATTAAATCCATAAAATCTAATAATAATGTGGCAAACATTCAAGATTTGCATTCGACACGCAACATTTTGATTATTTTGAAATAATATCGTTGTCAATTTCGTTTTGTTTTTCGATCGGCTTTGCTATCGTTGTGCCGTGTTGTGATCTCATTTTCGCTCTCAGCCCTTCCGCTTAGTTGCATATTCACACTTTAATTATTTCTTTTATTTCCTTCTTCGTATTGATGGTCCGATCCTTTTTTAACCGACTTCCAAAAAGGAGGAGGTTCTGCATTCGGTTGGTTTTTTTTTTTTTTTTTCATGTATGTACACCGATTACTCCGTGGTTTATGAGCCGATTTACGTGATTCTTTTTTCATATGGTAGAAGAAGCTCGCGAGGTGGTCCCATATAAATTTTATTAACTTTGGTTGAGTAGATTTTTAACGAGGTGTAATAAACGGTATTTTTGGTGTATCTCGATGACATCATGACGATGATGAAAAAGTGATATTGTGTAGGTACATGAATTCCTGAACGCAATCGATCTCGATATTATGCATACATAACATCACGCCGATATTTCCCGCAAGGTTAGACAGAGGTCTATAGTACACACAATTTTTTTATGCTTAAGTTGCATTTGATAGAAGGCTAGGGAGCGAGCCTATTGCTATTACTACTATCTACAGTTCATAACCAATTTATATGAAACTTCGTAGGTAGATGTATTTTACAAGCCGCCATTAAGGCCTATAGTGAAATTACGAAAAATAAAATTATTAGGGGGGGCTCCCATACATGAAACTGAGGGATGAAAAATAATATTTTCGCGCACCCCACCATGTGGGATATCGTTGGATAGGTCTTTGAAAATAACATGAAGGTTTCTAAATACCTTTTTTATTTAAGTGCATATTGAGTGAACTAGGAGCTCCCAAAGTCGTTAACAATGTGTGTCCCCCCCTGTAATTTTCCAACCGCGCTATCAAAAAATCTGGAAAAAATCAAGCTTATAGCATTTAATAAATACTTTCGATTGAAATTGGTTTGAACAAGATACGTCACAAAATTTTTGAAATATTCACTATTTTCCATTTTGAGTTTGACAACCGTAAAAATAATAATATTTCATAATAATATTATGAAATACAAACTTGTATTTGCGGTCGGAACACTCAAAATACTTCTTGCTATGGAATCCTACACTGCGTGGTCCGACACGCTCTTGCCCGGTTTTTGTTTACTGAAATGCTCTCATCCACCAACATCTATAAATATTAGTAGGTACATACCTATTTAAATTCGTGGAAGTAATCGATCTCGGTAAAAGTACATAAATGATCAAAGTCGCTCTGTCCATGATTTAATGGTACTTTATTGTAATAAATTAACAACAACAAAAATGGTTACACTACACTAAAAAGATAAAAATAAAAACAGGTTTAAAAAAACCGACTTCCAAAAACTACACTAAAAACTATGAAATAAAAATGTTAAACTTCCATAAATAAAAATCTAAATGTATATTGAAGTCGGCGGGGCCTTGCATAAATATAAGCAACATTATAGATTAAGGAGGAATGAAAGAAAATTTTAATTTGTCGAGGCGCAAAGCAAGCTGCACGTTCGCTGCACACACTGCGCACGTTCTTCCTGTTCAAAGGCTGAGAGGTAGAAACCTGAAGTAGAGGCCCCGCCGACTTCAATATACATTTAGATTTTTATTTATGGAAGTTTAACATTTTTATTTCATAGTTTTTAGTGTAGTTTTTGGAAGTCGGTTTTTTTTAAACCTGTTTTTTGTTGAATTAAATTCAATATTTACTATGACAATTTAATGTATAACAAATATGAGAGGAACTGAACATCCACACACACCCACCTATCACACAACTGTTATAAAGTCATAAACCATTCCTTAATGGGTAGTCGAACAAAACTACAACGGCTCACTCTAGGTCCACGGTGGGAATGGGCACAGTGCACAGTGGGACAACTTCCACAATTTACGACAAACGAGTGCATTTACTGCAATTAAACTTAAAAAGGACGCTTACGTAACTAACCTAGCGCACTGCATCCATTGGGAGCGGAATTGGATCTTATTACGGAACTGTGCGCGGGTAGTTGGTCGGTACTCTGACCCTTTGTCTATAAAGTCGAGAATGCTATTCTAATGGCGTGGTGTATTGGGCAGCTTTCTACACGCGCCCTGAATACGGTAATGCTGAGTTTATCCGCTTATCGCTGCCGCATTGGGCGTTCAAGCCATTTCGGGCGTTCAAGCGACGACGCTCCGACTGAGTCCGACTGAGGGATTACTGCCACTTACCATACAATAAAAACGTACAGAAGATTGATTTTATGAATAGGTTGATTTGCATTTTGCGTCCTACTCCCTCAATTTATTGCTCCGCGGAGAAACGAAGTTAATTCTTCCTTTACTCCGTGGCTTGGCGTTTCGATCGTACAATTGGAAGTTTTTTCATCTAACACTTTTCCCGGGTCACTCTAGTACAGTGGTTCTTAAACTATTTATTAAATAGCCACGGACCACTTTCAGAATTTCAAAAAATCCATGGACTCTGAATTCGAAGGAAATTTTAGGAAAAGAAAACGAAGCATAAGCGAACGGTATAACAAACGATGCGTGAATTATTGCATAATTTTCCGAAATATATTATGAGTGAACTGAGTGACTCCTGGCACTAGTATTATAGACTCCTAAAGGGTCCGTGGACCTTTTAGGAGTTCGTGGACCTTAAAGAAACCCTGCTCTTGTAGATGCTAACTTGTAATAGTCAAATAGTCATCAGGGATCTGATATCAACTTCCAAAAACTGCTATAGAAACTTCCCTTAGTGGTGGACCAAAACCTTATCCCCCTTACTTATAAACGATGATTAAATTAAACAACCCCTATGTTAATTGTCATCTCTATTAATTAACATACAAATCACAAGGGTGTTTAATCAATGGTTAAAATTATGAGGCGTCTATAAGTAACGGGGTATATCTCTAAACGCGTGAGCTTGTCAGCATGGAGTAGACCTTTTGTTCCTCTTCATTGTGTTGTAGATCAGCAACGCTCTCACTTCTTGTCATAACTACTACAGCGCGCACGCGCACGTCCTACGATTTATGATTATGAACATGAACTTACTGTTTTAGATTGGAAATCGTCGCGATAAGGCGCCTAATGACTTCATGAGTTTCTTGATGGCTTAGTTTCGCTTTATTAGTTTCCGAACCCAATATATGTAGCCCTAACGCTAATTCAATATCATGATCATGCTTATCGTTCAATTTTAATGAGACTTGAATGGATCAAGCATCAAGTTTCAGGCAAATCACACTTTACACTATTTATGTATAAGAATAATATTATAACTGCGTTTGAGTGTGTGTTTGTTACTCTTTCACGCTGAAACGGCTAGATAAATATGACGAAGAAGTTGCCTGAAACCTGGAAAAGCACATAGGCTGCTTATCATCCACCAATACATGAAGACAAAGTGGCGGGCAACAGCTAGTTGGAAGATAAACTTCACCGTGTGTGGCGGCCATAACAGCTGTAAGTACCTACAAGCATTCGGAAAATTAGGAATAATTCAAGGATTTCATCTATTCGAAGATTTCGGGATTCGAGTTTAATTAGTTTCGCTTTTTTTTAACTACTTGATCAAGTGCAATGTGTTTAATTTTGCGTCTGGTAATTCTACTTCACATTGAAGCTTCTTCATATCCAGCCCTACTACTCTTATCTCGTGTTTGCCATCCTTCTTCAGCTACTATTGTTTTGTTTTCGTTTGTTTATTTCTAGCGAGTGATGTATTCATGCACCATCACAAATCTATCCTTATTTGCCCTACATTTAAATTACTCGCCGACTTCTCAATCACTCGCTCCCTGACTCCATTGTGTTGACATTTTGACAACAGCGAATCGATCACCCCTGGTTCATTACTCGCGGTGTAATTGAAAGCCGCTTCACGGCTGTCAGCGGGATCAAAGTGTCAGCGGCGCCGGCGCCGGTAGCCGGTGCGTTACGACACCGGGAGACAGTTAATGTTGCATCATCACGTCATCACGCCAGGTGACGTGACCGGCTAATTGGTGCGGATTGTTGGAATTCTGCGGTTTGGAAAGGTTTGATGGTTTTCTTGTTTCAGCAACTGTTATTTAACATACTTCCTTCAACTTTCTTCAGAAAAGTGGTGAATAGTTAGTTTTTCTTTCGGCATAAGGTGATGTTTTCATATCTATACAATAAAACTGTGAAAAGTCGTGTCTATACATTGAAGATACACCGTATATAAATAAAAAAATTGTTGGGATAAACCTACTGTAACCAAGCCCAAAAACATTTTTTTTTTAATTTTTGTCTTGTTTTTGCGCACATCACGCAAAAAGTACTGAACGGATTTTGATGTGGTTTTCACAGTTTGGTAGCTTGGGGTCCCGCCTTTTCGTAGTAGGTACTAGTCATCCTACTCACCTTACACTAAGAACGTCATTTTTAAAACGGTCAATTCATTTTAGTCCACGCGGACGAAGTCGCGAGAAAAAGTCAAGTTATCTAGTACATAAATATCGCGAACGAAATATATATTTTTCAATTTCCTTTTTTAAAAATCACCATATATGGAAGACTTAACATCGCAATGAAACGAAAGTCTTAACAGTTGGCGTGGTGTTATTGCGTGGCGTGCTTTCATTCAGAATTGGCGTGTTGATAGTGAATCCGACGTCAGTGGGCGTTGCTCGTCGCCCCACTTGCTCGATGCTCGCTATTCCCTAATTGTGACGAGTTGCTCACTCGGCTAAGAGGTGCACGGTGTAGGGCTGGCGCTTTTCTTACATTCTCTAGTTAAATACTTTTGGGAAGTTCGAGACTAGTTAGTAATTGAAGCTGATCAGTGATTGCAGCTAGCTGTGGAAACATTAAGAAATGGAGATGTCTTTAAAATACAACATACAGATCTACTAATAAGAACACATCAAGGGCCCTAGCCAAGTAGCTTTTCTGATAACGTTTACGCCAAACGTTGTGTACAAAATGTATGGCAGTGACATTAGTGACTTTGCCGCGGGTAATTTCATTGCCATACATTGTGTACTTTGTCGTTTGGCATAAATAAACAGAAAAGTTACTTGGCTGGGGCTCCATAGACATAGACAAATGATGACTGTTCCCATTACTTCTACAGTACTAAGCGTCCATTTTGGATGATCAAACCTAATAGCTTCACCATCGTCCACTTGCGCCTGCTTAGTCTATCAACAAACATCCAACAACGTTTTGCAGCCCTGTCCAGCAGAGCAGATGCAGTAGTGTGTGTGTGACGCAATCATCAGTTCCGCTTTCCGTGCTAAGTGTGCTGCCGACGCCGGCGCCGCCCAATTTAATTACTGCTGCACTTTCTCGGAGCACACGCATCGCACCGCGCGCCGCACATATGTGAGATGCTGCTGAAACGATTATTATTGCATTGCTATTTCCTAAAGATTTATTTTTTGAGGATACTTTAATATTATTAATTATTACTATAAACGCTAGTTTATAGTAAAAAGGCTGAAACATCTCTAGGACCTCTCTCAAGGACTTTGCCCGTGACTTCATCCGCGTGATCGTGAAACTGTGTATTGTTTCGGGATAAAAAGTAGGGATAGTGTAGCTTTATATTAGTGGAAGAATGTTCAGAATCTGATCAGTTGTTCTGGAGATTACCCTTCACATATACACAAACTCACAAAATTCGCATTATACATATTATTATTACTAATTAGTATACTTAGATATTTATAATTTCATTAGTCCTAAGGTGTAGCTATAGAGACCGTGGATTGGCGTCACCGAAATTACAGGACGCCTTGGTGTGTGACACTGGAAAAACCGTAATACAAGTGTCAAACTGTCAACCCTATTTCGCCTTGTCTTGATGCGTACAAGAAATCTAAACGCCTTCCATGTCGGCAAAACAACATCAGTGAAAAGCCTAATGCAGTGGTTCCCAAAGTTGACTGGACCGCGACCCACCTAACAAAAACTTCCAAATTCGGGACTCACCTCTTGGCTGTCATGGAGAAAAAAGTCATTACCTGTATTTAATGAAGGACTGATTAAAGAAACAACAACAAGGAGTGCTATTCAATGAGAAGGATGTATTTTGTTTCCTATTTTCTATCATTATTTTAGCATCAACTTCATTTTAGTTAGGTATGTCCTGTTAGCCCGGTTGGTCGATGTATCGTCCTATTTTTCAAGGCCCACCCATTGTTCGCTCGCGCGACTCACTGGCGGGTCCACAGTTTGGGAAATGCTGGCCTAATGTATACTTACGTATCGCGGTAAAGGAGAGGTATACAAGAAACAGCGTACGCATGTGGACGGGACCTACTATTAGATAGTAAATAGTGACTTTACTCCGTAACATATGCCTGTTTGCGACGTTTAACGCGAAATCTGTCTCGTTTCCAATTCTGTCCGGTGTGCCGTCACTACTCACTAGTATTAGAAACCCTCTCGCTCGTAGAGAGTGGATGGACACCAGATAATGCCACACGTTACGTACTTTCTTAACAATTAGAGCCGTGAAAAAGTGTTGAAAACATCCACGGCTTTCTAGTTGAGAAACAGTGATTTGTGAGCATAATGTGTCAAGTACAATTTGTGATTTTGTGTAATAAAGCGATCACTTTCAGCTAAAGTTCATTGCAATTTATTTAAATAGGTACAAATAGCCCCCTATTATTTATCATTCAAGACAATTATTATATTCTCTTTCATTTTTTCACATAATTTTATTAAATTGAGACAATAATAACGTACGAGAGAAATTCCAGACAATTTTCTCCACAAGGTTTGTTGCATTCAAAGAAAACAAATGAACTAGCGACGAATGAGGCTGGGAACGACTGGCAAAGCAAAACTACCTAGTAGAGTAGCTATTTTAAAAAAACTTAGAACAGGCCTTCTATATCTGCTACAATCACAACACACCTCTATCGATTTCAATTTATTCATTGCTAATTGCATTACAATCCGTTGATATTATAAGTTACAAGGCGAGTTTTAATTAAAATTTAGACAAGCGATTAAATCAACCGATTAATTTGGACAATCTATCCAAGATTGAATATTTAATTCAAACATGGACAAGGCTGAGTTTACTACTGCATTTCATCTGCAATGTAGCCGTCGATATGGATCGATGCGCCCGCGCCGCCGCCTTGTACGGCTAATATTTATGACGCCCGTTTATAGTTCAAGAGCGGTGACGTTTGTTGAGTATTAATTGCAATTAGCTAATTTCAATGCAATGAATACTGCTGGGTGGTCATGTCTTTTTATGTAATACCTGCTAGTCAGTCACATAAATCGTTAATCATTAATTTATAACTCACTATCGTAAAACTTAATATTATAATAATATCAGCCCTGTTTATAAACTGTCCCACTGCTGGGCACGGACACACCTGCTCTCAGAATGAGAGGGGATAAGCCATAGCATAGCCCACCACGCTGACCAAGTGCGGGTTGGCACGATTTTTCGTTCACTGTTATAGAAAGTGATAATTTATTAATTTCTATTATGTACGCACATGACTTCGTAAAGTCAGGATCGAACTCGAACCATTCGCCCGCTGTGGGAGGTGCATGGTTAAACCACTATCACTGCTTACTCTTTTAAAATATCAATATAATTATTATGTACTAGTTTTCAAAATGTTGCCTGCTCTTTGTTATAAAAGCAAAGCAAGCAGGTAATAGGCAGCATTGGCTCTTGAAAAGACTCTTGTTTATAATTCACAATGTTTTCATGAAGTTTGTGTTATGTAAATAATGATGTGTTCATGAAGCTTGTTGTAGAATAGTACAAAGTGCTCCCACATCAATTACTCGGCAATATGCTCTAATTAGCACCGTTCCAGTTTCGCGACGATCATATCTATGGTCAATAAAACAGTCATCTATCTAAGTTAGAGCTTGCACTACTGTGTGCAGTTCCATAATCAGGTCAACTTTGATAGTTTCACGTGTCAACTGATGTTGTAGTACTAGGCTAGCATCACGTATGAGGATGTCATATGTGTTATGTGAGGTCATCAGATAAAATAAGATGATTTATTTGCTACAGGTGACAGCAAACGCTCCTTCTAAAAATCTGAAGAAATTGGCAGTTTGATGGGAGTATGGAATGGGACGATTTGTGTTACTAAAATGAAATAAACTATAAGTAATCTAAGAATTATGAAGAAAAACATTATTTACGTTCATGGGACCTATTTTGTTACCAGGACTAAATCAATCACAAAATCACGCACAATATTGTTCATTGCATTGCGTTGCATTTTTTTATTCCGTGGCGTTGCATGACTGTCTAGGATGCCATGTCTAATAGGATTATTGTCATATAAATATAAGTCTAGGTTTCTGGTATGTGGCCCTGATTTATCTAAAACAAGGTCGAAAAACAGCTTAATTATTCCTCGACCAATATCGGTCACAAAAAATGGCGACATTAAGAAAAAACATGTGTTGGAGTACTGCGTACCTGATAGAAAAAAAACACATTATTAGAGATCATAGAAACAAAGAGATATGTTTTCATAGCAAATTCGTACGGGAACCGCTGTCGCCACTTTTAAAGCAGTGTGCGTCACAACCACAACCGCTCCTTTGTAAATATAGAGTTCTCCCACACATTAAAAATGCCGTGCACCCTTAATCTACTTAGGTACTCTTATTTGTCACTCGATACTCACACGAAACCAAAACACTGTATAATTCATCGACCGAGTTCGATCCGTCAGCAACATGATCACATTGATCATGTCAAAGCGTCAATACTCAATAGTGCCTGGGCACATCTCACATGTTTCTATGATCTATGGTTTAATGAATAGTCCAATTGTTTCTAAAGATAGTCGCGCATCGGACATCTGGCCGCGCATGTGTCTCCCAGGGGGCTCTCCGACTATTACTTATGGATATAAGCTTAGATCTAAATTATTTGGGTACCTACACTTTACAAGTTAACTGAGAAGTGGCTTCTTTGCAGGTTTTTGCGGACTAATTTGCTTTTTTTAAGAACAATTTTATTTAGATTGATTTTTAACCGACTTCTAAAAAGGAAAATGTCCTCTATTCGTTCTTTCTGATCAATACCTAATATAATACCTAGTATAAAAATCAACTAAATCCATTAACCATTAAATAACTCTGGATAGCCACACAGCCCAAAGAAAACGCACCTAACTTCGCCACACCACAAACCGTATAAGAGTAGGTTTGCAGCACAAAATCACCATAATACCATTAACTTGCAAAACAATAGCCGCATCGGGTACTAAACGACGAGGCCAATAGGTTATCGTTTAACATGCAGGTAGCATGTACTAGGCGAACAGGAGCGGTTAGAGGTATCACCTTCGTGTTCGTCTCCTAATAAAACTGAAGACGGGACGCGGTAATGTGGGCATGACCATAGAAAACAGCGTTGAAAGCTTCCATTACTACAGATTACGAATTAAGTAATTGCTCGGGAGTTTACCTCTTTCTGCACTGGTGTGTGGGCTGAAGAAGAAGTAGGTACCTATTTACCTATCCATTTTTCATCCAGTCGCAAAGATAGATCTCTGGCTAGCCCACATAATACGAGTAGGTACTAGGAGACTAGGAACGGTAGGAGGTATCGCGTTCACTTTCGACACCAAAATCACTCGACCAGCCAGTAGCTGTACAAAACCATGAGCCGGTGCTCGATGGACTGTGAACTGACGTTTAGTACCCTCTTTAGTGAGTGCACTCGAGTAAAAAATACGCAGCTGGTACGCATTTATAAATCGGTTATGACTGTTATAAGCAACGTTGGTCGCTCGTCGTAGTTAGTACGGGAATCGCTGTCGCTACTTTGCGTCACAACTAAAAACGCTCCTTTGTAAATAGGTATAAAGATCTCCCACACATTAAAAATGCCGCAAATCCTCAATCTAACACTTATTAGATACTCTTCACTCACACTAAACTAAACCACTGTATATAAGTCCTCGATCGCGCTCGTCCTGTCGGCAACATGATCACATTGATCATGACAACGAGTTTTATCGTCAGAAGAATTGACAAAATGACAGATTGTAGAAAGATTTCTACCGAGCATGGGATGTTAAAGATTCTTCAGTCGACAAAAGTTTGCTAAGCCAAGCACGGGTTGCCCCGTGCTAGGGCAGATTCCCCATGACCCTAAGCGACTCCCGTGCCCCCGGCGTAAGGTAGTTGGAGGAACACCGGGGTGGTTTTAGTCAGTAAGAGTCTGACAGACCCCCTCGCCCTCCCCAGGGCGGGGGACATCCATGAGGATTTCCACCTCGAAAAAAAAAGATTCCCCATGACCCTCCCATCACGGCGATGCGGGAACACCGCTGAGTTTTAGTGGGTATACTGTCGTTTGGATAGGAGTCCCACATACCCCGTCTCGTCCCCCACGAGCTTTTTTCCGCTGCGAAATGTTACTTACGCATCCCCATGCGTAAGTAGCATTTCTCAGCGGAAAAAAAAAAAAAAAAAAAAGATGAGATAACGAGTTAGATAGAAAGAACAAGAGCAACCAGTGTTTGTCTATTCTTGGTAGAATAGAGATGGAATTGGTATGCTACGCGTGCTGCTGTATTACATGCGTACGAGACGGTTATGCAAGTCGTTAAATCATATCGCGGGCTACTCTAACTATAGTCAGTAAATCCGCCTACAAAGCCGTCTAATTTAGGAGAGCTCATATTTGCATAACAAAGTAGGTACATCTGCTCCATCATTGTCCGTAATAACTATCTGACGGAATTGATAACTTTTAAAATTACACATCCTCATAGAGATTCGGGTTGCTAACCCTACTATAGTATAATATAGTATCCTAGCATAATACGAGTCCAATTACCTAATGTACTAAAAAAAAAAAAAATGGAAGCGAAATTTTAGATAGATAAAAAATTAAACAACAGAATCTATCACATATTTGTACTAAATGT
Organism: Thalpophila matura; assembly: GCA_948465475.1. Taxonomy (NCBI): domain Eukaryota; kingdom Metazoa; phylum Arthropoda; class Insecta; order Lepidoptera; family Noctuidae; genus Thalpophila; species Thalpophila matura. The sequence continues at coordinate 353,192 of OX419194.1, forward strand.
GCGAAATTAGCATCGTTCGGTGTAACGAGAGTAGCGCGTATGGTAATCAATGGTGGACCATTTCCCTCGTTACCGACGCTTAGTAAGCACATTGTGTAGGTATGCTGACTGCTGTACCGACGTGAATATCAACGTGTTTACATAAGCACTGACGGGAGTGACCCGTTGCTTGCTACCACGGGAGTGAGCCGTTGCTTGCTACCACGGGAGTGAGTCGTTGCTTGCTACCTAATTATTGAAACTGATACAATTAGTTTAATGCAGTCATGTCAACGCTGCTGTAAATTCCCCAAATTTATGCTGAAGATTGACTAGACATGTCCCTTTACCGGGGCTTTCCATTAGACCTTTCTAAAAGGGACACGGTGTATATAAAAATCAGTGTTTGTTTGTTTGTTCGTCTTCTATGCGTTCGCGTCGTTCATCCGATTGACAGTCGTTGTGGGCACGTACGCGAAGTTTTCTGACAGAAAAAAGGGACTTTAATTACAGAGAGGCACAACAGTTTCATTGCAAGTAAATTCTGCCCGCATTGCTACCCGGATCGATGGATTTCCTCACATTTATAAACCCTTTAAACCTGTGCTAACGAGAAATTCTACTTGTACTTGTCAATTTGTATAGGATGAAGTTAAGTCAGACAAGTCAAACAAGAAATCTTCACTGTCGTGCGAGTATACCGTATGAATTTAGTGCTCTTTAAAACTTCTTAGCAATAACCGCTTCTACAGGGGCATAAAATAAATACTACGTAGTGGGTGTGTGCAAAAGTGACAGGCGGACACCTTGGGGCCGTAAACATTGCCATGCACTCCAACTCCACGGCGGAGCGCGGCCAGGCAGTGCGACTGAAGCGGCGTATGCGTGTTTTTTCCAACTCCTGTATGTTTACATAATGTATTCTGCGACTGCAAAGACGAAATTTTCTCAGTGGGATGCAATTTCTTCATCTCATGTGAAATCATGCAAGTAAACTGTGAACTGTAAATTGTGAACTCTCAATTAGTTCAACGGTTTCATTTGATTTACTCTCCCTTTTGTTGTTGCTGTTTACTCTCCATTATTTCTCTTCCATATGCAATCATTTCAACCAAAATTGAGCTAAATAATACTTTCCCTTGGACAAGTAAATTAGGACATTAAACTGAAACGTTTTCAAACGAATACTTCCTCGCTGGTTTCTGTAACAATTTGGTCGTGATGTCGGTACCGCTCGCATAAATATGAATAATGAACAGTGAATATGGAGCGATCTTTCTTCAAGCACTCGTCGATCGCTGCAGCGCTAACGATGCGTTGCTAAAGCGCCACATAAAGGTGCGCACACACCGGCGCGGCATTGGCGCAACACAACACTGCACAGAAGGACAACAAGTTACATTATCACGTAAATGTATTTTTTTAAATAGAATAGGTACCTACTGTATAGCGTATTGAAAACAGACCACGGGTTCAGTACATTATTCTGAACCCCTCATACCTACCTTTGTTTGGAGATAGGGGTCGTCCATTAATCACGTGAGGCTCGAAAGGGGGGGGAGGGGGTTTTTTTTTTTATATTTTATTTAAAGATAATATTCTGAAAAAAAATTACGATAATTTGTACCAAAAAAATACACGTGATCTTGGGTAGGGGGGGGAGGGGTTAGTTCAAACCTCACCACGTATCACCAGGGGGGAGGGGGGTCAAAAATTTGCTAATAAAAATGATCACGTCATCACGTGATTAATGGACGGCCCCATAGGTATTGCAGTTCGTTAAGAAATCTCCAAACAAAGTTGTACTTTTTTTAAAGTAAAGTATCTAATTTGGCGACAGCGGTTCCCATGCTTCGCTCCTTGTTTCTGAACTATGATCTGAGGTTGCGCTAGTCCAACTAGCTCAAAACAATAAAAGTTTCGGATGCTGCCATATTCACCATACATTGCATGCATGGATTGGTTCTTCTACAGCTCGTAACGTTTAGTAGTACCACTGTGAGTGAGGTGCGACGGTGTTGCGCCATTGATTGAGTGCACTCGATTCATCAATGAACTCATAAAGAACAGAGGCGCGGGGCGCGGGCGCTTCCGCTGCAGCGCACTTCAGTGGGCGCGCAAGTTTATGAGAGGCGGCGAGACAGAATATCGTTATTAAACGAAATAAAAAAAAATACAACCTTTCCTTTTGGTTTTGCTGTAGTCGGGTAAAAGATACTAGCTTCTTGCCCACGGCTTCGCCCGGAGTTCGGAATTATCCCACAGGAACTTACTACCGGCCACCGGGATAAAAAGTAGTTTATCTTTATGCAAAAATCATGGTGATCCGTTGCTCCATGGCTGCGTGAAAGACGGATAAATCAACAAACACACTTTCGCGTGTTCCTTAATTCACTTTGTTCTAATTTTCATGATTTCTGTTTTCATACACAAAGAGATTTAAAAACAACGAACGGGCGGGACTTGTCCCCGCGACCACTGCCGTACCGTGGCGGTGCTCTAGCCATACACGGAACTACCGCGTCACAACTGCACTATTTAAAATTTTAGATCTCTTTATTTCGCCTCTGAGAAACACATGGCTTTGACATGTTAAAAAAAATCATATAAAAAAATCATACTATATATGATTTTAATTTTAATCAGTAGATTAAAACTTGTGCAATAAAAACACATCTATAATAACCTATTCAATTGTTTAGCTAAACTTAGCAAATTGATTAATGATAAGTCATCAGATTTCGAAAGATATTTGTCAATGAAATCAACAACTCGTTCTGCACTGTAATGTTGCAATGTTTTATATCGCATTGTTATTAAATCGATGAGATGTGAATGTCATTCTAATAATAAACGGTTGACCTTTTACGGACGCGTGTCAAATGCTTGATTTATCGATTTACAGAAATGATCGATTAGCATTAGCCCCCTTACTAGACGATGATTAAATTAAACAGCTCTTATGTCAATTGTCATCTCTATTCATTGTCATGCAATTATACAAATGACAAAGATTTGTATATTTAATCAGTGGGTGGTTAAAGTTAAGAGGCGTCTATAAGTAAAGAGGTAGGTTATTCTTGAATTTAAAATTAAACTTCAAAATCTCTAGTAACTTCTAACTTGCACCACACTTACCACTTCGCTGCCCTATTGAAACTATTAAAAAGTAAACAAACAAAACAAACTCTATTCCGTCGTGTTAAAGTATACAATACAATATGTATTTAGTGGTGTGTTTGTGCATGCAATTTATATTATTACGTGGAAGTCCGCCGAGTGATGGTAACCAGAAACGACCCTTTTTTCTTCTATTTTAGTAAAGTTGAAGGAAGGTGTGTATTATGCACGGTGGCTAGTTGTACTAAAGTCGGTAGGTACAACTTATCCCCATTCCTCGGCTAAGAATTAAGAATACCACATCTCGTATAAGGGTCGTAAAATCTTAATAAGGAGTTGAGGAAAGTGGATCCTCCTCCATACTTTTGTGCTCAACAATGCGGCCTACCAACGAATATGGTGATTGTGGTAATATTTCCTCAAAACCCTTGATTGTAACGGTTGACCAGCCCAAATTGTTGTTCAAAAGAGGACATATTTAGTTGATTATCTGATACAGAACTGAGTGACTGAATGTGAGTGAACTGATAAAGCTGTCAGTAGTCGCCTAGTCGTAATTATATGAACGCGTGCAGCTCAACGTCAACACTTATTGTACTTTAAACATGCTAAATCCACTACGTCCCACACTGCCATAAAATGAGCAATGTGTACACGTACACTGGCTCTCAAATACTCTCAATGTAAAGCGCTGACGATCAGCGAGGACGTGTCGCTGCGCCCGCGCCGCCACTTCACGTCCACATCCACGTCAAGTGGACGAGCGTGTGATAGATCGCTCACTTCTCGACATGTGCGGAATTTGTGCGGCTCGGGCGCAAGAAAGCCGAGAGGATTGGGTGAAAATGAATGCTGCCTGAGTAGTCTAGTGTCCAATCACGCTGTCACACGTGAGTGGTTACACCCATCCTGCAATGTGGTGAAACTGGATAGCAGCCACGACAACAGCTATTTTGGAACTAATATAATATCAGCCCTGTTTATAAACTGTCCCACTGCTGGGCATGGGACTCCTCTCAGAATGAGAGGAAGTAGGCCATAGTCTACCATGCTGACCAAAGTGCAGGTTGGCAGACTTCACACATCTTCAAGAACTTTATGGAGAATTCTCAGGCATGAGGTTTCCTCACGTTATTTTCCTTCACTGTTTCTAATGCGCACATGACTTCGAAAAGTCAGCGGTGCGTGCCTCGGGATCGAACTCGAACCTTTCGCCGTGGGAGGCGCATGGTTATGGCAATCATTGCACTGCAATTTTATTTTACGTATTTATTAGGATAGTACTTTGTTAAAAAACTAAACATGCAAATATAAACTTTATTTAAAACGTATCGCATTTCATTCCATCATAACACCTAACAGTTCACAACTTGAGAACTGTGAGTAAACCGCAGAGTTAACCGACTCCGTCTGTCGAAAGCGAGTATATGTGTCTTGCGGTAAAGGCGCCTAGAAACTGAGTGCGGTACCGCCGGCATACCGCTAAGATGCGGTAACACTGACACCGATACCTGAACATTGTGAAATTGAATTGGTTTCCGCACGTTTTTTATTAAAAACGCCTACCGGTTCATGGTGTCCTGGTACTTATTTGTTAGCAATTTTGTAAAAAGTAGAAGAAAGTGTTATTTAAAAAAGTATGGGCTTGAAACGATTGGTAGGTACTTATAAAATGGGGTTTTCTTTTTACAACAATTTGACTATAGAAACGATTAATCTAACTTTTACATACATACATATTACATATTTCCGTCGTTTGTTTAAGTTACAGCAAATATGACTTAACGAGGTTGAGAATTGAGATAGAATTGTTACAACACTGATTCGCTTGCCTGTAATCTTTGTAACATGCAGTTGAAGGGGTCATCAATTACACTACTACATCACTCGGTAATCGTGAACATGTATTACCTTATCCTTTCGTAAAAGCTGACCTTTTAATACTGACCGCAATACGACTTCCTAATGCGAAAAACACTTTGTTTTACATACCTAACTGTGTTCAGAATTCATCATATAATAATACAAAACTGCTGTCGCCAACTGGTCCTTCGAGCCGGATTCCGCTATTCGCTTTTGATCCCAGACCAAGGTTCCCAGGAATGTACACACCAAAAGCCTAGTACAATTAACTCTAAGTACCGATTTCTGAGCAAAGTTTCTAAGTGCGACTGGATCAATTGAAGTATCTGCGATCTCTTGACATTAATCCGCGTCGATAGGCAGCGGCGTCCCTTCCCGGGTCGATGACACGCGGCAGATAACTCATGCGCGGCTATCGCAGACGACCAGTCCTCAGGCATGCTGGACCTGTGTGTACCAACTTGGATACCTACATACATGTTTTACATTTTGAAATTATTGCGAAACATGGGTAGGTACATGCTACCACTGTTCAAGCCCTTTTAGTTTACGCAGAAGTGGCAAAGTTTGCTTTTAAAATTTTAAAAGTCATTAGGTACATTATTTTGATCAGGCTGACTCAGACTACCACCCTTTTGCAAGGGAGGACAATCCACCATGCTGTGAGATGACAAAAATGTCAAAATCTTTATTTTAGTGACATGTTCTACCGTTATGTCCATACCTGAACTCCAAGTACCTACTAGGCAATCATAATCTCAGAAGACTATATCCATCAGGGAGTGTCGTGCAGTTACTGAGTCCATATGGGTCCCCTCACAATGGCACCGCACGGCGCGGTAATGCGATACCGTCGGCTCGTAACCGCGATGCACTACTAATGCATAACCGATATTGCACTCTTAACTCGATCCTGATTTGTTTTGACTAAGCTAAGTCACAACATACTAACAGCTGTTTGCAAGAAATACAAAATTTTTATAAACTTCATGGAAAATATTACGAAATTTAGAAGTTTTTGGATGTAGTAGTCAGTAGTAAAGAACTTGCTTTTGTTCTAGAATTTTTTTTAAGAATCCACTAACACTAACTGGGTTTTACGTGATGCATTAAGTACGGCCCATCCTATCTCATAGAGAGGAAGTCAGCGTCCCAGAAGTGGAAACATTATGGCTTGATTATGAACAAAGTTCTTACCCGGCAATCACCTAAATAGAAAAGAATGAAGCCCTGACCTACTTCATTCCTTAATTCTTGATACATTTGCCACATAAAGTCTTAGATGTGCAAGCAAGAATGCATGCAATGCGGACAATGTACGAGTTGCATTGGTACCTCGGCTCTGAGCGGGAGTGAATGTGATTATCCAATTAAGGAGCGCACAGGAGTCAACGCACCGCCGCCCGACGACCAGCCACTCACTCGAGAGATGTCTCCAATATTCCTGCTACCCTGGTCACTTAGGGACAATTTCTTCGTATTATTCAATCAGATTGATCATCCTTTTCAAAGTTGAATTGGTAGTTAAATATGAGCTGTTCACTTGACTAATCACAGGCAATTTATCTCGACCCTTTCAATTTATCAGAGCAGCATAACTTTTATTTGCACTTCTCTGAATTAGCTTCACTAACAAGATATCAACAGTTGCCTTCGCTCTGTCATTATCAATGTTACTCGTCCTTTCCCATCTCCAAGAGAATGTGAGTACATTTTTCACATAAACGAACCGTGTAAATGGGCTCAAGATCGTCGTAATGAAAAAGCCGCCGGGAGTGGAGACCTTCGGTGTGCGTGTAATTTGCGTAAATGGACGATTTTCTTGAACGACGCGACCGGCCCGCTCAACTTGACCTATACGCTGTAGGGCTGACAGCTGAAGAGTTGGTCATCTGTGACAAAATCGGAAATTAATTGCAGTTTCTGAGCTTCAATCAAAAGTTTACCAAAAAATCATTAAACATGTTTCTTTGGTAAAGCAAAGTGTAAAGTTGTAGTTAAAATAAGACTGATCATTTTATATCTATTCCATGAAACAACTCATGAGTCTGCCAATGTTTATGGCATCCTTATTGAAAACTTAAGACCTTACAGAAAATTAATTTTGTGATTGATTTGAAGAATTCCAAGTAATCTGCCAGCCCTATCGGCCCGCATCGTAGGCCCTGTGCGCGTGGGCAACACAACATAGGTCCGATCACTTTATGGTGATTGATGCTAGGCTCACTGTGCCTGTGAATGCGTATCAAGGCTTGCGTTCGTTTCGTCATCTACTGCGCACTAACGTAGCGATGTGAGCAGACCTTTATATTAAAATGTTGTTGTTCAAAGCTGTAAAGGGCAAAGTCGTAAAAATAAAAGACCTGTATTTTTGTGCGCATTGATGACACAAAGCACGAAGCTTTCAGTTTCTTTTCATAATGCATTCAGTTTTCAACTTTTATTTGAATAAATTCATGTGAGGCCTATAAAACAGTCTGTATCGAAACTTTCCATGCATTTATGTAAGTACTAGCTTCCGCCCGCGGCTTCGCCCGCGTTTTTGGGATAAAAAGTAGCCTATGTGTTATTCTGTTGTACTTATAAGCATTACTGTAAAGTTTCATCAAAATCCGTTCAGTAGTTTTTGCGTGAAAGAGTAACAAACATCCATACATTCATCCATACATCTATCCATACATCCTCACAAACTTTCACGTTTATAATATTAGTAGGATTATAAAAGTGTGTTACGGCAAAACTTTTCGTTACAAAATTACATTTTCCCGAACAAAACCGCAAGTCACTTGCATCGGTCTCGCGTGCTATCTTCCATCAAAAGGGGAAACAAAGAAAATTGTGCTCTGAAATGTTAGAAGAGGGTACAATTTCGATATAAAAATATAATGATGGCATGCAAAATATTGTCCCAATTCGTTGGAATCGATTTCCTCGTGGTTTCCGTGCCGTATTGCCGTTGGGACGGGCGCGGTGCCGGCTCGTCCCAATTGCTCCCATTCACATAAATTAACTGCCATTTGGAAAATATTCAAATTTCATGGAAAAAGAGGTCATTTGAATAAATATTAAGTACTTTAAGTTTAACTATTATTGTCAATGTTATTTTATTCTTGCAGTTGGCGCTGCATTGTTGCATTCTGTTACTTAGTTTCTCAATGTATGTACTTAATTTTTGCATTCTGCAAGGATAATGTTCCCATTAATAAATCCATTACCATTAATGTTGGATTCCGGATTCTCAACCGATGGACACAATGCTGCTACATTTTGTTCGTATTTTGGACAATAGCTCACGGAATACATGTTCAATCCACGTTCTGGGGACGTGATCACGCGCGGGCTTCGAGCTCAGCACACTGCGGACGCCACACACGACATAAAGTCAGATCCACACGAGCGACACAAACTCATACGGAGTCACTGAGGTCTTTATTATCGCGAAAACCATACAGCTCATAAAACATTAAGCTCTATAATGCATGTTTGTGTAACAGTTTTGTCCGCTCGTGTAAGGACTTACGAGCTTCCTTTCATAACCAACGCATGCTTCTGCATGTGACACTTATTGTACATTAAACGTCACTAAATATCCGCCATGCGAATAGCAACGGAAGAATTGTACAGTTATTACAAAATGTTGTACTGTGAGGTATGATCATTGGAATCTATGTCACAGCTTATGCGCCCTTTCCCTTTACGCTTTATGAATTCCGGCGACATGTTCCAAACGTTTAATGCCCTTTGGTGGAAGATTTCTGTATTTAAGAAGAGAGCCGAGATAGACCAATAATACTGGCATTTTGTCCAAGAAAGTCATTTCTGTTTCTGTTTCTGCTCTACTGAATTAGACGATGAATTTCTGTCGATATCATTTAGGCTGTTCAAAATTAAACATACCGAATATCGTTGTGTAGGGAGCCCATTCGCGTCACGTACCGTAGTACTCGCATCACGAGCCTCACATATATGGGCACCGTGTGATCTACCCGCGACTGCCTTTTGTCTTTTTGCCGACGACTCAACAAAGTATGGCGCCAGTCGCGAGGACTCCACAGTCTCAAACCAGAATTCCCATGAAGAAGATGATGAGTCAACGGTAATATCGGGGATAAACATTCAACAATGTCATTCTTAGCTCCTTGTTTAACAATTTTACAAACTGACGATACCAAGCTGTTATGTTAACTGATCGAAATCTAACTGTGAATATATCCATTACTTACATTAAAAGATCAAGTTAATCATTTTATGTGTAGCTTATTTTGGAATAGGTTAATAAGAATGCGCAGATGAAGTGGGTGCATCCAATCAAAACAAAATCTTTATTATTACTATACGAATTCACCTAAACCTGTCGGCAAATTACCACCTGTCAGTGTTGTTATAATAAGTTTGTGTCAGCGATCACTTTGTGTCTTAATTAGTGTCTGTCAGAGTGACCTTCGCCTCATCATTAGTTAGTTTTTACCGAACATAGCCCTTGTCAGACATGCAAATTAGCCTCGTGCAGAAAATTGGTTGCCGAAACGTTCTCTTAAAGTTATTTTATTATCTAGTTCATATTTGTTGAAAAGACCGTTTGTGCGGCGGAATGACGCTCATCAAAAGCCTCGTTAGGAACAATAAGCGTCGCTAAAACTTTATGTGTTCATGTTTACTTATCATTACTTATTTTATGTTTCAAGTCGTGTTCTGTTCGGTTGGAAGTACTTGCATTGGTTGCGTCTTATCTGAAATTGAATCGATGTTTACTGTTATTTTGTCCTTGTTGCAGGGAAGCCTTGACAATGGCATATTACCGGTGCGGCCCGACAGCCATCGGGAGCCGCACGTCATGGGGGCCGGTCACCTCGCCGACCTCCGTGGAACCCAAGAGCTTCGACAGGCCGTTGAGCGGCAATTTTGATAGAATATTTAATGCTTTTGAGAGGACTAATGCCTTCGAGTACATCCGGAGCTCATTCGAAGGGGGGAAAGAAGAAGAGGAACGCCATATCGGTCATGGAGACATAGTAGTCAATAGGAAGATGAGCAGCAGCTACGAGCGCGCGGACTGCGCGCTGGCGGCGCAGACGCCGTGCTCGGAGGATGAGGACTTCTACAGGGAGAAGATACTGTACTCGCAGGCGAGGCAGCTGTTCCCCCTGCAGGAGGACCTGGCCGACTGGATTAATAAAACTATCGGTAAGTTACACCACACGTTATCGTGTATAGAAAATTCAGATAATATGACAGCATTTTGACAGAAGTTGTTAATATTAGAATAAGAAAAAAAACAGTGATTATGCAAGCCTGCGGCTTGTTGTTCTGTAGTGAACAATAACGTTGTAAGAGTTCTGTATAATTTGTGACTGCCGTTACAAATTACAATTTTACGAGTTTCTCCGACCTGTAAAATGCCATCCATGTGAGTTTGCGAACGAAAAGTTGCACATCGGTGTTGACCAGAGATAACTTTTTAAATGTTAGAATGCTGCAACTAAATGTTTATGCGAACTAAACTGCGATTACAAGTCCATTATAGCGTTATGCTAAGTATTCCTCAGGCGGGATGTTAGCATCAACCTCATCATTACCAGTACTTTCCTTACGCGATTGAAGTCGACCAACGAGTTCTGAATCGAGGGTAAGGGACTTTGTATAGTTACATATTATTAAGTTCTATTTTTAGAACCACGACATAAAGGCTACATCATTCTGTTCTTGCTATTCGTTATTATAATCAAAGATCACAAAAAGTGATTTTATAAGATCAGAATAATTTGTTGCGAATTAATAAAAGGTAATATCAATAAATTGAAATCAAAATGCTATTAAGTTCGCTCCAAATTCTTGAAATATATTTATAGTATTACACAGGGCCAAGGAATCGTAATAATAAAGCACAATTTGTACGACAAGTGATTGTATCATCGTTGCCTTATATGCTAGCTGCGCGGCGTTTTTGTTACGTGCCGACCTGCCGACGAGTCGGCCTGCGCCCGCGCCGCGCCGCGTGGGCAGGCACCGGACAACGTTATAAGATGTGCTGATAATTAGCGTTTTAACTTTACTACTTCCATGACAAATTCACGCTTCGATGTAGGTGGACATGGAATCAACATAAATAAACATGCTATTTAGGAAGTTATATTAATAATTCATTTTTGACTACTGCAGATTTAAAGTCTAATGGGCATCGAATAAAATATTTGTAGATATTATTTATTTATGGTTATGGTTTATTTGGACAGTTTGTTTTTAGAATTCTTCGGTTTACCAGGGCTGTATCAGATGCAAGAGTAAGTCATTTTTTTTTTTTTTTTTTTTTTTTTATAAAAACGTTGCCCCACACTAGGATTTCTCCTGTGTCGTGGGTGCGTTTACAAACACAAATTTCACATACACAAACAGCCAGATAAATATTATTTATTTAAGTTAGTTTACTGCACGTTGCAGTGCAACTTGGATGCCCGGGAACATAAATCTATTTCTGCACCTTTTATGCTACCAATCAGTTAGATGAAATTCTTATTTAGAAATCGCCAGAGTTCTTCTCTGATGGTAAATCTTCATTGCCAGAACGTGTTTTCTATAGCCAAACCGTGATTAACCAACTTGCTTTTTGATTGACTTATTTTTGGCCTAGTGAATGTTTCGGTCATACGAGGGCCGCACGTATAACGTGGAGGTCTATGAAGGAGTGGTATTGCAAGATGGGTGGACACTTCACGCCGCCTACATGGCAGTCGAGTCACGAGCAGACACACACGTGCGAAGACAAACGCGTAGATTTACAACGACACTCGCTCCGAGGTGGCGCAATCATGTTCTTAACTATCCATTCATACCAGATAAATCTTTCTGAAGAAATACTGATTTAGATTCATGAGACTATACAATTTAAGCAACGTCTATTATTTTCTGGTTTTGTTGAATGAATAGCAAGATTCTCTCGTTTTTGTTATCCTAGTAATTCAAAGCAGACATCAAGTAGTAGGATTACATTTAATTGTTTAAATCCTCCGCGTTGTATAAACGCCAAGGCTTGCTGCATGTTTTCATTTGTAATGTATTATTTCCTCTGGATTTTCCTTGATAGTTATCAACATGGCAGCAATAAAACATCGTGTCCCTTATTGGCGGAATCTTGTCTTGTCTTCTACCAACATACGAAACATTGTTAATGGCGAGTTCTTCGGGTGGCCCCCACTCAACTGGGAACTAAACGAGTTTCCGACAAGTTCGATAATGATGTTACGAAATTATCTTCTATTTGGGAAAACTCTTACCCTACGTAGTAACGATATAATTTACGATAATGATCGTAATAGTGGCATTATAGCAGATTATTGTGTCTTAAACCAACATGACACGCACGAGACACCCATTACGTTCTCATACACGTCTTCTCAATTACTTGTCTGTCAGATCATCACTATTACATACCTACCCTAAACAAAGCAATATGAGTTTTATTGCGTAGCGATAGTATAGTTATCACATTACCACGTAAGATATAAATTGTATCGTTTCGCACATTGTTTAATATTTTATGCTTCATTGAACTCATGAATTTCCCGTGCAAGCGATGACGGATGATTTTCTACAAAAAGCGTCACGAATGTAGGGCATAAATGAGCGATACCGTAACATGAGTAAGGTAAGTGATTAGTAAATAGTAGATAATTAGTGCAACGCATGATCGGGTACGTCTCGGGTGGGTGACGGCGCGGGTCGTGTACGTAATATCTGGCGACACATGACCACGCAACTGTGTTTTATTGTGACATATAGACCATCAACTATCGGGTGTAGTCATCCGGTGTTTTTACTATTAATTATTATAATTGCCCGGCCCAGCATTGCACCCTGTGGCATTCCCACTTTACTCAAAACCTTTTACTACTAATTACGTAATTACTAACTTCTTTCCGGAAATATCTTTGACTGATAACTTTGATAAGGCTTAAAAGCTCAACCACATCTGTTAATGAGTCCAAACTTAAACATAAGCGGATCATACATTCATGATCAACTTAATCAAAAGCTTTACTTAAATCCTCCACCACACAGAACTTTTGTTTGCTGGAGTTGTTGTTGTTGAAGGAAGGAAGAAAGGAAGAATTACTTCTCTAAGAATTCCTTGATTCATCAGTTAGGAATAGCTCTCATCCTGTATAATAATTCGACTACCGTCCATTGGCTCGTGCAAAACACTTGGGATAAAGTGCGCAGTCGTTAGTAACACAATTTCAATATTTTCAATGAGAGTTTACTTTGTAAAATTATGGAATTATGCATATTTTAGTGATTGCTATCGCTATCGTACTAATTGAATTTCTAGAAAACCAGTTTAATTTAATTACGCAGGCAGCAATTTACCTGTTGGCATGCATAAAATGCTAATGTAATATTAGGCTGTTTAGGGTGTCTACTCATATCCACATTGTGAACTGCCGCTGCCTAGGTGCGTTGTTATGAATATTTAAATGCTTTTTTGCGGTTGGTAAAAGTGATTGGATTAAGCGTTTTGTTTAACGGTCATATTATTTATTATTTATTATACATTAATTTATCTATATTATTATACTTTGTTCATGAGCTCTGCATCTTGTTTAAACACTCTTTTGTCGTCAGAATGTAGGTACGAGTATTATTCACAGCAACAAGTAGGTAGTATGTGGATTCGTTTAGTGGTGGCATTCTCGCTATTGCTGCAATCGCGTGTGTTTCAGTCACTCAAAATAGAAAATTAAAAAACTTTCAGAAATAGAACCGCCTTCAAAAAAGTCACAGTAATGCTGTGTGAAACAGTCTCGGAAGTCGGTGCCGAATCAAACCAAATCAAAAATTAAAAGCATTGCGTAGCAACTTAGAAAACTGTCTCACATAACATTATTGTGAATGATCTTTTGGAATAGCTTTTTTCTTTTTGATTCGATAATTTAGGTTAAGATTAAGACCCGCCTGATTTCATGCCTTAAATGATTACGGAATGCAATGTAACACCTTATAAATTATGGAGTTATTATTATTGCAATATCGAAGTTCCGTTGGCGGCCCGTTAATCGGCGCGGGCGCACTGTACATCGCCGGCCCGATTGGTCACCAGCATTGACATCCTTACGATACCGTTATTGGAATGCGAAAATTAATAATTAAGGTTAAATGCATACTCGTAAATAAGCCGTCTTGATGTGTGATCACCAAAACGAGACAGATTTAATTATTTTTCTCACAAACGTGAATATGTTAGGTACCTTCGAATAAGTTCATACCTACATGATTAAATACATAGACTAGAGACCAGAGACTAAAAACGCGAATACAAAAATCAACGTGAACACATTTTAAACAAAAAATAAGCTTTATAATGTCCCGAGTTTGCTTAGTTTATCGCTGCCCGCGACTTCGTCTGTGTGAAAATGGATGAAAAGTAGCCTTTGTGGTTCTGCAGGTCCCAGGCTACCTCTTTGTCTAATTTCATCTAAATCCATGCAGCCGTTTCAGCGTGAAAGATTAACAAACACACACACACACACACAAATTTTCACATTTATCCACTAATACATATTATAAACGTGAAAGTTTGTGAGGATGTAAAGATGTATGGATAGATGGATAGATGTATGGATGGATCTATGGATGTTTGTTACTCTTTCACGCAAAAACTACTGAACGGATTGTGATGAAACTTTACAGTAATATAGCTTATACATCATAATAACACATAGGCTACTTTTTATCCCAAAAACGCGGGCGAAGCCGCGGGCGGAAGCTAGTAATAATATAGTGTGATGTGTTTTTTTATGTCCCAATTTAATGTCTGTTCATGCAGCCTTTGGCTTCGATGGACAAAATGTAAAGCTGTCCTGTAATAAAGGTGCACTCACTGCAGCATCAGAATGACAAGGCTACGGCTCACCGAACGAGTGGGACGCAGGTTTTCATTTAAATTCCAATTGCCAATACATATTCAGTTTTCTGCCTACATTTTTGTATGTTTTCCATTAGGTAAGCCTAGTTTTGCATACAAAATATGACAGTGAATTGTTAATATTTTATCATTTTCTTTTACGTGAATTGATGTTTGGTCATAGAAGGATTGGGCTGTATCATTTTGGAAATATAAACAACAAAAAGTCAATTTACTTTAGGACTTATAGAAATAACTTTGTGAGGACTGTTTGAGACAACCGTACAATACTCTAGAAAATGAAAACCATGAGAAGACTTGATGAATTTAATGTCGTAGTTAATATCTGTGCTCATCACCTCTGTGTGTGTCCTGTAATTAAAAGCAATTTGACAAAAATGCCCCTTAATTCTCTTGGTACAGGTACGTGCGCCCTTGTGCGCCTGCGCCGACGTTTTTTATCACTAATTTATTTATTTTGCAAGCCGCTGTCTGCTTCGATTATTATCTCGCTAATTACGGACGAAAACCTCCTATGCGTTCATGAGGACCGGTTACATGGGTCTCCTGCGCGCCGAATTAACTATTGAAATAAAAATTAATCGCAGTTAATTATTAATTGTGCCGATAACAATCAGACCAGTCGTTTACACAAATACCAGGCATTCCTGAATAAAAACAACTTTTACACACGTAGTAGGTACCTATGCATAAAAAATGGTTGGACAACTTTTATTTAATAGTTAGGTTGCATTGCAAATTGGCGAACGATTTAATTCAACCGATTATATTTGTTGGCGATAATTTGATATTAATTTAATTGTAATTTTATTACAAGAAATAGTTTTGCAGATTTAAGATAAATGTCACGTCGTGAACATATACCCTACATCATAAGTAGGTACCTAAATAGACTAGGGTTGTCACTTCTCTGAGAACGTTTCCTACGACATTACTGATTTACTTTCTTGAGATTGACAAACGTGGCTAAGTTTATTGATATCAGCTTATGGTTGATTTTGATTCCGGCGACAATCCGCACATTGAAAAATTTGGCAGCCCTATTTGTAGCAATATAATAAACTGAGTGCCAGGATAAAGGATGGACATATTGAATGAGAGGTATTCACTGCATTCAGTATTCGATTATAACCTTGAAATCACGAAAAAAAAAACAAGTGCTTAAGCACTTGTTTTTTTTTTAATAACTCGATAAAAAATATTTTATCGAGTGATGTGGATATTTTTACAAGCTTTTATTTTTGTATGAAATAGGTAGTTAATTTATTCGTGATTTCAAGTTGGTCCCATAGTTAATTGGACCAATACAGAACACAGAAGGGTATTCTTCAAAATGTCCCTAAATAAAATAATAGCCACAGCCGATTGGCTATGCTGAGAGGTCCAGGTACACTGGAGGGTCTCGGTGCCTAGGTGGTCGCGCCCTACACGATCGATCCCGATTATAATCGAATCAGTTTTCAATGAAATCATTTCAATGACTACATCAGAGTATCGCGTACGTGATTAACCGTATCTTGATCTTCGCTTCAGTACAAAGAGCGCTATTGTTGTAAGGAAGGACGATAGTGCTCCAAGATATAGCGGTCCCGACTCCTGATTATGTTAAACATTCTGAATAATTATTCAAAATAGACTATTCCACACCACTTCTCTTCCAATGCATGTTTTAAGGTCTGTTTTAATAGCATCTTTCTCAATTTTTAAAGAGCAATTTTCTTATTTAAAATTTTCAAATCCAGTGTCATCAAATGTAATAATAGTAGGTATTCGACTAACAAACAATGACAAACGTAAAATAATATCGCAATGAAATCGAAAATTGACCAAAAGTTGACCATTATACTGCCCTGGGTAAATTATATCAGGTTGTAGCTAAAAATTCGACTAACCAAAAACCTAAGTTTTAATTATCTAGATAGGTGAAAAGTTAGTCAGTCTAATCAAAGAGAAAACGAATAAAATGTGCACCCACAACCTAATGTTTGCATATCTTTCAACTAAAAATACTTGCGAACTATCTCAACGCTATGAAATCCTAGTAATGCAATGCAAATCTGTAGCTCGGTGCCTGGGTGGTCTACTCTACACAATCGCACCGATATTATTTATCTTTTGCTCACGTTATACATAACACATGTATCCGAGAGCATACACAAGCCGGTTCCTGCGCCGGCGCACACTACACCGGCAGATTGCAGGCCGCACGTAGTAATTACTTCATTGGCAACTATCTGATGCTGCAATGCGTTTTCTGTTGTCCTATAGTGTAAGGAATCTTTTGAAAATATATATTTAAATTAATTGAATTATTTGTACCACTCGTTAACTCGTAGCAACAAAATGGGGAGCTTCGTAAAGTTATAATATCCTGGTACCTATTATTAGCGTAGCACTATGATCCAATGTAGGTCTGTTGTTTAGCACTAACTTTTCTAGATTCAATTAAGGGCATTGCGCCGTTCGTGTGAGCCAGTGTGAGGTGTGCGTGTGACTCGCGGCACCTTTAATGAGATTGCTCAGATTGGCGGTCGCGGGTCGCGTCCATCGGTCAGCCGTGTGCACTGTGGCTTTTATGGGATGCATCCTCCACGTCTTTTTATTGTGTAAAATCACCTTTAATTTAAACAAATCAGCATACGCTCTCTTCCAAATATCTATAAAATACAAGAGACGCATTGCTAGCTGCCAACTACGGTCTGTTAGTTTAGTTTTTAGTAGTACTTAGTAGTTAAATATTTTTTAATAAACTGGCAAACTAACCAAAGGTTTTTGTTAATTACTCAAAGTGGTTTATTTTCCCCTCATTACATTAATTAGTTTGAAAGAGCAAGCGTGCAGCTAACCAAGTGATAAATCATTTTGTTTATACTTATACTTCACATTTAGATGCCTACCTCAGTGCATTACCAGCTTGGTTGCTGCGTATGCGCATCAATAATTCATGAAGAGCCGGCGATTGCCCCAAGCCGATAGCATGAGCAAACTTATTTGGCGAAATGAATTCGTCATTTCATGTGTTGATTATTTTTCTATATTGTACATCAAGCTAGGTATTTTAGCTTGTAGTAGATATCGTTCAGTCACCCGGACATAATGTAAAGTTAATTAATAGTCGACAATGCCCACTATTTATCCGCTTTCCATGGGCAATAATATCGGTCCCGATAATAAAATGGATTTACAAGCAGCGCCACGGGGCAAAGGTCGTCGATCAATAGCCCCCGTGGTACCAGGGTAGCAGAGAACCGCGGCGGTCGGCAAGATCTCCAGCGGCTAGGGTCATGACTTCATGAGAACGCGATCGGTTTCGATCCCTGCCTTGTGTCCGTCGTGAAAGTTCACCGTCCCGGTTAGGACGTTCGTAATTATTGTTGGAATTGCACACTCAATATAAGTATACAAATATGGTGTGGCTATGCTGTGAAATTATAGTAGGTTTCCTAGGATAAGGTTCTGGCGTAATTTAGCTTTGTGTAAGCAATCCTAGCAACAAAAAGCATCCGTGGGTTGATAAAGAACATCGCTTGAATGCCCGAACTCTAGCATTTTAAGGTCACAAAATGTTGATTAAATTATTAGTGAAAATTAAAGAAATGGAAATAACTGCTTAGACAAATTAATTCAAACTAAGATTAATAATGCTTTTTCTGCTCTCTCACTGCTATTTCTCGGAGGACGCACATCTTTCAATGTTTATTACTCATCGCTTCATAATTCCGATTTATTTACTGTTTCACGTGTATTTCTAGATCTAAATCACATTGTTTACGTTCGCAATGGCCGGCAGGCACGCACGCGCACGCTCCGCGGCACTGCTGCACTAATGCTGGTATGAAAATGCCACATCAGTAAAAAGCCGTCAGTCAATAATCACTAACTGATCGCACACAGCCGAGCCGGTAGTGTATTTGTTTTTGTAATCTGTTTTGTTTACAATTCTACAAAGTGGGACCCACTTATGAACTTCCTGAATGTTGTGGTCCAGTTCATACTGAAAGATATAAATAATGAAAACACATACACCTTCTCCGTTCCGTCGTGGGTAAAAACGGAATAGGTCTATAAATTACGAAACGAAGGTAAAGGCTGCGATACAAATAACAATGCAATTATTTTAGGACAAGCTTAGTAGTTTACCTAGTCAGATTATTAAAAAACTTAATCGGAACTTTGTGCCTTCAACACATCGCACACACATATAGTTTTTAGCGCCTGAACTCCTGAAGAGACAGCAAAAATGATAATGCACCGAAAAAACAAACCACACTACACTACTTCGGCTATTTGAGGAATGACCATTTGAAGGTAACTTGATTTATCAACTGGTTTTGGTTACATCCTACTAATATTATAAACGTGAAAATTTGTGAGGATGTATGGATGTTTGTTACTCTTTCACGCAAAAAACTACTGAACGGATTTTGATGAAACTTTACAGTAATATAGCTTATACATCAGAATAACACATAGGCTACTTTTTATCCCAAAAACGCGGGCGAAGCCGCGGGCGGCAGCTAGTATTACATAAAGTTATGTGGTCACTTTATTGTGTTAGGCATAGGTTGTCAAAATTGTTATGTAAGTATAACTAAGACGTGTAAATGGGCCGCAGGCGGTCTCCTGGTGTTCAGTGGAAGTGCTTAAATCTATTTTTATTGGCTACGCCCACAGTCATGCAACATAGTAACAAAGTCGTAAACTTACTACATTATCTACGTGCGCTTAGTTGACGAGGCTCACGAATTTCGCAATGACACGAAATGCATTTAACATGAGCTGTTTGTATATCTATCAGGCACATTACTCGTTGATGCCTATTCCTATTGCCTATAAGTAATCTGTGCTATTGCTGCTATTGGCCATCAAGTAAATGCTGCAGTCAGTGTTTTCTATACATGTATGGTGTCTCCAACAATCTAAAGTCTAACTAATATTATAAAGAGAAAAGATTCGATAAGGATCGCGAAAAAGAGTCTTGACAGAGAGACAGTCGAACAATCGCAAAAAAAAACAAGTGTTCCATACATTTTGTTGAGTTTTGTGAACATAAATGTATGGAACAGCTGATTTTTTTTTCGCGATTTCAGGATTGGTCCCATAGTAAAAGTTGTTCAAAATTATGAGTACAATGACCCCTTAAAATATTTCCACTGTTTAACCTGCCACCCTGTATAAGTAGGCAATACTGCCCTTGCTATTTTTCAAAGGGAAGCCGGTAGGAATCGTATTGTAGGGACCCTTCGCCACTGCAGGTCAGGCTCACCGGCGACACGACCACTATGTTTTGCGATAACTGTGATAGAAGCAAGACCTAAGTGTGTCACTCGATTACATTGTAGATACGTTTATATTATACAAGTTGTGCAAGAATTAAGTTGTAAGTAAATGGCGAGATTGCACTCGTCTACTACTTAACTCACTGCGAGTTATTGCTCGCTCGACTTAATATCTAGCTGTAACAGGCTTTTTCCAAAAATGGAGATAATCTAATGCCTTTATTTACTCGGCGGAGCTGAATTATAAAGATTGCCGGTAACTCACACTGTTTTAGTTTGGTTTAAGTGACGTGTAGTGTAGGTACCTAAGTGTTAGGAACGAAGTTCCAATAATATTCGTATGAACGTTTCTTTTATTACCTACCCACTTTTCCACGACAAAATTACGCGTATTATATTTTCCAATCCGGCGACGCGACATCCCGCTTTGACGTCTCGACGGGTACTAGTCGGAGACCGCGAGCACGATAACGTGACGATTTCTACCAATCAACTCTTACTGCAAGTTCCGAAAAGACGTGTTTCTAATGTGCTGTTATCATTATCCACAGGCATAACGTACCTGTCGGGGGAGAACTTCCTGGACGTGCTGGACAACGGCGTGGAGCTGTGCCAGCTGGCCGCCGTCATACACGACAGGGCGCGCGAGGCGTTGGACCAGGGACTCATCGTTGGAGTGAGTTCACTCATAACTTTTTTTTATTTTTATTATGGAAAGCTCTGTCGGAGTGGGTGTTAGACAATCTAGGTCATAACATCAGCCCCCCTAGCCAAGTTGCTTTTCTGTTAGCGTTCACGCCAAACGCTACGGACAAAATGTATGGCAGTGACGTTAGTGAGGTCACGTGACTTTTCCGCAGGTAATGTCGTTTGGCGAGAACGCTAACAGAAAGTCTACTTGGCTACTTGGCTCAGGCGAGATGCAGCCTGCGCGGTCGCAGTCAAAAATCAGAATGAACATTATTTTGATTCAGCTTTCTGAAAATATGAACGAAGGTTTCGCTTTGCGCAGGCGGTGCCTCAGATCCGCGGCCGCTGCTGGCAGCGCGCGGCTCGGCGCAGCTTCTTCTCGCGCGACAACACGGAGAACTTCATCACCTTCTGCCGCGAGCTCGGCGTGCACGAGAACTTGCTCTTCGAAAGCGATGATCTTGGTGAGATATTTCGTTGTACTTATAATCAAAGATGTAAGTTTGACTGGCAACCATCACTGCGTATCATCGAACACATAAATTGAATATTTAAGAAAATTATAATGCTGTAATTACAAATGGTGGTAGGTACCTAATTGACGATAGGTAATTATGCGATTAAAGAGTACTTAGTGACTGATAGTCACAGGTTAACTTTACTATTATTCACACTGCATTGCAACTATTTAAATGAAATAAAATTGCGCATTTTAATGGTACTGCTAGTCTACTGACCTCTTTCACAATTATTAATTATCAATCGGGAACGTGTACCTACCTATAACTTTTTAAAAGCCAATAGCATCACGGAGACGGAGATTTCAGAAAAAAATCTTTTTACCCCTAACAATGTTCTGCGTGCCTGGTACTGCAGTGCCGTACAATCAGCCGCGGCTGGTGATCCTGTCTCACCTCGTATTCAAAAAGCGGGAGATTCCAGTCAATTTTCCTTTACCCCCAACAATGTCATGCGTCCCTGGTACCGCAGTGCTCACAACCAGCCGCGGCAGGTGATCCTGTCTCACCTCGTATTCAAAAAGACGGAGATTTCAGTCAATTTACCTTTCACCTCTAATAATGTTCTGCGTGCCTGGTACCGCAGTGCTGCACAACCAGCCGCGGCAGGTGATCCTGTGCCTGCTGGAGGTAGCTCGCCTGGCCACCAAGTTCAACGTGGAGCCCCCGGGGCTGGTGCAGCTGGAGAAAGAGATCGCGCTGGAAGAACGGGACTCAGGACTGGACTCCGCCATGTCCGCGACCGCGTGGCAGTTCAGAGATGCCTCGCCGCCACCAAGAGATGAAAAGTTCGTTTTTACTTCTGTACTATTATAAAACTGTAAAGCCGTGCCTCCGTGGTCTGTGCATTGAAGATATTCCAGAAAAAACAGTCGGGATACTGCGACGTAACCATGCCCAAAAAAATATTTTTTGGGATTTCTGTCTCTTTGTGCGCGCATCACGTAACAAGTTTTGATCGAGTTTGCTGTGGTATTCACAGTTTGGTAGCTTGAAGTCCAACATAAAATCTAAGCCACATCTCATCTAATTCCGGTGGGATGACCCAGTGATATAGCTTGACCTCTTCGCAGGTTTAGTCTCCCTACACTAAGGAGGTCTTGTAAAATGGTCAATTTATTGTTCTCCACGCGGACGAAGTTGTGGACTAAAGTCTAGTTACTAATAAATTGTCAACGAGCTTCGTTCGAGTCACAAAACAATATAAATGAAATTCCTATGTGATAGCTAGTGAAATTGTTTACTACAATCTATCGATGTGGCAATAATGACAGTTTCTGTTTATTCAGCAGATCTGCCATCGAAGTACCACCTAAGACACCAGACCCCAACGATAGTAAGTATTTTCATTTATTAACACACGTCAAATCAAATCAAATCAAATAAGTTTATTTGTGTACACAGGTAAATATATACATACATATTACAGAAATTCAATAAGCTAACGTTCGTTGGCAGGAACTAGAGAAACACCACGCGCTATCTTATTGGAAAACATCGACTCTTACCAGTGTAATAATAAGGCTGTAATTACCATTTGCAGCGCAACTATCGGTGGACAACGCAGACGCGGAGAGCACCAAGTCAGAGGGAACAGTCGCCAGCACCGACTCCGACGTGCCGCTCAAACCTACCAACGAACTGGACAAGAGGGTACGACCACTTACTACAACCTATCATGATCGAAGACTTTATCAAAATATTTTCATATTTCATGACATTTGTAGGGGGGTCATACCGAGAGCAGACGTGCTATACCGTGTTTCGCGCATTTAGGAAGTTTGTCAATTTGACGTGTACCTACAACTTTGACCTCTTCGACCCCCTCGGACTGCCACTGGCAGTCGGGGCCTTAGGGAGTGGCAACCAGGACAACCAACCAACCGGGAGCCTCGCTCTTGTAGGGGCATACCAAAGAGAAAAAGTCATTTCAAAGAAAAAAAAATCCACATTCATTTATCATCATCAAAAATTGTTACTTTCAATTTACATAAATTACAAAAAGAACAAAGGCCCCACAAAGATCTGCCGCCACGGGGCCTCGCAATGGCTAAGGCCAGTGGCGGATTCAGATTTCATTTTTGGGGCTTACG
Source organism: Thalpophila matura (assembly GCA_948465475.1). Lineage (NCBI taxonomy): Eukaryota > Metazoa > Arthropoda > Insecta > Lepidoptera > Noctuidae > Thalpophila > Thalpophila matura. The sequence continues at coordinate 376,653 of OX419194.1, forward strand.
GGTCCAGTATATTATTTAGCTAAGGGTTGGAAATCTTCACGCTTCGTTTTGGCACAGCGCAATAGCACTTGACAGAAATTTCCTTTGAACGGCTAAAGCATAATTCGGAGGTGAACTCAAGTTCTAATCATACTCCTCGGCATCGTTCAGGTGCAGCTGGTGACGCGGCTGATGGAGCGCGGCTGCAGCTGCAGCTCGGGCAAGTGCTCCAAGCTGCTGAAGGTCAAGAAGGTCGGCGAGGGACGATATAACATCGCCGGCAGGAACGTCTTCATCAGGGTGAGTTGATACTGAACTTTTTGTCGTAATTATTAAGGAAAGTCGTAAAATCAACGAAGACTAAGAGACTAGACATAATAATTATGAGGATATCTAAATATTGAGTCGTAAAGTCGTGGCTTCGAACTCCGGGAGGCGCACACTGTGTCCAATTTGTTTCATCACCACTACTTTTAAAACAGTGAAAGAAAATATCACGAGGAAACCGGCATGTCCTAGAACCAAAAATTCGAAGATCTGTGACGTCCACTAATGACTACGGCCCACTCCCTCTCACAGAGGGAGGTCTGTGTCCCACCAGTGTCTATATGCTATGCTTATGCTATAGTTAAACACGGATTTAATAAAGATGATGCTAGCAAACTAAACTTACTTGTACAAGTTAACTGACCGCTGTCTTTGTGTGTTGCAGCTGCTGAAGGGGCGTCACATGATGGTGCGCGTGGGCGGCGGCTGGGACACGCTGGAGCACTTCCTGTCGCGCCACGAGCCCTGCCAGGTGCGCCTGGTGACGCACGGCCGCCGCGACGTGCTGCCCGTGCCGCTGCCCGAGCCGCCCTCACCCGCTAGCAGTAGAGCCTCGCTCACTCAAGAGCCTTCACTCACCGGCACAGTCTCACCCGTCGATAGCAAAGCTTCCTCCGTCAGCGGCAAGACGTCGCCCGTAGAGCTCCGCAGTGGGCGGTCCACGCGCGCGTCCAGTAAAGCCAGCAGCGGCAAAAGCTCCCCGTTGCCTGACGTGCGACGCACCTCCACGCCCGTCAAACCGACTGCCAGAAGCCTGAGGTCTGCTTTAACCCTGCCGCTGCGAGCGGACTCGGTGGATGGCCGCACGCCGAAGTCCCCCGCGCCGCGCAACAGGAAGCAGTCCGCACCCGCCAGCTTCAGCACCCCCAGCACGCCGACCGGTAGATCAGTTAGAACGCCTCCCGTAGAGCATAGGAAATCACTTACCTCCACCACTTTGACTAACGCACCTAAAAAGTCTCGCAGCATGAGTTTGGCTCACGTGCAGAGGGACGAGAAGAAGAGCTTCTGCGGTACCGACCGACTCAACCAGGCCAAGAAGAACAGGACCACAAGCGCGGCCACCACCCCCACCGACGCGGGCAGGAAAACGCGCAGCCAGAGCCTCGCCTCCACTCCGGTCAATGAGCCCAAAAAGACATTCAACGGGACCAATGGCTACGCTAAGAAGACCAGGAGTATGAGTCTGGCGACTCCCGTCGACTTCAGACCTTTGAACAAAAGCATTTCTGTGAACGGAGCGATGACGCAGGCCGCCATCGAGGAGAGCATCCGCCTGTCTCTGGCGGCCACCATCGCCGACGATAACTCTTCCAAAAAACCCTTCCTGCACATCAAAGCCAAATACAGGAGTCCCCCGCCGCGGGAGGTCCCCCCCAGATAATCAGTGCACGCGACAACTCTTCATTCCACTAGTTTTAAAGTTTGACATTTAAGTAAGGCATCGTTATTAAAGTTCAATTAGTTTCGGTAACTCGTAAGCATTATTTAGATCTCTTAACTGAGCAATCTCATCTTTATCATCTCCTAGTATTAATTAGTCGCTCTAATTTAAAGCACACATTCATGCACTCCATCTGTACGGGAGAACTAGTCATAATGAATTTGTTATTGTAATTATAATGATACTCTACGATATTTAATGATAATTTCCAATTGCAATATTGTATCTGATTAATTTTGATAATTATTATTATTTGTGTTTTGAATCTATAATATTTCTGAAAATTATGTTAGTTTTAATTTCTTTTATTTTACTTGATGTGTGTGATATAATTTTTTAATTTCGCATTTCGTTTAATTGACAATAAAGTTAGTGATTAATGTAGAATTTTGGTTTTGAATTTTGTTTATTTTATTGTAAATTACTTGATACATAATTGTTTGGATTCAGCGATGCACGGTAGTCGATGTAGTTAGGGTAGCGACATACAATTGTGGCCTCACGCGCATGCGACCTCCACGGTACAAATATTGTTGTTTAGTCCACACAAGGTATATTTTCATACGAATCGATAAAAGATATTTTTGCACTGACGATAAATATACAAGCACTAGATAGACACTATTCGAGTCCGCCAACACTAAACATAAACACTGTGTTCTTAATCATAGATCTACGATAGTAGTGATAGTCATAGTCAATATCAATACTGACTAATTAATCGTTCAATTAAAAATATATAAAATTCGCTTTTTCCTAATTAGTCTAGAATTAATATTTAAAGCAATAGTTTAACCTTATGATATTCGGAAGGTTGTTATGATATTACGAAATTGGGTTCTTGACTTTGGCTCGGTGTCCATTCCTCATGAAAACCACATCGTGAGGACTTTAGTTATAATAATACATTAGATAGGTTGTGGGAAGTCCTCAAGTCTTCCAAGTTATGTTGTAACAAGTGAAGGATCCCACTAACAATCAGCTCTTACAGCTTGAGATAAGTTTATCTCACAATAATTGTATAATGTACGAATCTTAATGAATGATGGGACACACCATAATGACAATAAATTAATTGGTGGTTCATATCGAGCAATTAATTACGAAAAGACCAATCAATGTAAGGCGGATAATAAGATAGGAACGAGAACTCCCACCACAACCACCTTTTACAATGGGTTCAAGCGCATATGTGGGCGCGCCCTAACAATTTAATAAGTTAATCAATAATATCACTGCTATTATTAAATCCTTTTATTAGTCTTATTGACGTCTTCTAGTGTAGTATTAGTATTAGTGAGAATTTTAAATCGTAATTTAATTGTAATCAGAGCTTATACATTTACACAAGCAAGGGTGATATACATGTAACTGCCGACCTACCTAACTGCAATACTGTGCCAACGTTTAATTATGTATGGTTGATAATAAACTTTTGATATCCAGTAATATGTTTGTTTTATTTGTGCACTTTCATCCGCGCACTGCGACAGCACAGCCTTGTATACTCGTACAGTATGATGTTGGTCTTAGTGCTTCAGTAGCTGTTGGTTGATAATCACATAGTTATTGCTTTTAAAAAAGTAAAATTCTGTCAGTGGCTTCGTAAGATCTTGGGTTCCAATTTCGTGAAACTACAGGTGGTCACAAATTGAAAGATCTCTTCTAAGTGGTGAGTGCGAGTTGCTAACCATCACGTTAATCGAGTACCTAAACATCTCTCGAAGCGAATGGTACAACCAATCACTTTCGTACAGTCGTTCAGCACACTGAAATCCTGACTCAAGTTCGTTTTGCGCCTTAAGCCGTGTCTCCTGCGCCCTGTTTTCGTGTTCGACGAACATCGAACAGTGAACAGTGAACGAGAAAGGGGCGTGGTCTACGTGTTTTGACGAATAAAAACACTCAAAACACGTAGACCATCGTTCACTGTTCACTGTTCGATGTTCGTCGAACACGAAAACAGGGCGCAGGAGACACGGCTTTACAATAAAACAAGTTTAAACGGATTAATCGCGTACATTATATTACTGATTTTTCCTGACGTTGCGAACACTTTGCAGCGTTCGTGGTCGCAGGATGACTGAGCTGGCAGGCGTCATGACAGCTAATTTATACAGAAATTATTTTCAATCTACCCGCACAAGATTTTTTAATTATAAGTAATCGATATTATTCGATTCATATATTATTCGTTTCGAGCACACAATATTATAAAAGGAATATGAATCGAATAATATCAATTAAAATAAAAAATCTTGTGCGGGTAGATTGAAAATATGTTTTGTATAAATTAGCTGTCATGACGCCTGCACGCTGACGCTGCAGTGTTGCAAAACGCGATTTAATCCGTTTAAACTTGTTTTATTATAATGTGTAGTGATACTAGTGAACGCAAAACCTAAGACATTATTATTTGTTTTGCGCGTGTGTGCAGTGCCGCAAGATGGCGGCGGCGACGCGTGCGCCCGCGCCGCTGGTGGTGCCGGTGCGCTCGTCGGTGACGCCGCATAAGCGCCGCTACACCTATTACAACAAGATGTACCGCCCCATGTGTTACGAACTGCCCCGACCGTTCACGATCTCACTCGTCTAATATTCGTGAGAAGTCGCTAGTATAACCCGCGCTAATAAAGAAGCGAATCTAAATTGGCGGCACTAATCATTCCCTCTCACTTGCACGTTTTTGCTGTCTTTAATCACACACGTCGGGTGAGTAAAGACAGCAATAACGTGCGAGTGAGAGGTAACGATTAGTGCCGCCATTGTTGATTCGTTTCTTTATTGGCGCAGGTTATACAGGGTGGCAGGTTAGACAGTGGAAATATTTTAAGTGTTCATTGTACTCATCATTATGAACAACTTTTATTATCGGATCAACTCTGAAATCGCGAAAAAAAATCAGCTGTTCCATACATTTATGATCACACACAACAAAATGTATGGAACAGCAATTTTTTTTTTTTGCGATTTCAGGGTTGGTCCCATAGTAAAAGTTGTTCATAATGATGAGTACAATGAACCTTTTGAATATTTCCACTGTCTAACCTGCCACCCTGTATATGTATATCCGTATGTTGCACGGAATAAAGATTTTACTGTTCTGTGGTATGTTGCGATCACGAGCGTGGTAGTTTTCATAATGAAATGAAACAAGCCCATCATGTACCTACAGAAGTAATAGCACAAACATATTGGTGCTCAAGACTGGTTGTTTACGTCGCATCGTGTTGATTGATCCTTAGAATCTCAGATCATAGAAACAAGAGATATGCCATCATAGCAAATTAGTACGGGAACAACTGTCGCCACTTTTAGTACATTTTTCAACACAATTACAAGCGCCCCTCGTGAATATAAAGATCTCCCACACATAAAAAATTCCGCACACCCTCAATCTAATACTGTTAATCGTCACTCAACACTAGTACTAAACTAAATCACTGTATTTATAATCATCGATCGTGTTCGGCTCGTCGCCAGCGTGTACTTTTGTACTACGCCTAATTTGCTCAATTAAAGCATCAAGCTCAATAGCGCCTTGGCACATCTCCCTTGTTTCTATGATCTGAGCTTCGAATAGTCAGTCATAAGTTTATCCACTTGATTCTAGTCAATTTTTAGTTTATATTATTATGATTGTATTATAACTGTTTTGTGAGAAGTTACAAATCCAATTGGATGTCATTGATAGGATGATTACATTTTCAATTGGACTAGACGAGTCGATCACTTCACGTGGACATCGCGTTAGCTTCTTCACCTCCACGCTCGGAGGCGACGCAATCAGCTACTGGTGTGAGGTGACGACCATCACCTGTCTATTCTGAGGCCCTAGACAAGCTACTTTTCTGTTAGCGTTAGCGTCAAACGCTACAGATAAAATGTATGGAAGTGACATTTGTGAGTCATGTGACTTTTCCGCAGCTAATGTCATTGCCATACATTTTGTTATCTTGGCGTGAACGATAACAGAAAAGCAACTTGTCTGAGGCCTCTGTACCGATACGCCGCGTGGTATCACCGCGAGACCTGCCAATTTGTTTGTGAACGTTCGAGGGAGAATGTCACGGTGAGATTCTCCCTCGAACGTTCGCAAATTGGCAGTTCTCGCTGTTATATCACGCGGAGTGTCGATACAGAATAGACCTGCTGTTCTGTTTGTATTCTGTATTCATTAAATGAAACATATTACGATTTTAAACTTTATTTATTAAATACCTCAATTAGGTAATACAAAATAATTCAAAATTAAGTATAAAATTAATTTTAAAGTAGGAATGACTGAATAAATGCCATGAGAATAGTTGATTTTATATTCGCATATCTGGAATTCGTACTATTCATTTGTTTAAGAACTAGAGAGCTATGGTTTCAAGTATACTTTCTAAAAGTACAGCATTCAGGAAGTATTATCGCAGATATTTATTATGTTATCTGTAACTTGCTCTCAAGTGTATTTGCATTGTATACGACATTTGTATCGTTCGTATAAATAACGTCAAGTGCGTGCGAATCGTTGACAGGCAATAGTAAATATAATTTATTACGTCACTAGCTATTTCCTTAGACACTACGGTAAATAGGCAATTTTATTACACGCGATGCTACGTCAGTACATAATAAACTATATAAACATAACTATGTTTATTATTATTATATAAAAACTAAACGCTACGTCTGAATACTCGAATATGTTGCGTCGATACAGCGAACTTAATGAACATTCATTGCTTACAAATTTAGATTTTCATTCATACGACAGTTAATCAAATCAAGTCAAGCACGCAAGTTGAACAATTGAGGATTCGTTTGCTCTCCGAGACCGCAGGGGATAGTGCGTCATATTCGAGTATCCCTTACTACTAAACCTAACTTGTAAATAAAAGTATTATTAATTATCTCATTTAATACATTTTGGTAAAGTCACTCTGCATAGTTGATTAGATCATTTGGCCAATTAAACTTAAATATACTTACTTATAATAGAACTATCGATGAATACGACATCGGTAATCCATGCGTCGCTTTAGATTTGATTGGAAAATTGAGTGTTATGGCTAACAGTTTTTCTTGATTTAGGCATTTCAAATACATTTTTGTGCCTGGCGTATTCGAGAAACACACAATGGGTTAATATCCCAATGAAAGCAGACAATTTCTATTTATCTACATGTTATGGACAATTTGCGCATGATAGTATTAAACTTTACATGGAGAAATTATTTTATAAAAGATATAAATAAAAAGAGGAGATTAACATGTGCGCTTAAATAAAAACTGACCATATGAGTGATATCCGTACGATTTTAACTTAAAAACATATTGAGACTTACCACGATCACACGATATACTACTTGTAAGCTAGCGACCGCTGCGAGCGAGCTACACCTTAATAATTATTATCTTTGATAATGTCAATGTAGTAACTTACGCATTAAAGCAGGGCTGTCCAGACCAGATACGATCTGGGGCCACTATGAATCACTAAATAGATTGGAGAGCCGCAGAAACATATTTTAATTTTTTGAATTATTGATGCCATTAATATAAAATAATATACCGTTAAAAGGGATTTTTTTCGTATTTGTGGTAGATCAAAAAACACGTCGCGGGCCGCACAAATATAAGCCGCGGGCCTGGGCATATTTGTGTCGGGCCGTGCTTTGAACAGCCCTGCATTAAAGTTATATAAATCGACATTTCACGCGATAAAATGTCAAATCCTCTCTCTACTGTCACACAATTATCGAGTGATTCTATTGTAAAAGACAATCCATTAAAACTACTGATATAGTCTTATTAAAACTTGGAGACTTATAATATTTATACCCCATTTATTTTAGCTAGTTATTTGGATATTGGCGTCGAATAAGCTGCGTTATTTCAAATCTAATTATTATCTATTTAGCATTTCCGTGTAAATTTTAACTCAAAAATGCAGTAATTTCAACAAGATGATACAATAATTATCGTTATTTCGCCGTTGTCTAACCTATAATAATATTATAAGGTTGAAGAGTTTCTTTGTTTGAAAGCGATAATCTCTGAAACCACCAGTCGGAGTTGAAAAAATCTTTTTATACATGATAGCCAGATTCATAATGACTAGTATAGGCTATTTAACATCACGCTACGACCATTAGGAGCCGAGCCACGGGGGTGAAATCGCGGGGAACAGAACAGCTAGTGTTAAAATAAATGGAGTATAATAGTGCAGTGGCGAAGGGTACATTTTTGTAAGAGGTAAGCCGCTACAAATGCTTACCTGGCCACGAAAAGCTAATTATAAATATTTGACAATAGCAGGCAATACTGCCTCAGGTGCTTTTTCAAAGGGAAGCCGGTGGGAATCGCATTGTAGGGACCCTTCGCCACTGGTATAGTGTAATATGAGCAGTAAAAATTAGTAGCGTATCGTGTGAGCGTGTGTGCAGGACACACATGTGGCCGGCCCGCCGCTACGGCTGCGGCGGCAGCGTGTGTGCCGGGCACGCATGCGGCCGGCCCGCCGCTACAGCTGCGGCGGCAGCGTGTGTGCCGGGCACGCATGCGGCCGGCCCGCCGCTACAGCTGCGGCGGCAGCGTGTGTGCCGGGCACGCATGCGGCCGGCCCGCCGCTACAGCTGCGGCGGCAGCGTGTGTGCCGGGCACGCATGCGGCCGGCCCGCCGCTACAGCTGCGGCGGCAGCGTGTGTGCCGGGCACGCATGCGGCCGGCCCGCCGCTACAGCTGCGGCGGCAGCGTGTGTGCCGGGCACGCATGCGGCCGGCCCGCCGCTACAGCTGCGGCGGCAGCGTGTGTGCCGGGCACGCATGCGGCCGGCCCGCCGCTACAGCTGCGGCGGCAGCGTGTGTGCCGGGCACGCATGCGGCCGGCCCGCCGCTACAGCTGCGGCGGCAGCGTGTGTGCCGGGCACGCATGCGGCCGGCCCGCCGCTACAGCTGCGGCGGCAGCGTGTGTGCCGGGCACGCATGCGGCCGGCCCGCCGCTACAGCTGCGGCGGCAGCGTGTGTGCCGGGCACGCATGCGGCCGGCCCGCCGCTACAGCTGCGGCGGCAGCGTGTGTCGGCGTTACTTCTTCTTGCTCTTGCCGAGCGTGAGCGTGTGGTGCGACTGCACGCTCTGCTGCTTGCGGCGGTTGAACTCGATCGCGTCGTCCTCGATCTTCTTGCGCAACTCTTCTAGACGCTTCTTTTCGTCCGTGTGGTCTTTCTTCAGTTTGTCGAATTTCGCGTGTAACTGAAAAGTAGATTTTCATAATTAATTAGGTTGATAAAAAAAAAGTATATAGAATATCTATGCTATCATAAAATTGTAAAAGAGCCGTGTCTGTACATTGAAGATATTCCAGAAAAAACAGTCGGGATAGGGTACTGGGACGTAACTATAACCGAAAAGTTTTTTTTTTTAATTTTTGTCTGTTTGTCTGTTTGTGCACGCATCACGCGAAAACTACTGAACGGATTTTGATGCGGTTTTCACAGTTCGATAGCTTATGATCCAACTTAAAATCTAAGCCAAGTTTCATCTGATTCCGCTGAAAAAAACCAGAGATACAGCTTGACCTCTTGGTAGTACTAGCTAACCTACACTGCGGAGGTCATTTAAACTGGTCAGTTCATAGTAGTCCATGCGGACGGAGTCGCGGGCAAAAGTCTAGTAGTAATTATTTCCTAAGCGAGAAGTAACAAATATTTGTAATAAATAAGCAATTAATTGTTTTGATCGATGTCAATCTGCAAATAATGCATGTTGGTTAGTGTTTGCATGCAAACGATGTTCAACGAGTTCGGATATTTACTTCTTTAATTCAACCATCCGTCGCATTTTTCAAGTTTTTTCTGCAGTTATTATACACCGCAACATTACTACGTGAAGCAATCGAAGTTGACCGGCTTGAAAAAAGGCGGTCCGGACGTTCGCGCAAATTCGATTTAAAAAACACATTAACAGACAGTGTTACGTCATTCGTACGATCTTCAGTAAGCTTGGGCGAGTAACGGCCTGCACTAACATGCGAGTGAGAGGGAATGACTACTTCTTTATTGGCGCGGGTTATACAAAATGTATGGCAATTGACATTACCTGCGGAAAATTACGTTGTCATTGCAATACATTTTATGCCTAACGTTTGGCGTGAACGCTAACAGTAATTTAGTGTAGGGCCGCAGTCGTGCAGTTGGGACAGCGCATGCGCCGCCGCTCACCTCCTTCTCGGCGTCCTTGAGCTCGGCCTCCTTCTCCTTGACGCGCTGCACGAACATCTGGCGCATCTCGTCCTCCTTCAGCTGCAGCTCCGCCACGTGCGCCGCGCGCTTCTGCTCGAACGTCTGCTGGAACGACACCTGCGAACGACAACACTCATTTTATGACATCTTTACTAATATAATAAAAAAATTAAAAAATGGGTCACGTTATATTTTTAATGGGGGGGTATTTTTAGGGTTCCGTACCTCAAAAGGAAAAACGGAACCCTTATAGGATCACTTTGTTGTCCGCCGTCAGTCACAGGAGCATAAGTGGAGCCATCTGCTCATAGATGGCGCCATTGGAAGTATGCAGTAGCGCCATCTATGATCATATTTCGGAACCCTTAGGGCGCGAGGCATACCTACTCGCACTTGTCCGGTTTTTTTTTTATTGGTCATGTAACGCGTATACGTGCCCTAAGGTGTTATACTTGAACTAAGTCCAAAAACATCTAGCTAGACAGCGGCTAAGCATAATAATTATTATCCCCAGTTCACATTACTCCAATAGCATTCTAGTCCAGCGGCGCTGGAATGGAATAATGTGAACTGCACTGGAATAATGTGAACACGCAATGCACTGGAATGTATCCATCCCAGTGAACAGTGACGTGCCTAGAGGGCAAGTCAGATGCATTTTTTTGGTTTTAAAAGGTATTTGTGTTAATTTTTCATGAATTTAAGTCAGTTAATGTCATTATTAACTACATAACTTACATTCATGAAAAATGAACATAAATACCCTCTTTAATGAAAAAAATGCGCCAGGCTTGCCCTCTAGACACGCCACTGGCTATAGGCTGATGATGATGGTGCTCGGTGCGTCTTCTATATGTAAGTGCTAAGTGCTAGTACTCGGTACGTACGGGCTTGTTGTCGGCGTCGACGTCGGTGAAGCCCATCTGCTGCAGCCGGCGGCGGCGGTACAGCTCGTAGTGTCGCGGTGCGTCTTCTATATGTAAGTGCTAAGTGCTAGTGCTCGGTACGTACGGGCTTGTTGTCGGCGTCGACGTCGGTGAAGCCCATCTGCTGCAGCCGGCGGCGGCGGTACAGCTCGTAGTGTCGCGGTGCGTCTTCTATATGTAAGTGCTAAGTGCTAGTGCTCGGTACGTACGGGCTTGTTGTCGGCGTCGACGTCGGTGAAGCCCATCTGCTGCAGCCGGCGGCGGCGGTACAGCTCGTAGTGTCGCGGTGCGTCTTCTATATGTAAGTGCTAAGTGCTAGTGCTCGGTACGTACGGGCTTGTTGTCGGCGTCGACGTCGGTGAAGCCCATCTGCTGCAGCCGGCGGCGGCGGTACAGCTCGTAGTGTCGCGCGTGCGTCTTCTCGCGCAGGTCCTCCATGTTGGTTCGGATCAACATCTCGCGCAGCTTCACGAAGTCGCAGTGAGACTCGTTCTCCACTGAAATCAGGGTTGGCGGTCAACAGAATTATACCAACTGCTCAATGATACTACACGTCATTACCCTTGCACAACTTTTACGACACCCACGGTATAAAGTCTTGATATGGGATAAGTAGGCTTCGCATGGGTACACAGATATCAAAAGAATACAGTACAATAAGCATGCGCGCCAAACGCGTTTGCGTGTCTGTAAGGGGTACAGACACGCAAACGCGTTTGGCGCCGTGCCCTGCAAACCTTCAAGTAGCTAACCTCAGAGACGCAAACTTGTATGGCACGTTTTGTAATTTAAAGGACATTGGCAATTTTGGGCTTGATATGGTACAGTAATAAAAGCTTTACCAAAAATAACAATACATTTTAATTGTTCTTTGCCTAATTTATCTTAGAGATTAAGAATTGAAATCAAAAATCGAAATAAATGAGAAATAAAATGATTATGCCGTTGACATTTTAAAAAAACTAATAAAACAAAAACGGGTGCATGCTGGCTGGCGCGTGCCTCCACAGAATATCATGTCCACAGCAACTAAAACCTTTGAATTGAGAACTCATTAGTCACGCTGTACTTCATTGGAGCATTCACACCATACTTAACCTCACTGTCACAAATACGATAATTTCTCTTTAATCCAATTACGTACAAAAACATATAAAAAATGAATTTAAATACTCTTGAAATACTCGATTACACCAAACTAATTTCGTATCTGTACCGACATACACAATCTGAAGCCCAGCGTTCTATGGGCGTCTGCCGTGTCCTTTATCAAGTTGTAATAAAATTACAGAATGAAAATGAAAAATAAATTTTCTATAGTGGTCATGCTAGGCCGGCTGGTCAATTAGCCCAGTTTTCAACCTAGCAGACTGGCTAATCTTCACCAGGTACAACGCATAGTAGATGACACATACCCTGCACGGTGCCCCAGGGGTACTGCCTCGCGCGCACGGTCTTGTTGCCGATCTTGACGAGGTCGGTGGAGCCCACCACGGCGAAGGGGATGTGCGAGTTCATCACACTGTTCACCTCCGTCACGGACTCGTCGTCCACGGGGAACTGGTAGATCTCCACAGAGTTCGCTTGCAGCTCTTGCATTATTTTGGACTGGAATAGAGTTACGAGCATTTTAACATAGCATAAGCATAATCGGCCTATACTGTTCCCACTGCTGGGACACAGGCCTCCTCTGTGAGAGCGAGTGGGCCGTAGTCCGCCACGAATTATTGGTTCTAGGACATGTCGGTTTCGTCACGATGTTTTTCCTTCACCGTTAAAGCAGGTGACTGATAATTAATTTCTAATACGCACATAACTTCGAAAAGTCAGCGGTGCGTGCCTCGGGATCGAACTCAAACCATTCGCCGTGGGAGGCACATGGTTAAACCACTAGGATCATCATCAGCATCATTTTAACATAGCGTAATAATATTAGCTCAAAAATATACATACAGTTTGCGGCAGTTATTATTTACACATCGAGCTTCAGTTCGCTATCAGATTTAATTTTTCAAAAAGGCATCTTTTCATTCAACATTCTTAAAATATGGTTCTGAGCGAGCGAGAGAGGTGACAAAATGCGAGAGCCCCCTTAAGAGGGAACAGGGCGTGAGATTCTCCATACAAACGTATTCCCCTTTTTTCTTCCTGAATAATGGCTCTAGAGTATTTTTTTTTTTGTTTCATAAAATCAAGGTCTGCTGTATACATGTCCCTGTCATTTTCTTTTTAACCGACTTCATAAAAGGAGGTTCTGTATTCGTCCCGTATGTATGTATGTATGTATGTTTGTATGTGCGCGATTTTCTCAAAAACTACTGATTCGATTTGGATGGGGTTTTCACTAACGTAATCTACATACTTTGAGGAAGGTTTTAGTGTATAATACATTAGGTAATCATTCCTATGTACAAAGTTATATGCATAAATGTACACACTACGTAGAAGATTTACTGTTGAACGAAGTCGTCAAAGTAATCTAACGCGAGATAAAGAACTAAAATGGGAAAAATAAAAACATTTTTAACAAAAAATAACCGACTTCAAAAAGCCACTACAAAGAAAATAATAATGTTGGTTTCGGAAGTCGGTGGCAAAAAAAGCAAACAAAAACCAAAGCCACCGACTTCCGAAACCAACATTATTATTTTCTTTGTAGTGGCTTTTTGAAGTCGGTTATTTTTTGTTAAAAAAGTTTTTTTTTTTTTTGTCAATTTTTTTGTGATATAATAGGTCTGAGCTGCAGCTGTCCCTATCACACACTACGGGGGTTGTTCGGGCGCAGCGCGACGGCAATAGTTTCTTCAAATACCTATTTTCAAATTCCTCGCAGGCCCCGTTCCCTCTTAATAACGACATCAACTCACAAAATGTTATGAATAATGGACAAAATTACCCTCTAAAGCAGTGGTTCTTAAACTTTTTGTAGCCACGGACCACTTTCAGAATTTCAAAAATTCCGCGGACCCCTTTCGAAGGGAATTTTAGAAAAAGAAAACAAAGCCTTGAATACGAGCGGGCGGTTAAATAAACTATGCAGTGTTTGAACACTGACAGACTGTGGACCCCTGGCACTCATGTCACGGTCGTCACGGACCCCTCAGAAACTCTGATTTAAAGCCAAAAAAAAATACGTTGGGCTTGCCCTTTAAGCACGCCACTGGTCTACATACCGTACTTATTTTCCCATTGCGTATAGAAGCCCGAGTAATAGTGAAAGTGAAGGGAAGTACAAACTGATTATACTTGCAAATACACTGTAGTAAGTCAGCATTGCGATACTACCTAGTAGCGCAAGTTCATATGAATTATAATTTTTGCCTGAAACTGGGGTTTTCCTTACACTAGTCTAAATTTCGGCAGGGAAAGTCATGAGTTCATGACCGATACAAATGAGTACAATTTACGAGTATAGTATTGAGTCATAGACGTCATAGTACAATAGCCGGGTCCACACCGGAAAGCCAAATTCCCTTGAAATCGCTCTTGCCGCGCACGATCGGAGCGCGGTGGATGGTCCGGTGTGGACCCGGCTAATAACACATTGTACGTTTGCATGAATCATTCGGACGTGAAGTATACAACGTGTCAATGATACTCATCGTTGTGAGCAATTTTTACTATGGGACTAACCCACACTTTTTTTAGGGTTCTGTACCTCGAAAGGACAAACGGAACTCTTATAGGACCACTTTGTCGTCCGTCCGTACATATTAAAAGGCTGCACTAAAGAATAAAGTAGGTTTTCTACCTTGAACTTCTGCAGCTCAGTCTTGGAGATGGTGTCGGCCTTCGCGATGATGGGGATGATGTTCACCTTCGTGTCCAGCTTCTTCATGCACACCAGGTCGATGGACTTGAGGCCGTGGCCTGCGAACACACGGAACTGATTCACTATCTACTCACATAGATAACATCAAATAAATTAGACTACTATTATAAGTAGGAGTAGTCTAATTTATTTGATGTGATGGTGGTGGGCGTGGTGGCCTTGTGGTAGCGACCCCGACTTACAATACAAGTAATGGGTCGTGGGTGGGTTCGAATCCCAGCAGACGCACACTTTGTGCAAATTGTTTCGTTGCCACTCGGTGAAGGAAAACATCGTGGGGAAACCAGCATGTTACATGTGACGTCCACCAACCCGCACTGAGGTCCTAGACAAGTGGCTTGTCTGTTAGTTGTGTGTATGGCAATGAAATGACCGGCGGAAAAGTCACGTGAGTGACTCACAAATGTCACTTCCATACATTTTATCCGTAGCGTTTGACGTTAACGCTAAGGGCCTGTGCACACCACATTTTTTAAGCGCGTCGTCGACGCGACTACGGCTCCCTTTCATCCTACAGAGGTCTACAGGCTGCGTCTGACTTGCGTGCGTATCGCGTCTGTATCGCTAAAAACGCGCGTCGACGGCGCGTTTAAAAAACGTAGTGTGCACGGGCCCTAACAGAAAAGTAACTTGTCTAGGGCCTCTGGGTAGTTCGTACGAATGGCGCCGCAGTATCTGTTTCTGCGTACTGTATAGCGTGTGTAAAGAAAGAAAGCACAAACTAGGCAGACACACACAAAATACATAAAACCTTAAAAATAATAAGTAGGTAGCCTAAGTAGGCGTGTGCCTATGCCGGACAACTTGGCTTCAGGTTGGTTAAATTAGATAGCGCGTACAGTAAGTATCTGTACACATTGTATTATACTTGGAAATAATTCAATCAATTCTTGAACGAGATACTGCTTCTCTTTTAATTTAACATTTAATTTGAAGTCGTCGGAACATTGTTAAGGTTTCCCTTCTCTATATTTACGAATGTAGGATAGAAATTAAAACCGGGCAAGAGCGTGTCGGACCACGCAGGGTTCTGTACCAAACAGGATTACAGTTTTTCGACCGCAAATAAAAGTTAAGTTATAATATTATTATGAAATACAAAGTTATTTTTGAGGTTGGCACTCATAATGAGGAAGATGTAAATGAAAATAAATCGCGTTTACTTAGTCTTAAAATAAACTTTAAGTAATTATAATAACAACTGTGAAAAAAGTATGGCAAAATTATGCAAACTGATTTTTTTAAAAATAAATCAATTTGAGAACTCCCAAATACTAGACGCGCCGTGCGAGTAAACGCTGTGACGTCACATCGCCGGTTCGCCGTACCGCGGACAGCGTCGCGCTACGTTGTGCGAGTAAAGTACACGCGGAAAACTTTATTTTCTATAGAAAATGTTGTGATTACAAACAGTGCTTAAGCGCGTTCATTTGTATACTTGAACTGGTAATCGTGATATCAAAATGGAACCAGGATTTTCACGTGGGCAAACAAATAATCTGCCGAAAGTCGACCTTCTTATTTATGGTTGCGGATTATTTTACAAATCACGCGAAATACAAAAGTGCAGAAATCCAAGACGAAAACTTGCAAAGCAAGTGTTTCAGTACTTAAATCTATACTTCTTTACTAAATGATTACAATAAATAGTGTATTGGCCTTGGTTTGAGTTCATAGTTTTAGAGCTTAATGTTATTGTTAATTTTTCTGTCGTGCATTATTTCTTGGAATTCACGGCTGGCGCTGCGCTGTCCCCCTGCCGCATCGTTTTTTTATCGATAAGTAATTTATTATTATTTACAGATCGGGACGCGATAGTTAGAAATAATACAATAGAATATGTACAGGTGAAAAGAGAACATGCGCTATGTACCGTAATGGCAGCACAAGGTCCGAGCCACGGCATATCGTTGTACATTTGTTTGCAATGAAGTTTCAAATAAAATTGAAAGTCTGGAATGTGAGGGTTGTGCGGCAAGCTGAGGAGGATGTAAGGATGTAAAACCCCTTCTTTCATCAACATCAACACCATCGACATCTAATGACGCATCGAACGAAAGTTTTTTACAGTCTGTAATAGAACAGTCTATAAAACTGGGAATAGATTCTCAGATTATGGGTTACTTTCATCCAACTGAAGATATACAAAAAGCATCAATGTATTATCTAGTTAATCAGTTTCGAAAAGAAAATGGCGTCAAGGATGCATATTACCGCATCAAAAGCTCACGAATCTGCTCAATGTAATACACCCAATGGAGTTCTGTACCTACTCACCCTCAATGGATCCGTATACCTAATTGTCGATCAGCCTTTGATTTTATTGTTTATTGTTTTTAATTCTGTTGCACTTTATAATTGTAAAGTAATCAAGTATCTTGATCATTTTTTTATATATTATTTTATCAAACATAATTTATGAGCAATTTTTATTTTTTATATTTAAGTAATAATAGGTCACCTAACCGTTACTCAGGTCTATACCGTGCAGGCGCGCACTGAGCAATGGCGGTATGAATTATATTATGGCGTGGCGTGCCGGAATTGCGTCTGCCTCGCTGTAAACCGGTTTCAACTCGCTCGACTACCTATTAAGTGTTTTGTATTATGTCATTTGAATTGATGCTTTAAATTTTTTGTTCACTCACACAGCGTGGCAGCGCAATTAGGCGAACGACCATAACAATTACTGTAGGTAGGTACGGTAGGTACCTACCTATAATATATTAGTTGCGGGATGAAAGTGCCTTTTTTATTTATTTATTTTTTAATATACCTACGTACATACTTGTTATTATTCATTCTCATCGTATTTATTTCAATAAAACATACTATCACTCTAATCTACCTATCTATCATCCTAATCTATCTATCTACTTATCAAACTGGTTTACATCGGTCACGTCACAATGGGTTCAGTTGAAAATCAGCGTCAGGCCCTAGTGGCCTGACACCCATGCTGAACTGAACCTATTTGGCACAACCACTACACAGCAATTTTATTATTATTTTTGTTTAGTTTGTATTTTTTTGTCTGTGTATTATTCGTGCCAAATAAACGTTTTTCTTTCTTTCTTTTTTCTTCTGGTAGAATACCTGTTAGGTGCCTATAAATTTAAAGAGACATTTGCAGTTAAAAGGGGTAGAGCAGTATATTCGATCGATTAAAATAAAATACTTTTACACTTTAACAGTTTATCTTGTGTTTATATTTACAGGTAAAATTTTGGAAAATTCCGTGTACGAAGAAGTTTCGAAAGTAAAA
The DNA here is from genome assembly GCA_948465475.1 of Thalpophila matura. Classification (NCBI taxonomy): domain Eukaryota; kingdom Metazoa; phylum Arthropoda; class Insecta; order Lepidoptera; family Noctuidae; genus Thalpophila; species Thalpophila matura. The sequence goes on from OX419194.1 coordinate 394,657, forward strand.
AATATAAAGATCAAAAGAGTGCGCCTCATTCTGTCCAATGAATTTCCAGTCTTGGGCGCGTCTCCTGACGGTATCGCTGAAGACTGCATAATAGAGCTTAAGTGCCCAGCGAAAGATGGTGTGGTAGCACAAAAATATAATGCACAGATGCAAATGCAAATGGTTTTTGCAAAAAAAGAGAAGTGCTTATTTTGTATCGCACACGAAAATTTCGAAGTAACAAAAAAAGTTGATATACTTTTATGAAGTACATTCAAACAACTAATATAATGAATGGCCGCTGATTGAATAGTTAAGAAAGAAGAAAGAGCTGCAATCCGTTTCGTTTCTATGTTTCTATGACTTCCTCCTTCGTACTTGCTTTACTCGTACTGACACTCGGAGGTCTCACAAGGTGGCAACCATACATCTCTACATCTGCTGCAATGTTTTTGAATCCTCTGTCGGCCATGATTGCACTGCCCTTTGGCATCAGCTCTAAAATTTTGCAATCTTCAAAAATGTCTGTGGCAGTAGCCCTCAGTAGCCATCAAAAGAAATAAATACAGTGTCCTGCTGAGCTACTGACGGTCGCACTTCTTTTGTAAGCAACGTTTCGTAAAAATCTATTCTCTGTCTCTTGTATCCAGGCCGGTTGATTGTAGATGTTCTTTTTGTTTTTTGACAGTCAAATTTAATTGGTAGGTACTGAGCCTTGTTTCAATTTCAAAGTTCCACCGCAAAGTCTACATTTTATATAATTTTCAGTGTCCAATTCAATTTACAATAAAAAGTTGTTAATGTACACTCGACGCCATTGACGGTCGACCACTTTTAACCCTTATGTTCTTAGTAATAAGGGTGAAAAGTGGTCGACCGTCAATGGCATCGAGTGTACCTATCTGACAAAATGTTATTGCAAACCTCTGTTATAAACTATTAATCAACTTATAATGATGACTTAAGATTGAAATTAGTCTTCATCGATACAATCTCAAACATAATTACTTACGACAACACTATCGATGGTATTCAACTATTCACTATAATAACAAACATTGAGCTTTTGTTTCTTATCGAATACCTACCTATACTACAACAATAATTTCATTGTTAGAAACTTAAACTAGACATAAAAGAAATAAGTATCAAATATAAATAGGTAGGTACTCCTCGGTCGACTTGTTTTCGTGGATTATTGCTCCCTTCTCATTAGCTTACACCACTTATTTTCTCACTTTTTTGTCATTTGGGACATGAAAAAAATATTTTTCTGGCGTGCTACTTGTTGTATTAGTACATAAAGGTACTATACAATACCTATACGAAAGCTTTTTTTCCATATTTACCAAAATATACGAAAATAACGAGAGTAATGCATAAATACTGTGTGATATTGTACGGGCGGGCGAGCACTGTCGAGCGATGTGACGTCATGCGCCGAGAGGCCAATCTTTAAGTCAATTGACGAGATACGGAGTTTAAAAAATTGTCAAAAATACAGTTTTTAAGATATCGCAAAAATTCTTTCACTAGTATTTTTTGTATTTTGAGTTTGATTTTTCTGAATCATAAAATATTCATACTCATCTTCCTCATTGAAAAACTAATTGATATATCTGACATCATTTAAATTTAGTCTCATCACCTAAATAAAAAAGTTGCTTAGAAACCTTCATGTTATTTTTAAAGACTTATCCAACAATACTCCACAATATGAAGGGGTGTGCGAAAATTCGTTTCATTCCTCAGTTACATGTACGACCCCTCTAATTATATTGCTTTTGTGGGGGTTCACAGAGGACATTTTACCTGCGGAGAGGGCGAAGTTTTGCACAAATTGGTTAACAACTCTAGCTTTTACGTGTGACAGACGGACTGACAGACAGATGAATATGACGAAACTATGAAAGTTTTTTTATTTTATTCAATGATAGTCTTGCGTTTGACCGCCATCTCGCCTGATGTTAAGCGATGATGAGGTCTGCGATGGAGCACGCTTGCCCAGAAGAAACCGATTTACTCGTGACTTGAAGGTAGGGTTCTTAGGTTTTTCTAGGTTCATAATTTTACTACGGAACCCTAAAAAAATGAAATCCAATCTAACTGCTATCTGTGACAAAGCCGAGAACTGGCGCACCGTAGCGTGCCGTCGGACCACACACGCGGTGACTTCCGTTAGTACCCGCTCCTTATATGACGTTTGTAAGCCATTTCCCTGCCGAATACCGGACACCTTATGGATGAAGAATGTTCAGAATTTGGGTACATTATATTATTAAGTACAAGTTTAATCATATTTGTTCAAGAGACTAAAAATGCTGTCGTATTCCGTCAAATACAGCAAGTTGTTTTCTCAAACATTTTTTAAGACTGTTCCGCTTGCCGCCATCTCGCCTGATGTTACACGATGGTGCGGCCTACGATGGAGTATGCTTGCCTAAAAGAAACCGATTCACTCGCGACTTGAAGACACCCAGATTGTACTGTCGGCGAACACTCACTCAGGCAGCGCATTCGCATTGTTTGTCTGTTCTCACAATGAAAGTAGAATCTCAAAGCGCTTCGATCCGGTTTTTGGTGTATCAACCATAAAATGATGTCGCTTGATAGAAAAAAGGGCAGGAAGAAATTAGATATACAGATCCGAAGCTAAACTACATAGTTGTTAAATATTTGTCATCACCTCATGGCACAAGACAAAGTACCTAAATAAAGTCATGGGTACACTGATAATGAATCAAACTTAATTATATACCCAATCAATAAGCAAGTACTGTTTAGTTAACATCAAGTAGACGTCCAATTATACGTTAAGTTACGCGCCAACGTCACGCATGTAGTTGAGGAGTCAGAACTACTCAGAACGCTGTCTTTAGTGTTGCCGAACTATCGATAATTCCACTATCGGTAGTTTTCATCAAAAAATGGCAAAACAATCGATAGGCCTATCAATAGTAACCTCAAAATGTGACAATACTATTGACGGACTGCAATACTGTCGATAGTATTGCTGCTCATAAATTATAAGCAATCGATAGTATCAATACTATCGAAGTTCTGAACAACAATACTTTCGATAGTATCTATACTTAGTATTGATTCGTTTTAAACTATCGATTTTTTTGACTATCGATAGTCTCGATATAATCGATAGTAGGTATTGCTTAATAAACTATCGATACTATCTATAGTACAATTAATATTCTTGCTATCGGTCAGCTATTTATAGGACTATCGATAGTCGACTATCGAGCGGCAACGCTAGCTGCACTTGTGTTTTGTTTACACTGGAGCAGCAGTGTGTACCGATGCACAATCAGTAGTGAGGAATTTAAAGCGCTTCCTTTATCATGCCTTACACTTGCCACTTATTTGGGGCACGCAATCCAAGTTGGTTGAGTAAACAGGTTGATACCGACGTGTGGTATAGTGACGGTATATCAGTAAATTGGGACTACATTATAGGGATTACACAGTAATATACTAATAAATATTATAAATGCGACACTAAGTTTGTTTGTTACCTTTTCACGCCTAAATCACTGACCCGATCATCATGACGCGGACGAAGTCGCGCTCAAAGTGCTAGTAGTAGTACTTATTTAAAAATCTTTTTGGCGAGATATTGAGATTAAGAATTATGCCTTGATTCTATAAAGCTGTGTTCCCAATAGGTAAACTGTGAGCGGCCGACAGTTTGCTACTGCAAACTGTTAGCGCAAATTAGCAAACTGTGGACACTCCATTTCAAATATATGGAAAGGCGTACTAAACCGCATATACGCCGCAAACTCAGTCGGCCGCTCACAGTTTGCCTATTGGGGACACAGCCATATACCTTAGCATAAGCATAATCAGTGTATAATGTTTCCACTGCAGGGCCACATGACCTCCTCTATGTGAGAGGCAGTGGGCCGTAGTCCACCACGCGGGCCCAGTGCGCTAAGAAATTGCACAAAATGTGCAATTTCCTGCCGGGGTTCGAACCCATGACCTGCTTGTAAGTCGGGGCTGCTACTTCTGTTTCTTTCTTCCTGATGAGACCCCGTGATTATAAATACCTTAACATCTAACAAATTAAATGACACCTTTAAATAAACCTGGTGACGCCATAAAAAATGAGGAACACAACATTAATTACTATTTTCCTTAATCGTGCAACACTCAATCCAATCTCGTGTAAGTGTAGCAGGAGCCCCGTTACCCGCTCTATGGGGAGTGCTATGGAGAATTCGAGGACATCAGTATTGTATGCCGCGCGCGCCCTGAATAAATCGTATGTTTTGAGCGTACGCGCGTGTCAAGGACAGCTCGTAAAAATGTCATTCAGTGGGCCATCTGACTGTACTAGCCTGTACCTATATGTAGTGAAAGTTAATATTGTTATAGTAACCCGAAAACTTACATTACGGAACAAATAAATAAAATTGAAGTGTCTGTTTGTAATGTCAAAATAACACCTTTTACTAAATAGTAATACATAATTATAAGGCGAAAAAAAAACATTTTTAAATTTTTTGTGTCTGGTTGTTCTGGCTAAATTGATTTTGACGGGACCTTCACTGGCAAATAGCTGATGTTATAAGGAGTAACTAAAGCTACTTTTATTCCATGTGGACGAAGCCGCAGGTACAGCTAGTCAGATTTTCGACTTTAATATTAATGCAGAAAATTATGTCATTCCAATTTCTTTTGTACTCACCAGTCGGACAAATGAAGTACAGACAGACATGCAGCCTGCTGTCATGGTATGTTGGCAACGCTCTCTTGATCTTGAGCTCCTCTTGCAAGTACGCCTCGAACTGAGCATCTATGTAGTCCACCACGGCCTTGAAACTGTCCTCCTTGTTCACTTGGTCACCGTAGCCAACCGTGTCACAGATTGTCAGCTGTCAAGACAAGATTTGTTTTAAATCTCTTACCATTTATTATTGTAACATAAAATGCTATTTGTTAATGGATATCAATATGTACAGATTTCTGCTGGCTATCAATTTAACACTTTACACTGGGGTAGTTAAATCAACTTGATTTAAAACACTATCAGTCAGTTGCAGAAAAGGTAATTAAGTTTTAAAGGACACTTTAATCATACAATTTCTATGGGTAAAGTCTCCTTTAAAACTTAATTACCTTTTCTGCAACCAACTGTATACATATAAGTTGATTTAAATAACCCAACCCAAGCTGGGTTTATGCTTTAGTTTTTTATGATAAAAGATATAATAATGGCCAACACTAAAAGACTTGTAGATGGTTTTGTATGTAGACATCTTTAGTGCTTTGCAGATGATGCACAACTTGTCTACAACAATAGAACACAATGGAAGTCTATTCGGTCTATTTGTTTTCTGTGTATGTTATTGCATAGATTTCCATATTATATTGTCACAGAAATTATTATCCATCGTTTGCAGTGCCTTAGGGTTTTATTTAAGTCCATGTCAATTGAATTTGTGAACTTTGTAAACAATATCAGTATGGCAAATTGTCAAAATTTTATGAATTTGTACTTATAGAAAATTTGTTTACATAGTTTACAAGTTCTATTGAAATGGACTTAAGAACATACCTTGAGTCTAACGCTACTCTCCTGCAGCTCATAGGTGTGTGCCTTCAACTTGACTGTAGGCAGGTTGTGTGGACTCGGCACTGACTCAAAGTTGGTGTTGAACAGCGAGTCCATCAGTGTTGATTTACCCAGGCCAGTCTCACCTAAACACAGCAAATATACAAATATTTTTTATTAGTTATCCTTAAACAAAATCATTATTTTTTCCATACTACTCATTAATTAGTGTGCCCACATAAACAGTTGTAATTGAACGAGGTCGCGCACTAACCATGGTATAGATAATGTAGGTGTGTGACGGTGATTAGCTACAGTACAACAATTAGTCATTTGTCCTCACCTATGCACAGGATGTTGAACACGAATCCGTTCTGCACGCTCTTGTTCACCAGCTGGTCAGGCAGGCTGTCGAAACCGACGTGCCCCGACAGCTTTAGGGTACGCATCAGCGTCTCCATCTAAAAGTTCATAACTTATTTCAGCACTGATCGAATTCACACAAGTACACAACCAAATGACTCGATCACTCGACCCAACGCATTCGTGAATCAAACGTAATTGACGCAATTAACGTACGCAAATGCAATGTTTGTTGTTTGTACACCGGTGGAAAGAATGTTATATTTACTATTCTGTAACGATAATAAACACAGCAACTGATTCAATATCCAATTTTTTTGTCGGAAGAGCAACGCCCTTAGCTTCAATTTTCTTTATTAAAATGTAAATATACTGTTTCCTACTCATTATTGATAGGTTGCTAATATTTACTTAGACAAGATTCACACCGTTATGCACTTAATAATTGTGTTTAGACAGAAATACACATAATTTCACTCACTTTTATAGGCTCAACGTCGATCGCCGCCATGTTTACTTTTTGACTGATTTCAACAAAGTGACATGAAATGAGCTGCACTTCACTTCAATCAACATTCGCCAACTTCACAGCACGGTAATCAATAAAATGTCTCCAATCAAAAATCGATATCCACAAATCTAATTTAAGTATGAATGAATTTATGAAAAATAAAGTTTTGAAGCAAATTAGCAAAGATAAATAAACAGAAATTGTAAATTAAGCAACATAGGTTTATTATTGACGTTGGTCATACTCTATCCCAACTTAGTCTGTGGTCATGCAAAGTCCTACTATTGCCATTTAAAAATAAAATAAACCCAGCGTTCAATTTTCAATTAGAAGATAGATCAGAGAAATAAAGTTATGTACAGCAAGATATTTTAGTAAAATTGACCATATTTTTAAAGACGAAACGAGGAACAACCTTAGAGTACGGACAACAATAACCATAAATAATGTGTATTCAGTTGCATGTTACAGATGCTCACAACTTGTTCCCTTTTTTCAAACGTAATTTATTATTAGTAACCATTTACGGTTTACGGTATTTTTTAGAAAAATAACTTTATTTTTTTTAGGTTTACTTTTCTACCATTCTAAGAATGACAGACTTTTTAGTAGGATTGTGAAGGTACTATTTGGAAGTATAAATATGGCAACATCTCCAAAATCCAAAATGGCAGAATGCGACTTTGGTGTGTTATCATGTGAGCCGAAGGAATAATGTTTTCTTGAATTCTATGGTCGTGAGTGGATTTTAAAATTGTGTATCAGTGAATTGTGACAAAATAAACCATGGCGGACTTAAAATCGCCGCCGTTTAGTGATATCAAGAGACCCGAAGAAGTGGTCAGGATGACGACGAACGATAGCCTGAAATTCGCTGTTCTTATCGGGCTGATTGAAGTCGGACAGGTGACCAACCGGGAGGTAGTGAACACCGTCCTGCATCTGGTAAGTCGCCACGTAACTTTCCTCCACGGTTGCACCACAATTATCTAAGTGCATCAACGTGAAATCCTATTAGATTCGTCTTAGAAAGGTTATTGGATTAGACACTAGTATTTAGAAGTTTTTATTCTTACCTCGTTGGTTCAGCGATTAGTTGTGGATTTTATTATTCATACTGGTTATTTAAGAAAGTAGCGATTATGCAGTGGCGTGTAGTCGACCGAGAGCCGCGTCTATTTTCATTGTTTTTATCGATCGCGTTTGGTCGTGAATCGCAGGATCGCGCGGCCAGCTCGGCGGCAGCGGCCGGCGAGCGATCATGTTTGTTTTGATATCGGCCGTGCATACTTTCACGGCGAGGCTCCAGAAGGATGTCTGACGTGCATTATGTATGAAGCCGTTTTGTTGATTTATGTAAGGTCTAAACATTTACTGTGATGTTATTGATGGGTAAAATAATGACGTAGTTTTACCTTGAATGTTTAACATAGCAATCTTCATTATGCATATAATATACAGTCGAGCAACCGAAGACACCGTACACAGTACATACTACCCACAATCCTGCGCATTGCAAATATTACAATCTGCCTCTTGCAAATCTTTCAAACTTCGAACGGTGTTCTAGAACGTCGATAGGTACCTACAAAGTTGGAAGTTGCAAAGGAGTGTGTAAATTATGCACGACGCATACTCGAATGCATACGAAGAATCACTCATAACAATGTCCTGTACTTTAGTTACGAATGTTTCGCCATCAATGGATATAAAAATATAACTATTGTAGGTAGGTACCTAGGTCATGATAAGTAGGTACCTACCTACAGTCTTATCAATTTTTGTACTAATACCTACCTGTCCATTAAAGTTTATCGATTATCGATAATTGATGGAACATCAAACCACAGTGACATGAACAACTCGACATGACTAATTTCTTTTATTAGCAGGTAGGTGTTATTTAGGCGACGATCAAGCCCTTATTACAACTATTTGTTGCTACCTAGCAAGCTATAGTGCAAGCTAGCGGATATAATTAAATATACCTACCTACAAATAATTCTATATCAAAATATAGAATTAGGTATAGGTACTGGCACTAAAGATGATCACAGATCGCGCATGTATATTTTCGGCCCAATAGACAATAGACAGTTTACAATACGTAATAGAGAATAGCCCAATAGACGACGAGCATCGACTGACGAACCAATCGCGTCCAGCCTCGGCGCCCCCGTCTTCTTCATTCCGCCAAAGACACCGAAAAACCAGCTAATGCGCAGGTGACGTTTGTGATCATAATTACTGATGCCGCTAGTTATACCTACCTACATAGAGGTATGATTATATCCGCCCAAAACAGTATCATTATAGAGGATTATGAGGAAAGTCTTACAATGGACCGGGTGCAGATAATGTGCTTAATACAATCCAGAAAGATTTGAGATTCCTTATCCGCATCTTTTATCCACATAATGATAACCTACCTACATAAAAAGTAAAATTTTCCTTGTAGCTAGGTAGATAACAAAGGCACATAAATCACATGGTTTTTACCTCACAACTTAGTAGGTATAATTGCGCAAATAGCAGAACAATACCTATTTAATGTTTTTAGGGTTCCGTACCTCAAAAGGAAAAACGGAACCCTTATAGGATCACTTTGTTGTCCGCCGTCAGTCACCGGACCATAAGTGGAGCCATGTGCTCATAGATGACGCCACTAGAAGTATGCAGTAGCGCCATCTATGATCATTTAGCGGAACCCTTAGGGCGCGAGGCATACTCGCACTTGTCCGTTTTTTTTGTTTACAGTAAAACCAACTAGTCATTCAATATCAAACAACGCGTAGGTAGTTACCTAGGTACTAGGTACTTATGTCATGATTAAGTAATCCACGAACTACCCGACCGGTAGTTACTTCTCTACTTCATAATTCAGTGTATCGATAACCAACGGACTTACTTTAACTAGGAACACAACGTTTATTGGTTGGATTAATGGAACTAATAAAACAGGAGCAGGCGAGAGTAGCCTGTCATTTCCAGACATCGGTTTCAATTGTTCCTGCCGGCCTAGCATGACCACGATAGAAACGGATTTTGTCTACAGAAGAATAGACAAAGTGACAGATTGTAGAAAGATTTCTACCGTTTTAAGCATACAATGAGGAGAAGAAATCTTTTTATTCTTCAGTAGACAATATTCTCATAAACTAAGCACGGGTCGCCGCGTGCTCGGGCAGAAGAGATAACGATTTGTATAGAAATAACTTTGTCTATTCATTGATAGAATAAAGATAGAATTGGTCATGCTAAGCGTGCTGGAAACGATAGGCGACTCTTGCGCTCACCGCCTCTATGTGAAAATAACTCACTGATAAGGTTTCTACAGAAAGAACTGCAAGATCATTTAGACGTCTCTATTACGCTATACTAGCGGCACTGTGTGATGGCACTAGTGACTGCCTACAATGAACATAAAAACTGCTTCAAGGTTCTATTGAGTACTATTAATGGTACTATGAAGTACGTTAATTATTGTTCTCTCACAATTTCTGCACTCCTCCATATGACTAGGTTAAACTTTAACTAAGTACCTAAGCATGCCAAATCTCACGCTCCTCCGTGCCATCAATAATATGCCAAAAAAGGGGTTTAGGTAGCGGTGTGAATTATGAGCACAGATCGCGCATGTACATTTTCGGCCCAATAGACAATAGAGAGTTGAGAATACGTAATAGAGAATGGTCCAATTAGACGACGAGCATCGACTAAAGCACCAATCGCATGCAGCCTCAGCTAATGCGTAGGTGTCGTTTGTGCTCATAACTGCTGCCGCTAGTTATACAGAGTTTTCTCTTCACGTATTATACCTATTATAGATTTTTAAGAAAAGGTCCCATCAAGCTCAAGCAATCACAAAAATACTTAAAAAGTAGATACCTACTTAGGTAAATGGATCATCCGCCTAGCCTTTTCCCAAACTAGGTTGGAGTCGGCTTCCAGTCCAACTAGATGCGACTGAATAAGTATATTTTACGTGGAGCGACTGCCATCTGACCATGACATTGACCATTAAATGAATATGAATAATAACCATCGTTCAGTGTTAACTGATGAGTAGCTATTGTTTGTCAAAATAATTGTTACTTGTGTAACTGACACAGTAATTTTTACCATTGCTATCTTGTTATAGCGCTTATTACACATTGCGTCGTCCTTAGAAGCTTTATTCAGCAGAAAAAAGGACGGTCGCTGACTGACTAAGGGCCAATTTCACCAACGTCAGATAACATTTATCCAAGGAATAATGTTGAGATTTGACAGATATTCTATGCAAAATCTGTCAAATCTCAACTTTATTCCTTGGATAAATGTTATCTGACGTTGGTGAAATCGGCCCTTAATCAGTTAGCATCCTAGTTACGAAAGGATTCAGGACGACTAAGTTCATTCAAGCGTAATAAGCGCATAAGCAATTCTTCATGAAATAAATAAAATACCCTCAAATCTATATGAATAATTGAATACAATCATATAGTAGGTATAACGAATGAACCTTATTTACGTATACGATACATAAATCGAGTACAAAAAACCGAGGAATCGATTTGCCGTCTTGTTGTTTGAACATTTTTATAATTGCAGCGATATAATTTCTCCGCTCGTACTTGACCGCAACCTTGTCTATGCAGCTAAGAACCAGTGTTTTATCCCTCGACCAGTCTGCCGGCTTCGGCGACATCGATCTATGAGACGATACCGTTACTTTACTCTGTAACTGACTAAACAACTCCTTTAGATCATTATTTCATTGTTTTCTTAAGTAATCTTTGATAATATACTGGTTTAAACCAGTTTAAAGGTAACTTAAGGTTTCCCGTTAGTCGGGTTTTGGAGATAAGAGCAATCGCGCCGTTTAAAATACTGTTAATCTTGCTCTGGTTAAATCAAACTGTAGCAATCAATAACAATTCTATAATAAATTCTCTATTCAATAAAGGCACATTTCAAACCGACAATACGTTAACGCGAGAAATAAATGGTGGTTCAAAACAAGAGGTGAACTAGCGTAGTCCGGAAATAATTCCGTTCGGAATGGCGTCGTTCAAAACCAATTAAATGTGACCTGCGCCCGGAATATAAGTAATCACTATCCGAAACGGGTTAATGGCACAGCACACAGGCTTGCCTGATTAATAAATACGAGGTACAGCTTTATTCCTTATTAAATATGATGCGGAATACCAGTAGACCCAGATCATTCAAGTATGTTTATGAAATTCAATTTCTGTATTATTATAACCGTGGGAGAGCCATGCTTCGGCACGAATGGGCCGGCTCGACCGGAGTGAGCCATGCTTCGGCACGAATGGGCCGGCTCGACCGGAGTAATATCACGGCCTCACAGAAAGCCGGTGTGAAACGACGCTTGCACCGGAGGCCCAACCCCATGATGGCGTAGTTGACAAATCCATTGTTGTGGGGGAGGAAAAACTGCTCTCAACAATGCCCAAGGCAAGAGCAGTTTTTTAAAGGCCGGCAACGTACTTGTGACTCATCTGGTGTTGCGAGTGTCCATGGGCTGCGGTAATCACTTACCATCACGTGATCCGTCTGCTCGTTTGCCTCCTATAATATAAAAAAAAAGAAGTACGAGTAGGATTCGCTCAGAGATTACTGACACAAAGCCCCCGAAACGACAACTGGTATTAAAAATTTCACTGCATAAGCATACATAGCATAATCGGCCTATAATGTTCCCACTGCTAGGACACAGGCCTCCTCTCTGTGAGAGGGAGTGGGCCGTAGTCCACCACGCGGGCCCAGTGCGGGTTGGTGGACGTCACATGTCTTCGAATTTTTGGTTCTAGGACATGCCGGTTTCCTCACGATGTTTTCCTTCACCGTTAAAGCAAGTGATAATTAATTTCTAATACGCACATGACTTCGAAAAGTCAGCGGTGCGTGCCTCGGGATCGAACTCGAACCATTCGCCGTGGGAGGCACATGGTTAATCCACTAGGCTATCACTGCACTGCGCTGCTATCACTGCACTACACTAAAATTTCACTGCCAAAACATTAATTTTGTTATAACACGCAATTTTCACAAAGTTACGGAAGCCGCAAAATGTGCTAGCATAGTGAATGAATCGTATCAGCGTGGAAATAATGTCACTCTGAATAATGCCGTCGATCGCGCGGCCTAGGATTGACAGGAAATTGAAAAATTCTGTTTGCTCATTCCACCTCCAGCTTCACCTAGTGTTGTGCAAACAAAATACCTAGAAGCGCAGATAATATAATACTACGTACAGATGCATCATCTCATACAAAGAAATGTGACCGCCGTAGCTCGGGATTTGATCAATTAATTTTGAAAAATCCAGCTCAAGTATCCTTGAGCTGGATTTTTCAAAATTAGAACAAATATTGTTCATGGTCTATTATTCATGTTCTTTTTACACAAACTTAATAACAAATCGATACCTACATGTAACGCTATCTATTGAGATTCATTTGCACAAATGATCCGTTGTTCCTGATGAGACCCGTGCTAGAAGTAAGACTACAAGTATACAGTGAATGATCAGGGGGGTGATTCTCGCGGGTTCGATATTGATATCGCCTTCGATATATATTGCAACAACTGTCAAAATCCCTACTATTTTGACATTTGTTGCAATATAAATAGAAGGCGATATCAATATACAGGGTCAAATTAAAACCAGTGCGGATATTTTAGGAGGTGAAAGTACTCATGATTATGATCAACTTTTATTATGGGACCGACACTGAAATATGAAAAAAAAATATCAGCTGTTCCCTACAAAAATGCACTACAACACGATCAAAATGTATGGAACAGCTGTTTTTTTTTTTTCATTATTCAGAGTCGGTCCCATAATAAAAGTTGATCATATTCATGAGTACTTTCACCTCCAAAAATATTCGCACTGGTTTTAAATTGAACCTGTATATTGCAACAACTGTCAAAATCCCTACCATTTTGACATTTGTTGCAATATATATCGAATTCGATATCCATATATCACCCGCGAGACTCACCCCCCAGTACGGCCGAATGGATATGAAAATGAATGGTCTAGTTGAGAATTCTGTGACATCAAAAGGTTCGATGATTAATTTCGAACATTTAGTAAAGGCGGTGTAACTCCCGGAACTTTAATAGATATTGACGGGCAAATAGCGTTCCCGTAGTCTATTTAAACGCAACAAGAAACATGTTTAATCCGTTAAAGAGGTGAGATACCCTTCAGTAAGCAATTTACATCAGTAACGAGGTGTCATTAAGTCTATCTAGTGGTTGTGTAATTTCTCTCACACAGTTATCTGCGATAGGCTAAATTGATAAAGAAAGAAACTGCCTAAATTAGCATTTCCATATAATATTATGTAAATCGAGAAATTAAGAATGGTTATGGACATGAAGGTCTCCCTTTCTTACTATTTGCCTAGTGGTTTACGCAGTAAATAATGTTATTTTACACGATTTGAAATTGCACAGCATTCGAAAACATCACTGTTTAATTCAAAACACATTTATTGGGATCAACCCATACCAGTGCCAGCTCCGTGCTTATGTAATACAAGCGAAATATCTAGACGTCACGTTTTGCTGAAACGAACTGAAAGTTCTTTTGACTTCTACAGCATCAGTTATGAAAGGAATACAATATTTTTTTTTTAAATTCAGTGAACTTGACGCAAAGGAAAACGAACATGAATGCTGTGGAAAAATCTATTGTGGAATCTTTGCACAGTCATGCCTTTATGATGCTACTAGCTGTGCCCTGCGGTTTCACCCCCGTTGCTCGGCTCCTAAGGGTCGTAGCGTGATGTTAAATAGCCTATACTATTCCTCATGAATCTGGCTATCATATATACAAAAAGATTTTTTCGGATCTGAGTGGTAGTTCCAGAGATTAGCGCGTTCAAACAAAGAAACAAACTCTGCAGCTTTATATGTATTAGTATAGATGAGCTGGAGATATTCTGAAATTGCGCAGAGCAGAGACGAAACATTTATCATCTTAATCACAAAGTCAGACTCAATGTGCTAAACGAATCTATTGTTAAATGGTGCACTTTGTATGTTATTATTCAAGTTAATTACGCTTCAGCCGCTTTGTGCTCAATGAAAATGTGCAGGCGTGTAATCGTGGATCGATTTCACTCACAGGTGGCGCTACCTGCCTCGGGACAGTGCAGCCGGTGCGTTGCGTGTGCGCATCCACCTAGCAACAGCGTTGTTTATGCCCGTCGGGGTTATTGTTGCCGGCTTTAAGAAAGTATTAGCGCGTGCGTGGCCTTCGGCGTCCAAAACAAACGATGTTACATAATTTACCGGTTTTGCAATACACTGCAACTAGGTGTAAACATGTTGCAGTCTTTGAGTAACATGTTTTTTTAAATTGTATTATTTTTTTTGATTAATTTTAATAAGTCTTGTTCCAAATCCAATATTCGATGTTCTAAAAAGACAAATTTTCAGAAAAAAAAAATTGTTCAACAATTGATTATTCCACTCGCAAGTTGACGAGACCCACGGTACTTATTTAAATCTAGTTTTACCAGAACATGGAGGTAAAAATTTTATAATTTTGATAAAAAAATCATAAAAAGTTTCCGGTCGTAAAGTAGATGTTAGTTTGTGGTTCCCCAAGGGCTCGGAAAGGCACACGGCAAAATTAAAATGTCGCCATAGACGAAAAAAATATCGGCTACTTGTTAATTAGCCCACAACCTGATCCTTCAACCAAGAGGATCCAAGTCGAGGTAAAATAATTCGAGAAAATGCTGCGTATAAAATTTTACAGGAAATAATAAGTCAAAAAAAACACGAGGAATGCCAAGATAAGTAGTCATCTGGGGGCCTTAAATAAGAATATTAAGTCAACTTTTTTAAATTCCAAACTTCTTTGTGAATCTTGTGATATCATTCCAAAGTACTTTTTAAGAAGGTTAGATTAACATTCGCATTTGAGGGAAGAAATGGAACTTACGTACACCTATGAGATTAAAGAACTCTTGTAGAGTTATACTAATGCCTTGATGCTGGAGAGTATGCTCGCGAACGGTGGTTAGCGGCGAATATCTACTTTACAAGCAGGTGTTTAAAATTCTGTCACTAGACTCAGATCCTTCATTCGATCCCAAAGACATCAACTACGAAGATCGGTCCCTTATTTCCGGAACTTTCGGTATGTAGCGAGGTGTCGGGTGTAATACGACCGCTGAATCCGATCCGAAGAATGTATCATCCAGACCCCTTTTATGGGGTAACATCGATCATAATAATATCATTACGTTTTGACATCCTACTTGTAAAATCAGCAAGTACACTGACCGAATTTACTTAAGTAAAGCCGTTCATTATTCATGAAAAATAAAACCGAAATAACCAAGTTGTTGCACGAAACCCTCCAACGTTTAATGAACACTCCGATAAAAAACTGAATGAGTGCATGTAGTAAGCAGAAACATGCGAAAAGTGCTCTCTCCGATGCATTAATTAACAATATCCGATAGTGGAGTGTCTGGACGTGTAATGGGCTCTCCGCGGTACATGCCACTGGAGTGTAACTGGCTGCACCCAAATATACTGGAAAATGTATCGCCAAATGAAGGCATTACATTCCCTACTTTATTTGGACGATGCCAGAGCACTGCGAATTGGATTCTGAGTATTTTAAAGCATCTATGTGCAGAATAAAAAAAAGTTTTTAAAATATTTTAAGACTCTTATCATAAGTCCACTTCTGGATACCTATCTCAGGGTTGATGGCCGAAATATTAATAAAACCAACCCTTTGCTTACAAACGAACAATAAAACAGCAAAATTGGTTTTTACTTTGATATTTTTATTACGAACTAGCTGTGCCCGCGACTCCGTCCGCGTGGAAGTCGGAAAATAACGCCATAAAACGGTGCGGTGGCGCACTGAAAATCACGGTGCCGGCGCCGCAACGTGGTGATGTGACGAAGCCCTAATACATGTTACTATTTCTTGGTTTGAAATCAATCACTTGTGTATAAACCATCACTCCCAAGGATAAGAGAGATTTTAATGAAAAATGCAGTGATAGCCTTGTGGTATAACCATGCGCCTCCCACGGCGAAGATGCGAGTTCGATCCCGGGGCACGCACCGCTGACGTTTCGAAGTCATGTGCGTATTAGAATTAACTATCACTTGCTTTAGAAAACATCGTGAGGAAGCCTGCATGCCTGAAAGTTCTGCATAAAGTTCTTGAAGGTGTGTGAAGTCTGCCAACCCGCACTTGGCCAGTGTGTTGGACTATGGTCTATCCCCTCTCATTCTGAGAGGAGGCCCGTGCCCAGTGCCCAGCAGTGGGACAGTTTTTAAACAGCGCTATGATACTTTGATTATTTTTAAATAAAGCCCTGATATTATTATTGTAATTACATTGACATAAATATGAAGTTTGATTGATTGCATTTATTAGAATAATGACAGGTCTCTGCTGACAAACAACGACACAATACTCTTTAGTGCCACTGACCAAGTAATGCCGAGTCCACATAATAATATGCATTATTTTTTCCGATCGGACAAAAACCGACTCGAGATGGAACGGACCGTATCGCGTATGTTATCGAACCGTGTATCAAGACCGCCGCGTGTCATGATTACGTATCACCACTCGCATGGTACGCGTCGGCGATACAAATACGGTGATTGGATTGAACAAATACATTATGTGGACCCGGCATAATACATGTTAGCAAAGTTACTCCTGACTGATACATTTTTTGTAATAACTTTTGATAGAATGGACCGATTTTAATGAAATAAAGACTAAATGTTACCTCAAGATACTGCCTATACATTTCTTTCTACTTCCTCATAATCAATTCAGTAGTATTGATTTGATGCGTGTTCAAACACACAGACAAACAGACAGACAAACCGACAGACAAACAGACAGACAAACAGACAGACATTAATTCTAAAAATGATAGAAATTTACTTTATTACTTATTTTTAGTCCCCCATAATATTTTTATGCAAATATATGCAATGTACAGACACGTGGAATTTACATTCTTATTATAAGTATAGAAGAGTCCCTTCAAATTGGTTCAGAACACTTTATACATATTTAAGCGTTTCAGTAAAAAGGGCAATTCTTTCCGGCAACTCTTATGACTAGCTATGAGAATTCTGCTAAGGGCATAGTCTGCATAGTCTGGTGGTAGTTGGCGAGGCAGGCGGCCGATATGACGTCTGCGAAGGCTCATTAGCCACGCTGTCGAGAGCGTTCATTATGTTCATTAGGTGCATTTATTACACAATTTAGGCCAAAAAGATTAAATTAGTCTCCTGACGTAAAGTAAATTTTTGAGCTAAATCTGAGCTAACTTTACGTTTTACTAGTGCTACCTTTAAAATGTTGCCTGAAGTGCTCCATTGAGCGAATAAAACATGGAAGAGGAGTTAACCCGTTTTTCAGCTTAAACCTGGTCTGCGTGGGTTTTACTCCTGCAACGGTCTCCTAAAATACGAATTTATTTTTCCCTTGTTACTATGGGTGCAGTTTGTAAATCTTTCTTTTTAACGAGATATCACCAACAGTTTCGCACTGTCAATGGGTCTTTATGAACCATTTGAAACTATATTGATGATTCTTTTACTTGAGTCTCAAAATAACGTCATTTTGTGTCATGATCACAATCTAAACGTTTCAATTTGTAATGTTTCAATAAAGTATACTATTTAATTTAGACATCGTAAAGGTGGTAATCGATCTGTTATATGGCCTTGGCTACTATGGCGTGACTGTGGCGGCAGTATCGCAGTTTGTACAGTAGTGGTCAACGATTGATTGATGTGGCGGGTGTGGTCGCGCCCTCGGCTCGTGAAACACTGGCCTCAAATACAGCGGCTAGGATAATTGGTTTGTTTATGGTGTACGTGTTTGAACTTCTTGGCTAGACTTCGTGGTCACGTAGGTTCAAATTTTCTTAACGAATTGGCCCGCACTTGTACACAAAAAAGGCAATTGCGTCGATAAGGAAAGTCGATAGTAGGTAATGTCGTTGTTAGAACAAATGGTATTTCGAAAGAATCATTCGATGCATAAATTTTGATGTATGAAAATTAATACCTTAACATAATTTGAGAAGAGTAAGTAAATACCTGAACATAGTTAGCAAAAGTTACAAAACGCTAAAGGAAAAGTGAACATAATTAGAGTAAAACGCTCTTCCGTAATTAGAGCAGTATTGATTTGAATATGAATGGCCCTAATTAACTGACAGAGCTGGGCGTCTGCAGACGTCCATACAATTGAAGATTGAATGAATACACTAGCTATGCAAATGCGCGCAGCTATGTTGTGTGTGGCAGTGGGCACGTGTGTGCGGGATCGATACCGGGCATCGTGGACATTGGTCGCGACTGCACCTTACACGTGCCTATACAGTAGTATCGACCGATATTGACGCTATTAATTATACTTACTGGGACGGTAAACAGCCAATGTGTCAATAAAGTATTTCCTTCACAAAAAATCAGGGATGAAACATTCTGAACGCAGGGATCCGTTATAGTCGAAAAAACAAAAGTGAGATCCTCCCCACAGATTCTAGCTGAGAAAAAATAAACGTTGAGGTGAGAGGAACTTTTTATATTTGGTGCGAACGTGCCAGCCAATCGCCGCGGGTAATTTGTGTCAGCCGCCAATCTTGCACGGGTAGTTGGGCGAACGTGGATTTTCCTCCGCTGTTTTACTTGCAACATAAGTTTCGCGCATTCGATAGATTTCTTGTTTAGCTTTGAAGCTTATGGAATGTCTTCTTTCGCACACCACCGTAAAATTCCGCGGAAATAGTGGGAACAGAATAAACTATGAAATAGCGCGGAAGCGTCAGTGTGCAAACAACGTAAATATTCTATTTAAACTTGACAGCAGCGCTAATTCGGTATGTGTTACATCTGGATGGTGCGAAATGCTAGCTAAGACTGGTAACCCATGTCCTTGTTTTTCGAATTCTCTGTTAAATAATGTATAAGTATCGGAAAACGTTTTCTCTATTCGGATTAGTCGCTTTGAGTCCAAATGTCAGCATTTATTTTTATTGCGCATTATCCGGATAAAATAACAGTTCTCCTGAGATAGTTTATTAAAAGTTTCTTTCTTTTAATGTACGTTTTCAACCTACTTCATCTTGTCGGCCTGACTTCTTATGAATCATAAGGTTATCCTAATCTTTTAGTGTAGGTAGAACTATCAAGATATGGATAGATTCTGCTGCTCATCGCTTAAAATCCCTAAGTCGCCTTTTACGTCAAAGGAAGAGTCGGGGCGGGCTATAAATAGCCACAACCCGGCGGCATGGCTATTTCACTGCATTTCATCTGATGAATGCAAAAGCCAATTAGAGATTCTATTTTCTACCTCTCAGTGTTTTGCGTTTGCGAATGTGTATTTCTCACAAATATAACAATTAACAAAATGTAATGTAGATAATGTTAATGGCGGTCGCTGGCAACATTACCGCGTCCGGTACAATTTGGGCATAAAGTATTAATTTTATTTGTGGTTATTGCCTGTATCCCGTCGAACCCTGCTCCGGCGTTAAATGAATATTTTATGTAAGCGGCGAATGTCGTAAATACAACGCTCGGGTGTTTCTACCGCGCTTATGGCTAATCCTCTTCGACGGAGCAATAGAGCTGTTAACTTGTACCGCCTGACTCGCTCAGTGATGTGCTGCCGAGGAAATATTGCACTACAGCTTTTACAATAGCACCCGCTGGTGTTTTATTAAATTCTTCGCTAGATCAAATAATTGGGGAAGAATTTAAAAATTGAGCTGAAATATTTACATAAAATATGAACGATGAAAATTACTGCAGTTTATTAAAACACTTTGGGACAGTAAAATTCTGATCTCTTTTACTAATTTACAGGCACGATGATTTAATTACCTACGTATCAAGCCACTGTATTCCCGCTATTTTCCGGTAGACTGACGATATTGACGGTAGTGATATATTTATCGCTTTCAATGTGTGTTCAGTGGATACCGGCGTGTGGGCAGAGCAAGCATTGTATCAGGTGAATGTTATTTAGCGGACAGTATCAGCAGTGAAGGGACAAAGCCCTGCCGGAGAGAGATCAGTTAATGAACGCGGCGCCAATTTGCCTCGTCGGCGCGTTTTACTCTCATCTTTTATTTTTCCGCTTGCATATAACCGCCGGAAGGATTATTCTGTAATTTGTCAAATACTGCGGTTTTCGTTTTAACGGTAATTTATTGCGAGCTCTTGATTATAACAGGATTGGATTCATTAGAAACTTAAGGAAAATTAAGGGATTAGTTAGGTGTGTTACAAAAGAATTGCATTTCGAAGGTTTATTTTATCACGTTTCATAGGAATTCAGTTAGTCGAAGAATAAAGACTACTAAATAAGCTGGTTAAAAAAAAAACAGTTAATTTTTCATTAAAATAGAACTATTATCTGCCTCGATCAGCCGCGCTGCATGTAAGAGCGTAGTGTAATTGAGTCTGCGAGTGGTGGTCATTAATACCATGGCTATGGTCCTTCAATTACCGGGATATCGGGCGATCGCGCCGTCACCCACTACACGTCCGCACCACAACACTACGGGGCCTCGAGTGTTGACTCGGCTATCACAACCCATCGACAATTAAATTACGTCCAAAGTTTCACTAAAGGTGCTGTTAAACAGGCTTGTTTTTTGTCAATTTCTTGCTGCAATTGTATAGCCATGAGTTCAGATCTATATCGAGCAACTCAGTAAAACAATTGCCGCAATCTTGCAGTTTACCCCGGCGATATTGCAATTAAATTAAATGATGGTACATCACAATAACTGCTGCAGCAGCAAGATCAGCCTCGCTGTCCGCTATTATATCTCACTAGCTCAGTTCTATAGCCACAAATTCCTGCATTTCGTCGTTGCGACTTTAAGACCTCTTATGTGTAAAATTCAATTTTACACATAAGATGTCTTAATTACTTACATATTCGAACTCAATTCTACAGCAATACAGTTGTTGCCTTGCTAGATAGAATATACCCTACAATATCTTGCATAGCTAAATTGCTGCAAGAGTATCGCCGTAAATATTGCCCATCTATAGTTCTCAGCAAGATTCCCAGCAAGATGCAATTTTTATAGCCCGTTTATTAACTGGCCACTAAACAAAATGAAGGAAGAATTTAATTTCATACCTTGATTGACATAACAGAGAAACTTTAATTATAATTAAGAGCGGCAGGCTACGATGCTTTGTTAGATATTTCTGCGTCGATTATTCAGTAATAGCGAGTTTAATATCCGTTACCTCAAGGTAAACGTGGATTTAAAGACGTTTTTACGCTGTTTTATGTTTGTTAATAATTCGTAAACGATATAGCCGGCCCGACGGGTAAGATGTAACAATAGCGATTTAAGAATCTCATTTTCAGGGAGTGCCTAAGCTACATTACCCTGGAATGGACTGACAGGATTCGTTCGTTCCCATTCTGCATTTAAATTGCCATAACGAGTATTTAGCTTTATTTGTATATTATTAATGTATTTATTTATTATTTATTTATTTATTTATTATAAAGGTACATATTAAGGTCTATAAAATAATATAATGTCCAACAAAACTATATTATAAGTATATTATGTGTATATTCTCTTAAATCGTGAATGAATAGGTTTTGTTGTCGATTCCTATTCATGATGATCTTAACATTCTTTCGTTTTTATCCTACGTTTATTACAATGAATTGTAATTTAAAAGTCACCGAGTCTGGGTAATAGCCTTAATGAAAAGGCATTTTAAAAAGTTACAAGATCCAAAATGACACTAATAAAATGGAGTCCCACGTTGGGCGCCAAAATATGGATCGTAAACATAAAATTAATACCGGCTCGGCAAACTGCAGGATTGGCGAATTTGATGCGATAACGTTATTTATACCGATCACCCACTATTGACCCCCCCCTCCCCCCCAACAACGGCCGCTGTGAAAAATATTATGATGATACATGGCAGTTTTCTATTAATACTTGTGACAATACAATACAATTGATATTTTATTTATCGGGGACATAAATCAACAATACCTTTCTAATTCCGAGCTGTGATTGACCTACTATAATCGAATTATCATGTAATTTGTCGCCTATTACTCCAATAATATCTACGAAAGAAACAAAGGCTGCAGACAATAGAAAAAAGAAAATTGGGGATATTATAACGATCTCCGTAAATGAAAGAAATCGGTCTCGGGAACTTTGGTTCGTTTAACTCGGCCGGGAGATAATATGGCGTTTCTTTGGCTGTGGGTATCTCGACTAAAGTATACGTTATTAGGTGGGTAGACTGTAATAATAACAGAAAATAACGGCTACATTGAGCGCGTGAATAAAAAAAAGTTCTGTTCCATTATGTATGTTTATATCCTTTATGCAATTTATAAGAACACTAATTTAGTCCCCAAATAAAATGTTATTGTCATAAATAAAAAATAAAAAATTTGCTACCTTGAAAAGACGATAATTTTTACTTCAACATCGTTACGTCAACGTTTCACCTTTAACCCAATTGCTATAGAACTTAACCTAAAAGGTTTTACTTTAACATCAAACAAGTGTAAAGTGCACAAACAAACATCGTTTACTTAAAACACTTGACGAATGTGTACAGTGGTATAATTTAGAACAAGAACAAAGGTCACATTGAAATATTTACACAGTTAATCACTCCCTCGTATAAAATAGTGAAAGTCGGAAATGCTCAACAAAACGAATTCGAGATCTTTTTGTGAACTCATTAAAATGGAGCACTTTTTCAGTGACTTTTTAGTGCCACTTCAAGGATTGGATGACACAAACACAACGGTATTCAAACATTTACAGGAAAAGCTGGTGCTTTTGACGCAACGTGCCTACGGCTACGTCGTCGTATACCTACGGCTACGGCGTAGGCGTGTTCCGTGCTACGTATGTTCGTAGCGCTCGAAAGGTGAGAAATGGATACGTCCGCTTTGAAATTCTTATGAAACTCTTTTCATTGGAGCGTACACACATTATATTATTATTTTGCTACATTTCAACGTGTTTTAACAAAAGCTGTCGTGTAATGAATAGAAAAGGAATTCCGACCGCACAATTTGGAATACAAAACGTTTTGTTTGGTCGTCCAGACGCGAGACAGACGTAGACAGTCCGCTCACGAAATTGTATTGTATTACGAAACACGTCCAATAATTTTGTAGGTCGCCGTCGCTGCGCTTTTGTTCCAGCCATATTTGCAGGTTGCAGTCGAGTGGGGCGCCCGCCTCGTTCTGTGCGCTCCTAGTCGTTTTGTTAATGAGCGCTCGGTTTCAATGTGCTGCGGGATGCTTTCAGGAAGATTTGCACAATATAAAAACGTTTGTAAAAAGTGGATGCTGGGATTTTTAATTTATCTTCTTTTGATGTTAAATAAGCGTTTCTTTGTGAGCAAGCTTTATTGTGTTGAGTGTTTCATTATAACGTTGTTTTTCATTCGAATAATTATGTGCAAATATTATTTGTAGATACTTCGCTAGGATTTCTAAATAGATTTCAATCTTACTTCATTGTCATATACCTATTCTATCAAAATGCGGTTCTTAAAAACACTTTTATTTGCTACTCGGTGTAAATCACAGTTGTGTCAAATTGATCAAAGATGATAATAGATAATACCTCCCCGTTTGCTTCTGCCATTCGTTACATCACATTCATAATTTGAATACATTCAAACCAATTTATTCCGTTTCTACTATTTACGCGAACGCGTTGTGTTGTCACCGCTATACTTCACTTCGATAGCAATCATTTACTTGTTTTCTGTTTCTGACACCCATTTTCTTCGTAATCCTCTTACAAAAGTAGTCGAGTCACTCATTAGCCAATAATGGGCTGTATGATGAGTGTTATTTCCTCCTCACCACGGAGGCGGCTGCACGCGGCCCCTCGGGCTGCGCCCTGCGGCCCTGCCCCTCTTCACACTTCGTCGACGCTTATGGATTACAAAATTATAAGTATAGCGGTTCACATAATCAGTAAGGGTTGCGAGGCACGCTTTTGATAGCGACCCCTAATTTATATTTGTGTTCTTGCTGAGTTTCTGTCTTCTGAGATCCCATTTAGAGGTCGTTGATCTGACAACTATTCGAAACTGTAGGTACAATCGATATTGTTGGTGCAGTTTATTTTTGGAGCGAAGTTTCTAAACGCGACTTGCGGTAGGTGTTGACCGGTAGAAATCTTTACGTAAGAAAAAAAGGGTTATGACCCTTCATGCGACTTTTTCTGTCTTTTTCTATTATATGCGAGGCGTAAGGAACTTTGTTTTTAACCGAGGTGCCTCAACCGCACACCTCTTTTTAATGTTCAAAGTTCATAAACAAATGCTATAATAGCACTGGTTTAATAACATTCAACTAGGTACCGTCTCAACAAATAGTTCACATAACAAAATATGATTGTAATAATGTCAGTTCACGGATGCATTGATTTACAATATTTGGCGTCCAATGTTAAAAGGGTTGGCGAGAGGGTTCGCTGCGGGGTCTGTTTGCGACCGAGACGGTTCCGTATGCAAACAACGAAATGGTTTAGTGCGGGGAGTGGAGCGAGCGTAATTTCATCGCTCTAGCTGTTGTTTTTTTGTTGTTTGCTTGACATTTTGATGTCGTAAAATTGTGCAGCAGACTTTCTGCTCTGGTGGTGTAATGTGATTTATGTTTGTGTTTGCGATAGGTACAGAATTATGCTTAATTTTTTTTTTTACACCAAATGTTACATTGGGAATACCTACAGAACATTCTTAATAAAAACGCACATTGTTGCGATTTCTTACAGGCAACCATAATTTGCTTTCTACTTCCTTAGAGTTAGAATTTAACGCTTCTTACTTTCTAGGTAGATTTAATATGAAATCCATAGTGTAACCACGGGGTCTCATCAGGAACAAAGTAGGATTTGTTGAAATAACTCATAATAGATGGCGTTATATGTATCGATTTGTTATTGAAGTTTGTGTAAAATTGAGAACATGAAAAAATACATCATGAAAAATATTTGTTCAAATTTTGAAAAATGCTTTAAGCACGGAAAAATGTATAGCCCGAAGATAGCCCGCGCTAAATCGGTCACATTTCTTTGTATGAGATGAGGCATCTGTACGTATAGTATTATATTATCTGTGGTGTAACTAACTTCACAATGTGATTTTGAATGATGATCTTTGCTTTCTTCATACAATATCATGAAATAATGTGATAACTCGAACTATTTGAAGCTGACGAGATAATATTAATTTGTACACCATATTAAATTCTATTCATAGAAATGGTTTTCAACTACCCTCAAAATGAAACGGTACTTTTAAGACAATTTATAAGGGTTTCAAAACAAAATCTTTGTCTCCAAAAACCTGGAGGCAACATTAAACTCGCTTTGACGCTCGTAGCCTTTTATTTAATGTTCTCGAATAGCTTAAATGAAGAAAACTTAGGTGAATATTCTCGTCAGTTGAACATTTCAGACACTTTAAGTACTGAAGTAGGTAGTCTGTCGGTGTGACAGCAACCCCTCGATTCCTTTCGGCGACACTTCTTCAAGAAGTTGAAAATACTTGTTTGAGTGGATTTGTATTATGTTACTTACTGACTTAATTATATGCTGCAATGTTGTTGTGAATTATCTCTGTGTCTATATGGTTTGATGATTTACTAAAGATTTTAATAAAGTTCGCATGTACTTAGTGCAATAGTGCGCTACTTACAGAAACTTCGAGAGGCGCATGTTTTATCTAACTAAGTACAGTTATGGTGCGGCAACGATGAAAGTCGGTGGCTTTGGTTTTTGTTTGCTTTTTTTGCCACCGACTTCCGAAACCAAAATTATTATTTTCTTTGTAGTGGCTTTTTGAAGTCGGTTATTTTTTGTTAAAATAGTTTTTTATTTTTCCCTTTTTAGTTCTTTATCTCGCGTTAGATTACTTTGACGACTTCGTTCAACAGTAAATCTTCTACGTAGTGTGTACATTTATGCATATAACTTTGTACATAGGAATGATTACCTAATGTATTATATACTAAAACCTTCCTCAAAGTATGTAGATTATGTTAGTGAAAACCCCATCCCAATCGAATCAGTAGTTTTTGAGAAAATCGCGCACATACAAACATACATACATACATACATACATACATACAGGACGAATACAGAACCTCCTTTTTTGAAGTCGGTTATAAATATAAAAACGGCTTAAAATTCGCGGAAGTAGTGAATATAAAGTTGAGTTATTAAACATATTTCGTGGAACTGATCCCTTGATAAATATTCATGATAGCAGACTTCTACCGTCGGCCGGAGCTGCGTACTGGCGCGATAAAATCTACATTTTGCGGGATATTAAGCTCTGAAAAACGAAGCTGCTACACGTTTCTGCGCCTTATCTTAGTGCTATATATTAATTTATACGCTGTGGAGGTTTCACCCTGTCTAAGGGATGCGTGGCGGCTATTGATTAGTCAGGCCAGTTTTAAAATAAACTTTGCGCAAATATGGGAAGTTGCGCAGGAATTGATTGGTACATGGTACAGTATTAAAAGTATTGTTATTGTGAGTACTTTTAGGTATAGAGAGGGTTTCTTGTCATGAGTGCCGAGGGTCCATAGCTAACCTGCCTAACATAATTAAATAATGACAATAATTACTGTCCTATCTACCTAATAAAAAGTATTTTTAACCGGTTCACAGTCCCATGTACCACATATGGTCTGTGCTGATTGTTTAACTATTGTGTCTGCTTCGCGGACAGTTAACCCATTAAATCCCCTCGTTTTTTTTTCGTACAATTCTATTGGAAAAATCTCGCTGGAATTTTTGAAATGTTGATGGTGGTCCGTTACTATAAGTCTACAGTAAGGTTAAGAAATCCTGCTATATAAGTTGATGTTTGATGAAAGTAGAATACCTGTTTTGTTTAGATTTAAATCAATAGTATGTACTTGATTAGTTAATGTTGCTTGTGAATAGATACAGTTCAGTTACTATTATACCACGCAGTGAAAACGTTTTCACCATGTATAGTTATGTAGGTACGTATCTATGTTTACATTGTGAGGACTGTCGAAATTCTAGTCGGGAACACAGCCAGTCAGAACGGTTTTCAGTGGGATAATAGCGCTTTGTGGTTTCGCCCAATTACCGGCATTGTGGCGGCTGGTAATGATGTGTTGCGAGCGATCTCGTGAGCTGTAGCCGTCTGATTGATGCGTCCCAAGTGCTCCGGCTGTCAAGCCTTTGTCTTGGTCTTAGGTACCCTGAAACAAACGAGATTTTGATGAACGTCCTTCAAATTTTAAATTAACGCATTCAAACTGGAAGTCATATCGAAAAAATAAAATAGATCAAATTATTAACCCGATAACTTCAGGCATTTTGTAAATCTAAGTTTCGAATGACGTCGCTGATTTTTGCGTTCTGACGTGCATAGTTTTGACGTGTGTCGGCCTTCAAACCTTACCTTACCTTAGCTTCTGTACATTTAATAAAGTAATTCGGGTAGATAACTTCCTCGAAAAAAGGAGTGGTATGTACCTATAATACTTACTGAAAAAAAGAAATAGTATGTACAAGTTGTCAAGAAATTTTTTATTTAGATTAGGTCTTTACCCTCTGTCCTAATCGATTACCTAAGTACCACTCACTTTGTGTAGGTGCCCAGATTTCAATCTTGATGAGTTGGGTCTTATTTATTTAATTTACTTTTAGATAGCGTGGTAAGTGTGAAGGTCAGTAGGTACTGCCGCCAAACAGTCGGTCACACATTACGAGTACAAGTGGCCGGTCCTTGGCACGCCTGATCGTTATTTAAGTGAAGTTCGATAGCTAATGTTGTCGCTTGGAGTTGCTATATTTTTATGACATTTACGTAACTTAACTCGATTTTGTTTTTTTTAAGTTACATTTCGTTGAGTAGAGTTGATAGGAAGAACTGAAAGATAGGAGAAGATTGTGGATGTTATTATTCTTTACTTCAGTTACATAATTATAAAATCGATTACCTATGTAAGATGATATGTGCTGTAATAAAATCATTCATGGATGATTAAATGTACTAATTACGTATCAACATAATTTTGACCATTAATCTCCTTTAAAATGTACAAAATGAAATATTATGACAATTGGCACGAACACAAACGTGCAGTGAATCGTTATCACGTACGAATGCACGTATCAACATAATCGATATTACCGGTAATGGCAGTTACAATACCACCGCTAATTAACGTCCTGCCGCGGAGGCCTGCACTTTATATCAATTATACCACCGCGCAGCATTAGTGGAATAACTACTCGTCATTATTACAGTGTAGGTATTACCAGATATACCTATTCGATGTGTAGTTTTGGTACACAGTCAGCGACACAAATCGGTAATTGGACGGTTTCAATAACCTATATCCATCAGCTCCTTTCCCTATTAGATGTCGAATTTTAACATAAGCTACATAGAAGTAATGTTAGAATTCTATACGTAGTAAACAAAACGACGGCTAGATACATTACAGAAATCTGCTGTAAGACAATCTCATTTTACATAGCATCTATAGGTACCTACACAATTTGAAAAAAACATAAGACGGTTTGTTCAACCGATTTTGACTTCTATTCTCCAGGTATAAGCATGGCATTAAACGCAAATGCATTAAGTGCAATGCCAACTGTTTACTGCAGCTGTCATTTTTCATATCACCACCAACGCAATATATGTAAGTCAAAATCGGTTGAATAAACTGTAAACAGGGTTTGTTTGTGTGTCTTATTTTATTTCAAGGAGTACCTATAAATACACAGTAACTGAGACATTATTATTTCATACATGGTTTTTCAGCATTTCATGTAGTCAGAAGTTTGGTGTGTACCCACTACCCATAGTAAAAAAAAAAAAAAAATACCCCAGTGTAAATTTTTATTCAAAAATTTTGTGTTAAGCCATTATTTTAAAAAACTAAAATGACTTTATTTTACCTAGGTACCACAATATTTGTATGAATAACCGATATTTGTCGCCGACTATAGGTACCTATACATGATTATTGTAAGCGCTGACAGTGGTTCGTCAGAATTTACGAAATTCACTCAGCGTTTGTGATTCCTTCGTAAATGATGTCGCTTTTACGGAAAAAATCAGTAGTTCGCGACATTACTTCCATAATCTGGAATGTCGCCACGATCAGTAGTAAGGTTCATTGAACTCTGAACATTTCCCGCGTACTATCCTCGCTATCTTCGGTGCACGATCAGATCATAGAAACAAGGGAGATGTGCCAAGGCGCTATTGAGCTTGACGCTTTAGTTTGGTCACATTGACCGTAATTAAAACGTTCACGCTGCCGACGGACCGAACGCGATCGATGATATAAATACAGTGTTTTAGTTTAGTGCTAGTGATGAGTGACGAATAACAGTGTTAGATTGAGGGTGTGCGGAATTTTCATGTGTGGGAAATCTTTATTTTCACAAGAAGCGCTTGTAATTGTGTCGCAAACTGTTCTAAA
Source organism: Thalpophila matura (assembly GCA_948465475.1). Taxonomy (NCBI): domain Eukaryota; kingdom Metazoa; phylum Arthropoda; class Insecta; order Lepidoptera; family Noctuidae; genus Thalpophila; species Thalpophila matura. The sequence continues at coordinate 424,654 of OX419194.1, forward strand.
TGTGGTGACAGTGGTTCCCGTACTAATTTGCTATGATGGCATATCTCCTTTTTTCTATGATCTGAGCACGTGATTCATTCTTATGTAACCCTAGTACATGAACGGGGAGGATTTGTGGAAGCGAAAATATGAATCTCATATATTTTAACTTGCCAGTAGAAATGAGGTTCGCTCGTGTACTTTAATTTTACGCGGCTCTGTTATGCTTGTTTAGCTAACAATCTGTTTTTGCGGATGTTGCTCATTCCTGTATACATTTTGTTTGGTTGTTTTCAGCAGTTTTGTGTATTCTTTCACTGTACAAATTTTTAAAAATATACATTGTAGGTATATTTAAAAAAAAAACCGGACAATAGCGACTAGAACTCGCGCCCTGAGTGTTCCGTACAAAATTAATTATGTATTAATTTATTTAAATTAAATTATAAATTTTGCCTCTCGTCTTTTTGTGTTAATTTCTATGTTAGGTTTCTGTATGTAATATTTATTTTTGTCCATTTATGTTTATTTTTATTTATTTTTCTTATGTTTCGTTTTTTTTTTATTTTACCTTTTTGTACCTATTAGTAAGCGAGAGCAAAATAAACAGATTTTCTTTCTTTCTTTCTTTCTCTATTATGTAAAATCGCGTACCGAGGAATTTATAACCCTAAGTCAGCGCCCCGAAGCGGCGGAGCCTAGCACTAATTGGTCAAGCAGCTTGTCAAACTTCCTCTAGATTTATTGATAGCAAGACAATGGTTCAACTAGTTCTCATACATAGATGGCACTATTACCAGTTACATCAAAATATGTGACATAAATGGCCGTATCTTTTGATTGCGTCGACTTAGAAGCTTCAATTTTTGACACCTCTAAGGAACCGTTGACCTTTGTATTTGAAATAATTTCAACCTGAAAAAAAAGGTCTTTACAGACGGAAAGACGGACCACAAAGCGATCCTAAAAGAGGTACGAAACTCTAAAAAGAACGAAATGTCTCGTCACGATCTCACGACCCAGAGACAATGTAATAAGATTGATTATTTGATTCGAGTGCTGCGGAAACAAACAATATGGCACCCCCGACGTGACGTACACACTCTGTACACTGTATAGGGCAGTGTTTTTCAACCTTTTTCATTACACGACCCCCTTGGTAGGTAAAAAATATTTCGCGACCCCCTATCCGCCACATAATAAAATACAAGCTATAGAGACATCTAGCTTGTACTTTATTATTAATTATTATGTTACAAATATCAAATCCGTATAACATTACATTAATTAGCCACAGAAGCTTTAAAGTGTTTGATTCCATTTTTGCCACCTCCTACTTGTGTGAGTTGACGTTTTCGTCGATGGCTCAAATAAAAAGCAAACAGAGAAATCGTCAAAATTTTGAAAATGTTTTAATTCTATTTGTACCTAGCAAAAACGGATCTACGATGGGAGAAACTAGTTAATGAAAAATATGCCTAACGCACATTTATGTGAATGTGACTTACCTCTATTATTTTTCTATTTTCTGATCTGCACCTACTAATGTCCTCGAGAGAGCATTTTCATAATATAAAAAAATATCTTTTTGAACTTAACTTTTTATTTTATCCGAGGCTTCGCGACCCCCTTATGGAGGCTTCGCGACCCCCCACGGGGTTGCGACCCCCAGGTTGAAAAACACTGGTATAGGGTGTAGTTTTATGAGGACGGACCGGCCCCAGTGGACGCGGCGCCCTTTACTGGCACAACTACTAGTAGGTTACTAGGACAATGCTGAAGAATTAGCCACAGTGACCTAGGAGTAGATACTTGGGTGATACGTAAATGTTATGGCTCGTCTGAAAGGTAAACAATATCACCCTTACCACAAAAAAGATAAACACATGTTAAACGCGAATGCTACCAAAAATAATACACACTTGTTTTAGACAAGTTAGTGCTAAAACAAGTGCGTATTATTTTTGGTAACATTCGTGTTGAACGCGTGTTTATCTTTTTTGTGGTACGGCGCATGATGACGTGTGAAACGGTGCTTTTGACGTAGTTTTTTTATGCTGGCTGGTAACGCCTGGAGTCTGGCAGCTTGCGCTGATCTCCTAGTGCGTACTGGAACTGATCCGCGCAGCTATAGTCACTACATAAAGCAAGCTGGTAAAAGCAGGGAAATCTCAGGGAAATTGGCTACCCACGCAGATCGGAGCACATCGGAACTGGTCGGCGTTTATCGACGCTGGGTTCGGTTACCTGACCGCTGGGACCGCTGGTGCACGGGCACATTTGACCCAAAATAAAACACCAGTTTATGCTAACTTATTGGTAAAATAAGTGTTGGGGGCGCAAAATTCAAATCTTGCCCTGGGCGCTTATGACCTTAGCTACAACACTGCTTTAGACACACAAGATGTATTTATTAGCACTCTGTTTACTGCTTCATCTGCCACGTCACGTGTACTATGAAACAAGCTGTGGTTAAATAAAATGTCAATTTCAACATTTCTACATTGCACATAAAAGTCGGGATGAGTCTGGTAAATGGTTTCGAATAAATCCTCTTGATTCATAGCCGTATTCCATTACGAAAACCCAGTATTTTACTTTAAAAGTACAATGGTAACTTAACGGTCATAATAACTTTATTTTATAAAATCATAAAGCATGCACGTCATAAGATAGGTTTTATTTACGACTAGCTGTGCCCGTGGCTTTGTTCGCGCGCTACTTTTGGCCATGTTGGACACGATACCCGCTAGATGGCAGTAATAGGCTTTACAAATATTTATATTCATATCTTCTGACCCCTGCAAGATATCGAAATGTAACATACACTAAAATTTAACTTAAAAATCCTGTTTTGATCCTTTAAATTTTCATTGAAATCTGTTAAGCCGTTTCGGAGCCTATTCGAGACGAACTAGACAGACAGAAATTCTAATAATCCTAGTTTTACTACGGAACCCTAAAAACGGTAATTTAAATATGATTAAGCATCATAAAAATAGCAGCTTTCACGTAAACTTTGGCATTTATTTTGACATCACAGACACTTCAATTTTATTTAATGGATTTTAACATGAAGAACATGGGATAATAATGGTAATATAGTCATATCGTATTGTGTACATCATTCTTACATGAAAAGTACCAAACCACTCTACGGAGGTGTTCGTTTTGATACGAATGCTGGTATAATTCGAATTCGGGCCGTGTCGTCGATCATTTCACGTGACGTACGAAACCACAGAACACGGTCATAATACAAGCGGTCTGGTGGCTGGTGTAGGTACTTAGGGTTATCAGATCAAATAATTAAATTTCCTGACCATGTCCCTGACTTTCAATAAATTTCCTGACATTTTGTAAAGGCAAGCGAGATTGTCAAAATGTGCGCCTCGCGCCTAATTTTTCAATCCGCCCGCATTGTATCAAGTACACTAATTTAATAATATTTTTAATCATTATTATTACTTGTACCTACTTTCCTCTTTCAATCCAAAATTTCCTGCAATTACAGTTTTTCCCTGTTTCCCTGACCGCCTGAGTGCCAAAATTCCGGACATTATAATAAAACAAGTTTAAACGGATTAAGGGCGGGTTGCTTCAAACCATCTAGATCTGTATTCGTAAGTCAGTACGTAATTCTTAAGTCAGTATGAAATTGTCGTACAAGCCGCTATATTTGACGGTTACAGATACGTAACTGTAAGTTGAAACAACATGGCCTAAATCGCGTATATTACAGATTTTTACAGAGTTTTCCTGACGTTTCGAACACTTTGCAGCGTTCGTCGTGCTGCAAAGTGCAGCAGTCGTCCTGCGACCACGAACGCTGCAAAGTGTTCGAAACGTCAGGAAAACTCTGTAAAAATCTGTAATATACGCGATTTAATCCGTTTAAACTTGTTTTATTATAATGTGTAATAATCGCGAAAACCTAAGACATTATAATTCCGGACATGTCAGGAAAATTCCTGTCATCTGGTAACCCTAGGTATCTATACTAGGCTAACATAGCACGCCTGTGTCATGTTATAATTTCATTTCCCGGGAGAGATCGCTGACTAACGTAATTACACAATAGAGTAGATAATCGTATTTGATCCGTATGCCGTAATCAGTTGGGTCACCGCAGGACAAGCCTTTGTTGCGCTATGATCTGGTTCGATAGTGATGTGTAGCAGTGCCTATCTCGTATTAAAACACTATAACTTCTATAGTACCCTACTTCCTACTTCCTAGTACCTACCTACAAAACTTATTTGCAGAATCTCTGAATTTTGGTTCGAAGGGAGAATTTTCTAATGACTGTAATTATGGCAATAAAATACAATATTTATTCCTATCATTGACGCCTTTTTAGGGTTCCGTACCAAAATGATAAAAAAGGAACCCTTATGGTGCGACTTCGTCTGTCTGTCTGTCTGTCACACCTGCTTATTTCAGCAACTACTTATGCTATCGACTTGAAATTTGGAACAGTTATAAAGAATGCTTGTTCAACTTTATTGCAAATAAAAAATATCCAAAAATATTTTTATTTTCATTGCAAAAGGGACCGGAGTGGTGGCCCAAAATTTTAAAGTGGGGTTACTAGGTCAAATGACATATCATATGAAAGGGTTTGATCTGCACATTTCAAAATATATTTTCATTTTATTTTATGTCGCACAGTTTTCGACATATGATGAAAAATGTTCAAAAAAATACCATTCCCCCCCTTATCTCCGAAGTTTGCGGGGCGAAAAATCTGAAATAATTAGGGTTGATAGGAATTGACCCAAATATAGCACCAAAAATAAAACGATGTTCCTAACTAGTACAGTTTTTTCAAAATCATCAAAATTACTTCACAAACAAACTTAGTTATGCGGTCCGGATTTTTTCACTTTAGACGTCCAAATATACGGAACCCTCGGTGCGCGAGTACGACTCGCACTTGGCCGGTTTTTTTCTTTGGTTATCCCAAATAATCCTAATTTATTTTTGTACCTAGCATGTTTCCTACTAAGTATATTGACCGGTAAGCGGAATTATCACAGCGAGAGCAATCTGACAGTCCCATTATACGGTAGCTGCGCTCGGTCATCCGTCACTGGACTGTTTCATCTAGCTGAGTAAGAGCGCCGCGTTCAGTATAACCGCCTGCTGTGATCTGTTATCCTGGTACTTGTGTATCTGACGTGTTATTATCTTCTGAATATTTTGAAATGTTTAATTTTAATACTTTCAACTAAGTACTAGGCTACAGGGCGTGCCAAAAAAATAGATAACACTCGAAATACATTACCCTCCTTTTGAGGAAGTCGGGTAAAAAAATACCAAATGCGGTGTTCGCGATTCAACAGCGACCTCTTTTCTTATTGCCACTCAAAAAATGAAATAAGCGCGCTTCAAACGGGTGTAGCATTTAGCAAAGTAACGTCGCCTTCACACACCCACCCTAATTATAGCTATAGCTGTTTATCCACAAAGGTTACTCGCGTTGTTGGCTCAAGTATAACGCTTTACGGACCAGGGAGAGGCTTTATTTCGTCACACGTATAATTATGACGTCACGACACCGATAAAAATGAAAATATGCTCTATAAAATCACCATTTTATGTTTCAAAATATAATGTTTAATTCAATATGCGGATTTATTTGAACCGTGAACGTGTATGTTGATGTGAAATATCAGAGATGTCAAATTGACTTTATAGTTGTCGCAATTCAGTGTAACATTTAAAACGTAGTTCTGTAGATTTTTGTGGATAGACCGCAACAGAATATAGAACAAGTCGATTCTGAAAGAGAATAAGAAATGCCAGTGACACTCTTGTCTTACAAGTCAATAAATCCGCCATATGTAATGCGAGATGTAAATCAGTTGAACATAGGTTCACACTTAGCAATAACGCGGCGATCCTCAATAACAGTGCCCACACCTTAGGGTATTTTCCCCTAAATTTGGGAGTATTTTTGTTGTTTAGGGGATTTTTTTGGTTATTTCAGAAAAAATCAGAAACATTTGGGTATCAAATTCTTGTGTTTTATTTCATTTACCCCGATGTTAAAAAAATACGAAGGATATGTGTATGATTATAAAGAAACCACTGAAGACTGAATCTTTAACAGTGAATGTTTTTCAAGACTGTTTAGAGACACAGGTTAAAGTTTAATAAATAATAATTAACCTCAATTTGTGATTTATTTTTAACCGACTTCAAAAAAAGGAGGTTCTTTAAATTAAATACTGAGGGGAAAAATGTTAAAAAAAGTAAAATTTTCGCAAGGATCTAGGGAAAAACCAAAATCAGAGAGTGTTAACATTATCAATAAATTGCTTATCGCGCTCCCAGCGACCGATATCCGCGTAAAGGTTTACGACATTGCGTAAATCGCTGCGATATTCGGACGTGGGGAACAACAGTGTGCTAACATCGCGGCTCGTAGCCTTAACGATTATTGCCACATAAGAGTGTATTTTTTACTGCGATTATGATGGTGTTCGCGTTATCATCATCCGAGCATTTTTCGTAGAAGGGGAGAGCATGGTTAGATATAGGTTCTGAAAGTCCGCAACAGTCTAATATGCTGTTCGAAGGTTTATTTATTCGAACTTTGTTTATTATTTAGATAGTATCATCTGTAATTGTGTTAACCGAAAGCTATTCAACGTATAGACTACTATAGGATACAGAGTGACGTGAGACGTGTGCAGGCTCATTGGAATGTCAAATCCCGTATTTTTCACCGTCCCTAGGTTCGAGTTAGCAGGCCAGTCTCACCCGTTCGCATATGATTGTATGAACTACAAACACAAACAACATAACGTACCTATGATTATCTGCTGCCTGTGTGAGTGGGTGGCTATTTGTTTTGTTTTTATTACTTAGTGAAAGCTAACGTAATTTTACTTGCCTCAGCCTCCAAATGTCAAGGCTGAAGAAATTCAAGCAGCAATAAATATACAAATATACATTTCTAAGTAGTTAAACATTATTCTCATGTTCTACTCAGAAAATTACACATACAACTATCGTCTTAACTTTCCGTTTGTTTAACTTAACAAAAACAAACTTCAGACAAATTCAATTGGAAACAATGTCGTATTTCGTATTTTGCGGCCATTTTGCTGTAATTTGGTACTCCATATATAAAACGTACTCAGCCAGCGTACACGATACAGTTAGCGAGTACATCCCCCTAATGTGTATCGCCTGTAAGGGCGTGATTATGCTACCAGGGGAACAGAAGCCTGAGCGATGTGTACACATTATAAACAGCGTGCACATGTGATTGTAACTAACAGCATTTCCAGCGCTTTCCTATCAGCGCAGCCAGTCCAATTACCAAGGAGGTAATCTGCGCCTGGCGCACGGAAATTGTCGCCTCGAGTTATTAGTGCACTCTGCCAGTTTTGCAGCGATGCAGCGGTGCGGCGGCGCGGGGCCATATCGGATTGTCAACTAGGCGCATATAAACTACACGGGGCTTTTAGCAAAGCTCTTAATTTTAATGCACGAGAATTTTAATACTCTAGTTAAATTAATTGGCACGCCAAACTGGAACTTAGTTGAAGCTTAACGCGTCGCTCGTGTTATTTTATCGACTTCCACGTAATCTACTCGGCCGATCTCGGAGAGTGCAGATTGAGACCTTCCTAGCTAAAGTTAGGAAGGCCGTTTTTGCTATCAACGGGTGTGGAGAGGTGATTTATGGTCAGTAAGCTGTCCTAAATAGTTTAGTCTAAATCCGGATATAATGGGCATAGCGGGAAAAAATGTTGACACATTAGAAGCGACTTTTTTTGATTATTAAAGCATGCAGATTATAGCCGAAATTGGTATTGTACAAAGGGTTTTAATATGACCGTCTGTGACCACATTCCACCAATTGCTGCCCCTTCCGGTTCACATAGATCCCTTTTACACCACAAGCGTGCCTTCAAAGGAGCAATCAGTGTTGCCAGATAACAGCTGTGATCAAGATTTATCAAAAAGATTCGCCCGAATGGACGCTCGTTTAAATAAATGTCCGTTCCAATGCTCTTTGGCGATTCTTTAGGAGCAAGATTGCTCGTTTAAAGGTTTTTATTAGCAGAAGTTCGTCTTTATTAAAGTGCTGGTAATCCCACGGTAACGAGGTAAATCTTTTTGTTTGGGGGACATTACACTATTAAATATAAAGAATTATAGATCTATGAGTCTACATGATGATGTAATAGACATGAATAATTTTGTATTCAAAGATTTTTAAAATCCTTTCTACCATAGGATAAAACATATGATTCTAGATCTTGATAGAAGAGATGTAATATAATATCCGTTGACCTTTGGCGAAATTCTTTCGTTTTCAATCCTGCAAGACTAGAGTCCAAAGTTTGCCTCTGACTTCAACACATCTGCTCTTCTCTGTGTACCCAAAATAACAAAATACACCGAAATCCGATTGAAATGGCACAAACAAGTAAACTTCCCCCTTTATAATAGTGTTAGCATTTCGTTTGGAAGTCAATACCAGTGAGTTTGGTGAGATAACTTTGTATCACAATACACACGCTGATACAACGTTATCTCACACAAGTTGTTCCGATACAAAGTTAAGCCGTTCCGCCCCGGGGGATGGCGCAGAGTAATGAGTGGACAGAAGCTTCGGAAGGGGAGCACCCTTTTAACAAAAACTATTTAGAAAATGCATTATGAATGAAGAGGCGCCTCGTTTTATGTTTGAAGTTTCTTTAGCGCTGTTTTGAAGTTAAATGTTATTTAACTAATAAGTAAAATGTCACTGTTACTAGTTTTTCTCTCTATCTTTTTAGGGTTCCGTAGTAAAACTAGGAACCCTTATTGTTCTTCCCTCACCATATCCGTCTGCCTGTCTGAAAATAACGAAGGTTCCTAATTAATTTTCTTATTTAGGTGGATATTTAGTGAACTAGAATCTCCGAAAGTTGTTAAGTATGGGTTACTTACCTTCTAAGTATGGGTTACTGACTTACCTTACCTAACTTGCCAACAGCGCTATCGGTTTTTTCTATTCAAAGTGAACATTTGGACATACGTAAAAGTCTTCCAAAATTAAAGAGATGCCTGTGAGCTGACTATAAGGTAAGCTGTCTATTCTGCTAAAGTTATGACCGCAGAATAAATCTTTTTGCACGGGTGACTGCACGTCCCTCATGTTGAAACCAAAAATAAATTCCTTTATACCATTCCCCCTCTAAAAAGCTTATTTTATTCACTGAAAACAGTGAATAAAAAGCACTTTTACTCACTGTTTTGATGTTTGAAAATGGAACACACCAATGTATTCGACCACAGATTTAAAGAACCTATGCTAGATGCGGCACGTTATTAGATTGTATGAAAACCGAACGTGTCATCTTTTTTTATACCTACGATAACTTCACCCCAGCCATTTAGTGATGTGCTCAGAGTAAACAGAATTGTTTCAATCACTAAGCGTCACTGAGCTAACAGACTTTTTTTAGTACGAACAGTCGAACATGCAGGGCACGCTTGGTCGTGGCTTGCCGTATCTAGTGTAAGTGTAATCTGTGTATTCGACCTATATTGATGTGTTCTAAATTCAATTTGATTGGTCGACATTTTCGACAAGGAGTTTAGCATTAGAATAAAAACTGTTTTGTGTTCTTTGCTGTCCTTAGTAAATTGGCGCTATTTTGAATACTGTAAGTTGTACGAACACAAAGTTTAGTGTTACCTACTTTAATCTTTAATTTTATGTTTGTTTAGTGTTGTTCTAATCGATTAAAAATGCATTCTAGTGATGAAGATGTGTTAACACCTGAGTTTGTGAAAGAGAGGGCGGCCGATATAGTGGAAAGGTGGAAAGCTTGCTACCCAAAAAATCACGGCTGGTTTACATCAAAGCCAATTTAACTTTACTTTTTCTTCATTATATGTATATTTTCACTTAAATCTTTCTTTTTCTCGTAGTCATGGTATAAAGTATAGTATGCAACTCTTGAATAAAACGGATTTATATCGAGGGCCATGAATCGCTCGCGTCGCTAACGATTCTAACACTTGAATCACTCGCTACGCTCGTGATTCAATCGTCATGAATCACTCCCTACGGTCGTGATTCAATCGTTAGAATCCTTCACTAGCTCGTGATTCATCTATGGCCCTCGCTTTAAATCCGTCCTTTATTCACTAATTGCATAATATACTATTAAACCAAACATGAATCATAATAAACGCTTTTTATTTGACATCAGCAGCGAAGTAACTGTCAACACTAGGGTTTAAGTTAATAAACAAGTGAGGTGTTACAAGCCCGCGCGGTACACTACGCCGCGGTGATTTCCCAAGCGGCGGCGTAAGTGCGCGTCTCCGCGGACGACGCTAACGCGACGGAGTGGCCACTCTCTCATACGTGCATCCGTCATAAAGAAGAGCGAGGGTGTATTTTTTATTTTTTATAATCCGTTTACGTTTGATCGCCTTCGCGCCTAATGTTAAGCGGTGATGCGGTTTACGATGGAGCACGCTTGCCTAGAAGAAACCCAGATTGTGACTCTCGGGAAACACCCACTCTGCGTACCACTGTTTAGCGGTGTTCACAATGAAAGTAGAATCAAAGCGCTTTGTTCAGGTTTTTGATATATCAACCATGAATCGCTTTAAACAATGTTGTATTAATATGTATGCGGTTTCCTCCTGAATTCATGGAATGTGGTCATAACAAGAACAGTCCGATGACGATAGTGATGGGACCTTACCACAAGAACACAACACTACCCAAGAGTAGCATCATTTGGCTGTGGAATTATTTAATGTGGATGTACTTCCCCAGTCGGATTGATCCACATTTGAGCGAGATATTCCACCTACCTCTCTTGAAATTTCGAATAGGTAACATGAAAATTCTCCATAGTTGCTATATTAGTTTCTTAAACAATATGCTGAATTATTCAATTCACAGCTGTTCTTGCGAGAGTGAAGTTCAAGTCAATAATCATACCGCGTAACTTGAAGCTCTCCAACAGTACCTAGTCTAAACGGAAGCCCGATCGAACGCCGCTTAGTTGTAAACTAGCAACTTTAATAGTCAACAAAGCCTTTTAGTCGGACACGCCGCTGTCGATAGCTGCGAACTTCTGAGTGTCAATGCAAGTTATTTTACTTCGTTATTACTTGGATTGTTTAGCCACAGTAGCTGCAGTGTACATATATCTACTATCTGGTCTTACATGTAAACATCGTGGACCGAAAGTCCCTTGGCAAAGCGCGAATTGTTGTTATTGGGAAACATTGGATTTTGCATCCCTACAACAAACAGCAAAAAGGCCACTGACCACTAGAAACGGGTTTTGTCGACAGAAAAATAGACAAAATGACAGATTGTAGAAAGATTTCTACCGATTTACATGGCGATGTTAAAAATGAAGAGAAGAAGTTTCTCTTTTCTTTAGTCGACAAAAGTCTACAACGCCAATCACGGGTCCTCGCGTGCTCGGGCAGAAGTGATAATGAGTTGGATAGAAAGAACTTTGTCAATTCTTGGCAGAATAGAGATAGAAACAGTCATGCTACGCATGCAGGTATCCGATCGATATCCAGCCAGTTGTCATGAGTACTATGAGTAGGCCTCCTAAACGTTCTCACTGTAGAACATTATTACGTAGGCTTTATTTATATTCCTCGTTGTGCCGGTAACAATGCGTGGCTTTTTAGTTCGCGTTTTGTTTTTCACACGTCTCTTTATTGTCAGCCATTTTGGCACTTTTAGTGATATGTCTATATTGTGTAAATGGCAGGACGCCGCGTTATCATATTTGTGGCTGGCTTTTATGCGAAGGTACGTTTTGGAATTTATGGTAATGTGGTTTTATTGAAATAGGAAAGAACGTGGGTTCTGAGGCGGAAACTAACGGAAATGTTGCAAGAAAAACCTCAAGAGGATCGCTTGAAAAAATAACAACTTCAAAAGAGAAATAAACCATTGTAAGGATTCTGTAATTATAACAAAACCTTGTTTTTAACGTTCGCGGAACAGCGATGGATGAATTTCAATGAGCTACAATATTCTTAACGTTTTCTTAGTACACGTATAATTTAAATTCGCTCGGATTTCTTGTGTAAGAGAGGAATTATTACTCGGCACGTAGAGACGTTTAAGGAGGGGCCCGTGGCTAAATGACAGCCGCGCTGATCGATCGATCTGCGAGGTTAAGCTGCGCTTGCCGCGGTCAGTCCTTGGATGGGTGACCGTTCTTTACACATCGAGACCCCTCCGTGCCTCGGAGAGCACGTTAAGCAGTCGGTCCCGGTTGTCATAGGAATATCTTTGACAATCGTTACGGGTAGTCAGAAGCCCTAAAAGTCTGACAGCTGGTCTAACATTCGAATACCGGTATTACCCATTAATTGGGTTGTGGAGGTCAGATGACAGTCGCTCCACGTAAAATATTGATATTCAGCCGAAACTAGTTAGACTGGAAACCGACCCCAATATAATTTGGGAAAAGGCTAGGCAGAAGATGACGTAGAGCCGTTTAATCTTGGAATTGATTAGCTAATTAATGCCCTGATTACAACATTGTACAGGATAAAACTTACATCAAATGAACAGGGCCCCAAGTCTGCTAATATGCAACTTAATAATCGTGTCAGAATGGTCTCTCAATGACTTCGTTTTGACCAATGACGAAAGAGATAGTCTTACTCTAAGCCAATCACCGCTTAGGTTTTGACAATTATGGTGTCATTATGACCATTCTTACACAATTGCAATAGCAGAATTGGGGCCCTGTTGTTAAGTTTTCAGAGATAAGTGCAGATATTATGTGAGATCCTGGATTCGGTTGTGTTGGGTAAAGTGTAATGAGGATTTTCTAAATGGCAGTATTCGGTTATTATAGCTGTGCACTTCGGGTAGGTATACAGAAATGTGTTCTCTTGAACTCGCAATACTACTCCATACATGATACTGAAAAAATATTCCTACCCAAAATAAAAATGTTTTTACTGATTTTCAATGTAAAAAGACGTCAAGAAAGTCAACATACTGAGTGCTGAGTGTGAGTTGCAAACCATCACGTTAATCGATTTCGCGAAGTGAATGAACAACCAATCACGTGCGTTAGCGTTTTCACTTTCGAGTGCAAAGCGACGTTCTATTGGTCGTTTACTATGACCTTCGTTAACGTTCACGCGATCAAATATGTTAGGAAAACTCGCACTAGACACTGGTTACAAACAACATCATAAGTACTAGGTACCTTGTCAACCCGCATTCTATTCAGAAAAGTTTTATGTCGAAGGTATTCAAGAAGTATCCAATGATGATATGATCGTAAGCGACGAAATCACTCTTGAGCTCGTACTCATAAACAAACGTTCATAAAACACGACTCGTTGCGTCGCATCACATATGCGCAGTTATTTTTTGTACCACTCTGCTGGTAACGCGCACTCATTCGTTTGCAGGATTTACTGCCGCCGCGCCAGTGTTGCCAACTTGCTACTTTTACAAAGGACACTCCAGGAATTCCACTTCAGTAAAATATTTGATTATGTTTTTAGAATATTTTACAGAAATTAAAGAATATTTTAGGGGTTTGTTTATTTTTATTATTTTGTAAATAAACTTATCCTATGTTAGTATCAGTAAGTATACTAAAACAATTATAAATTCAGATTTTTTTAAATAGGTTCCATTTTCATCCCCAAATAGTCCGTTAAGTAACATTTTTTTAACTTTTCTGATATAAACATAAATTCCGTTGATACTGACATTAACGTTTCAGTTGCATTGCAATGCATAGACGTCGCGGTTGACAAACGACTCTTCACAACACTAGTAGTTTCTGCTCCCCTAGTCATTTTTACCACGTTTTTATTAACTCGCTATATTGTCTGTCTGTCTGTTCGGTACAAGTTTTGTTTAATAACTAGCTTTCAGACAGTCAGTACCATAGAAATTGTATGGTTAAAGTCTCCTTTAAAACTTAATGACCTTTTCTGCAACTGACTGAGAGTCAGATACCTACATTTATTCTAACTTATTAATTTTAATGTAACTAAATTACAGTATTCTTGAGTACCTACATACCTAATCGCTGTCTTTGTTGACTTTTCCAAGTTAGCAATTTATAATTACCGCTTGGATTCTGTCAAGATCGGACTGCTGAATTCATTATCCAATAACTGTGACCTTTGCCCTGTTCAAAGACTTCAAAGGTTATTTGAATAATTTCCAGGGAGCTCTTTGTTTCGGCACGATCCTTCAATATTTCGATTTCACTGAGATAATACATGAAGGTGCGAAATAAACACATATCAGTTTCTTACGACACCTATTTGATCTATATGTTTGTATCTTCTAGTTACGTTTTCTACCGTATACCTTTTTAAGCGCCATCGGTTCATGTTTGACGTAGCAAAAACCCGAACGAAACGCTTTGATTCCACTTTCTTTGTGAAAACTGACAAACAGTGGAATGCGGAGGCGTGTTCCTCGATAGTTAACATCTGGGTGTCTTCAAGTTGCGAGTGAATCGGTTTCTTCTAGGCAAGCATGCTCCATCGTAGACCGCATCATCGCTTAACACCAGGCGAGATGCGAGATGGCGGTAAAACGCGTATTTTATTATAAAATAAAAAAACCTATTTCAATCCTTTTAACGTTTCAAACGATATTATAGAATTCTAATGATGACAGGTCCGCCATTCGTACGACGACCTACAATCGGCTATCAGTAGCATTGTATCTATTGATATCAAATACAATAAGCGTTATCTGTACAATGATTATAATTGAATGACACAATTTTTAAATGGACTTGTCATGTAACAATGTACGCGTTGCGAAGAGTATATAATTGTTACATAGTAAGTTTACCCACGTTTTAAGCACAATTTTATTAGATCTTCCGAGATTGGCCAGCGCCGTCCTGGTGGCATTGAATTGAAATGGCACGCCCAAGCTATTACGTACACCCGGCTATCATAGGCTGCAGACGTGGCCGCTTGATTCCATACATAAACTACACTGTCCCATTTATTCTTCACATAGCTCACAAAATTGTATTTAATGTCCACATTTATCATGTCGTCCTAGTATTTTCGCTGCAGGAATCTCAATGAGAATTCTAGTTGGCCGCCGATTTATTTTTCTGGCTGTCTTGAGCTGGCCTATAACAGTAATTAGCAAGTTCGTGACGAAAATATATTAACAGGACCAGTAGGCTGACTGAATTTACGCAATAGTAAACAAGTAGGGCCGGTCTTTACGCAACTTAGACATATCACTTACTGGATTTTTCTCAACACGTAATTTCGATAGTGATATGAACATTGTGAACTTTATTCTTTGTAAACGACGCGTTGAACTTGATACAAAGCCCATTGAGTGCACACTCTTGAGCAAACGAGTGAGTTTGTGTGCTCTATCAGTCTCTGCGGGGATTACCTTGACTTTAGCGCTTCAGCAGAGGGTCTCTCAGACGTCACTTGGCGCGAAATGAAGTGACTCAATACCCGCGGAGTCTGCGCTTAGTTGTACATTCAGTGAAGCTCGCGAACAACTAGTGCGCAGAATAGTCATTCATAACTATTAGGATTTTCTTTGAAACGCTGTGTAACGTGTGTTCTCTTAAAGCAAAGTTTAGTTTTCTCTCTTCACGAAGCGTGACGAGAATTTGAGATCGTACAGTTTTCGAACAACTAATAAGACACTAACATAAAACGTGGACACTTTTAAAACTTTTTGGACTGTTTCACTCCCGAGTCCTTTTAGATTTCCTGGGGGCGCAAGGGTTCCTGCAAACCTAAATTAACTCAACAACTCGGTAAATAAATTGGAGAGCATAAAAAAGTTAGTTGCCGCGGTCCCGAGCGTCTCTAACGTAGTTTCCGTTTATTATCCAGAATTGTTAAAGAATATAACAGCGCCACTAAGTTACCTCCACTTGTTATTTTAATAGTGCTTTTTATGAGACAACTTTTGATACTATCATGTTGTACTGAGTCCTTACACCTAATAAATAAAAGTTAGAAAGAAAATGTTAGTAAGAAAATGGAAAATTTGTTCTCTTAAAAAAGTTAAACCAATTTACAACGTAATGCCAGCTGTCCAGTTTTTTTCTACATAAGTAAAAATAAAATTTTCATTGAATAAATCGCGAAGGTGTTCGTTCTTTGTCCGTATCTTAATGGTCGTAGTGGTAGCCAGTCGAGTCGGCCTCCCTCACCGCGGCCCATTCCTCTAAGAAGTCGGCTTCTGCCTAATTTAATTATTTCCCATCCTGTTGACAATTCGCAACTCGTTGTAATATTTCAGAAGGCAAATAAATTAAAGTGGAAGCTTACCATTTTGTACCTTGAACTTATTATGAAAACGAGATTTGCTCCGGGGAAACCTCGTTTCAGTTATGAAATTAGGTTAGACACTGTTGCATTTATCTTTTGAATGTCTTTGCCTAATTTGAGGTATTTGTTGAACAAGTTTTGGCACTCTAGCTATAATAAAGAGGGAGTTGAATTAGTACATACGTCGTAACGAGAATCCTAGTGAGCAATTGAGCTGAAATTCAGCTCAAAGGTAACAGCAGAACTGACGTTCCACGATGTGTCTAAATGAATATCAAAGTGCAGTTTTGAGGTATTTGTTGAACAAGTTTTGGCACTCTAGCTATAATAAAGAGAGATTTGAATTAAATACGTCGTAACGAGAATCCTAGTGAGCAAATAAGCTGAAACCCAGCTCAAAGGTAACAGCTGAACTGTTGACGTTCCACAATGTGTCTAAATGAACATCAAAGTGCAGTTAAGTTAGACAGCTGCGGTCGCACTGTCCGTTGGTTCGACAGTGATTGCGATCGGAAACAATTAGTGCTGGCGGGATATAGTCCCCGTGCTAACTTACTGCGTGATTATTCTGCACTCCTGTTGCGTCAAAGGGCCCGTTCACTGTACATACACAGTTTAGAACAAACCCTGTGGTTGTGGTGTGAGTCGCACAGTAGATTAGGTGCGTGAGAACAAGCTTGGCCACGAAACTGTGATACATACTGCCGAAGCAGTTCACATCGTCACTTGCCAATACAATTGTGGTTCTTTGATTGATACCCATGCTCTAAAAGATGTACAGTGTATGCTGGTACGAGTATTCACTGATGCATATCTCGAGGCAAAGTGAGCCGTTTCGATGAGCGCGGAGTGTCTGGAAATCCAATATAACCCTTTGTAGACAAGACGGTTGAATCCCCAGCCACGCGTTTTAAATTGAATACTTATATGTAAACTACTCGCAATTTTCTTATCTCGTTTGAAATATTAGGTCTTTACCTATGAAATTGCCGTTCTGCAGTACTGGCCATTTCAAATCAAAATAATTTTTGTTTGGCTAAGAATTCTAATTTCAAATTAATTTTATTTTAAAAAACATGGATTTTTTTTCCAAAAGTAGTCATTTGTTTATTGATTAGTGTTACATTTTCAACGCATTTCAATATTTTTTGTCATCATGGATTCGTAAAAAATTCGAGTAATTATGGAATACGAGTACCGTCGTGGCAGCAACGCGGCATAAGCGGCACGCAACATCAATGACGCTTACGGAGCTAACACTACAAACCAACGCACCACCTGTTATTGGTTTGCTCGCTTCCGTTCTGGAAATTTCGACCTGAAAAATGAACCTCGCGGTCGTACGAACACTTTGGTCGACAATGACGAATTAAAGGTGATTGTGGAAGCTGATGATACACAATCTACGGCTGAATTAGCAGCAGCTTTCGACGTTAGCGTCAAAACAATATTGGTCCATTTGCGTCAAATTGGCAAGGTAAAAAAGCTTGACAAATGGGTGCCCCACGAACTCAATGATCGCCAGCGCGAAGTACGCGTCGAGACGTGCCTTGCACTGCTCAACAGACACACAAATGAAGGAATTTTGAACCGCATTGTTACCTGCGATGAGAAATGGATTCTGTTTGATAACCGCAAGCGCTCAGCAAATTGGTTGGATCCTGGTTCAGCACCTAAACAATGCCCTAAACGAAAACTTACCCCTAGAAAAGTGATGGTCACTGTTTGGTGGCCTAGCGCCGGTGTGATTCATCACAGCTTCTTACCAAACGGGGTGAGCATTACTGCAGATGTGTACTGTGAAGAACTGAACACAATGATGAAGAAGCTGGCACATCTCCAACCAGCATTGGTCAATCGCTCGTCTCCGCTGCTCCTGCACGACAACGCGCGACCTCATACTGCACAGCAGACGGTCTCCAAGTTGCATGAACTGGGGTTGGAAGCTCTCCGTTATCCGCCCTATTCACCAGACCTTGCGCCTACAGACTACTACTTTTTCCAGAATTTGGATAACTATTAGCGGGAAAAAAATTCAATACACGAGAGGCAGTACAAAATGCCTTTGAAGCTTTTGTTGCCTCCCGTCCAGCTGATTTCTTTAAGAAGGGCATCAATAAACTGCCACTGCATTGGCAAAGATGCATTGATTGCATGGGTTATTACTTCGATTAATACAAATAAAAAATACATGAAAAAAAATCGTTTAAATTTTTTCATACAAAACGGCAATTTCATAGGTAAAGACCTATTATTTAATAACATAACCATAAAAAGATTAGTTATCTTTGAGACTACATTATCATCTCTCACGGTTTATGTGATTTCGTATCATGTTTACGGAGAAGAGTCTAAATTGAGTGATACCTGCACACGTAACCCCTTTGATCGTAACTCGTGTTTATGAGTACCGTAAAAGTGGGATGGTGTTTACTTCCACTGTACTCGCACTCGACGCTTCATACCTACATGTCTTTTAAGTGTACTATTCTTCATTTTATGATGGATCAACAATAACGTCTCTACTAACATACTTTGTGCTGTTTACTATCTATTTATCGTTTCTAGACAATGTTAAATCATTCGGGAGTTTATAAGTTTTCAATGAGACCATTCTAGAGGTTCGTAAGATCAGTCGAGACGGCAAAATTAAACCGTTTCGTCTCTTGTCCATTTGTCTAGTTTTAATATACTACAGCTACAGTGATGGGGTCATAGTACCTACAATGTTAAATAGACAGGTTGCTAGGCAATCGTCTGGTAGCAGAGCACCCAACTGCACATAATGAGAAAGCTCAGAAAAATCATTTCTGAATCATTACTAGTTTTTAGGGTTCCGTAGTAAAACTAAGAATCCTTATAGTTTTGTCCTGTCCGTCTGTGTCTGTCCGTCTGTCACACCCTCGTCAAATCGACAGTTCATAACCAATGTGTATTAAACTTCGCAAGTAGATGTCTTCTATGAGCCGCCATAAAGGCCTGTAATAAAATTACGAAAAATAAAATAATTAGGGGGGGCCCCCATACATGAAACTGGGGGATGAAAATAAATATTTTTCTGCACCCCTTTATGTGGGGTATCGTTGGATAGGTCTTTCAAAATCACATACAGGTTTTTAAATGACAAATTTATTTAAGTGCATATTGAACTAGGAGCTCCGAAAGTCGTTAACAATGTGTCCCGAAAATTTTCCAACCGCGTTATCAAAAAATCTGAAAAAATTAAAGCTTATGGCATGAAATAAATACTCTCGATTAAAATTGGTTTGAACAAGATACATCAATAACTTTTTGAAATATTCATTTTCTTCAGTTTTGAGTTCGACAATCGCAAAAATAGGTTTGTCTATACTAATATTATAAAGAGGAAAGATTATTTTGTTTGTTTGTTTGTTTGTACCGAATAGGCTCCGAAACTACTGGACCGATTTTAAAAATTCTTTCACTAATAGAAAGCTACATTATCACTTAGTAACATAGGCTACTTTTTATCCCGAAAAAATGCACAGTTCCTGTGGGACACGCGGACGAAGTCGCGGGCGAAGTGCTAGTATTAATAATAATATTATGAAATACAAAGTTATATTTGCGGTCGGAAGACTAAAATACTTCTTTCTACGGAACCCTAGACTGTGCGTGGTCCGACACGCTCTTGCCCGGTTTCTATTTTCTACAATCTACACCATGGGCCTAAGGCACCTGAAAATTTTACTATCAACACCGATACCTAATTGCAGACGAATAAGCAGGGTATGGTTTGTCGAATAAAGCTTAATTTTCGAGGTTTCATTTAAATGAAAATTCACAAGTCGGAAAATCTCTAGGGTAATCGACTCTATTCTTTTCTTATCCGCTCTCACGATAATTACGCTAGCTCGACGTAAGGTACTGTTTACAAGGAAGTACCTAAGTTAATTGATTTCTCTTGTTCTAAAAAAAATTAAATTGATTATATTGGATTTATGTTGATATATCACTAGCACTTTTCTTGCGATTTCGTTCGCATGTCCCACAGAAACTGTACATTTTTTCGAGATAAAAAGTAGCCTATGTTACTCAGTGATAATATAGCTTTCTATTGGTGAAAAAATTGTTAAAATCGGTCCAGTAGTTTCGGAGCCTATTCGTTACAAACAAACAAAAAAATCTTTCCTCTTTATAATATTAGTATAGATTATTGTCTAACTCAGTGTTCCGCAAACTTTTTGTGTTCAAGGCACACCTAGGACATCGGAAAATTTTGGAGGTACACCTTAAATGAAAAATCAGTTTTTACATACATAATACAACAATACAATAAGCGACGAAACAAAAGAGCGTCGTGAATTTAACTTTAAGACATAATCTTATTTTTCCGAGGCACACCAACTTATGACCACGGCACACCAGTGTGCCGCGGCACACGCTTTGCGGCACACTGGTCTAACTGACATAATACTATCAGAAAGGCGTGGTTAAAATCTTTCGGCACCTCGAGCCCACGGTGTATAGGGCAGAAACTGAAATTGTAGAAAATTAGAAAAGCTGGTCAAAGGAGTTACGAGCTGACTAGAGATAACGAAACCTGTACGACTTTTTTTGCAAATATCTCTAATTGGCCGGGAATTTTGGTATTTACTCATGCATGTTTCGGGGTCGCCCACCGCGGCAAGGTCGTTAGTCGAATGAACGACCTCGCTGCGTGATCAGCTCGTAGATGCCGGCTCCACAACTAGCCAAGTAACTACTAAACATGCAAAAACATAAACAATTATAAACATTTTATAAAAAGTGTAATAATAATATAATATCTACGTGTGTTAATATCACTGTCCCGCATGATGAGAATCTCGTGAAAGTTGAGAATGATAAAGAACCCAAGTATCTCGACTTGCTTAGCACACGAGGTTGTGAACATGTGGAATGTAGACTCAAATCATTTTGTCGATAGTCGTGACGGCGAATGCCCTAACAAACAAGAGCCACGACCTTATACCTAGACTCTCTCGTTAGGTAGTTGGATCAAGGGCTTGATACAGAAAGCGGTACTCCTGGACACGGCCCGTTTTGTTCGGAGGTTCCTCTCTCTAGAGCCCTGACTCTAGCTTGGACCCTGTTCCTAATAAATATAGGTACTTACGGACTTAGTACGTGTCAACGTCAACATTGTATGGAGTGTACTACAGAAATCTAAATAAGTCAATAGAAATGTTATCTAGTAAATTTTACTACCAAACGCGTGTCGCCGATTCGTAGTCAAGTGCATCCAATGCAAAATAAATTAAACTTAATTCCGTCCACATACGTCACATTTTTAAACGCACGCGTTACATAATTTGCTCGAAAGCGGCGACAAGTTCACATGCCTTTTGAGACTTCTATGGACTTATCTAGATTTCTATGGAGTGTACCTTCTGCATGTATCCCGCAGTAACTGCGAGCATCCCCCTAGGCCCTAGACACTCTGCCACCATGCCGCCATTTGTGCAGAATGATTGTGGCGGATACCTCCCGCCATTTTATTGTAAAAACAAACTACATGAAAATAAAAGCAATGAGCGAAGTAACGAGCTGCGACGTTTGTATGGTTTGTTACACATTTTTCTGCTTTTTCCATAAAGGATTTCATGTTTTAAAAAGGCGATTGTATATTGAACGTCATCATTAAATATATACTATCTTTTAAAATCTATTTCTTTTTAGGATATTTAAACTTAAACAGCAATTAGGTTTTCAGGCACTAAATGCTTATCAATTTTGATATTTAGAACGGTTTAGGACTGATTTATTCCTCGTCAGATATCTATCTATCGATAGATTTTTATCCAAGGAATAAAATGAAGTTTTATTTCACAGATTTTGTATACTAAAACTGTCAAAAAGTTTTAAATCCCTCAATAGATAAAGTTATCTGACGATTGAAAAATTGGCCCTAATGGATTTAAAGAAAGATATTTTAAAACTACTTTTTTCTTGTTACAGGTAAGATTTCATTTGAAATCAACTCCTCGGATATTTCAAGGAACTGTGCCGAACATTTATTAGAAATCTTGCGTTCAGCCGAATTATTTTAATGACCGGTAAGCGAACTGCGACGATATTGAATTGATACGAAAATTGCTGTTATGCCAGAATACGATCCGATACTTTATGTAGGTACCTACTCGTAAGTAAACGCAGGAACACACTTGCAATTAATCGTTGGGCGATATTTTGCAATCAAAGGAAAGCATGGATATTAAATAGATACGCGGACACTTGCAATTACCTAGTTTCAAAGCGATTATTTCATGCGCTGCTAGCGCTGCTGGAGAACCTTCTTAGCCTGCTTCGGTTTCTTCTAGGCAAGCGTGCGGTGAGATGGCGGTCAAACGCAACCCTATCATTAAATAAATAAAAACATTTCTCTGATCTGTGTAACTATTGCACAATGATTAATTGCACGTGTGTTTAAGCCTTTAGTTAAAAAGTAATACGAGCGTGTATTGTAATGATACCCAATTAGATTGTTATTAATCATGTTAGTCCATTAGGTATGTATCAGTATACAAGTGCTCTCTATCAACCTTCTGTGCACTTAGTTCTCCAGTTTATTTTATAAGACTTCGTGAGGTTAATTCTAAGTTTTAATTAAGATTTCCAAGATCCTCTCTCGTCGGATTTCGCCAAAGGGAATTTCGTACCGTGTTCCAGCTTTCTTACCTTAACTTTAATTTCGCTGACATGCAATACCAAACAGGAGCCTTGTCGTACAAACAAAAGCAAATGTCGTTTTATTTAGATAATTGGCTCGGACGAGCTTGGCCGTAGTCGGGGGATTCCGTACTCGCTAAAATGCTAACCCGTGTGATGTAGAGGTGTAATATGTAAATAATTTATGTAAGTACGTATGTGTGCAAAAGTATTTTAATTAAGCGAATTGTTCGGTTCGCGTGACCGCCGCGGGGGTGAGGTGCGTGGGAAGAGCGGTGAAGGGAAGGGGAGGGGTAGATGTTGCCGGGATTGTTTTTTGATTAGTCCGAGTGGCCTCCAGACGGACCCTACCTTAATTAGTAAACAGTTAGGCCATATCCGCTAAACTATGAAGTAGTTCGCACAAACGAACTCGCCTCACACCTAGGGTTATCATTATCAGACGACAGGAATTTTCCTGACATGTCCGGCATTTTGGCCCTTTGTCAGGGAAACAGGGAAAAACTTATAATTGTCAGGATTTTTTTAAATTGAAAAAGGAAAATATAAGTAATAAAAAATAACATGTATTAATCATTCTGGCAATAAAAATTAAATATCAAAATGAGTGAATTATTAGATACGTATAATTATTCATTTATTCAATCAATCTGTGTCGCGTTTGAAAATTTCGCTGCATTCGCATACTGCATACAACATTCAGACAAAATGTCATGGAAAACTGAAACGTCGGACATTGTCAGAAAATCTCATGATTGGACTGGCAACCCTACTGTCACCTAGTGTTGCACGCTACAGGCCGTCTGCTGGTGAAGTTGTTTCGCAACAACGGCACCTACTGTCAGTTAATTTGTTTACCCGCTTAAACAGGTGTTTTAATGTCAAACTTGTTAGATATCAATTTTCGATGCTGAAATATTTATATAAGCCGTGGGAACATAATACTTCTTCCTTTTGTATTTGCGATGCAAACTGTAATGGAATAATAAAAATATCCGATTATGTTTAAATTCGATTCTGATTGAAATCTCTAAAAATATACCATAGGTAGGTACCGATGGTATATTCGATATAGGTGCCGATTCTGTTGTTTACGAACTAAACTAATTTAGTCTTATTATGTCTCTTTCTAATAAAAAACATAAGTGAGGAATAGCAGATATTTAATCCTGTCAAATTAGTCCACTTGAATAATTTTAATGTCAATTTAGTCGTAATCGCAAAAGGTCACGACTATTTTCCCGTAAATGACAAGGGCGTAGACTAATTTGACAGTTCTAAATATTTTCTGTCCTTTTTCAATGATATTTGTGAGAAAGAGATAGGTATAGTGTGATTAAAATTAGTTTAGGGCGATGTCCAACAGAATCAGGACCAATGATTGTTATTACGGTTACATTTGTAACGAAGTTTTTCCTATCTAACTGATTAATTTTTCAATCGTCAAATAAAATTGATTCCTAAGAATAAACTATATCGATTTCATAAAACTTAAGGTGTTAGAGTGAAACCAATACAGTTTATTCATAGAAATATGTCCGGTGATTGAAAATTGGCCCATGCTAAAATAAAATAATTTAACCTTCAGAGACTTTTATCATTCAACACATTTTGAATTTTTGACTACCTACTTGCTTTCTAATGTACAATACGGAAGAGGTGAAGGATTCTGTCATAGTAAAAAAAGGTTTCTATGCAAACAAGTTAGAAATAGACAAGGGTACTGTATACACAAAACAAATCATGCCGATGACAGTTACTTATCCGGAGCCGTTTGCTTCAAAATCTGACGTAGGCACAAGCCGATATAAAGTTCACTACGACGAGAGTTTGATCTCTTCCTGTCTTATGTTGTTCTGGTATGTTGAGGTATGCTTCGTGGCGGCTTAAACTGTTTACCTGCCGTACTGTGACGTGCTTATTGCCATTATGGATCCAGTGTGCGAGAAATATGGTGCTATGTGGGCAAAATGCGGCTATCTTTTTTGACAACACTGAATAATATGGTTTTAACACTTAATAGTGTGGTCGCTGACCTTCTGTAGTCTACCGAGTGAGTGGTACGTAGAGATAACTAGTAGTAAAAATCGTCATCGGGTTGACCCCGATGACGATATTTCTTGCTCTTCGACACGACCTCTTGGAGGAATAGTCAGTACTCAGTCATCCAACACACTACCACGGCAATTTGTATAATGTAATCCCACTATTTAGTTGGAACATTAGTAGTCGAGTGGGAACCGCTCCGACTTACAAGTAGTAGGTTGTAGGTCCAAGCCCAATTGTGCAATTTCTACTACCACCACTATCACTACTCGAAAAACGGTAAAGGAAAACAATCATGAGGAAACCGGTATATCCTAGAAGCGAAAATTTGAAGACATGTGACTGCACTGAGCCCACGTGGCTTATGTCATTGTCATCTCCATTCACTGTCATACAAATGACAAGGATAGTTGTATATATTTAATCAATGGTTTAATTTTGAGGCGTTTATAAATTATAAGTAAAAACAGGTTTAAAAAAAACCGACTTCCAAAAACTACACTAAAAACTATGAAATAAAAATGTTAAACTTCCATAAATAAAAATCTAAATGTATATTGAAGTCGGCGGGGCCTCTTCTTCAGGTCTTTACCTCTCAGCCTTTAAACAGGAAGAACGTGCGCAGTGTGTGCACGTGCAGCTTGCTTTGCGCCTCGACAAATTAACATTTCCTTTCAATCCTCCTTAATCTACAATGGTGCTTATTTTCATGCTAGGCCCCGCCGACTTCAATATACATTTAGATTTTTATTTATGGAAGTTTAACATTTTTATTTCATAGTTTTTAGTGTAGTTTTTGGAAGTCGGTTTTTTTAAACCTGTTTTTATTTTTATCTTTTTAGTGTAGTGTAACCTGTGTAACCATTTTATTGTTGTTAATAATTACAATAAAGTATCATAAAATCATTTATGTATTTGCTACACATTTTGTATGTACCTACTTTTACCGAGATCGATTACTTCCACGAATTTAAATAGGTACTTATATTCATAGATGTTGGTGGATAAGAGCGTTTCAGTAAACAAAAAAACCGGCCAAGTGTGAGTCGTACTCGCGCACCGAGGGTTCCGTATCGGTTTTGGACGTATAAAGTGAAAAAAACCGGACCGTATCCGTAACCGGACAGTTTGTTTGTGAAGGAATTATGATGATTTAAAAAAAACTGCACTAGTTAGGAACATCGTTTTATTTTTGGTGCAATATTTGGGTCAATTCGGCAATTCCTATCAACTCTAATTATTTCAGATTTTTCGCTCTGCAAACTTTGGAGATAAGGGGGGGGGGGAATGGTATTTTTTCAGACATTTTTCATCATATGTCTCGAGACATAAAATAAAATGGAAATATATTGTGAAATGTGCAGATCAAGCCCTTTCATATGATATGTCATTTGACCTAGTAACCCCACTTTGAAATTTCGGACCCCCACTCCGGCCCCTTTTGCAATGAAAATAAAAACATTTTATGACTTTTTTTATTTTCAATAAAGTTTGGCAAGCATTTTTTATAAACGTTCCAAATTTCGAGTCGATAGCATTAGTAGTTGCTGATATAAGCAGGTGTGACAGACAGACAGAGAGACAGACAGACAGACAGACAGACAGTCGCACCATAAGGGTTCCTTTTTTACCATTTTGGTACAGAACCCTAAAAACAGTTTTTGTTTCAGTTTATAATAGCAATAGGCTCGCTCCCTAGCCTTCTATCAAATGCGACTTAAGCATAAAAAAATTGTGTGTACTATACACCTCTGTCTAACCTTGCGGGAAATACCGGCGTGATGTTATGTATGTATAATATCGAGATCGATTGCATTCAGGAATTCATGTACTTACACAATATCACTTTTTCATCATTGTCATGATGTCATCGAGATACACCAAAAATACGGTTTATTACACCTGGTTAAAAATCTACTCAACCAAAGTTAATAAAATTTATATGGGACCACCTCGCGAGCTTCTTCTACCATATGAAAAAAGAATCACGTAAATCGGCTCATAGACCACGGAGTAATCGGTGTACATACATTAAAAAAAAAAAAAAAAAAAAAAAAAAAAAAAAAACCAACCGAATGCAGAACCTCCTCCTTTTTGGAAGTCGGTTAAAAAGGGTAATTAGTTTAGTAGCCATTTAGCCACACGATCGACACAAAAGGGTTGCAAGTTATTATTGCGCATCCCATGGAGTATTAAAGCTAATATTTGTCCATTGATCCGCGCGAGAGGAGTGTGTACAAACCATTATATCGAGAGGACGGGGCCGGAGCTAAGCCTGTATACATTGACGGAGAAATTGAATGTTTTGTAATGTGATCATTTTTGTATGACATTACACCGGAGTTTTTCTGCTTTTAATGACCGATTTTTTGACTGCGAAATAACGATGTGAGCAATCTGTTTGCTTTTTGTATATTTTTTCCGTGTATTTATATTTTTGAGTTTTGCTTTTGCAGTAAGATGCGGGTTTCTAGTTATTCAATGTAGTTTATGTCGTCTTCTATGTTATTCTAAGTTTATGTATTGGCAATATTCTGCCACAATCGTTGGTTCGCTTTGTTGTCCCAGCAACGTACATTTATTTTATGCATAGGACGTTTAATGAGGGCTACGTGTTCCTAAAAGAGCCCTAACTCTACTTGGCATATATTTAGTTGTTGTTTGGTTAATTAATACTGAATTGATTAACTCATTAAGCGCCAAATACGGGTTTATACGTAGCAAACAATGAATTTAACCATTGTGTATGCTGCTTAACATTCAATGAGTTATACAAGTGTACTTACGCCATGAAAGCCTGTTCAATTTAATCTGTTGTCAAACTCATGTCATGTGATAATTATGATGCTACTAGACCTTTCCAACGAATGCAAAACCGTGGAAATCGGTTCGTCCGTTCTGGACTTATATCGTCAGGAAGGAAAACCCCACTTATTTTTATATAGTAGATTGCAGTAATAACTGCTGACAAGTAATTTGACAGCAGATTAACTAATCGGTTGCTTGACCAGGCTTTAAGAAACTGGGCGTAACTTGTATGAATTTTGACATACCCTTGTCTTAGGTCTCTTATAAAAAACTTACACCCTTTACCATTGCTATATTGATAGTTTTTTAAGATTGAATTTAACTAGCCAACTACTAGGTAGGTATATAACTTCTTTATACCCAAAATACATATACGACATGATTGTATCGAACGTTACTAAAAATGAAGAGCATACTTAAACTTACACAGAATACCAAGAATTTAGTAGTTTCGTACCCAAAGGGTAAAAACGGAACCCTATTACTGAGACTTCGCTGTCCGTCCGTCTGTCTGTCTGTCTGTGTGTCTCCAGGCTGTATCTCATGAACCGCGATAGCTAGACAGTTAAAATTGTCACAGATGATGTATTTCTGTTGCCGCTATAAAAACAAATACTAAAAACAGAATAAAATAAATATTTAAGGGGGGCTCCCATACAACAAACGTGATTTTTTTGCTCGTTTATTCTCGATATTGATAACGGCACCAGGTAGACGCTTGAAATACTCACAGAATATTTAATAATATATTCACTTTAAAAATAAATAATTAAATTAAAATAAAAAAAATATTCAAGTGGGGGTTCCATACAACAGACATAATTTTTTTGCCGTTTTTATAGATAATGGTACGGAACCCTTCGTGCGCGAGTCCAACTTGCACTTGGCCGGTTTTTTATAATTCGACTTCCTATTGGTTCGTAATCGTTCGTTCTCGGTAGGTATCAAATCATGGTCCAATACAAAAGTTTTCTCCGAAGTAATATGAAAGTGTCCCGGGAAGAGTTTAGCAAAGTCCCCTAATAAATAATACCCGGCATTCGTTGTGCCCGCCCTGGATCCCGTCAATGACTTCAATTATTCAAATATTACTTATTGCCAACTTCAGGCTTTCGTGTTTGGCTTGCAAAACGGTTTGCTTACGTAATCTCCGATATTAATGAAATGCAGATTTCCTCGATTATTATTAAAACTGTGAAACCGTGGATGAAGCAATGTATCGCTTACTCTGGAGGCGAAAACATCGAATCAAAATCATAATTTATCGTTAAAGACGTTCACTGTTGGACATACGTTCCCAAAGCAGTCGTCAGCCACATCGCTCCCGCTCGATTTCCGCGACCAAAAATCGAATAAACGTACCGTAATTTAGCTTCACGAAGACTACTGCTTTGTGACTTATCGTAAAATCTAATGACGTCATCCCTAAAATAAAAAATCAATATATTTATGTTAGCAAGTTAAACTAGTAAGAATAACAATTTGCATTGACGAGGGGACGTCGTTTGTTAAGAGGGTGAGTCCGCAGTTTGTCGCCGTTTGTTCGCGGATTAATGTCGCTGACTCTTGTCAACTTTCGCCTTAGCCACGCTTAGGGTTGATAAAGTTGTTATTAAAATATTAAGTAAATAATTGACTGGCACTTTTCCCGCGAATTCGTCCGCGTGACCTACAGCAACTGTGTATTTTTTCGGGATAAAACGTAGTCTGAAGGGATGATATAGCTTTCTATTATTTAAAGAATTTTCAGAATCACATGAGTAGTTCCGGAGATTACCCTCCACATATACACAACATTTTTTCCTTGCACTGTGTTGACAGCTTGTCCTTGCAGCAGGAGACCTGCTTGTCCTCTAAGGTGTCGGCACAATGAATCCTTATTTTAAAGAATCGGCAACATGCATGTGATGTTCAGTGTTGTAAGCGCATGCTCAAAAAGCCGGGTACCAAATTCTAAACTAAACTTCTCTATGCGCATGTCATAATACTCGTACTTAACCTGGTCAAACCGGACGTATTCATTTCTGACCGGACGAGGCTGTTAAAAAACAAAACCTTTAGCCGGACATTGGACAACCCTACGCCCGCCACAATGCACCCCGACTTGTTGACAAACAAAATATAACTTTATTTCGTCCCAATAGTGTCAATTCTTGCTGAGCGCTGGCAGTGTTTAGGCGTCATTAGCGAAATGTCAAGCTGTCGTGGCTCCTGAAGACTGCTAGGAGATTGATTATGAAAATAGACACAAATAAATATATTTTGTTACGCCACTCGTATGAATAGGCTGTCATTTGTTCGGTTAGCGTTAATAAATTCTTAGCTATTGATTATATTTATTAACTTTTTCTTCAAGTATTTATTTTTCATTGAGGTGATGT
The DNA here is from genome assembly GCA_948465475.1 of Thalpophila matura. NCBI lineage: Eukaryota > Metazoa > Arthropoda > Insecta > Lepidoptera > Noctuidae > Thalpophila > Thalpophila matura. Next base: position 454,863 of record OX419194.1, read on the forward strand.
CAGCTGTAAAACGGTCAAGGCTCCTACAGTTGTGTAATGGTAAAATTCCTGCATTAATAATGTATGTGGTGATTTTCCAGAATCTGTTTTTACGGTTTTACGCGACATAAGTGTCTGACGGAACAAATGCAGTCTTTGGCTGAGGTTTACATTTGTGGTTATAAACGGTGTTTATTACGGTGCTGGGGTTCTATTACCATATTAAACACCGTGACAGGCTATCAAAACCCTATATCAATCATTATCAACTTCATCCCAAGATGAGATTTCAATTATCTTGAAACATTCTCAGTGAAACAGATACCAGGGCTCCATAAACATGTCGGAGGCTGAGCGTGGAACAGCCGGGTGATTTATTACCTACTTTTTACAAGTCCGGAATAATGTACGAGTATCTTTGCTTCTTACTGCTCCGATTTGTAGTTTGCGCTGAACGGGAAAGTTTTGCGAACTGCTGTAGTGTAATAGCTTGGAATAAAAGCTCTACTGAGAAAAACAAGTAGGTACAGTTTTGTTTGTTTAAAACACTTTTGGTAATTAAAAGACGTGGAAATAGCGACGAAAGAGATGACAGAATGATAGTGATCGGGATTATTGTCACGATAGTTGTTACAAACAGGAACTTGTGTTTATCCACATGACTTTATGACGGCGTAAGTGGTAACATGAACAAAATTAGATTGTCTTTTAGTGTAACAATAGAAACCTGTACGTCCTTGAATAAATAAGCTAGAATATAATATTTTAAAAAGTCCAAAAGAGTCGAAACATTCTTGAGAACATAACTTCGTAACGGAATGCGCGCAACATATTTTAAATAGCAAACAAGATGTTTCTTACGGAATTGCCTCTAAAGCTACCGCGCAATGTGCCCCGGGAGGTTACCTACAATTTATTTCATGCATTTTTATTAAAAATATAGAGGTCTGTATACACAGCACAGCCATAAACCGGGTAGGGGTAGTGGCTCGCGTGTATGATGGGATTGTAGGTACATAAAGAGGACCACCGAGTAGTTACTATAGAGAAGTTTTAATATTGAAACGGGCTTTTAAAAATCAGCTGTATTATGTATCGCCGATGTTAATCTTCCGACAGTTGTCAATCAAAGAAATCAAACTAATAAGTCAATAGAATCAAGGCGAGTAAACTTGTCGCCGCTTTTGAGCAAATGTGTATTATACGACACCAAAACCTCGTTTAAAAAAACCGGGCAAGAGCGTGTCGGACCACGCACAGTCTAGGGTTCCGTAGCAAGAAGTATTTCAGTCTTCCGACTGCAAATTTAAGTTTGTATTTCATATCATTAAGAAATACCAAGTTAATTTTGCGGTTGTCAAAACTCAATACTGAAAATAGTCAAAAAGTTATCAGTATTGAGTTTTGACAACCTACATACATACTTACATACATACATACATACGGGACGAATACAGAACCTTCTTTTTTGAAGTCGGTTAAAAATAGTCAAAAAGTTATTAACGTATCTTGTTCAAACCAATTTTAATCGAGAGTATTTATTAGATGCCACAAGCTTTAATTTTTTTTCAGATTTTTTGATACAGCGGTTGGAAAATTACAGGGGGGGGGGACACATTGTTACCGACTTTGGGAGCTCCTAGTTCACTAAATATGCACTTAAACAAAAAAATCATTTAGGAACCTTTATGTTATTTTCAAAGACCTGTCCAACGATACTCCACATGATGGGGTGCGCGAAAATATTTATTTTCATCCCCCAGTTTCATGTATGGGAGCCCTCCCCTAATTATTTTATTTTTCATAATTTTATTACAGGCCTTTATGGCGGCTCATAGAAGACATCTACCTGCGAAGTTTTATACAAATTGGTTATGAACTGTGGATTTGACGAGGGTGTGACAGACGGACAAACAGACGGACAGGACGAAACTATAAGGGTTCCTAGTTTTACTACGGAACCCTAAAAATGTGACGTATATGAACAGAATTAACTTTATATTGCTCTGGATGTAAAAGATGTGTGCGAACCGGCGACAAGCGTCTGCTAGTAAACTGTAGTAAATAACATTTCCATTGACTTATTTAGATTCCTGTAGTTGTCTACATAACGTACCTACTCCGTGTGTCTAATGCCAAGCATTTTCAAACTAGTTCGCGTCCGCCCACTGACGCCGCTGTCGTACGTCTCATCTGAATGGGCGCCAGCGTAATACTTGCGTGGGCTGCGTCGGGGCAATGAAAAGTGACAACCTTCCTCGGGAGCCGCTATCAGATCGGTCGCGGCACCGTGACCCCGTGCGTAATTAACGCTGTCAAACTTTGCTACCAACTGTACTATATTTAAGGCGCAACCCACAAAACAGACACCTAAATGACCTTTTGTTAACTACCCCTTTCTCTGTCGTCTAAAAACAACCCCTAAAATCATCATCATCTGCCTAGCCTTTGTCCCAAATTATATTGGGGTCGGCTTCCAGTCTAACTAGTTTCGGCTGAATATCAGTATTTTACGTGGAGCGACTGCCATCTGACCTCCACAACCCAATTAATGGGTAATACCGGTATTCGAATGTTAGACCAGCTGTCAGACTTTTAGGGCTTTTGACTACCCGTAACGATTGTCAAAGATATTCCTATGACAACCGGGACCGACTGCTTAACGTGCTCTCCCAGGCACGGAGGAGTCTCGATGTGTAAAGAACGGTCACTCATTCAAGGACTGACCGCGGCAAGCGCAGCTTAACCTCGTAGATCAATCGTTCAGCGCGGCTGTCATTTAGCCACGAGCCCCTCAACCCTTAAAATATTTTATTTATTTATTGAAACTTTATGCAACTTACAAAGGTACAAAGGCGGACTTAATTCTCTACCAGTCAACCTAGGGTGGTGGAGAGATATCATGTCAAGTGCATTATGATTGAGGCGAAAACATAATTAAGCTATATTTCCATTGTTAAACACATCCGTTGGAATGTATTTTTAATCGCCCATATTTAACGAGCGGATTGTTGTGTGCAGTGCTGCGGTAATCGAGATTAAAAATACGGCCTGTTACAATATTTTCAGCAGTTAATGCTTGTTCGAACTGTTTGATTATTTCATGACGCATGGTTTCATACTGTTCAGAGAATATAAAACGTAGAACAAGATGCGGTATCTGTTATTTTCCCACGCTGAGCGAAGGCAAACGGTTTATTATCGTGTCGTCGATAAAATGTTTACGGCTTATGCATTTTGCTGGCATCTTGCATTATGAGACGTACTCACTTGAGCGTGGATAACTACTTATCGCGTGTGGCTTCTTGACTTGGATTTTATCTCTTTCAAAGATGCTAACTTGACATGCTTCAGTAGGTACTGCAAACTATTCATATTGAAACAGTCATAGGAGATTTTAAAATAGCTGACACGGACGGGATTTGAACCCGGGACCTTTGCCACGGCACGCTCATCTCAGTTGTTTTTAAATCTCTTATAATATGTATAGGTATTTAATAACAATAGGTATTTAACAACAAAAACATGTATACCCCCTTACATATAAAAACTTGTGACTTTTTACCACTGATTAAATTACAACTGTCCTCGTCATTTCTATGCCAGTACAAAGAGATGCCAAGACGACTTAAGAGCTATTTAACTTAAAAAATGTATAATTGTCGTTTAAAAGTAAGGAGGTTATATAGTCCAGCCACTGTCCGTTAATTAAGTAACAAATTAACAGGGGAGCGGATCCTACCAGGATACCATGATAGATGAGGCGGTACAACTTGACAATTAGTTTGTTTTGTTCAATGGTAACAAGTCCAAAGTGTATCGAACGCTCATCAGCGTCAATGGTAGGTCGTCCCATTACTCTTGGTGAAGCACATTAACTATCCGATCACCGGCGACCGGTAACTAATGTAAATTTATACGCGGCCCGGCCGTAAGTTACGTCGATATCTCTATCGAGCTACGTTTATCGGCCGACTCGGAATTACAAGCTTAAGGTATAAGGTACGACATTATAACCAGCTGGTTGCACAAAGTAAACGTCGTTGAAGATGTCATTAACTTAGGGCCAAGTTCACCGACAAGATAACAATCCGATAAATTGGAAACGGTCGTATAACACTTTTTCTATATTTAAACAGTCATGTAACGGTCGTTTTCAATTTGGCCCTACAATAGATAGAGTTACTTCAAAACTGCAACATGAAAGAAAATTGATACGTCGTTTGCCGCATCCACTTTATGCCGAGTTGTATCTTTATTTACATACATACGGTACATTGGTAATGGATGTTTCTGCAAACTGCACCCTAATTGCGTAACTCAATTGCTATCACCATGGTATTGATTTTGACATCCATTACGCCGTATGTTTCTAATTCCGTGTTCCCGTAAGTAGCTAAATGACGCAATGGATGTTGTTGAACTGTCAAAATGAAAGCCATCGCGATAGAAATTGAGTTACGCAATTAGGCTGCTGGTTTGCTACTATTTATTTATCTATACTAATATTATAAAGAGGTAAAGTTTGTTTGTAAGTTTGTATGTATGAGGTAATCTTTCAAACTACTAATCCGATTCTGAAAATTCTTTCACTAATAGAAAGCTACATTATCCCTTAGTAATAGATAGGCTACTACTTATCCCGAAATGTTCCTGTGGGTTCCTGTGGATCGTGAGTCGCGCACTAAGTGCTAGTATTGAATATATTGTGAAAACTAATAAAGCCCTAGTGTTTTTGCCATTTCGAAACTCTTTGATGAAGGTTTAATCTCAAACTTGACGTACAGACTTTCAGAGGTTTCGTGCTCGTACCTCAATTTATCACGCAAATAGGTAGCAATTGGTATTCCATCGAATCTTGAAGAAAGACTAAAAAGCCGATACTTGTGGAGTAATAGGTAGAACCACAGATAATATAATACTAGGTACAGATGCCTCATTTTATGCAAAGAAACGTGACCACCGTAATTCGGGCTATAGATTGTTTCGTGCTTAGAGGATGTTTTTTTTTTTAAATTATAACAAATATTTTCATGGGCTATTTTTCATGTTCTGGATTTAAACAAACTAAGATTTATTTGCACAAATACGAGTATTCCTTTCTTCCTGATAGGACTCCGTCATAGAACAATGTCACGGCGCGTACACTTGACGTGGCAATGTCCCGCTATGTCACGTGATTGGCGCTCGCGTATCGGCCCATTGTTGACTGTGCGCTGTATTGCGCCCTCATCTATAGGCACAACTTTAATTAACTGGGACCCGAGTCTAATGTGAATACCGCGATTGTGAGTTTGCTTCGGAACAGGCATACAGTCGACTCGCAAATTATTCACGCCGCGGATGACTATGAATCTCGTAATTATTCACACAGTCGCGTGGTGCGCTTTGAGCAATGCGTTGCAGTGGTGTGAACGTGTCGTTTGGGTGTACTCGAGTAATACGGGTACAGTCGCAGTGGGCGCTTGTGCTGCCATTTGTTCTGTTTGTTCGCATTTCAAACGGTTTTGTGTCGAAAATAACAGCAAAGTTCCTGATACGTATTCGTATTTCGCTTGCCTGTAAAATATCTCATAACATTTAATTTGAAATATTTGCTGTAATTTTTCAGGGACAGGAAATTAATCTTAATTAGATTAGCCAAGGCGAGGGGCGATTCCATTTTTCATTTTCTTTCACTTTATTGAAACGGAAAACTGATATTTATTTTGTCAAATAAATTCCAATTTGTGTTTATAAGATGGTTTTACAATAGAGGTTCCCAAAGTGTTTTTGACTGCTGATATATAGTGTATAGTACTCTGAAAGATTTTTCTAACTATACCTAGAACCATCCACAATGCACTTTATAGTACCTACTTATAAAGTGGATTATTTCATTCATGGAAAGCCAAAATTAAAGTCATGATATTATGCTTAAATGAGATCCACTATCATGGATCTCCATTTATATACCTACCTATCATGGATCCCCAATTTTTGTTTCCCTGACTTTGACCCCTTGTGCAGATCATCGTCGACGCCTGCGGGTCGATATAGGCCACTTTGGGTATCAGTGGTGTACACTAACCTATTAGTAACTTGTTAGACGTGCGATCAGAAACTCTGACAGCTGCTAAACTCGGCCCAGCGGCAGCGCTGGCTCCCTCACCTACGTCTGTAGTTTCAGTGTTATCGACACTCAGTATCATTCGATTACGATCTCAACTTTAACTAGTTTTATTAAGTTATACAATCATTTTCACCGACCGCGGTTTGTTAAACTTGTGCGGCAATTTTATAGGTTTAGGAATTACTATACGGAGGTATAGACTGAGCAGTCCAGGAAGCAAAAGGGACCGCTGAGGAATCTTGCATTTTTAAACCCAGCATGGCTCTAAGTATGATGTTCTAAATAGTTTCGATCTAATAGTCTTAAGTGTCAATGTCATAACTGGTATTCTTCTAACAAACAACAACAAGCGTGAACTTTTAACGCAATGAAATCGAAAATTTACCAAAAATTGATCAAGACAGAAGCGGTATTCTGCTAACATGCTGGATTTATGAGATTTATGTGCATAAATAAGAAAATAAACATATTCTCGTGCTTATTCGACAAAATTAATACCATTTTTAGTCGATTCAAAATCTAATCTCAGTTTAGTCTTTGTTAGACATAGTGCTAAAATTACGGGAATTGGCCTTTAGAACATTACTGCAGCACTCTGCTACATAAAAACACGGAAACATTTCAGAATTGCAGCTCCTCTTACGAATAACTTTTTGTGTGCGTTCATACATATTTATTAACCGACTTCAAAAAAGGAGGTTCTGTATTCGTCCCGTATGTATGTATGTATGTTTGTATGTTTGTATGTGCGCGATTTTCTCAAAAACTACGGATTCGATTTGAATGGGGTTTTCACTAAGGTAATCTACATACTTTGAGGAAGGTTTGAGTATATAATACATTAGGTAATCATTCCTATGTACAAAGTTATATGCATAAATGTACTCACTACGTAGAAGATTTACTGTTGAACGAAGTCGTCAAAGTAATCTAACGCGAGATAAAGAACTAAAAAGGGAAAAATAAAAACTTTTTTAACAAAAAATAATCGACTTCAAAAAGCCACTACAAAGAAAATAATAATTTTGGTTTCGGAAGTCGGTGGCAAAAAAAGCAAACAATAACCAAAGCCACCGACTTCCGAAACCAAAATTATTATTTTCTTTGTAGTGGCTTTTTGAAGTCAGTTATTTTTTGTGAAAAAAGTTTTTTTTTTAATTATAATGCAATGGTCTAGCGCTGGAAGAAACATGGTAAAAATACCATAAAATATCGCACTCTATGGAACTCAAATTTTCGCTAACACGTTGTTAATTTGCACTCTTGACTGTCATACTTGTAACATCAACTACGTTCCACAAGTTTCCACTGACGCAACCAAATGTTATTCATAGTTTTCCATCTAATTTATAGGCGTGCAATATTGGCGACCCCGCCGTAGCTATGACGTCATCGCGCGGCACACGCCTAAAAGTTGCCGAGTTTTTAGCGCGCCCAGTCTCCGAGCAAAACGATGCCTTCATCATGAGTTTGGGGTAACGAGATTCAAACACATGGTCCGTTTTGAATTACACTGAAACTTTGTGAAAGTATCCGGCGCCTGCTCACAATGTGTCGACTTTTTCTCTAATTAAAACTGCAGTTCGTGTCGATGTGCCACAAATAAAAAAGAAAATATTCCATGCAGTTTATTAGGGACGTGCCGTCGACTGCGTCTGCCAATAAGGTATTTTTATAGTTACAGTTTCTGAACGTAAAATCAATGAACAATGCGAAGGCTGTATAAGTGGGACGCCACTATTTTATAGAGGTCGCCAGATAAAATTATAATAAAACTCAGATCATATATTAGTCCCAAGTTTTTCAGCAGTACCGACACTGATTGCAGTTTTATTACTCTATTAACTTTTATCTCGAGAAAAAGGACGCCTTTGGAAACAGAATACAGATAAGATAAAACTTACGTTACGCTAAATAAAGCTTTACTTGCAAAGTTCTTTGTAAGTCAAAGGTTAATTTGTAGATTGAAAAAAAGCGCCGCGCGATTTCTTTTAGCAAGTAAACAAAGCAGTGTTGAACAGAACAAAAGGGTGTACAATGTAACTAGTTTGGTATTTAACACTAGGGATGTTGAATATATATTTTTTTTTATTGTGAATCTGTAAACTATTTGAAAAAAGATAATGAACACCAAAAAAACCGATGAAACATCTACAAAATTGGCAAAGTTATAAGCGTTTTAAAATGATTTGCTAGACACGGACGGCATGCATGATAAGTGACGTAACACCACCTATGTCCGCTTCGCGCGACAAAGACGGAGCGATACTCCCTCCAAAAACTTTAAAAGCGTCTATGTTTTCCATTTTGGGTTATTATTATTATTATTTTTACTTTTTTGTTATTCCTATTCCTTCTTTAGAATAAAATAATTTATTTGTACTTTTTTAATAGTAGTCCACTACCGTATTGCATTTTGACATTGTTTGCAGTTATTTTCTAGAATATCCGATTGTTTTCGACTTTATAAATATACATAGCAATGATATTTGACAACTAGTAGGTACCTACTGTCGTTAGAGTTGTTGCACACATTAAAACGTCTTCACACTTTTAATTGTTGAATATACAGAATTTTGATAACTTTGTATGTTATTATGATAATTACAAATCAAAACGTATTATGTACGCAACTTATGTTAAGGTAATATAATTAAAACTAAAAAAAATACGAGTTAGGCGAATCACACACCGCCCCGCGCTACGCTGCGGGGTGCGTGGCGACGGAACAAAAATCCCGCGCGTGAATGCGTTTTCAGTGTGTTGCACCATGCGTGATTTCTATACAAATACAGGTACTTGCAAACAACGGAACATCACGCACCCCCGCGCTAGGCTGCGTGATGCGGGGCAGTGTGCGAATCGGCTTTTTTTTTTTTTTTTTTTTTTTGGATGTGAAATCATCAAATCAACCCCTCCGCTCTGGGCGGAGCGGAAGGGAGTGTCAGACTTGTACTGACTAAAACCCATCCATGTTCCTTCGTTGCCCGTTACGTTCCAGGGCTGTCGACACGGCCTGTCGTCATGAGACGGACGGACGGTGAGCATGCCCAACTCACCGGCCACAGGCCCGCGCCTACGGTGGCCGGGGGCCATCAAGTGACCCCCGACGCCCGGGGCGTCCACCGCCGCGGCGGCTGGGACGTGAGGCTCTCTCCCTTTTACGCCCCGCCACCTCCTTTGCTAGCATGACTGCTTCGCAGAAGGAGGTGACGGCTTCCCATTCCCTCTCGCCCCGGACCATGGCTTGAACCAGGGCCGGGCGCGAGAGGTCGCCGCCGCCGATCGCCGTTACGAGGACACGGCGGTGCTCCGCCCAAGCGGGGCACACCTCTACAGTGTGCTCCGCCGTGTCCTCCGGTCGATCCACGCAGTGGTGGCACCCGGGCGTTTCCTCCCGCCCGATTCGATGCAGGAACCTCCCGAAACACCCATGTCCGGTGAGGACCTGCGTCAGGCGGAAGGTGAGGGCGCCGTGGCGCCTCTCTAGCCACTCCTCAAAGAGGGGCACTATCGCCACTATTGTGGCGTGCCCTGCACGGGGCTGCGACAGTCGCTCTCTCCATGTGCGAATCGCCTTACGGTCGAATTTCGACCACTAGGCGTCACTAGTAATTCATTATTTGTTTGAGTTCAATTACATGTTTTTTTATTTTTTTATATTTCATTCTGAAATAAAAAAGCAAGCGCACGTTTTTGTTCCCCTGTTAACAACACAATATTACTGGAGTTGTGAATGTGCTTTACCGTTTTATTTACGAGTTGTAAATCATATTTCTCTAATGACTGACAGAGCTCGAAATAACTACGTTTGATATAAAGAGGTGTATTATGTTGATAAACTCTTACTAAGGCTTTGCCGCCAACACATCGCCTACTTGTGTAGTAATTAGCCGTTCCTCTCCTAGTTTGCGCTCCGCTACGACGAGAACGATAAGCAAACTACTCTCTTTGATCTTCAATTATACCGACATTAGCTTATACGTATCTAATGACTTAATTCGCTTATAAATCCATCCACTTAGCTTGAACACTCACCTCGGCATATTGTTCTCTAGTTAGGCTCATGTATATCACTGTACGTCTATCCTAATTCCCGCCAGATTGCATTTTCCGCTCGACGGGCGCTACGTCGCGTCGATGTCAATGTGCTACGACGGGCTTATCCTACGACGCTACGGTGCTACGGATGTACTAAATTCCATGTCATATATCTACGTTGCACATGTATGCAATTACATGACATTACTATCCACACATAGAGGCCATTATAGCGTGTACAATTTCAACGTGCATTATACAATTGGATGCGTTAGTGCAAGTTGTGTTACGCCGTAGCAATGCCGTAGCATCGTCTACGTACGGAGTAACTTTAATGTTAGTGTCGGGTTGGTTTTGAATTATAGTTGTACTGCATAAGTGCAGTTCTATTGTAATAATAATACGTAGGGATTAGCTACTGTTAGAACATGCTTACTTTCAAACTAATAAAATTTCAGTTCAGATAGAAAACGTTCGCTGCAATTTTTTACTTTTCGGAAACTCGAGCGTCATGAAACTTAAAACAAACAGAAGTCTTATATTAGTTGGCTTTCAGAAGAATATGATTAATGATCAAAGTTTCAGAGCTGCTACGAATGTTTGTGTTTTTCATTGCAAAAACTTGTTCTATTGTGGAGCTATGTGTATTTTTATCTGAGCTTAGATGTTAGTGCTCTAGAATGCGGTTGTATCTCGTTGGCGGGTTATTAATCGTCGCTTTGTTTTGTTTAACCGTAGGCGAGAGCCGGAGTAGTTAGCAACGCGCAAGTTTTAATTCTATACAATAGGGGCTTGTTTAGCTGTGGTGCTTAGCAACGGAGGTAGCGGCTACCAAACGGTTTAGCTACACATTGAAAATATACGTTTTCTCGTCGGGGTAATGTTACGTTATTCTAATTAATTGTTGTGGAATATTTACTCGATTCTCGGTGTCCAGTAATGTATTTTTTTATTAACATTACACCATTTTTGATTTTCTTTAATTTTTACTCGTGCCTGAAACATTAAAATTAAATACATAAACGAGCAAGGTTAAAAGGTTGTAATATGTATACTTACGGGTAGGTACATGAAGTTAGCTCAGTAAATATTGATTAAAATTATTAATGCATAAAATTATTATGAAATACAAAGTTATGTAGTCGGTATTTCAGTTCCTGAATTACAAAACCCTAAAAATTACACTAACTTTCAACATAAAATAGTGACTACATCCCATTATGCCTATTTATATCTAATGACTATTAGACGAATAAATATTATGCCTCATAACTTTATGCGACTCAAAATTAGACCGATTAAATATAGCCCAAATGATAGTTAAGCCTATTTAAGCATTATGCCAAAAAATATTATGCCAAAGTATTATTATGGCATTCCAAGTTATGCCTAACTTGTTATGCCAGAGTATATTAGGAATTATCAAAATTATGCGAATAAATGGTATCCCCTGTATTATAGCTACACAATTATGAATAAAGAAAAATCATTTATTTGCGTCAACACATAACTACCTAAAATAACAATAAAAAAACGGCCAAGTGCGAGTCGTACTCGCACACCGAGGGTTCCGTATCATTTTTAGACGTATAATGTGAAAAAAAAACCGGACCGCATAACTAAGTTTGTTTTGAAGGAATTTTGATGATTTTGAAAAAACTGTACTAGTTAGGAACATCGTTTTATTTTTGGTGTCATATTTGGGTCAATTCCTATTAACCCTTATTATTTTAGATTTTTCGCTTCGCAAACTACGGAGATAAGAGGGGGGGGGGGAATGGTACTTTTTCAGAAATTTTTCATCATATGTCGAAAACTGTGAGACATAAAATAAAATGAAAATATGTTTTGAAATGTATTTTGAAATCAAGCCCTTTCATATGATATGTCACTTGACCTAGTAACCCCAGTTTAAAATTTTGGACCCTCACTCCGGCCCCTTTTGCAATGAAAATAAAAATATTTTTTGACTTTTTTCATTTGCAATAAAGTTGAACAAGCATTCTTTATAACTGTTCCAAATTTCAAGTCGATAGCATAAGTAGTTGCTGAAATAAGCAGGTGTGACAGACAGACAGACAGACAGACAGACGAAGTCGCACCATAAGGGTTCCTTTTTTACCATTTTGGTATGGAACCCTAAAAATGTTTGGGATTTGGGTCCCATCATCGACTTTAGTCACTAATCTGAAAACCAATTCTCTATAATATAATTCTCAATAATATAAGTGTGTCCAAAATATAATTCCGATCTGGTTTCGATGTAATCTCAATAGGTAGGTACCTTAAATGTTACAAATGGTGTTCTCTTGTACTAAATGAACACGTCAAACGGATAATAGAAAACCATTTTTGACTTTAATGGCAATGAGATTATATCGAATCCAAATCGGACAGAACTCATTCTTATTTACGAGAATTGGGCTTCTGTTTTATGTAATTACGTCGAGTAATATAGTGGATATTCGCCAGTGCCTTGCACCACACCCGATGTGTCCACTAGCCATTAATAAAGCTTTGCACAAACTTACGTCGTTGCCGTCGCTGCGAACTCGGTAGTCGGTACGCTATTTTTATACGCGGTGCTGAATCGAACCTTGCCGAACTTGAACGAGTGTACACTTTTATGACATTAGTTTCACTTTAAAGTAGTTACGTACAAAAGCTGTTTCTTTTTATTATTTAATAAGGCTTGCGTTTGACCGCCATCTCGTCTGATGTTAAGCGATGATACGGTCTACGATGGAGCATGCTTGCCTAGTAGAAACCGATTCACTCGCGACTTCAAGACACACTCAGATTGTAACTTTCGGGGAACAGCCACTCTGGCAGCGCATTCCACTGTTTGGCGGTTTCACAATGATAGTAAAATCATAGCGCTTCGTTCGGGTTTTTGGTATATCAATCATGAATGAGCTGTTGTATAATATTTGCAATATTTCTGTTCCGTAAACGTTGGATCGATTGTAACTGCGGCGGTAGTTAAGTGGCCGATATAAAACATTCCTCGCTAAGCCATTCAGTCGTTAGAACTCACTGGAGACCTTTAATGTTACTTTGTTTTTCCATTTAGTAAAGAAAATTGCTTTGGAGCTCTGCGAAGAATAAAATATATTAAGTACTTACCCACCATGCTAATTCTGCGAATCCCTACAAAAGGCTTTAAGAGCTATCTTAGAGCTATCTTGCTCGATTTTGTTCTAATAGGGTATAATATATGCATGTGATTCAAATATACGTCAAGTATTTTTATTTATTATCTTTATTACTATAGAATTACACCTGTATCTTTATTTTTTAAATTAAAAGCGTTCTAATATTTTAATTTAAATAATCAAAAGTGGAAAAAATGCGAGGGAAATTCAAAATATCAAAACGTTACGCTATTGGTTGACTCGTTTCGACCAATAGCGGTGCGTGACTATTGTCAGTGTCCACAATAACAAGTAATAAGGCCGGCCACGTACAGCCGAAATGCCCCTCCGGAATTAAGAATTTATTGATTGAAAGGAAAAAAGACAGTGAATTGTTTATGATTACCTATATAGACTTTTACGCCAAAGTGTAAGTTTTAAGTGTTGTTGCTGTGGACTCTGACGTCACTGAGGCGACGCGCCACAATGGCCGCGTTTAAACCGCCAGAAACTGAGTGCAGTTTTCAATAAAATATTTTATTGCTTATTATCAATATTTTGTAAGTGTAACATTTTTTTTCGGTAATACACGAACCTAGACAAACGAATAAATATCTAAAAAAAATGCATGCATATACCCTTATCGGAATAATTTACCAAATTGCAAATCTTAATAATAATATATCGGCTACCGCTTACCATCCGAGCCTTTTGCCCTGCTTTACGAAAATACCTCAATTTGTAGATAGAGAAGAAACAAGATAATTATGCCTTTACGAGTATTGGTGAATAAAAGTAGGGACATGAATTGGTAATATGGATTAGTTTCATTGCAGTATGGAGAAAGTAACAAGAGCTTAATCAAATGTTTAGGGTACAGTTTCGGTAAAACGAAATTCGATCTCGGATTTTTAATTTTCTTATTGAGAATTTTGTTAATAAACTATGAGCACCGAGAATTTTTTTGCCCTAAAAAATGAAGTTAGTACCTAGTTCCAATCTGAGAATTCTGGGAAAGTTTTAGAAAAGATAGAAACATTGTTGCAATAGAATATAAAATGGAGCGTCTAAACCTTACCATACGTCCCTGCAATAGTTGCATAAAAATCACATTTCACAATCTCTCTATACACCTATTTCACGTGCATAAATCCAATTGTTCCGTCAATTCCCTCTCAAAATTGGGTGCGTTATGACGGTTGTCAAAATAAAGTGCTGCAAACGAAAATTACGTAGATCCAATTTCCATATACAAGCCCCATGTTTATTTGATTCGTTCTCTGACAGAACTAGATTGCTGAACTCGGCCAGTTGATGTTTTAATTCTGAATGGACATTGCGGACATAAAACTATATCCAGTTTCGAAATTAATAAAGAAAAAACTACACTAAAAATTATGAAATAAAAATGTTAAACTTCCATAAATAAAAATCTAAATGTATATTGAAGTCGGCGGGTCCTCTTATTCAGGTTTTTACCTCTCAGCTTTTGAACAGGAAGAACGTACGCAGTGTGTGCACGTGCAGCTTGCTTTGCGTCTCGACAAATTAACATTTCCTTACATTCCTCCTTAATCTACAATGTTGCTTATTTTTATGCTAGGCCCCGCCGACTTCAATATACATTTAGATTTTTATTTATGGAAGTTTAACATTTTTATTTCATAATTTTTAGTGTAGTTTTTGGAAGTCGGTTTTTTTTAAACCTGTTTTTATTTTTATCTTTTTAGTGTAGTGTAACCATTTTTTGTTGTTGTTAATTATTACAATAAAGTACCATAAAATCATGGACAGAGCGACTTTAATCATTTATGTACTGCCTTTGCCACATATTTTGTATGTACTTTTACCCAGATCGATTACTTCCACGAATTTAAATAGGTACTTTTATTCATAGATGTTGGTGGATAAGAGCGTTTCAGTAAACAAAAACAGTGTTTTTTATTAGTTTGTAATAGTAATAGGCTCGCACCCTAGCCTTCTATCAAATGTGACTTAAGCATAAAAAAATTGTGTATACTATACACCTCTGTCTAACCTTGCGAGAAATATCGGCGTGATGTTATGTATGTATAATATCGAGATCGATTGCGTTCAGGAATTCAAGTACTTACACAATATCACTTTTTCATCATGGTCATGATGTCATCGAGATACACCAAAAATACCGTTTATTACACCTGGTTAAAAATCTACTCAACCAAAGTTAATAAAATTTATATGGGACCACCGCGCGAGGTTCTTCTACCATATGAAAAAAGAATCACGTAAATCGGCTCAGAAATCACGGAGTAATCGGTGTACATACATAAAAAAAAAAAAAAAAAAAAAAAAACCAACCGAATGCAGTTGGAAGTCGAGAGAAGAGCATGTGGAATCCAGTGTCCATCCAACTACTATGATTACTACTACTAGGATTACTACTACTAGGATTACTACTACTAGGATTACTACTACTAGGATTACTACTACTAGGATTACTACTGCTACGATTACTACTAGGATTACTACTGCTACGATTACTACTGCTAGGATTACTACTGCTACGATTACCATATGAAAAAAGAATCACGTAAATCGGCTCAGAAATCACGGAGTAATCGGTGTACATACATAAAAAAAAAAAAAAAAAAAAACCAACCGAATGCAGTTGGAAGTCGAGAAGAAGAGCATGTGGAATCCAGTGTCCATACAACTACTATGATTACTACTACTAGGATTACTACTACTAGGATTACTACTACTAGGATTACTACTACTAGGATTACTACTAGGATGACTACTACTAGGATTACTACTACTAGGATTACTACTACTAGGATTACTACTGCTACGATTACTACTAGGATTACTACTGCTACGATTACTACTACTAGGATTACTACTAGGATTACTACTACTAGGATTACTACTGCTACGATTAATACTGCTACGATTACTACTGCAAGGATTGCTACTACTAGGATTACTACTACGGGGATTACTATTAGGATTACTACTACTAGGAATAGGATTACTACTTTTAGGATTACTATTACGATTAAGACTCGGATTAAGATAAGGATTAATCAGGATTAGGATTACGGTTGCGATAACATATGATTACTATTACAATCTACTGGGTTAACTATTAGGATTACTACTACTAGGATTACTACTACTAGGATTACTACTACTAGGATTACTATTACTAGGATTACTACTACTAGGATTACTACTACTAGGATTACTACTACTAGGATTACTACTACTAGGATTACTACTACTAGGATTACAACTGCTACGATTACTACTAGGATTACTACTGCTAGGATTACTACTATGATTACTACTACTAGGCGATTAGGATTACTACCTTCAGGATTACTACTACCATTAGGATAACGATACTAAGATAAGGATTAATTGTGATTCAGATTACTACTACTAGGATTACTACTATTAGGATTACTACTACTATGATTACCACTACTAGGATTAACACTGCTACGATTACTACTAGGATTACTACTGCTACGATTACTACTGCTACGATTACTATTGCAAGGATTGCTACTACTAGGATTACTACTACGGGGATTACTATTAGGATTACTACTACTAGGATTACTACTACTATGATTACTTCTACTAGGATTACTACTACTAGGATTACTACTACTAGGAATAGAATTACTACTTTTAGGATTACTATTACCATTAGGATTATGATTAAGACTCGGATAAAGATAAGGATTAATCAGGATTAGGATTACGGTTGCGATAACATATATGATTACTATTACAATCTACTGGGTTAACTATTAGGATTACTACAACTAGGATTACTACTACTAGGATTACTACTACTAGGATTACTACTACTAGGATTACTACTACTAGGATTACTACTGCTACGATTACTACTGCTACGATTACTACTAGGATTACTACTACTAGGATTACTACTGCTAGGATTACTACTAGGATTACTACTACTAGGATTACTACTACTAGGATTACTACTACTATGATTACCACTACTAGGATTAACACTGCTACGATTACTACTAGGATTACTACTGCTACGATTACTAGTGCTAGGATTACTACTGCTACGATTACTACTGCTACGATTACTACTGCTACGATTACTATTGCAAGGATTACTACTACTAGGATTACTACTACTAGGAATAGGATTACTCCTTTTAGGATTACTATTACCATTAGGATTATGATTAAGACTCGGATTAAGATAAGGATTAATCAGGATTAGGATTACGGTTGCGATAACATATATGATTACTATTACAATCTACTGGGTTAACTATTAGGATTACTACTACTAGGATTACTACTACTAGGAATAGGATTACTACTTTTAGGATTACTATTACCATTAGGATTATGATTAAGACTCGGATTAAGATAAGGATTAATCAGGATTAGGATTACGATTACGACTTAAATTAGGATTACGGTTACGACTAAAATTAGGATTACGATAACATATATGATTACTATTACGATTACTTCTGTTGGGATTCCTACTGTTAGGATTGCTACTACTAGGATTGCTACTACTAGGATTACTACTACTAGAATTACTACTATTAGGATTGCTAGTTTTAGAATTACTACTTTTAGGATTACTATTACGATTACTATTACGATTACTACTGTTGGGATTACTACTGATAGGATTACTACTATTAACATTACCACTATTAGGATTACAACTGTTAGGATTACTACTACTATGATTACTACAACTAGGATTACTACTACTAGGATTACTACTACTAGGTACTTCTACTAGGATTACTACTACTAGGATTACTACCACTAGAATTACTACTACTAGGAATAGGATTACTACTTTTAGGATTACTATTACCATTAGGATTATTATTAAGACTTGGATTAAGATAAGGTTTAATAAGGATTAGGATTACGGTTACGATTAAAATTAGGATTACGATAACATATATGATTACTATTACGATTACTGCTGTTGGGATTACATATTTCATCATTCATTCATCATTTCATTTTTAAATATTTCATCGTAAAAAAATAACAAAATAAAACAAAACAAAAAAACATTTAAAAATGTAAAAAATTGTAATTATATAATAGGAAGAATTTTAGGATAACTATTACCATAAGGGTTACGATTAAGACTCGGTTTAACATTAGGATCTTAATCCTAATCCTAATTTGTTGGAATATTATGGCAATGTAATTACTTTCAGTAGTTTAGTTTTCTTTGTTGTCACTGGTGTGTAGATGTTATAACATACATTTTACTTTAAAACTGCGTTAGTTATTTATTTATCACAACAGGTTATGGGCCCAGGCATAATTTTTTTGGTTAATTTTTTTACGATGAAATATTTAAAAATGAGATTAATATGTGAATAAAATTAATAAAGACAAATAATAATTCAATCGTAGTAGTAATCCTTATCCTAATCAATCCTAATAGTAGTAATCCTAATCCTAATGGTAGTAATGCTAGTAGTGGTAATCCTAGTAGTGGTAATCCTAGTAGTGGTAATCCTAATAGTGGTAATCCTAGAAGTGGTAATTCTAGAAGTGGTAGTCCTAGTAGTGGTAATTCTAATAGTGGTAATTCTAACAGTGGTAATCCTAGTAGTGGTAATCATAGTAGTAGTAATCCTAGTAGTAGTAATCTGAATCACAATTAATCCTTATCTTAGTGTCGTTATCCTAATGGTAGTAGTAATCCTGAAGGTAGTAATCCTAATCGCCTAGTAGTGGTAATCCTAGTAGTGGTAATCCTAGTAGTGGTAATCCTAGTAGTGGTAATCCTAGTAGTGGTAACCCTAGTAGTGGTAATCCTAGTAGTAGTAATCCTAATCCTGTAGTAGTTCACTGCTGGATATTATTTATAGGCCAATCTCATCCAGCTGCCGCTGTGTGTGCCGCAAATGATAGGATCGTTCCATAAAAAAAATGTATAGGTATATCGTTATTTTTTAGATTTATTAACAGTTCCTACTAATAATTTAACACAAAAATGTTAAACTTCCATAAATAAAAATCTTTATGTATATTGAAGTCGGCGGGGCCTCTTCTTCAGGTTTTTACCTCTCAGCCTTTGAACAGGAAGAACGTGCGCAGTGTGTGCAGCGAACGTGCAGCTTGCTTTACGCCTCGCCAATTTAACATTACCTTTCATTCCTATATTTATGCTAGGCCCCGCCGACTTCAATATATACATTTAGATTTTTATTTATAGAAGTTTAACATTTTTATTTCATAGTTTTTAGTGTAGTTTTTGGAAGTCGGTTTTTTTTAAACCTGTTTTTATTTTTATCTTTTTAGTGTAGTGTTTTTGTTGTCGTTAATTTATTACAATAAAGTACCATAAAATCATGGACAGAGCGACTTTGATCATTTATGTACTTTTACCGAGATCGATTACTTCCACGAATTTAAATACGTACTTATATTCATAGATGTTGGTGGATGAGAGCATTTCAGTAAACGAAAACCGGGCAAGAGCGTGTCGGACCACGCACAGTGTAGGGTTCCGTAGTAAGAAGTATTTCAGTGTTCCGACCGCAAATACAAGTTTGTATTTCATAATATTATTATGAATTTTTATGGTTTTTGTTACACGGGACTTAAGAGTCCCGGACCTTTCGAAGGCGTGCGTGGGGCCGAAGCCAACACGTAGAGGCCCTTTACAATTTGAATATAAAATGTAATGGTGACATAGCTGGTGATCACCCCTGCATGCACCACAGAAATACACCCAAGGACAATCACCAGCTTATGCAGGACTATTGCAATACATGTGGAAAAAAGAAATTACTTGGGCTATTGTGATGGGATGATAATGGACTAAGATAAGGGAACTTTGTGAACCTATGGCGCCTGCCGGAACAATGTATGTGCACATGTAAAAATAGCAGACGGAGACTTGCCAACTCTCTCACTGGGCCCCCTGAAAAAAGTCGCTCGAGTCGCAACAAAGGGGGCAACAGAAACGTGAGTGGCTGAAGGGTGGAGAGGCTTCGCTGGACTTTAAACTCAGATCACTTGCTCCCTGAGGGTCCGGCATCACTGGCCCACTCACCACTTACGCTCAGCATCCACCCTCCGAGCAGAGGGGTTCTGCTCTAGCGACTCCACTCTAGACAGCCAATGAAGGCAAGCTGGAGGTGGGAGACCTGTTCCTCATCAGTGTTCACTCCGACCAGCCAATAAAGACAAGCCGAAGGTGAGGAACGGTGGCTTCTCCCTGGAGCACTCGGGTACCGCGGGGTCGCTACTCCCCGTCACCTCGCCTCAAGGTGCCCTGCGGGGCCTCGCCTCAAGGTGCCCTGCGGGGAAATGAAATATTATTATTTTTACGGTTGTCAAACTCAAAATGGAAAATAGGGAATATTTCAAAAAAATATTGACGTATCTTGTTCAAACTAATTTCAAGCGAAAGTATTTATTAAGTGCTTGATTTTTTTCAGATTTTTCGATAGCGCGGTTGGAAAATTACAGGGGGGGGGGGGGCACATTATTAACGACTTTGGGAGCTCCTAGTTCACTCAATATGCACTTAAATAAAAAAAGTATTTAGAAACCTTCATGTTATTTTCAAAGACCTATCCAACAATACCCCACATGGTGGGGTGCGCGAAAATATTTTTTTTCATCCCTCAGTTTCATGTATGGGAGCCCCCCCTAATAATTTTATTTTTCGTAATTTCACTATAGGCATTAATGGCGGCTTATAAAAGACATCTACCTATGAAGTTTCATACAAATTGGTTATGAACTGTAGATTTGACGAGGGTGTGACAGACGGACAGACGGACAGACAGACGGACATGACGAAACTACCTTTTTGGAAGTCGGTTAAAAATTGAGTTTGTGTCGAGTGGAAAAATATCTATTTTAAAGTATTGTTTGCGGTTTTACTCAAGAGGATACTTCGTGGTTTCCCGACCGGTTTCGGACTCATCCGAATCCATGATTAAGTACGTCGCGCGCGACGTCTCGCTTGCCAAATTCATGTATTAAATGCGCAATTTATGGCAAGAAATAAAATAAAAGTGATGGCGTAAATTTATAATAATCTATCGGCAGATATCTGGAATACTACTTCCTTTAACTAAAACTAAACTCAGGCAGTATGTCACTAACAAACTACTACCTAACGTAAAGGAATAACCTAGTTTGTTTATTTATTTATTTAATAGTCAGCATAATGTAATTAAAGACTATATTTACTGGACTGCGCTTTACTTTAAAGCTTTGTATTTATTCGCTAAGTGAACGAAGAGTGTTCTGTTAGAATAAATAATTTCTAATCTTATATCGCAAAAAAAAGGATGTGTTCTTATTTTTGAAAATATTTTCATAGTCGTCTATCTAATCAACAATCCCCACTTTCTTCTTGGTGGAAGTTGTACTTCCACCAAGAAGAAAGTGGGGATTGTTGATTCAGATCGAAGTATGATCCAGCACACTTATGAAGTAAACTAGTAGGTATATTGTTCCTTTAGTTGTAGCTGCGTTTGTAGCAAGCCTTAGGTAGCCATTTTGATCTCCAGATGGTTGATAAATATTAGCTATCTTTTACCTGGCGTGATTAATCCCGGCTTTTGCCAGCGTCCGCCTTCCGGATTAATCTTCCCTCCTTTGTCCGGTGTTCTCTTCCGCCTCGGTCATCCTGCCTTCGATGTATTCGGTTAAAGTTGACTATAAATAAACTTTAGATAGCATTAAAACTACCTTTTAGGTGAGATCACAGAAAAAATAATAACTAATAAGTCAATAGAAGTCGCAAAGGCACGTGACCTTGTCACCGCCTTTGAGCAAATTTTGTGTTTTAAATGACACCAAAACATTGAGAGCGCGCGTTTAAAAATGTAACGTATTTGAACGGAATTAAGTTTAAATTATATTGCATTAGATGTAAGAGATATGTGCTGCGAAGCCTGTAAACTGGCCACAAGTGTCCGGTAGTAAAATGTAGTAGACAACATTTCTATTGACTTATTTAGATTTCTATGGGCGAGACTCCCATCTTGTACCTATTCAATGTTTAACAGTTCTTAGTATTCTCATTGTTGTAATGTAAATATAAATAAGTTCCAGGTTATCAACTCAAAACAGAATTGACTCAAAACTACCTCCATATTTTTGAAGGCTCTCCCAGCTTATACAAGCAGTAATTTTCTCCGTGACGATCCTCCTCAAGACCTTTTTTTCCCTGGGCTAGATTGAAACTCAATTTAAGAATTCAACTGGGTCATATTAGGCAACATAACTCACTGTACGATAGCTATTGGTAGGCCGGTAGAAAACAACGTGGAGCCGTTTTTACTTGATGGATGACGTCACAGGGCTGATGCTAAATAAATAACGTATGAGCTGAATTGAGAGAGCTCGTAGGTACACTGGCGCGGCTGGTAGCACCGATTTATTTCGGGTCGACGGGCGGCTGCTCATATCATTCGTGTATCGATACTGGACCCCAAGTCATCTATTGCAATACGGTAGTGGACTACTATTAAAAAAGTACAAATAAATTATTTTATTCCAAAGGAATAGGAATAACAAAAAAGTTAAAAAAAAAGATATACCACAAAATGGAAAACATAGACGCTTTTAAAGTTTTTGGAGGGAGTATCGCTCCGTCTTTGTCGCGCGAAGCGGACATAGGTGGTGTTACGTCACTTATTATGCATGCCGTCCGTGTCTAGCAAATCATTTTAAAACGCTTATAACTTTGCCAATTTTGTAGATGTTTCATCGGTTTTTTTGGTGTTAATTATCTTTTTTCAAATAGTTTACAGATTCACAATAAAAAAAAATATATTCAACATCCCTATTGTCATAATCGTGTCAGAATGGTCTCATAATGACATCGTTATTGTTGGTTTTGAACTTTTGACCAATGAACAAAGAGATAGTCTTACTCTAAGCCAATTACCAAAGGTTTTGACAGTTATGATGTCATTATGACACCATTCCTACATAATTGTAATAGCAGACTTGAGGCCCTGATGCGTTGTGCAAATGTGTACAGTAGATATTGATTAAGATGAGGTATGCATACATTTCTCTTCTCTCCTCTCTACAGGAGTCAGGACAAAGGTACCACAGGTAGGACAAACCATGTTTGTCATAGGACTAATGAAAGTGGGGATAAGTTTCTGTTTCGTCAAAATTTTTAAATTGCGAGCCCAAATATGTTTCCCCGTATTCAACACTATTAATGCAAATGTAGGTATATCTACCACTATACCACGGGGTCGCATCAGGAACAAAGGAACATTTGTTGAAATAACTCATAATAGATGGCGTTATATGTATCGATTTGTTATTGAAGTTTGTGTAAAATTGAGAACATGAAAAAATACATCATGAAAAATATTTGTTCAAATTTTGAAAAATCCTTCAAGCACGGAAAAATGTATAGCCCGAAGATAGCCCGCGCTAAATCGGTCACATTTCTTTGTATGAGATGAGGCATTTGTACGTATAGTATTATATTATCTGTGACTATACTATAAATGGAGTAGCCACTTTCTGTGTGTGGACTTACTTTTAATATACCTGTTAAGTATAGTTCATTGATCCACAATTGGTCCGGGCTCTACAAAAGACCGGGCATTAATACCCGGCCTCTGTAACTTCATCAATATTTCATTAAGGCGCCAATAACCTGGCGATGTGCTCATGTTTTTTTACTCTTTCTTTCAATTCACTTTGATAAAAGCTGTGGCTTTGCACCGGACTCATTATTAATCTCCATTTTAATTTAGTTAAAACATTTTCTCGCTGCTTTAAGAACAGGTCAGCGAGTCCTATGTATTTTTAACTGAGCTCGTCTTGAGTGTACTTTGGGTATTCATTTTTAGCATAAGAATGAGTTAATTTTCTTATATCAAAAGTTTTAATAAAGAGCTTATCTTTGCCACAGATAATATAATACTATACGTACAGATGCCTCATCTCATACAAAGAAAAGTGACCGATTTAGCGCGGGCTATCTTCGGGCTATACATTTTTTCCGTGCTTAAAGCATTTTTCAATATTTGAACAAATATTTTTCATGATGTATTTTTTCATGTTCTCAATTTTACACAAACTTCAATAACAAATCGATACATATAACGCCATCTATTATGAGTTATTTCAACAAATGTTACTTTGTTCCTGATGAGACCCCGTGTCTTTGCTTAACGCTAACTTGAGAATCCGTAGAATCTCCATAGTTGTTTTAAAATTTGACAAGGAAAATAAAGAGCTTCATATTTCAACAATAATCCTGCAAAATAATGAAAATAGTGTCTGGCTCTTCGGTAGAGAGCGATCAAGAGAGTGACGCGGCAAGCCGTGACACGTAATAAATCGAACAAGCCTGCAAGTGACGTTTATGCGGCACTATTTACATCCTTGTGTGTAGAAAGGTTGGACCGTGCCGAAATCCTGACGAATGCCCATAGGATTGCGGATCTCTTGGGAAGGGTAAACGCATGAATAGAACGGCAAATGGTTGAAGCGGTCACGTTCCGCCGACACGACCACTGCTAAACTGTTTATGCGGTCCTAGTACTCGAATTTCGGAAACTATAATAGAGTGTTTTACCCGTAGGTATTTTCTTTGGATATTGCAAAACAGATTATGATTTAAATGTAAAACCAAAATGTAAAATGAGATTTTTTTATATTTTTTCTTATTTGACTTAACTGAAGATCTTGTAGTAGAATTTCTTTCTGACGAATAAAGTTCAATACGTTTACAATGAATTTTTTGCCAAGCATTCCGTTCAAACAATTACACGAAAGTTAAAATGGAATAAAGCACTTTAATCTGAAAGTTCTCAGCTGTAGTCCGTATTATTCTTTTGAAAGGAAACGAGAAGAATTGTATTCTGCTAGTAGGCAATAAAGGTGATTTTGGTTCGGCCGGGTCACTATTTAACAAGCGATCTTGAGGCTACGGCGATTGCTCTCGACGGCTGAACGACTGCTAGTCTTCCAGTAGCGCCGGTACACCGGGAGCCATTTCGTCAAATGAATATTTCTCAGCATAGTCCGCTCATAAATAATTTTATCACTGGATCCTGCGTAGCTTTTGATGTGCGCCGCTCGTGTGGTTGGCAACACTCCAAAATATTTTCCGAACCACTAAACCGATTATCATAACATCACTGCGTGCGAAAATCTTCATCTGACCGAAACAGCAATTTCTGAAACAAAAACATTAAGGATATTATGAAGTAGCTCTGTACCCGCGACTTCGTTTGCGCGGAATTTTTCGCGGCATGTTGGTCATGATACCCGCTAGATGGCAGTAATAAGGCTTTACAAACATTTATTTACATATCTTCTGAACCCTGCAAGGTATCGCATTAAAATATATACGAAAATGTAGGTTACAATTCCTGTTTTAATTCCTAAAATTTTCATTGAAATCGAGACAAACTTCCAGACAGACAGAAAAAAATACAAAAACAGTAGGTAATTTATCTAATCATAAATTACCGTTTTTGAAAATTTTTCTGTCTGCATTTTTGTGTCTATTTTGAAATCACGGACAGACACTTCAGTTTTATTTATTGCTGTAGAATAATTAATGTAAAATAGAACCACGAAACAAGAGCGTTGTTTTACTCAGTGTTGGTTAAAAAGTTATGTCTCGGTTGAGATAATTTTCACCGCACTAACTACAGCGAAGTTGTTTAGGGCTCGAGACGAAGAAAGATTATCTTGTTGTGTGGGAATTTACGGAGAACGTTACGAGAAAATGTAATGCTACTGTGTAAGGTACAGGCACCTTACACAGTAGCATTACATTTTCTCGTGCACAAAGTAAGTAGGTCTACTTACTTTGTGCAACACAACAATGTCTAACTTTTAGGTAATTACGTGTCAGCTGTTAAAAGCTAACTCTACTTTCATTTTATTACAGTTTGAGTTGGAACTTGGAAATAGTAATTAATCGACTTCAAACAAGGAGGTTATTCTCAATACGACAGTATTTTTAAAGTATTTTAAACGACATCTTTATCGATTATGAACCGATTATAATGATCGATATGGTTTTGATGAAATAAAAATATAATCGATCGTGATCTACATTCTCTAATATAAAACTAGAACAATATTGTGAGTCGCTTCCAAACCTCCTAGTTGTATATGAGTTCCTGGTACAGATTCTGTCTCATTAAGAGCACACACTCTAGCCTACTCGCACTTGTGACCAGGGCACTTAGGCTCGGGACGTGTATGTACGCTTGTCTGCGTGTGCGTGCACTTATGCACGTGTGTCCACGTCTGGCACCACTCAGACTGGCATCCATTGGTCGCCCCGGGGCGGTTTTAATCATTCACACACGTCTCAGTTAGTTTCGCTCCAGTCAACAAACCGCTAACCGCCTCCTGGGCCGTCAAAGTCAAAGCAGCCTTGTTTGCGTCTCGCTGCGATTCGTATGATAGGTCCCGCCAATAACAACGTTCCGAAGGCTCACAGTTACACGCGTTTAGAAAATAACGCCTTATCTTTGCTTGGCATTTTTTCTATACGCGGTAGCGAAACCTACTAACTGGTAATGTTATTAAATATATAAGAGGTTTCAAATATCAATTGATGCGAGCGGGATTTGAACCCGCGACCTCTGCCGAACCGTGGCAAGTGCTCTGCCAACTGAGCTACCGCGTCCTGCGGCCTACTGGTAACATTAGAACTACCTGCCTAGCTATACAACTAGCAGTAAAGCAGTTTTACATGTCAAGCAATACAATACATCTGTTGTCACGAAAATCCTACATCGCGCAAGAAGAGTTTGCACAGAAATAAGCATACTTTCAAGTGGCCCTCCAGACAATACCATCCGATCTGGTCGGAAGATCCTCCCTTTTCAATGGAGGAACATTGCAATTCGTTTTTCCATTCCCAAAGCAGTAAAGATGATTAGGAGCGAGTACAGTTTGGTTCTTAGCAAAAACGGTTCTAGCCTAGCTAAAAAAAAAATATCTAACAAGCATAATAGCTCCAAGAACCTTGAGGTAGATATCTATAGGGTATGCCTTTATATAGCTAGGTAGGTCAAATGCCTATGATGTTTGTGTGTGGAACTGTGGACCTTCTGTTCATAATTATCATATTTGTGCTTACGCGCGTCGAACTGCGCCGAATGCATCGCCGCCGATATGTTCCCGCCGCTCCATCGCACACGATATACGCCATAAAGATTTATTCCATGTTGGTTATTTGTTTTGCGGTGGTCGTAAAAGTTATAAACTTTTTTACTAGTGTTTACATTACGGAAACCTCTGTGGAATAGCTTTGTATTAAAAAAAATAGTTACCTTGGTCATATCTAGACTAGACTAAGAGCACTTGCTTCAAACTATCTGTATCCGTAAGTCAGTACGTAATCGTTAAGTCAGTATGAAATTGTCGTACAAGCCGCCATATTTTGACGGTTACACATACGTACCTAACTGTAAGATGAAACAACATGGCCTAAGACTAGACTAGCATAACTAACTAGTTTAACTAGACTTTATAAAGTATCTTTTAGGGCCGATTTTTCAATCGTCAGAAGAAGATTTTGACAGTTTTCCTATACAAAATCTGTCAAACGTCAATTTTATTCCTTGGATAAAAAATATCTGGCGATGGAAAATCAGCCCTTAATAAAATTGGCCCCAGCCATTTAAACATGCAGTCAACATTTGAGAGTCATGAGTCGGATCAAACTATTGGGCCATATCGCTTCAGCACAAAGTTATCTCAAATGAAGTGTGATGAAGCGAGTTAAGCCGCACACTCCTATTAAACGCTCTCGTTCAATTACTCCAGTTATCGCCAGCGCAAATCACAACGTAAACATTTAACGTAATTCAACCAACAAACAAGCTCCCCGTATAATAAATGTCATATAGCATTGAGGAGGCTCAAACTTTGCTTATAAGTAAAATAAAAAACATTGACTTTATTGGAAACGCGGAACGGAAGTGACAACTGACAACACTGCCACTGTCATTAATTGAAGTCTTTCCTTTTGAGGTACGGAACCCTAAAAAGGTTCTGTACCTCAAAAGGAAAAACGGAACCCTTATAGGATCTTGTTGTCTGTCCGTCTGAAAACCATTAACAGGTGGAGCCATCTGCTCATAGACAGCGCCACTAGAAGTATGTAATAGCGGCATCTTACTCATAGATGTCACTATTGCATATTTCGGAACCTTCAGGACGCTAGTCGTAGGTACTCGCACTTGTCTCTTTTATACGACGACGGTGGCAAACAGATGTATAGTCACGAGCATAAATATATTACCGTATTACAGTTCGGCAAAAATTAATTTTAAAAAATACTGATCATTAAAACAGGTATTATAACCGAACGGATTCATTCATTCATTATAAAATTAATGAATGAATCATGAAATAAGATAGTGTTGAAGAACTGTCCATGGTAATATACAGGGTAAAATGAAAACCAGTGCGGATATTTTAGGAGGTGAAAGTACTCATGAATATGATCAACTTTTATTATGGGACCGACACTGAAATATGAAAAAAAAACACAGCTGTTCCACAAAGTCGGTTAAAAATGCACTACAACACGATCAAAATGTATGGAACAGCAGATTTTTTTTTTCATATTTCAGTGTCGGTCCCATAATAAAAGTTGATCATATTCATGAGTACTTTCAGCTCCTAAAATATCCGCACTGGTTTTAATTTTACCCTGTATTATGCTCGTGACTGTACAGCTCACCTGGGGCCCAAGTCTGCTAATGCAATTGTCATAATCGTGTTAGAATGGTCTCTCAATGACATCGTTTTGACCAATGACGAAACAGATAGTCTTACTCTAAGCCAATGAGCGCTTAGGTTTTGACCGTAATGGTGTCATTATGACACCATTGATACACAATTGCAATAGCAGAATTGTGGCCCTGATGGTAATCGGTTACCGTGGCCTATCAAACACTTGCAACACTGGGTATCACATGCGCGATTCGGATTCTTCAAAATGAGGATTCGCTGTGCCGACAGCTTGGGGACAAACAGGTCCCCCGTAGTCAACACAGCGCAACAACAGGAGCTCTGGCAACCTTACTCGCCACAAGAACATAACATCGCACATCCGCAGGAAAGGTGTCAAAACACAATAAATGTAGTTTTTGGGAAATCACGATTTTCTTTTTTTTTAGATCCTAGAATTCCTTTAAAAAAATCTGTATTAAATGCCATCTCTCAGCGAGGAATCACACTATAATTATGATTTTTTTTAGCAGATCAAGTTTGTAATTGCCTTTCAGATGGCATACATAACTCAATTTCGTATTATTATGTGTTGTGACACCTTTCTTGCGGATGTGCGACATTACCGAAGAGTAGCGGTATATAATTCTGATTAACGTTGACATTTAAATTATTTATTTAACTAATAATTATGTACTAAATTAATATTACCTATGTACTTGACATTGATCAGTCCTTAAAATTTATTTATCCTGTGCCAACATTTGTATGCCGAAAGGTTGTTTATGGTGATACTGATATTGTACCTACAACTTAACACCAAAATGTACCCATATTACGCAAATAAATATATGATTGATTGGTATTTAGTTGTGGTATTCCGTAAGCTACTTCAGTCGGGTAGTCCTGGCATTTGAGCGCGATATCACGCTTACTATAAACAATGCTGATGAATAGTGTTTATTTCAGAAATGTTGTCTGTCTACTTTCCTTGTCTAATAATACCCAGTAATCTTGATTGTCATGTTACATGCTCTGAAAAAATATGTTCTCCACGAGATTGTGAAGTCAGCCGAACCGGCGGCGGCGGCCGCGCAATTGTTTGAGAGACCATTAGTTGTGAAGCGAGTTTGGCGCGAAAATCCCTCGGAGCCGTTCAACGCTTATTGCTTTTTATCAAGCAAGCAAAAGGCTTATTACGCAGCCACTTACACGCCAGCCAAATGAAAACATATGAATCAACTTCACGATAAGTACTTACGTTTTCATGTCTTTCAGATGCTCATAAATTGTGGGCATACTTGAGTTTTATCGAGTTGAATCGAATCTGTGGTTTTCTCAGCAAATGTTGATTTTCGAAGTCGGCAGATTTATTTATGAAAATATTGATACAAGAACGCTTCGTTGCGTTGGCTGTATGATACATAAGTAGTACCTACCTACTGCAGTGTTACGGTACTTATCTACAGATATTTGTTTATTAAACTGCTAGCTGTTCCCTGCGGTTTCACCTCCGTGGCTCGGCTCTTAATGGTCGTAGCGTGATGTTAAATAGCCTATACTATTCCATAAGAATCTGGCTATCATATACAAATGCTTGTTTCGAATCCAACTGGTAGTTCCAGAGATTAGCGCGTTCAAACAAACAAACTCTTCAGCTTATAATATTAATATAGATTAGTATAGATGGGCATCGCGGAGATCAATAACAATTCATGTATAATTTGCTAAAGGCTTAATCTCCGCTGAGGGGTACATGCGTACAAACATTAATCCATAGTATCGGTTTACCGAAGCCTCGGTTATGAATTTCATTATTGTGTTAGCATTAACAACGTTTGTGTTCTAATTAACACACAATGTGTTGTTTAACACACGATATTACAATTTGTTTTGCCGGAAGGCTTTCTAATGTAGGATATATTGGAAAACTTTTGGACCTACTATATTTATGTACACACGCAGAACAACAAATATAAAAGAAATATTAAGTACAAAGGAACTGCTTATTTCCAAAGAAATGTCTGCCAGCAGACCTGCGACAGGATAGTTAAAATTATTGAAACGAAGACACAGTATAATTTACTTAACGTATTTTCGATCAATTTATTGATTTCGTGAAAGCTTACAAATTCAAATTGTAGAGATTAACTGCAGGTGAAAAATAAAACTTTAATAAAGTCTAAATTGATAAGAATATTGAAATTGAAACTTATTGCTGATCGAAGAATTGGAAAGCTGAAGCATATACCTAAGTAAAATAAAATAACTTAAACTTTGAATATTAAGTTGTGACGGTGTCGTTGGCGGTCGCCCCGTCTGATGCCGATGGGCGGGGTCTACAGCTATATAAACCTCGCGTGGTGGCCGCGCGCCCTCTTGATCCAGCGGCTCCGGACCACCAGTTAAGTTCTCCAGCCACATTATCTGAAGACCTGAAGACCCGTATTGCCAGCGAATTACTCACCCCTGAGTTTATAGTTATTTCTGTTTACCAAAGTGTGGTACCTACTATAATTGTTAATTTAAAAAAATACAACGTGTTTTGTATAAAGGTGTTTGCTTTATTTTCCTAATCTAGCTAAAATAACGCTTCAGGTTATTTTAGCTACAAAGTTATTTCCACAACCAAAGTTATGATACGCCTGAATTTCACAAAAGATTTAGAACGTAAAAGCATATCTTACAAACTTCGCTATTTTGATCGCAGACAATTAATTAACAATTTTTTCTGCCATTTTGAAAATATGAATGGAAAAATTTGAATGTGTTAGCTGTAAATAAATAGGTCTTTTATATTCGAGAATAAAAATAAAATTTGGAACGCATAATATGTCACTTCGATTACAATGCAATAATTTATAGTATACCATGGAGATATAGTCTCATGAATTGATGGAGCCAAGAGGTGGCTTTAGGAACTCTTCAAATTCCGTCGTGTTTGGGCTCGTGGGATTATCATTTTGATTTTGTGAAAAATGTCTTACAACGAAACTATTAAATACAAGTATAAAACTTGTAGGTATTTAATAATTTCAAAATGTAGTTTCGGCTATTGCTTAGTGTTGGAAGCGGCCAATGTGTTGAGCGTTTCACGGTCCAAGCGGCCCTTTATCCGGCCGGCCGGTAATGAAGAGTGGCGTTTTGCGGAGCCGCCCCGCGTCTGGGGGCGATGGATCTTTGTCAGGAGGCCGCGGAGATAACTGTCACTAGACGACGGTTTCATTTTATGCGAAGTTAAATGATCCTTTAGCGTTTTGGTAGATTGTACAAAGTCTCAGATCATGTTACTATAGCAAATTAGTACGGGAACCGCTGTCGCCACTTTTAGAACAGCGTAAGTCACAATTACAAACGCTCTTTTGTAAATATAGAGATTTCCTTCACATAAAAAATGCCGCACACCCTCAATCTTACACTATTTTTCATCACTAGTCACTCACACTGAACTAAAACACTGAATGGATATATAAATCATCGATCCCGGTCGGTCCGTCGACGTGATCATGTTGATCATGCCAAAGAGTCCAACTTCATAGCGCCTTGGCACATTTCCCTTGTTTCTATAATCTAAGTACAAAATGGTGAAAACTAATCTGTGGATTTACGTAAAAATGGTTGAATAGTTCTTAGGTCCTAATGCGTGAATGTAAATTCTGTTGGTTTTGTTAGGTTTTAGTAATAAAATAAATAAGAGTTCGTAATTTGGGTTTCTTGATATGTATTGTGTAAAAACACAATTATTGTAAGTATACTTAAATGCTTTTTAGGTTTTTGTGTCAACATGATTTTTGATAAATGTATTTTGAAAGATTTATTTAGTAAAACTGTGCATGAATATTATGCATGAGTACTGAGTAGGTAGGTACATAATAAATGATTACAGATGATACTGTAGCTATTTCTTTTTGTAAAATACTTAAATACCAGCAAATGATTTTAAAGTACCTTGGTTTTATAAAAGAAAAGCCCCATAAATATTTATACGCGCACAAGGAATACATAAGTCGAAAAGGTTTCTTAAAGTATTCTTACCATTGAGACCCTTCAACTAAAAAGTCTTCTCACTGACGTCGCGGAAATGAAGGCAACACCGTCCAGTTGTCATGATAGCCTGGTAGCGGTTGTATGGGCGAGTGACGTCACAGGCGTGCCGGGATCGCAATTCCGCGGGATTAATGACGTCATCAACAACAATGGCCCACTAAACAAGTTGCCGAGCCCGAATTCTCGACGTATACGGGCAATTTTATACCATTATTTGACACTTTGATTTGTCGTTGAGTTTTTGATGCGGAAAGTAATACGAATGGCTTCTCGCTTTAAAGGTTTTCATTAGGCTGTTTCAGTCGTGTATCGGAATTGATTTAGAATATACAGGGTAAAATTGAAACCAGTGCGGTTATATATATGATCAACTTTTATTATGGGACCGACACTGAATAAGAAAAAAAAATCAACTGTTCCCTACAAAAATGCACTACAACACGATCAAAATGTATGGAACAGCTGTTTTTTTTTTCATATTTCAGTGTCGGTCCCATAATAAAAGTTGATCATATTCATGAGTACTTTCACCTCCTAAAATATCCGCACTGGTTTTAATTTTACCCTGTATATTGTGACGTAAGAATGAGATCCAAAACAGCGTAAGACAACTTTTAGCTGTTGCGTCTGTTAACAGTTTTCACAGAGCTTTAAAATATTATACGGTGTCAGCAATACGGTATTTATGATTTTGAAGCATGGTTATTAGTTATATTTTTACGATTTTCATACGTGTCATACATAAAAGGGCGTGTCATACAAAAATTATGGAATCCAAACTTCCCTTGGCCTGTTAAAATCCACTGTACCTACATGTATGAATTTTTAGCGCTCACCCATCTCACGGTGTTCTAAAGCCATATAAAGGTGGTCTTCCACCGACGAGGCGAGACTAAGAGAGACGAGAATATAAAATTGTATAAATTTGAA
The DNA here is from genome assembly GCA_948465475.1 of Thalpophila matura. NCBI lineage: Eukaryota > Metazoa > Arthropoda > Insecta > Lepidoptera > Noctuidae > Thalpophila > Thalpophila matura. The sequence goes on from OX419194.1 coordinate 488,850, forward strand.
GTCTGTAGGTTTCGTTCATATTTAGTAGGTAATAAAATAATTGTGAGAGTCCGTAAATTAATCTCCGTAAGACTCTTATTCAGTCCAACCGGTCGGTCCGATCGGTTGGACTGAATAATAAGAATAAATAAAGATCTAGGATCTTTACTCTACTAGAGATAGAATGTTGATATTCAAAGATTTTTGACATATATGATTTGACAGCTCTATAAAAGTATTTATAGAGCTTATGTCAAAAATCTTTGAATCTAGAACGGCCATTAGTCTGTAAGATTCTCTCCTTGGAAGGACTCTCTCCTTGCCCTTGCCATTTAATTTTATATTCCCGTCACTCCTCGTCTTTCCTTGTCTTGCCTCGCCTCGTCGGTGACAAAGCACCTTTACTTCTCATCACGTTTGCAAGATATGAATAGAAAACTTGTATATATACTGTGGAGTCTTTTATTTCGAAAATTACGTTTGATTTGTGATAAACTAGACCGTAGACCGCATCATCGCTTAACATCAGGCGAGATGGCGGTCAAGCGCAAGCCTATCATAGAATAAAAAAATAAAAAAAAACTGTCAGAAAACACTAAAGAAATAATACGTACACAAACATGATCATTATTATTAACTAGGTATACTTTTGTATTGAAAATGTTTACCAATTAAATTCAAATGGTTTGTGATCGATAGGTATTTAATAAGGCAGGTCTACTCCAGTCGTCGTACATGGATTAAGTTAATTGTAGTGCTATCCGCTAGATAATAAATTGAGATTGTTACCTGTCTCTACTGTACATGTAAAAGTATTGTACTTTACCAATCAAATCAACTTTCAACCATTAGTTAATGCCAAACGAGGTTTTAAAAATAGGCTTTGTAGTTGAAAAGTTGATATTGATAGGTACTCAATGTAATTTTGTTTTCCCATCAGGGATAGATTTGGATTTTTTTAGGATTATAAAACACGTAAAACAATCTCGTGATTGCTTCAAAACCGATTACGCGTAATCTGAAATAAAGCAAACAACTCGCTATCTCAAGCACACTAGAGAGAGGGCTTTCACGACATAATAAAACAGCGCGGCTTGGCTCGTCCCGGCGCAAGTGACGGATGGCGGGCGATTACAGCACTAGCCGCGCGGAATAATAGGGATTGTCGCGCAAGTACCGACAATTTATTTGATTGCGCATCTAGTGTAGTCTGCGGAGCTGACTAATGTCGGCAAGTGAGCGTGTAAGCAAATGGGATGCTGCGTTTTTCATATATCGCGTGTTTGTTCCGTGTGGTTTTTGTTGTGGAAAAGATATCAATTTCTGATTTTTTTTTCTAGGAGTGGTCCTTTTTGTAGTCTGTTAGGTTAAACGAGGCACACATTAAAGAAGGGTAGGTATTCATTCAATTCTAGTTCGATTAACTACGGGACCAACCTTGAAATCACGAAAAAAACAACTATTCCATACAAAAATATCCATTATCACTGGACGATATGTATGAAACAGCTGTTTTTCTGCGCTGCCAAGGTTGGTCCCGTTAGTATATACCTACTCCTCCAATATGTCCCTCGTTCAATCTAAATGTATATTGGAATGAATACAGAATTGGTGTTAGGATTTTTATTGAGTTCACTAAATCTAAGACCTGCTAATTTTATTGCTCTAATTAAATTAAGATTTGTTAAGATTGAGAGTCCACACGGGCGGAGCACATTGCTCGCAGAACAAATAGCCGATGGGGTCGAAAGGTTCTGGAGCGGCGACCGCGTACCGGAGGACGCAGCGTGGGTAGGCCCAGTGCCGTAACTAGGGTGGTGCCAGCGGTGCTCAGGCACAGGGCGCAGACCCTCGAGGGGCGCAGAAATGACCAGACCAGGACCAAGTTTTGGGTGACTCATACCAAGTTTTGGGTCATGAACTCACGACTCATGTATGGTAGTTATAAGCAAAGATACAATACTTACCATTATATTTATCGTGTAGTACCTACGGGTGTAGATGCGCCCTACTATGGTATCAGATAAAAAAAATTCAAGGGTGCAGTTATAGAAGCTCGCACCGGGCGCATAAAAGGCTAGTTACGGCACTGGTAGGCCTCCCACAAGGTGGCAGAATGACCTGGTAAAGGTCACAGGATCAGCATATGGTGACGTTTGGGGAGGCCTATGTTGAGAGTTGCAAGCAGTAGCGTAGTCGCGCTCGCTGACGCTTGTTGCTTGCGTGCGCAATATCGCCGTAATGGACAGTTATGATTTAGCGACACCTGTCGGCGCTCCTTGTCACGACTCACGAGCCATTACCCCGCCTGCCATCCTGATGTATGGCCCTGCTTACTTTGTATTTGTTTTTTACTAAGAAAATTCATCAACAAGAAGGATCGTATTGCGAATGAATACCAGAGTTCTAAGGTTTTTTTTTCTCGGTAACCAACTATGACGAGGTAGATCTTTGTGTTTCTTGATAAAATCGTCGTCACTACACACACCAATCACGATTCAAAGGTCCGTATCTCGTTTAACATACACAATACATCATACACTTCATTCTACTCGTGCCCACTAAGTGACGTCATAATGTTATTTCAGCCAATCACCAACTCGATCTGACTGTGGGCGATCCTTTTGCCTAAGACAACATTTACATAACTTTCCATCTTTTTGGATAAATTCATAACAGATTTACATAATTTCCAATTCAAAAACAATTACATTAATTTACATATTTATCGTACAATTTACATGGAATAAAGCTTTTGAAACGATGGGAACCAAAGTAGGACTAGGCTAAGGCTGGGGTAACTCTCATCCACCCCGGTCGTGCCGTCCGTTAACGGGACAGTTGGGAAAATTGTTCATCGACCCCAGTAGTGCCGACCCCGTCGCTTTTCACACTTCTAGCAATTATTGATGATCTTTGAACGTCTAGGTGTAAAATTTCACTCTTTTTTGCTATTTCAATTGCCCCGGTCGGCGTTTCAGCATTTATGGCAGCCCTAGACTAGGCACACAGCGATCTGTCATTGTCCGCCGTGTGAAGTTTAGCCGCTGCAAGCCTCTCCATGGAGAATTCCTCGCCGCTGCCGGTTCTCAGGCATTTGCATACCGGCTCCATTCTCTGTCATGGCGGAATTACTCGCCTGGCTAGCCAGCTAACGTTGTCTATCTAGACTGCGTTTTTATGAATCATTTCTAGTTGGGAAATAGGGAGTTGTTTTTGTCATATTTTTATACTCATTTTATAAAGAGAGTGCGAATTTTGTGAGTTTGTTTAAGTATATGTGGACTGAGAGTAATCTCCGGAACTACTGATTCGATTCTTAAAATTATTTTTTATTAGAAAGCTTTTATAGTACCCCTGAGTGCTTATGCGCTATTTTAACCCGAATAAATGCGCAGTTCTTGTGGATCACGCAGACGAAGTTGCGGGCAAAGTTCTAGTAAAAAATATAAGAAATTTCAAAATACCTGACGGGCGGAATTGTTTTTATTATTGTTCTCTCCGTACAATTAATTGCACAATAAGTTGTCAATGCATTATGAAAGCATTGCTTTTATTGCTGCATTGTTTGCTTTATCCTATTTGATTTTATAAATACCTACATATAGGTATCTCCTTTCTACGGCCATACCAACCATGGTACCCATGTCAATGCAAAGAAAATATATGCAAATACAGCTCTCAATGACAAACCTTTTTCCTCCTATCACTTGAATTCAACCGATCCTTCGTCCCGCATGGCTTCCGTGCCCATCGCTCACGTATCTACATACCAGGATCGCATAGAGTAGACGGTACTCTCGGATAAGTAAGGGAAACAAATATCATTCGGTCCCCAGCGGGCGGGTCCTAAGGGTCGCGTTCATAAATAATTTAGTTTGCGCCGCCAACCGTGTAACCATAGATGTGGCGTGAGACGTGCCGAGCTCCTGATTCATGCTACTTGTTAGTACATTAACATTTATTACAAGTACATTGATGTGGATGTGCTACTAAACAATTCTAATAGGTTACTAAATTATGCCATCTTGTTTGATATGTGAGCATTTGATATTATTTAAACATGTTTTCCGTGAGTGCCTGAGTTTGGATATTTGCTAATGAAACTTAAGAACGACTTCAAGACAGTGTCTAAGATAATGACTGTTTAGGGACGTTCTTGGTTGTAACGCTTACGAGGCCCAAGCTCATCATTAAACATTCACGGGCTTAGCTGAGTGTTAGCACACCTTTGCCTATTCTTGTAGTAGTTACAGGCGTGATTACAGGACCGTGCCGGGGTTCCAGAGATACCGTCCTGGATTCGGACATTTTATCGGATTCTATATCTAAATCGGACCCTACTCAAATTGAAGGATAACAAAAATAGCTTTGTAACCTTAATCAATTTCTGCTTTGTAACTTTCACGCGAGCTTCAGCTATTCCTTTTAAAAATTCAGTATCCAAATGACGCATCGAAAAGTTTCGTTCTACATAAATCAGTGTTCGAAGTTTGAATGGTGGGTATATTGCGTTCGCTCCGGAGCCCCGGCGCCCACACGCCTTCCTTCGTGGCTTCACACACCTACGCGTTCCTCAGCTATTGCCGCCTTCCCAAAATCGTCCCGACTTGATTAAAGTAGAAGTACAAATACGCTTAGAATTCCGCCGTAGTTACTACCTTATAAATTAACATCCCACAAGTATTTTACCTGGTTGTGACGGAATGATAAGTAAATTAATTTAGGATACTTTTATGAGAAAAACAGGTTTAAAAAAAACCGACTTCCAAAAACTACACTAAAAACTATGAAATAAAAATGTTAAACTTCCATAAATAAAAATCTAAATGTATATTGAAGTCGGCGGGGCCTCTTCTTCAGGTTTTTACCTCTCAGCCTTTGAACAGGAAGAACGTGCGCAGTGTGTGCAGCGAACGTGCAGCTTGCTTTGCGCCTCGACAAATTAAATTTTCCTTTCATTTCTATATTTATGCTAGGCCCCGCCGACTTCAATATACATTTAGATTTTTATTTATGGAAGTTTAACATTTTTATTTCATAGTTTTTAGTGTAGTTTTTGGAAGTCGGTTTTTTTTAAACCTGTTTTTATTTTTATCTTTTTAGTGTAGTGTAACCATTTTTGTTGTTGTTAATTTATTACAATAAAGTACCATAAAATCATGGACAGAGCGACTTTGATCATTTATGTACTTTTACCGAGATCGATTACTTCCACGAATTTAAATAGGTACTTATATTCATAGATGTTGGTGGATGAGATCATTTCAGTAAACAAAAACCGGGCAAGAGCGTGTCAGACCACGCACAGTGTAGGGTTCCGTAGCAAGAAGTATTTCAGTGTTCCGACCGCAAATACAAGTTTGTATTTCATAATATTATTATTTTTACGGTTGTCATTTCAATCGAAAGTATTTATTAAGTGCTATAAGCTTGATTTTTTTCAGATTTTTCGATAGCGCGGTTGGAAAATTACAGGGGGGTTTTTACAGGCACATTGTTAACGACTTTGGGAGCTCCTAGTTCACTCAATATGCACTTAAATAAAAAAGGTATTTAGAAACCTTCATGTTATTTTCAAAGACCTATCCAACGATACCCCACATGGTGGGGTGCGCGAAAATATTTTTTTTCATCCCTCAGTTTCATGTATGGGAGCCCCCCCTAATAATTTTATTTTTCGTAATTTCACTATAGGCCTTAATGGCGGCTTATAAAAGACATCTACCTACGAAGTTTGATATAAATTGGTTATGAACTGTAGATTTGACGAAGGTATGACAGACGGACAGACGGACAGACAGACGGACAGACAGACGGACATGACGAAACTATAAGGGTTCCTAGTTTTACTACGGAACCCTAAAAACAGTGTTTTTTCAGTTTGTAATAGCAATAGGCTCGCTCCCTAGCCTTCTATCAAATGCGACTTAAGCATGAAAAAATTGTGTGTACTATACACCTCTGTCTAACCTTGCGGGAAATATCGGCGTGATGTTATGTATGCATAATATCGAGATCGATTGCGTTCAGGAATTCATGTACCTACACAATATCACTTTTTCATCATCGTCATGATGTCATCGAGATACACCAAAAATACCGTTTATTACACCTGGTTAAAAATCTACTCAACCAAAGTTAATAAAATTTATATGGGACCACCTCGCGAGGTTTATCTACCATATGAAAAAAGAATCACGTAAATCGGCTCAGAAATCACGGAGTAATCGGTGTACATACATTAAAAAAAAAAAAAAAAAAACCAACCGAATGCAGAACCTCCTCCTTTTTGGAAGTCGGTTAATAAAAATACAATGATTTGCTCGCGTTCGAATTTATAGTAAGTTTATAATAGGCAATTTAGTTTAACATAAATTGTACTTCTAAGTATAATTTGCATGCCTATTTATGGTGAAATGTCTTTAGGCAATCTATTATGCTTATGCTTATGTGCTATATTTCAAGATAAAAGAAGAGTTTTGAGATCGGTCAGTCTAACTCTAACCAAATACGGCTTAACATCACCAAATGTTATGTTATAATATCTGATTCTGTTCGGTGTTAGCGTCCGATGAGCAGATCAACCCAAGTCCGGAACTACGGAGACAAGTGGAAGGCTACGTGTTAATCATGCAGGCACTGACTGACACTGGTAGCCACTAACGAGCCCCTAATTACCGCGCCCCGAGCCCCGAGCTCCCAGCGGCCGTCAACCGACGACTTTGCAACACTACCTAATTATATTATTTATCATCGTGCTAAAACAGTAGGTATAAGTTAAGCTGGTAGAAGCTGTCAAAGTTTCATGTTCTCCAATTATAATTGTGGGCTAAAGTTTGTTTTCGTACTTCAGATAAGAAAATATTAGTTTTAGTGTAGGAATAATAATGGTTGTAGGTACTCACCAACAGATCTATTTGCTCTACCCACGTACCAAGTATGGAATCTTGTTGAGCGGCAAAAATATTGGTTGTCATGTTTGTGAGTTGATTGTTGACAAGCAAGGCGATTCGCACACTGCACCGCATCACGCAGCGGGGTGCGTGGCGACGGCGCCACGCGTGCGTGTGCGGGAGTGCAGCAGATCTGCATCATCATGCAGATTTTTCCGCACAAACGCACGTAGGTGCAATATTGTCATGCGGTAGCCTAGAGGAAAAAACGATACGCCACCTACTAGTGTTGTCTTAGCAACTTTTTTGACATTTTATAAAGCAGTTCATTAGTATTTAATTTATTACACTAGATGGCAATGATTGTCTTGTTCTTCATACTGACAGATTTAAAATAAAACAAACTTCGTAGCAACCATAATAATGTATGTTGTCGGCAGATGTCAACTGTCAACACGAAATCACGCACGATAGGTACCTACCTGTAGATCTCAGTGTGCCATACCTTGCATCTTGCCCCGCACCCACGCGCGAGGGTGCATGTTTCTCCGCATGTAGGTGCGTGATCTGCAACCCCGCGCGTGAATGCGTTTTCAGTGTGTTGCACTACGCGTGATTTCTATACAAACGTAGGTACTTGCAAACAACGTAAGATCACGCACTCCCGCATCCCGCTGCGTGATGCGGGGCAGTGTGCGAATCGCCTTACTGCACTCCTTTTTTACAGACTCACGTAAGACTTACCAGTATTAGTGTTTATTCAATTTACACGAGTGATGTATACCTAATAAGTTAACATTATAAATTAAGGATCTGGAAGTCGAATGGTCCATAAATCTTTTCATTCGAATTGGTTTCACAGACTCGATATTTTCCCGAAATCTCGACGGTGATTTAATTTGCAATTCGTTTGGCTCATTTTTCGAAGAGGCTTTTAATAATGAAGTTCATTATTCCCAATTCACATGCGAAGTCTCTGAAGCTATTGAACAATATTATCTCATTTGCGATATTCAGCTTCCTACAAAATCATAAATGCCAAGAACCGTTATGTATTGAATGGCGCCTTGTAGAATTTTAAATGTGAATTAAAAGTAAAACCATTCTATTGCTCTAAAGTCCAAATACTCTGCTATTATGTAAGCGGTTTAACTTGACGGTTATAGCGTGGTACATTGCAGTCAGTGTAGTTGGCAACCCGAGTAGTTTCCCCTGCCGCCGATAGAGTGCGCGGCAGTGATACGCACGCGCGGGTGCGCGCGCATGTTCAGTTAGTACTCTGCGAGATGCGCTGCGCGGTGCTACGACTTTCCCGCGTGTGCGCGAGTTATGTGATTGTCGGTTAGCATTAGCCTGGTTTCATGTACCTACGGTGATTGTTTATTCATTAAAATAACTTGTGAACCAGACATGCAGTGTTTTAGACCACCCCAATAGCCTACCCAACGCTATAAGTGGCTGCCCAACGTGTGTAGGTATAAAACTCGTAGTGAAAAGTTTGTCGTGTGTTGCAACGAACACTACAAGTGATTATCTGGGACTTATATCGAACCCCGTGTTGTGATTCTCCGGTATTATACGAGTAGCGTGTGTCCTATCGTATCGAAAATGCCGCGAACACGGTCTGAAGGTCGCTCGAGGTCGAACAATGATGGCGGCTCGGCCGCCGCCACCAACATTACAATGTCTCAAGAGACGCTCGCAAGTGTACTCAATACCTTGCAGCAAACCCAACAAGAGTTCTGCCAGCAATTATTACGCGAGGTGCGATCGTCAACGCCGCATAGCAACGTTTCTGAAGTCCAAGCATCGGGCTTTGCATTTGCCGCGAATGGAAACTTCGCGAAGTGCATGACGCGCTATGGCGGCCGCGCGGACGAGTCTTTAGAAAACTTTATAGATGCCGTAGTTACCTATAAAGATTGCGTCGCCGCTTCTGACGAAAACGCTCTACGTGGTTTTTCGATGTTGTTGGAGGGGCCTGCTGCAGTATGGTGGCAAGGTGTAAAGCGGTCCACCAAGTCGTGGTCGGAAGCCCTAGAACGAATAAAGAGTGCCTTCGGCGACCGTGACCCGCCACACCGACTTTACGTTAAATTGTTTTCGTTGACTCAAGGAGAGGAGCATACCGACTTCTTCATTGCCAAGGTACGTGCGCTGTTGGCCAAGTTCCCAAAGGACGACCTATCGGAAAAGGTGCAACTGGATATGGCGTATGGGCTGCTCAGTCAACGCATTAGGAAGCGTGTATGCAGAGAAAATGTCAACAATTTCGAAGAATTACTACACAAGTGCCGTAACGTGGAGGATTCCCTGAAGGAGGCTAGTCCTGGTCAGGCTAGTAGCTCGTCTCTCGCGAGATCACGTACGCAGACGAGTACGCGCGTAGTGTCGTCATCAACGTCGTCATCTTCGCCGCGGAATGTACCGGCCGCCGGCGCTACTGCCGCCGCCGAGTCCGCCGAGACAGCCACCGCTGCCGTTGTCAAGGACAAGAAACAGTTCTGTACATACTGCAAACGTTCGGGCCACGTAAAGGATATGTGTGAGAAACTTAAGCGTAATAGTGATAACAGTGATAACAGTAACAAGCCAAAAAGTGAAATAAAGTGTTACGGCTGTGGGGCCGCGAACGTTATTAAATCTAAGTGTAAAAACTGTTCGGGTCAGCAAGCGTTTTATTCAGTTGATAACACGTCGAATAGCGGAGCCCTGGCTCGCAGCAACGGTTGTTATAAAGCGCGCGAACCCGCCGCCACCGCCGCTTCGCTCGGCGCCGCTCGCGCTGCCGCGCTTCGGAGGCCCTCGGCTCGCTCGGCCGCCGCAGGCGTCCCCGTCGTCCTCGTGTCGCAGCGAGTTAACCCGCCAACGCGAATGTTTGTACAAGGTAACCCTGCGCGTGCCGCGGGTGATTTAAGTTACTGTATCGATCATGATGTAAATGATTGTGATGGTTATGATAAGTCTTGTGTATCGTTGAAAGTTAACCCGGCGCATGCCGTGGGTGATTTGTTTAATTGTATTGTTGATGATGTTAATGTTTCGCATTTTAATAACACTAGGTTGCCCGTTCAAGTTAACCCTACATGTGCCGTAGGAGATTTATGCAACTTTAATGTTGATAAAAGTGTTTCGTGTAGTAATAATACTTATGTATCTAGTTTGGATGATGGTTATAATAATTGTAATTCGCCTTTTCGTCGCCCCGTGTTAAATATAAACATTCTGGGAAATTGTGGTACTGCGCTCGTGGATTCTGCTGCTACTGGCTGTATTGCCGGTCACACGCTCTACGCTCTCCTACTCAGTTTAGGACACCCGTTAGTGCCGTCAACGCAAAAATATGTTAGGTTGGCGGATGGGGTTAGTAGGGAGATGAATGTACTTACCACGGAGGTAAAGGTGACGTTACACCATAAAACTAGAGACGTAAAGTTTTTGATTTTTCCTGAAACTAATAATAATGAAAGCTTGTTAGGTATAAATTTCCTTACCTTATTTAACCTTGTGTTTAATTTCGGTGAAAGTAATTGGCACTTTGCGGAAAATAGTAAGCAGAAATTCGAAATACAGTTTGAAAAGGTTTCGTCGCCTGTATCTTCGTGTGCCGCCTTAGAGGTGCTCCGGGACGATGAGGCGACTTCGCTTACTTCCGAACAACGTCAGGTTCTTGCCAACCTCCTCGTGGAATATGAGGATATCTTTGAGCCAGGGGGAGACGCGACTCCGTATGCCGAGCATATGATTGATACCGGTGATAACCCCCCCATTGCTGTCCCGCCCTATAGGTTGACGCCTGCAAAGAAAGAGGTTATGCGGGCAGAGCTCGACAAGATGTTGGCTGACGATATAGTCGAGGAGTGTGAGTCCGCTTGGGGATCTCCCGCGCTCCTAGTGCCGAAAGCTAATGGTAAGGTACGTTTTTGTGTTGACTATAGAAAGCTCAATGCGGTTACGAAAACCGACGTCTATCCGATGCCATTGATAGACGAGCTTGTTCAGTCGACAAAAAAGCATTGTTTCATGAGTACCCTTGATATGCGTAGTGGTTTTTGGCAAGTTTCCGTCCGTGAACAGGACAGGGACAAGACAGCTTTCCTGACGCCGTTTGGTTCGTTTCGCTTTAAGCGTATGCCGTTTGGTTTGAAAAACGCTCCGTCAACGTTCCAGCGGCTCATAGACAGGCTTCGTGCAGGTGCCTCACTGAAAGACGTGACCCTGCTAGCGTACCAAGATGATCTTTTATTGATTTCAGAGGGTAGCCTCGAGAAGCATGTCTCAGATCTGCGCGCAGTATTCGAGAGGTTACGATTGTTCAAGTTACGTGCAAATAGAGAAAAGTGTGTCTTTGCACGCGACAAGGTAAAATATCTAGGTCACGTTATAACACAGGATGGTGTGTCAGCTGACGAAGATAAAGTCCGTGCAGTCCTAGACATGAAAGCACCCTCATCGCTTCGTCATCTTAGGACCTTTTTACAGACGTGCTCGTGGTTTAGAAAATTTATTTCTAGTTTCTCTGCTGTCGCTGAGCCGCTGACACGCTTACTGAAGAAGAATCAGCCATGGTCTTGGGGATCAGACCAGGCTCGTGCCTTTCAAGAGTTGAAGACGCGGTTGTCTTCGGCACCGATTCTTGTGCAAGCTGACTACAGTAAGCCATTTGTGTTAAGGACGGACGCTAGCAGCTACGCCATAGGTGCTGTGTTGCTGCAGGGCGAGGGTAAAGACGAACGCCCAATAGAGTATGCTAGCCGTCTGCTCATCCCAGCTGAGAGGAATTACAGCACTACGGAGCGAGAGGCATTAGCTGTTGTGTGGGCTGTCGAACGTTTCAGAGGGTATATCGAAGGTCATGAGGTCATTATAGGTAGCGACCATCAGCCGTTAAAGTGGCTCCTTACTCTGAAGTCGCCATCGGGTAGGCTCGTTCGATGGGCTCTTAAACTACAATGTTTTAACATTCAGTTTCAGTATACGCCTGGAAAAGCCAATGTGATCGCAGATACACTCAGCCGTCCGCCCTGTAAAGAAGAAGATAAAAGTCAGTGTGGAATTTGTTCTGTCGTCGTAGACTTACCTGCTAGAAGTCCAGCTGATCTCCGGCGTGCGCAGCTCGATGACCTGGAACTAAGGAAAATTATTAGTGATCTGGAAGATACGTCTGATGCTGAGTCTATAGAAGTTAAGCGTTGGTCAGAAAGAGGCTATTTCTTGCAGCAAGGCGTTTTATATAGGTATAATCCTGATGTGGATAGCGAAGAACCGCAGCTGGTAGTTCCGGTATCCCTCCGCTCAGAAATTTTAAAGGAATGTCACGACTCCGATATAGGAGGTCATCATGGAGTCGATAGAACGTACAGTAGGGTCGCTCAAGGTTTTTATTTTCCAGGTATGCGTAGGGTCATCACAGACTACATCAAGACGTGCACCACCTGTCAACGGTATAAGTCCTCAAACACGAAGCCGTCGGGACTCTTACAGACTCCTGTTTTAAACCAAAGAGGAGAAGTGTTGGCCATAGATCTGTTCGGTCCACTTCCTAAAGGAGACAACAATGAGAAATGGATATTGTTGGTAGAGGACACAGCGACCCGTTGGACTGAGTTGTACGCCTTGAAGGAAGCAACCTCGGAGGTATGCGCCCGTACGTTAATTGAAGAATATTTTCTCCGTTACGGTTTTCCTCGACGCATTGTATCGGACAATGGCGTCCAGTTTGTTTCAGCTGTAATGCAGCAATGTATGTTCATTTTAGGTATAGGTCAAGAGTTGTTACCTTTATACCATCCGTCAGCCAATCCAGCTGAACGTAAAAATAGGGATTTAAAGTTTCAGTTGTCACGTCTAGTTGATACCAACCACTCGTCATGGCCACAGCACCTTCCCGCAATAAGGTTTACCATGAACTCGTCGGTGTGTCAAACTACTGGTGCGTCTCCAGCTTACCTCATGTTTGCTAGGGAGCTTCGTTCGCCACTCGACGTGCAGCACGACATTAGGTCGATTCTTAACAAGGATAATTTTGTTCCTCAGATTACACCCTATTTGGAAAGTTTTATTAATCGTCTAGTTTCTGTTAGAGAAAGAGTTGAAGCTCAGCAGGACCGACGCAAGGAATGTGCGGATAAGTCCAAGAAGCCTGCCGAAGTTTTCGAGATTGGAGATCAGGTGCTCTTAAAGTCTCATGTCCTTAGTAATGCAGCTAAGAATATATCTGCTAAGTTCATTCCGAAAAGAGATGGTCCGTATATAATTGCAAAAAGGGTTAGTCCTACAGCCTACTGCATCGCAGAATTAGATAACCCGGAAATTGTTCTAGGCAAGTTTCATGTATCCGAGCTCACGCGTTTTCACTCCCGCGGTGACTCGCCTCCTCGTCCCGTGGTCCCCAAAAGACATAGAGGACGTCCACGGAAGCACGTTTGTCCCGTTTGTTAAATTGTGTGTTGTGCGAGTTCGTGAGCGAGGGCGTTCTCACGACTCGAGGGGGAGTGTATAGCGTGGTACATTGCAGTCAGTGTAGTTGGCAACCCGAGTAGTTTCCCCTGCCGCCGATAGAGTGCGCGGCAGTGATACGCACGCGCGGGTGCGCGCGCATGTTCAGTTAGTACTCTGCGAGATGCGCTGCGCGGTGCTACGACTTTCCCGCGTGTGCGCGAGTTATGTGATTGTCGGTTAGCATTAGCCTGGTTTCATGTACCTACGGTGATTGTTTATTCATTAAAATAACTTGTGAACCAGACATGCAGTGTTTTAGACCACCCCAATAGCCTACCCAACGCTATACGGTGCTTTTACGTAAATGAAAAGTTACTTTTGCTGTTTTATTGTTTTTGTTTACCAAAATAACTTTGATACCGCTCTGTTCTGAAGAACCTTTGAAACAAATTTTAATGTGAATTACACGAATTGTTACTAAATATTTTTTGTCTGAGGAATGTTCAGCTTTGTGAAAATTTTGTGGAATATTATGCAGATTGTCCGTTGCGTGCATTGACTTCCGTATTCATATTTGAGCCAAGTGCGGTCTAAACATGGATGCTATTATTGTCCTGGCCCGATGGAACGCTGCGATTATGCAAACAACTCACACGTTTACCTCACCACATTCACATTGAACCTTAAACAAATTTATACAACGCTCAAATTCCACTGAGCAGAAAACGTTGACATTTCCTCTACACGTTCCAGGCAGCTGTAACGTTAACTTAAACTAGACTTTATGTAACACAGTTACAGTTTATTATGCCATACGTATTCTTTAATCTAGGTAACGCTACGAGGGACCCATTCAGTATTTAGGTTTATCTCAAAGACAACTGTATTTCAAGGGAATACCGCTCAGTGCACGGCTGGCAACTAATTTTACACTGTAAAACGTTTTCATTAGGATTAATTTTAGCATAACCTGTTTGGGGTTTCTGCTATCATTGCACGCTTAAATGAGATCTTTGTTTACTTGATGCAAAGGGTGGAAATTGGTTCTGCTATTCAGTTCTGATCATTGGCTTTACACTGGGGAGGCATGAATTAGCGATACCTTGTCTTTGTATTATCTGGAGAGGTTTGATGGACGCAAAGCCATATAGTATAGTGTTCATAGTAGGTATACGAAAATGGTGGAAAATGATACAAGTTTTAATTTTGTTTATACAGGGTGTCACGGTAAGGGTATATCAATACAAACGGGGTGAAGAGTGTATCTGGTTAACAATCTCTACAGCTCAAAATAAATTACTTTGGAAATGTAATTATTTTTTTGTATTTCTACAGTTTATTAAATTTAAATCATAACAAACGTGTTACCGCACTACGAGGGTCATTATCCTGTCCTGTTTAGTCTGTTTGATACGTATTAACTAGTAATAAGAGATACTCTGTGCGCCTGGTACCAACGCGCGTGCCGCATCACATGCCCTTCGGACAGGAATAAACAAACCGACAATCATACCTATCAACCTATGTTTTCCGATTTCTGCGTGCCTAGTACACGCGGAGCCGCGCTCTGCCCAGCCGCAGCCGACGGACCGTGCGGCGGGCGGTGGGCGGCGGGATTAAATGAACTGACTAATGTTTATTCCATCCCGTGAAACTTGCTTCATCAGTCCAAAGCACTTTAATACCGTACCTAATTCTGCCGAGGCTTCTGTCTAACTAAGGTACCACTCACAAAAGCCACGCGTTCCAAAAAATCTGCCGGCGTAAGTTCCTGAGGGGGGCAAAAGTGGTATGAACGTTGGTGGTCTTAGCGCAGCACTTGCCATACCTCCATGGTTCGCAGCACCCATCACTAATGCAGCTCGACGTGTGCTACTGCGTGGATTACGTGTAAAATGCTCTGATACAGCGTCTTCAAATCCAGGATCCCTCCTGCTTGGCCGATCTTCCAATACGGGCTCATGGAAAGAACAGGTCGCGTACAGACCTTGTACCATCAGGCTGAAACATGCTCTCGATGGCAGCTGCCGAAGAGCCGACGCTCAGCAACTGGTCTTCCGTCGATGAAACGCTGATGATACAGCTCTCGGTCAGCTTGCAGATTACCATCCGTTGCTCCAATACACACCAACATCTCGTAATTTCGCTATTAGTTAAACTTGACGTAATTTTTACGACAGTTTTATTGACAACGATCACAATCACAATCACAACTTCGCACAGAAACGGATAGAGAGCGACTGAAGCACAAGTACGTCTACAAGAAGTCTAACAGTCTGATATCCTAGTAATAAGGTAACTGTACCAGTTGGTTTCGTAATAGGTAATTAAAAATTTCAAGAATAAAAAAACTCTGACCGACTAACACCAAACACGTCATATGTAGTAGTACTCCAAGTCACCGAGATACTAGCTGTGAACCACGACTGTCGACTCAGTTAAAATACTTCTCTCTTCCCTAGCTCAATTTTAAGAGCTGTCGCATTGATAAACAAAACCGATAGGTGTCCACTTGTAAGTTGTAATTGTTTATTTAAGATTTATTATGTGATACACAAGTATCTACGTCAGTTGGATATTGTATTGGAGGCGGAAATAAAAAAAGGCTTTGAGCATAAAACATCCCGCGTTTTGCTTAGGTTGGATATCGAACTCAAAAATAACGTCACAATAATCAGAAAAAATTGCGACGTGCTTGCAACTAGCTGATTGACCCTAAATACCATTGTGTGTTTATTTACCTTTGATATCTGATCCATGTCTGCTATGTTTATGTAACAGTATCCAAATTAGGGTTTCGTAAAGTTATTATTGTGCACCAACGCTCGCTGTCAGGACAACTTCCGTCACTCATGAAGTCCTAGTAGATACTTTTAACAACTTCTTTTGAATAAGTAGTTGGATACATTTTCGGTCTATTAAAATGCACGGATAATTAATTACTTTTAGTACCTGCCTACGATTATGTTGTTCAAACAAATAATTACTACAGACGCGACACGTATTGTAAAACTGTGCTTCAGACTCTGGCCTACGAACAAAAGTAAACAAAGTGTGTTTAACTTCATACTTTATTTGTTTTTTTAACGTTACAGCGGTGACATTATGGCAAAACTACAAATTCTACAATCAATGTAATCTTAATAATAAAATAAAATTACGTGCAGAACCCTTTGCCATTTTTTGTACTAAGAGACGTAGTTATGAAAGATTTAAAGTAAACAGTACCAGGAGTAAATTGAAGAAATAGGATATGTTTCATTGAAGAATAGTTTATTGACCCAGATCAGCTGACTTGGTGCTAGTGATGTGTAGAATTCAATTAGAAAAAAATATTTTTAAGTTTAATGTATCATAACTTCATAATTTTGTAGGAAAAGGTATTAAAAAAATGTTGCCATGTAGTTTGTTATCACCTAGAGAGTCCGTGAATTTAATTATGTTATACCCTTTCGGTGACATCCTGTATTAAGATTTTTTATAACTTGCATTTGAGCGGATTTCCTGCTGAATTCGCTATAAGACCTGTTTCTGGACATAGTAGTGTATTAGGAGTTAAACGTCTTACAATAAATTATACATATTTCCTTTATTTATCTTTCACTCAAACCGACTAATTACTGACGTCACTTTACTTGTCTTTTTATTAGTTTGTCATGTTTTATTGTGAAAGATGGTATACAGTACATAGTTAGGATGAATATTTCGTTCTCATGAATCTATTGTATTGTCGTGAAAGAAAAACAAATAACTGTTTTCTCAATAATGTTTTTCTTTTTCAGGTAAGTCGCATGCGGTGATTTCTTCCTTGGCTGTTTCTGAATGGAGGAAACGTATGTAAACTATAACGAAGTAAAGATTGACCACGTAGAGCGAGTATCAGTCATCAGTATAAAATATCAAAATGACCAAAATCTTAGATTTTCATCATTGTATCTTTAGAATCTTCAATAATGTCTTATTTTCATTATGAATATCTTGAAAGATATCCTTAACTGGATAGATAGCCCTAGCTAGATAAATAACATTTCTGTTAGCGTTTGCAGCAAACTTTACTTAGGTACATAACGTATGGCAATGACCTGCGGAAAAGTCACGTGATCTCAGTACCTAATAATTATCATCGCCATACATTTTGTACCTAGCATTTGGCGTAAAAGCTTACAGAAAGTTATTTGTTTAGGGCCTCAGTAAGGTAACTTTAAATGTTCCTGCTGATTTGCGACTAGTGATGCGGGGATTTTTAAGCTTATTTTATATAATAACGTTTCAAAGGTCACTATACAACAGTGCAACTTGAAACTTGCAAAGAATAGTATAGTCTGGCAAACGAAAGCTGGTCCTGAAAAAGTGCGGCAAATTTAAAAAAAACCGGACAAGTGCGAGTATGCCTCGCGTCCTAAGGGTTCCGAAATATGATCATATATGGCGCTACTGCATATTTCCAATGGCGCCATCTATGAGCAGATGGCTCCACTTATGGTCCGGTGACTGACGGCGGACAACAAAGTCATCCTATAAGGGTTCCGTTTTTCCTTTTGAGGTACGGAACCCTAAAAAAACACATTCTGGTATCACTAAGAACAGTAGGAATAAATTGTGTTGATACTTGACAACAAATAATATATGTTAGGGGCGGATTTTTCAATTGTTTGAAAAATATATGCGGTGGTTATAATAAATGCGGTGGTTATCGAACGTAAGTAAAAAAGGTACGTAATTATGTTTTAATTGGTTTTAATTTTTCGTAAATTAATTTGTTATAAAGATTCTAAATATTAAATAAACCATTAATTACATAATTATGCGGATAAGGTAAATATGACAATTTAAAATATTTATTAAGTATAATAGTATCAAAACTATATCTGGTAAAATAACCCTATAAAGAATGTTGCCATGTAAAAAGTTTCGATTAAATCTCAGGCTCAGCTTTCGTTTGCCAGACTTATGTAAATTTTTTGCCAAAGGTTATTAGCTCTTCATTCCTTTTTCTGTCGACTAGCGCCATCTCTGTGAAACCTGCCGTATTACTAAGTAAGCGAGCGGTTTACGGAGGTCGCACTCGGCTCCCCTCGCGGAGAAAAGAGGTACTTCAATGAAACGAACCTTTCTACTTTCACCGAGTAACTCGTGGCCCAGTACTGAGATGGCGCTGCCGGAGCCAAGTTAAAAACTATACCCTCCTTTTGGGCTTCCCCGCAGTTGGATAATAACGGACTAGTGAGTGCATGAAAGTGCCACTAGAGGTCATTGTTTAGGCCATGCTAGGGAATAAAAAGCCTGGGTTAAGTTGCTGTGTGATAATGTTATCATCAAGTTAGTTAGGTGGAGACACTAATTTTGTACATTAGGTCAAATAGACAAACAAAGTTTTGTATTTAAAATATTTTTACATCCCCTAAAGTCTAATATGCTAGCGATGTCTTTAGTTTTTTGGATTCAGACTCAGTAGTCATGATACTGGTGCTATTTCTGTTGTAAGTTGCACTAAACAAATTTTAGTCACACTTTATCCTTTTCTTACAGATATGATTGAAAAAGGATAGAAAATATTAAGAACTGTCAAATTAGTCTACGCCCTTAACGTTTACCTATGGGAAAATAGTCATGACCTTAGGTCGCGAGCTATGTTGATGGCGAGTAAATTCACGTTGAAAATATTCAAATGGACTTGACAGGACTAAATTATCATCTATCTCTTTCTCCTGTTTTTGTGAGAAAGAGGAAATGGGACTAAATTAGTTTAGTTTTTAGGGTTCCGTAGTAAAACTAGGAACCCTCATAGTTTCGTCCTGTCCGTCTGTCTGTCCGTCTGTCTGTCCGTCTGTCCGTCTGCCACACCCTCGTCAAATCCACAGTTCATAACCAATTTGTATGAAACTTCGCAGGTAGATGTCTTCTACGAGCCGCCATAAAGGCCTGTAATAAAATTATGAAAAATAAAATAATTAGGGGGGGCTCCCATACATGAAACTGGGGGATGAAAAGAAATATTTTCGCGCACCCCATCATGTGGGATATCGTTGGATAGGTCTTTGAAAATAACATAAAGGTTTCTAAATAACTTTTTTGTTTAAGTGCATATTTCGTGAACTAGGAGCTCCCAAAGTCGGTAACAATGTGTCCCCTCCCCCCTGTAATTTTCCAACCGCTGGTATCAAAAAATCTGAAAAAATTGAAGCTTGTGGCATCCAATAAATACTCTCGATTAAAATTGGTTTGAACAAGATTCGTTAATAACTTTTTGAAATATTCACTATTTTCAGTTTTGAGTTTTGACAACCGCAAAATTAAGTTTGTATTTCATAATGATATATTATTATGAAATTTAAACTTATATGAAATACTTCTTGCTACGGAACCCTAGACTGTTCGTGGTTCGACACGCTCTTGCCCGGTTTTTTTAAACAACAGAATCGGCACCATTTATGTTATAACCATGAGTTAATGACGTACTCTTTTAGCTACAATCATGTCGATAGGATTTTAATAAAAAAATGATTAGATCAGGCAATATACCCAAGTAGCATAGTTATTCAAATAGAAAATTAAAGTGATAATGAGTGATGATTAATTATACTTATTGCATTATTTTTATTTTACAGGCATTTACGAAAAAACAAGATTTTAAGAAGCCTGATTCAAAATTTTAGAATGTAGAAGAATAGAAAAGAAATTACATAAATATTGGTTCGAATTATTACAAACGATTGTTTGATATTAATGAAATGCTCACACAGGCATTATGCCATGATTTTATTTATGCATTAATGTTACAAGTGTTTACCTAAAATTCAGTAGTTAGATTAGGTATATCAGGAAGTAGAAGAAATGTTTGTAAGACAAAATATGACGATTAGAAATATACTAGCTACCTACTTTTGCCAAAGTTAATTGAGTCAACTGCAGGTAGGCTTTAATAAATTCTTGTAACAAAACAATTTTCTTCTCCTGACGTAGAACCAAAAAGCTAATTAAAATATCTTCCTTTTGTCTATTTACTGCTAGTGTAGGTACCTAACGTTTACAATAAAGTAACAATAAAGTTTGTAGATTTTTAATTAAGTTAGATATTTCTTCTCGCCTCACAGTTTTCATTGTGAAAATATTTGTTTGTATTTAAAAACATGAATGCACAGCTGCTAGTCACAAACGGGACGCAGTGTGAAAGGACACTCAAGAGCTCTGCTGGTATTTTGTTCTCTTTGTCATCTCTGGTGGCCTGGTACTTGTGCATGCTACACTAGCACTAGTTACTTTGTTGTCTTGTTTGCCTGTGGCTATTGTTTGCGTTTTGTTGATAACTGGGTTTAAGATGGTAAAAATGTAAAAATATAATTTGGTTAAAGTTACAGAGCCACTAGTGAATAATGTAACCATAATCATTATTTTGACTCTTTACTGTAGTTTCCTAAGCCAAAAGGCTTAGGAAACTACAGTAAAGAGTCAAAATCCATAACAGTGTGCGTCTCATCCATAACTAAAAAGTTATGGATGAGACGCACACTGAAAACGCGCCTATAGGTACCTATGTCATTAATTTGTATGAAACATATGAGATCAAAATAAACTAGGTATTTAATTATTTATTTTAAGCATTTGTCAAAACAATTGTAGACGGTCTAATAGATAGTCCATTTGACTAAGGCCGAGATAAATAGTCGTTGCTAAGCATCAGTCAAAAGTATTACTTCGGGAAGTACTGCTTTGACTTAGCTTAGCAAAGTATCCGATATGACATAAATAGACGTTACTATGGCCATACCTTTGCTTAGCACGAGCTAAGTCATAGTTCAAGCGAAAGTACTACTTTTCTTTAATGCTTCAGAAGCGTTCATAGTATACTCGATAATGTTAATTTCATAAACAACTGAATTTGCTTTATTTCCTTAATGAATTTAATTTTAAATTAATCCAAATTGAACAATTAATACAATTAATAATAATAATTACATTTAAACAGCTGAAAAATATTTTAATCCAGAATTAAAATAAGTATAAATTTGAACGCATCAAAATGACGCTGTCTACGCTTACGCTTTGCTGAAATTACTGACAGATACTGACAAACGTATCTGTATCTGTCTATAAATTCTTGATCGGAAAAAAAGTGGAATGGATTAATTTTATTTCGTAACATTTGGGAAATCTTGGAATATTGGGCATCAGGTCGACATCTTCTGATACTAAATTATCGACCTCCTCAAAAAAAATTGTAGCATTAGCATTTTAGCATTATCGGCCTATAATGTTCCCACTGCTGGGACACAGGCCTTCTCTCTGTGAGAGGGAGTGGGCCGTAGTCCACCACGCGGGCCCAGTGCGGGTTTGGTGGACGTCACATGTCTTCGAATTTTTGGTTCTAGGACATGCCGGTTTCCTCACGATGTTTTCCTTCACCGTTAAAGCAAGTGATAATTAATTTCTAATAATAATAAAAATTGTAATCTCATCTAATCCAATAAAACATATGTTTTATTGTATTTTTGTAATACGACGCCTAAGAGGATAAGCAAAGAACCTCAAAACAAATATCAAATCCACACTTAGAACGTGCTAAGTCTTCAAAAATCTATACTATGCCTAAGCAAAGCATTGGCTTAGTGTTAGGTTGGCTTTCATCGAAAGTAAATGCTAAAGTACTGTCTATTTATTCGAATTAGATACTTAGAACGTGGCTTAGCACTTACTTTCGCTAAGCCTTTGCTTAGTAACGACTATTTATCTCGGCCTAATTGTCAGATACTTTGTCGATACATACCTAGTCGTTTTTGTTAAGTAAAAAATATTAAACGCCTGTCAATGTCCTTTCACGGTGTCTTTAGCGTAATATATAAGATTGTGGTTTTGTCCAACTTCGGTCCTTGCGTCCGTCCCGTTTTTCCTACAAATATGCGCCCGAGGCCCTTTGCGACCATTAAAATTAGTTTACCAGACAGAATTCTATTTTACTTCCGAAACGCCCCATGAGGTTAAACCTCTGTTTTTCCTTGTCGTAAAAACGACTGACTTATGCTTGTAACCACTAATAGCAGCACAAGGGTGAAAATCCATTACATTTTATGTAGTTGGGAATTATTACTACTTAGTAGAACGCAATTATACATTTATGTGTCTACTTTTCTTCGTTTGTGCTTTCCTTTATTATCGGTCAATATTTCTTTCTAAATATTTTCTGCAATGCAAGTGAACGCGTGCTGGTTATATGTTTTCCGTATATAGTGACGAAAACAGTAGGGATTATTACGCGACACCAGGATGTCATGACGTGAAGGAGAGTCGAGCCTTCTTGTAGCGAGACGCTTTGTTAGCGACGCTTTTCAAAACTCAAGTAAGTTTCACTAGCGACTGCGCTGCTTTCAAATTATGGTCTCCCGGTATAATTATGTTTTAATTAAACGAAGAGAACAAGAAACGCGCGAACGAGGTTAACGTATTCAAAATAACATAATAGCAGTTACGACCAAGTTTGATTTTGCAAGTAGAATGCACCAGGCAACAACTGAACGTTGCCATCGACGGGTATAACTAAGAAGTCGTGGAAGAATACCAAATAAAATATTTATTTTACTCATTTGTTTATAGTGTAGGTAAATTAATGTTGTGAAAATATATTATTGTCTTTATAACATTTGGCCAATGACAGTGTTTGTTAAAAATTATATTACTGAATAATAATTTATAAAAGGATATCATTCCTAAGTCTGGCACCAGCTGTAAAGGTTCAAAATATTACACGATTTTTGTAAAAATATCTAAAGGTATCGATCCTGGTACTTCTCATGCTAAGCGAGCGCTCTACCATGTGAGCTACGGCCGTTGTAAGTACCTACGATCCAATACTAGGTTTACTTTTGTACAGATAGTAATAAATTCAAGTCACATTGCCCCGGGCGAGGACAGGCGACTTTATTAAATGCCGTCCCGGGTGTGTCTAGTAGACGCTACTTTGATAACCGAACAAGTTTTGTGTTGTACCTATATCCTCCAGTTAAACGGAGGGACGATAAAAATGTAATAGACTTGGGGATATTTTCTCAGGATATAAAATAACTTACAAAAGGAATGTTTTCGTTGAATGTTTCTTTCGCATGATTCAAAATTGCTGAACCGACTTAGGCCTGAATTACTATTAGCATCAATTCGCTTATAGCTGGATAGTTTTAGACACATACTAGGTGAAATACGCATCAATGCTGAGAGAGTGATTCAGACCTTAATATAGGACCTATCTACATCCACAGACGTAACGCTTCTGCACTCTACCGAACTGTTCCATTACAATTAGTCGGTTTTAATTTATTACACTGTGTCAGAATTTGTTACACACATTGTGCGAACATCATTGTCGGCGGCAGAATATGTATGACATAACCAAACAATATGTGGGCAGGCAGTACCTAGATACCGTGGCATTTTCAGTGTGATTTCGCGGTACAGCACATTTTGTCAAAAATGCGAGTTATTCAGCCACAAAATTCCTTTTTATTGAAGATGGATGGACATATAAAAAAAGCAAGATATTTTCCACGATACCGTATATTATGTGCACGTGCCCTGGGGCCTTGTGACCCACATTCTGTGACGTACATGCATACTGTACGCGCGACCTCTCGCCCTGCGTACTAGGCATTCAGAACACGGCAGGAGGTGAGCCTACCTAGTGTTTCCTTTGATCACGAAGCTTCTGCCCCAGTTGGCAAGCGCTGTGCAAAGGTTTGCAGTGCAAAGGTTAATTCTTTTGTCGCCACGACATGTCACGACGTACTGTTTTGTTTACGACTCAAAATATATAAAGTAGAAATTCTACAGTTACCTCACACTATGTAGAAATAAATGGTGATTTGGGTCTTTATAAATTGTTCATTAAATCCAATCGGAAGCCTTGTAAACCTTGTCTATTATAAACGCCTCGAATTCCTTTTCTCCCGGTATTGGCGGCTCGGTATTCGCAGGGTACTCGTAAAAGGGTCTGAAATCCGAGGTTTAATATTGTCGGCTAATTAATTTCTTTTCTCGGCAAATCTTTTGTGGTCTGTGCCGACATTGTGTATATTTAAGAGTCCCTTTTAAATTACGTACATAATTTTGAATGAGAAAAATAAATACAAGATTGAGCAACGAAGCTTTATTATTGACTGTTTTGTATTTTAACCGATTTTTTTGTTGGTTGACGAAATTACTGATGACTGAATTTATAAAATAAAATATTTTGTTATTAGGTGAATCTCATTATTTTGTCGGTATATTAAAGCAACAGATTTACCTAATTTATCTAACCTAAAAGTAAAAATCATAAGGTGAGTTTTGCAAAAAATATGATCAAAGAGAATACTGACCCATACTGAAATGATACCGTAAAAGGTGTATTGTTTCACACAAGCTATAACATTATCCTCCTTCTCGAGAAGTCGGGTAAAACACATGAATGGTAGCGCTTAGCGGGCTCACGTGATAGGTACTGTGTGGCGGTGTGTTCTATAGCTGTGGCTGGCTTCCTGACTGCAAAGTCATACAGAACAAACCATTTAATTAAATATCTATTTCGATTTACTTTTCTAATAAGAACTACCTATATTATTTGCCAATAGTAAACACTACCGACTGCGTCATATTTCAATGAAAGTCCGGTAGGAATCGAGTTGTATGGAACCTTCGCCAGGTTTAATTGCACTGCAGCGTCTGCAGCCAAGACACTCGGCCGTCTTGTCTGTGACAGGCAATCGTGCGCACATTTGTACATAGTTGGATATATTAAGTTCGCCGCGGTCTAGCATGCAGGCACTAGTTTACATGGCTGACAAGTCCTTTGTGCCCGACCACGGCGGTCGTGCACATGTGTCGCGAAATAGAACGTGTAACCGAGACGTCCTTTGGGTCAGCATTTCCTCGATTCCATGTTTGCCTAGTAGTTGAGCCGAGATTTCGTAAAATTTGGTTTCAAAAAGCAAGGCAAGTTATTGAACTAGGAAAGAATTTTGCAATATTTGGAGCGTTTGGCAATGTTTGATTCTTTTAGGCTATATGGATTGTGTTTTTGCAATTTAATTTTTGTAATGATTATTTTTTCAAATATTGTCTCCGATATAAAATATCGAATAACTTCAACTTCATTAATAAACCTCTTATCTCGTAAAAATATCGAAGTTGTTCGTTTCTAGGAATCAATATCCAATTTTCCGGCTGTGCATTAATTGTACAGTTTTTCTGCTCTCCTGGTCGATCGTAAACGAAGTACGGACTTGAGAGATCCAATTTAAGTTTGCTCAGCTTTTGGCGACTTTAGCTACGACTTCACTATTTGGTGTAATTTAAGAGCGTTTATACACTTATAACACTTTAATCAAAGTAACATTAATTCTTGGGTGTTTTATGAGAATATTTAACGATATAAAACTCCCATGTGGAGGAGAATAAAGAAGCACATTAAAATTTCAATACCTAAATTGTATGTAATGTAAAAACACGGTTGTGACTCCTGTATTCCACACCATTTACATGACCATGAAATATTTTATTTTGATTTGAATGTTATCGTATTACCTGACAAAAAGAAAATAAATAATATCTACTAAATATAGGTAAATTAAATTAAGTTGTGATAAGGGTGTGTAATGTACAGATGTAAAAATCTTGTTCCTTGTCTGAAATAAAGAAATTTTAGAGCTAAATTGTTTTTGACTTATTATTTACAACAACTTTTTGAACTAAATAATTTTATGTATGGTCTTGGAATTGTAAGTTTGTCGTAGCCTTTTAAAACAGAATTGAAACATTTATGGCAAAAATTCAATCTCTCCTAGCGTATCTTCGGTGGAAATGGTCTGCAATCTGGATTGGCGAGAACGTGCGAAACCAGAATTGAAATATTTGTTCATTTAATATTGAACCGTATTAATGCGCACATAGATTATAATTATTTATTAGCTCGCAAGAATCAAGATTCTCACGACGGCCATCGCGAGACAGCACTGTCCTCCCACAGCCGGCGTCTGAAAATCACCTTAAAAAGACTCCGTAACACTCGTACAACATCTGCCTGTCTTTTCTGTTCCGACACGCCGTGATATCACCGCGAAAACGCGAACGTTCGAGGGAGAATGTCACGGTGAGTTTCTCCATCGAACGTTCGCAAACAAATTGGCAGTTGTCGCGGTGATATCACATGGCTGGATGGCTTATTCCCAGGAGCTCCAAATCTATTGTTCTCCAAAAAAAATTCTCCATACATTGATTCCCAAGAGCTCCATAATTTTATAGGCTGGTCAGAGGCCCTAGACAAGTTGCTTTTCTGTCAGCGTTCACGCCAAACGCTACGGACAAAATGTATGGAATTGACATTTGTGAGTCACGTGATTTTTCCGCAGGTAATGTCATTGCCATACATTTTGGACGTAGCGTTTGGCGTGAACGCTAACAGAAAAGCAACTTGTCTAGACAAGTTGCTTTGGCCTCTGACAAGCTCCCGACCCCCGGCGGCCGCCCGTGACTTGGGCCGCGCGCCACACGGCAGCGGGGCGCGCGGCCGATTCTTTTCAACCATCGCACATTGGTTTGCGTCGTTGCGGAAGCAACGACCCACCCATTGGTACGTTACGAATCGAAATTCAATCCAAGTTTTAATTTCACTTCGCCAATTCGAACATACATTTTTCCAATATTATTCCTGTTTTATTTACCTAATACCTACATAACGGTTACATAATTAGGTATATTCCATGTATTAATTAGTACGAAAATATACAATATTGTGGTTATCCAATTAGGCTTAACAAATAACATATCTTCAGATGTTATTTGTTTTAATTAAACGACTGAAGTAGGCACACAAGTACTAGGATTAAGTATGTAATCATTCATCAATTAGTAGGTATACACTATAGGTACATATAGGATTAACCATCATCTCGGTAACTTAAAACATTACCTATTTTTAGCCTTAGATTAGGCCTTTGATTTTGGGTTTGGTTTGATTCGGCACCTTTTTCTGATCTTTTTGAAGGTGCTTTTAAGTTTTTGTAACTAAGTTTCTAAACGCGGCTTGCGGTAGGAGTTGAAATCGTCACGTAAGGAAAGTTAGTCGCATGGAGGGGCCATGCGACTTTCTCTCACACTCTATCTCTTTCTATTATATACGGGACGTAAGGAACTTTGTTTCTGACGGGGTCTCCCGATCGCACATGTTTTATTAACATAAAATTTTCGCATAATACATAAGCGAATTTCGATTTTGGGTATGTCATAATTTTATTATAATCGTTATTTAGAACCTTTATCATTATAATGTACGCTCATTATTTATTCGTCATGAATGAAATACTAAAAGCAAAGTTAACAGGTTCGTGGAGCAAAAAGGCTTATTTTATAAATTAATTATGGAGCATAATGAAATGGTCCGTGAGGCGGACCAGGATGCCCTAAGTGGATTAGGCGTCCTTTATGCCCAAGGGCCGGTTGTGGCCGCCCGCTGGTGTCTTTGTGTCCAGTCTTTAGGGTTTAAACCGCCCAACAAGGACACTGTTTACGACGCATTTTGGACTAGCTTCCGCTCGCGGCTTCGCCCGCGTTTTTCGGTATAAAAGATAGCCTATGTGTTATTCTGATGTATAAGCTATATTACTGTAAAGTTTCATCAAAATCCGTTCAGTATTTTTTGTATAATCGTCACAAACTTTCACGTTTATAATATTTGTAGGAAGTAGGATACCGATAGGCAAATAATAGATATTACGAGGTTGTATTATTATTACGTGTTAGATGAAAAATTACGTTAAATCTTGTGTTTAGTCTGCCTAGGTACCTACCTATTAACAGTATTTCCTACATCGTGAACTAAAATTTTCTTATAGGATCTCAATGAAACAATGGTAAGTATGTCTTCACTTTTCCGACATGCCAGGCACAATCCGAATAAGAACTTGTATAAAAGTAATTAATGGTTATATCGTTACTTCCTAGAAATATCTAAATTACCTACGTGTTGCCAGGATTGCGCTAAAAAGTATAATTTAGGTGTAGGTTTATTACACTAACTGTTCAATGAAATATACTTGATATAATACTCAAAACAGCCTGTGTGTAAATAATGAATTCGTTTTATGTTCACTAATTTTATCATAAAAGGAAACTCAACCAAGTGGGCTCTCCTTTTAATAGTCAGATAAAGGCTCCGCGGATTACCGTAACGTAACACTTACAGCACTCGAAAGTTATGAGTTACGAACAAATTTATAAAGTTCACTCACGTAGATAAATTCTGTAGCGGCACCCGCGTTGCCTTCATATTTAAAATGTGGGACCTTCAAGACGTCACAAATTACAACCACATCTGAGGGGTTTAAAAACATTCACACGAGGGATGCCGCTGGCGAGGACTGAACTCTTAATTTAATTAAAAGCAACGTTTTGTACTTACCTACCTAAACAGCTCTAATTATATCTTACGACACATTTTTGTCGAACTAAAGTGGAGCCAAATTCACATCAAATTCATGATCCGTTATTACTCATAACTGTCAAGTTAAACAACTCGAGAGAACCGACTCGGGGCCTGCAATTAGACGTTAAATTAACTTCCTATCAAACTTAAATGAACGGAGCCGAAATCAATCGTAAAACAATTTGCGTTTAATCTCCTTGAAAGTGGCTAAATGAGGGTATTTTTTGGTGTAAAATATAAATTAGGTGGACATAGCGGGGGAGAGCGCGGTGCGGCGCGGGGCGCGGTGTTTGTTGCAGAAATGTGTCAGTTAAATAGAGGAGCGCTTTGCGAGCGGAACTTTCCAAACTCCACGAGGCCGTGAAAAGTGGGTGCTTTTGATTAGTTTGAACGAGGTTTACAACCATTCAGAAGTGACTTTTCTTCTGAAATACCTTATTATGGGCACTCTGATATAAATTACTTCTGCATCGGCCCTTTCGTTTTGCATTTATAAGGTCGTTCGCGGTTCCACTGAAACTTAATAAAACTCGGCAAGCACATCGAATGCTACTTCATATAATAAAATTGCTTTGATCTAATGTTATTTACATTAATACATGTACAATGTATTGGATCCAAATCCCCTTTCATGTCTGACGTACAGTCGCGTACAATACGCAGAAACTATTTGAGACGGCGCGTCTTTACGATTGTGATGCGGCCTCCTTGCTCCATTGAACTGAGAAAGCGAAGATTTCTTTAGTCCGCTTTGGATATACTTGTATACATCTGCGATATTGATATTGTTGTTAAATTGAAAATGGTTTCGTTCATGCAAGTAAAGGGTATCTGTATCACAATTCCGGGTGACACGGAGGTAAGCCTATCTAAGCTGTTTAGAGTGGTGCACACCACCAGGTAAAGGATTATGTGTTATCTGGTTATCGATTACGAGAATCTAAATGTGTGTATGAATATGTTACTGTCATCTTATGGAGATGATCATGTCATATTATGTGATCGAGAAATATTTCAACATCATGCTATATTGAAGTACGAATCAGATTTTTTCTACTCCAGAGTTTTTACACCGAGTGCTTTTACACCGGCGAGATGGGGATAGACAAGAATTGAAATTTATATGGCGAAATTTCAATTTTCTCCTAGCGTATCTTCGGTGGAAATGGTCTGGATTGGCGAGGAAGTGCGAGTTGTTCATTTAATATTGTACTGTATTGCTGTTGTTATTAGGTACTAATAATTTCTGGTGGACGAGATTTCAGTTTTTCTCCCATCCAATCAATCCTCTCCTTGCCTCGTCGATGGAAAACCACCATTAAGCATGTTTCACGCTGTTCGTTCGTTGTTTGTAAGTTGATTTTTCTAAGCACTCGTCCATCAATAAGGCTATAGTTACGTAAGTAATCTTGCATCTCATCTACTTCCGTCACATGTACGAAGGTGTACAGCTATTTGGTCGTGGTATGTGTACTGTGTATGTATGTGTATTTAGTGTGTCAGTGGTGTGTCCTCCGCCGCACGTAAGCCTTCCACATAATTCCTCCTTTGGCTTTGTGCCCCATTGTCACTGACTGGCTACGTATGTATGAAGTGTATGTGGCTAGTTATGCTCAATACAGATTCAACTGCCGTTTATATTATACGCTATGAGCTGACAATTACAATGGCTATAAATTATTTGAAATTATGATGTTATTAAGCTCTTATTAAACTTATTTGAAAATTAAAGGAGGTGAAGGGAAGATTATGATAGAAGAGATTGCATTCATAATAAGACTTTTGTTGGTTGACGGGTGAGTGGGTGTCATTTAGGACTCTTTCAATTTAAACGTTCGTTGCCGGACTGCTACCGTGCGGCAGCAGTGCGGGTGTCGTACTGCGCACGGACGGTTGTTTTTTTTTCATAGACACGTCGAGAGTACCGTCCGGCTGTCGTGCGGGCGTCGCACGGTAGCCGGACGGCAACAAACGTCTAGATTGAAAAAGCCCTTAAAATATGTCCCTAATCATGCCAAATAGTGTTGCCCAAAACCGGTCTTGCATCTATCATTTTCACAAGACCAAGATCACCTAATTGCAGCAAGACCGAGATTATGACCAAGATTGAGTGTGCAATACCAAGACCAAGATCACAACCAGGTGTACCTACTGACACAAGATCAAGATCGAAGACTGAGTTAGTCTCCTCTTGGTCTTGCATTTGGGCAACACTAATGCCAAATTATGTCAACCTATTGGATACGTTCCATAGCTAATCAACTAACTTATATTTTCTCGCAATAACTGGGACATTAACTAGACATATCAATTAATTGGTCTGGTTAGTCCAAGACCAAACTAGTGTTATGAATTGAACCTAGTTAGTACTCAACTAACAAAACTTTTCCGATGAGTAATGCTTCCAATTCCCAGCTATAATCCGGGTGGTCCGGGATTGGAACTTTGTCTAGTAAATGACAATAAGCTTGTTAAGTGCTAATATTGCCTTAGGAGTTTGTTATAGTACCGTGATATGTCTTTTTATATGGGTATACTATTATCTCAAATAATATCTACTAGTAGGTGTTAAAATTAAACATTTATTTCTTTCCTTTCTTTCCTTTCCATTCTTTTTTCTTTCTATGTTGCTTTCTTATCGTCATCGTGACGCCTGCTACCTTTATCCTTAGCTTATTTGGCATCGGGTTGGTGTAAGGTACTCGTATTTTATAAACAATGTTACCTATTGCGGGTTTTTTTTTGTAATTTACTCGGTGCTACCGTTTAAATGTAACCATTAGACTACTATTTTTTAAGTATGGTTATTACATCATCGTCTATCCATCTACCAGCCATTAACACGCTTACTGTCAACTATTGGACGGCCTATCATCCCTATGCTCCGCGGTCCGGCTCTGTAATTACACAACAAGACTTATTTCCTCGCAGGCGCGTCGTAAATTAGTCGAGTAGTGTAGCACCGGCCTGCCTGCCGCCTACACCGTGAATAATTGCCGACGTCACCGATGATTGTACACATTACTTACTACAATGCGATCAAAATAAGAATAGAAACGTCAATGACTTCGAACTGTCAACTATCACTAAAGGGCCCCACAGACTAACAGTTCGCTTGCAGTATGACAGACAGTATCAATACAAAACGTCACAATAAGGCGCAGGGTCATTCCTATTCTCATTTTAAAGGCATTGTAGGTAGGTACACACGGCTACACATCAATCTATACATTCCCAGTTTACACTGACCTCTCACTCTAAGGAAATCCTATACAATGCGAGATCAGCTTATACTGGAAATGTATAGCTTGATCTGTAGCCGTGCGTACCTATTTATTCTTTATTTGTAGAATACTTACATAGCGGTATTTAGCAAGGAGCTCACACACCTTCTCGTGGGTATCGTAAAAGGCGACCAAGGAAGTAAATATTAGATGTGGTTCATACACCACGGTATGTCTGGAATGTAGGACAGTGGACATCTTACAATTTAATTTATTTATAAGTAGCTGTGCGACCAAGTTCGCCAGGATGTTGGTCATGATAGCCGCTACTAGATGGCAGTAATACGCTTTACAAATATTTATATTCATATCTTCTGAACTCTGCAAGATATCGAAATGGAACATACACGACATGACATCCTAAAATTTTTATTCAAATACGTTGAGCCGTTTCGGAGCTTAATCGAGACAAACTTTCAGACAAACAAACAAAAATTCTAGATTAGTCATCATATAAATAGCAATTTTCATTTCTTTTTGGCATTTATTTTGAAATCACCGATAGACACTTCAATTTTGACTGAAAGATGAAACGTTGGATGAGCTTCTAGGCAAAAAAATATTTAACTTGTATTGATGAGATGTTTACGAAGAGGTACCAGACTTTATACGACTTCGAGATGTTATCGAAATTGGATCAGATAACGACCTTTGTTGCCGAAATATTTTATATTAATTATGTATATTGTATCTATGTATGCGATACTTAGGTACATGTTTGATTTACTGTTGTACCTGTATTTGTAGGGAACGAAGTATAAAAAATACACACCTGTTACATTTTATAGATTGTGTTTCATATAATCCAAGATTACTTTCCCGTAAGTATCTTCTCATGAACGTTCCGAGAGATATTAAAAAAAGATTGAGGAGTGCCATAGAAATTTTACGATGGTGCCGTAAACCAAACACGCAAATTACCTTCATTGTTTTTCTTGCAAGTTGGAACAAACCACGTATTTAGGTTAAAGACATTCTTCAGATAATGAGTGATGACTTAGCTAAACCCACCCGACCCGATTCACAAATGAGAGTAGTGTTTGTCTTCATTGATTAAGGCTCGGCCCACGCAGCCTCCTTAGGACTTTGCTCTTAGATGATGGATTCTTACGAGGTTTGTGTTGGGGTCAGTCACTGTATCTTATGTTGTACCTTGTTGTTACACATGTACCTCTTGAAAGTGTGGGCTAATGTGTGCCTTTACAGCGTAAAGTTGACTAATGTTCTGGCTACAGAATATCTATTTATTTAATTGTAAAAACAAAATCGATGTTGGTGTCTAGTTGTAGTCCTGAACTACGCAATGGATTTGAATGGGATTTTCGCCACCAATCATAGAATTGATTCCGGAAGGTTTATGTGTAAACCTAATACGTTAATATTTAACTTAGATCCAGCACATAAATCTCGATGTTTTGACATGTCGCTACATCAGTAGATGCACCATGCGAAGCAGGAGTGGGTTGCCAGTATTTTAATAAAACATTATTAAAAGTTATAATTGAGAATATCTTACCTGAATTGTATTGGGAAATTAAATTGCATGCATGATGACGTCACAAGAAAAATCGGACTTGTGCCAATCGGACTTGTGCAAATACATCCAGGTAGATATACTCAATCATGTTATACGTGGCCCGAAACTAAATGGGAACTGAATGGGAACGACCCAGAGGGCCTTATTTTATGCTGGCCTACCCTACTTCAAACATGTTCTCTCGCAGGAGTGACCATTCGCTATTGTCTTTTGTTGTCTACCCAAATATCTTTTTTATTCGCTGACTGCGAATCCCTGAATTCCTTGGATGTCCCCGAACAATTTAGATTGTCCGAGCTTTGTGAATGTTTTGTGTATAATTTGAGCCACTGTTGAATGTGCTTCCTTGTCTTTATCTTAGCCCCTAAAGGGGCTGAGTAGAGATTAATTGAAACCAATTGTAATCTCATCCGTACCCTAAATTCTTAATGTTGCCATTAAGAAATAATGTTCAGATAATCGAATAGTGGTTGTTGGATTGGATTATGGGATCTAAACTTAACCGATTAGTTCCCGGCTGAGAAGAAACTATCAGAAACCCGGAGATACAAAGAGACTGTTATTAGACTCGAAAAAATTACTTGTAATCAGACAAAATGACCATCCACCGGTGCATTCATTGAACGTGTTTCGAGCTTCTGATTTCCCTACGGGCTGCCGAGGTCAAATGGCAATCGGTCCCGCTAAAGTCAAAAATTCGTCACATCGAGATCGACTTCCTCGGAGGCTTTTAAAATGTAAAGGGGATTCTCACAAAGAGTTAACCTATTTGATTTTAAATTGATATAGAAAAGAAAACCGTGCTGGTCTGTAACGTTCTATCGTGTTCAGTTGTAAATACTACAGAATAGGTATGTCGTGAAAAACGAATAAATGACATGTTGCTATGAAATAAAAGCTCTCGGCCTATACATGGGTACAAGTGACGTCTATCAGCTACCTTTCACAGTGTTGCAGATGTCCGGATATCCTCGTGTCCCCGTGTCCCCGGGCGCGCCGACTATCAATTAGGACAAGATTGTTATTCCCGGCACACGTCCACATTACGCAAATAAGGAGGAAAGCGCCGCCGAAGGACAACGAATAAGTTCGGGGACTTAAAGTACACTCCGACTTCGACGGACCCCGATTGAAAAGACATTTCGTGTCTTATGAAATGTCTAATCCAATGACTCCGGCTTTGATGTTTATTTAAAACTCAACGCGCCTTTTTATGTACATTTATACATACGTAGCAATTCCGTTAATCCGCAGTCTGTGAACTCAAATATTATTTTAATAATCTCGAGCTCCGATAATGCCGATGCGGAGGAATTGCCGTATAATCCTAACGATGTTATACTTGCCGGTAACCATGGGAATAGCGGACAACAGTCCCGCGGATGGCTCTCGTCTCATTAGCTTTCCCAATAAAATAATTGAGAGTTTCAGCAGCGGGGGCTGTAGGGGCCGGGGGGCGTCGCGCGCCCGGGACGTTTCAGTGATCGGCCGCCCGCCCCGGCGCCTGTACGCGTCTCGCGTTCCCGCGGCCCTTGACACCTCCGTCATGTATGTTGAATGTTCCCTACCAGGGTACTATAACACAACAGTGATTAATTTATTCCAAACAGCAGTGGTGTTTACATTAGGCTAACGCGCGCGCTCTGTACCGGCCGTCGATAATGTGATACTGTGGAGGATACGTAACACATAGATCGTCCTATCGTGTTACCTTCGATTGATTATGATATCCGTGTATAGTGTTTGTGTTATGTTGCGTATAGCTCACATAATTTATTGGATAACTTTTGATGAAGATGGCGCCCGAACTCTTCGCATTGATACCTACTTCAATATCTCTATACATGTTTAGATACATAAAGCGTTATTTGTATTGATTTAGGACTTGAAAGCCCAACATTTTATATGATATTTCTTCATATTCTCACAAATAATTTATCGAATAAACACAAACTTCAGCTGTCAATCACTTCCAGACGAAACGTACGCAGCGCAGCTTTTAGGAAAGACGTTTCACGATTTTCATTTGTCATTTTGACATTCACACGTATATATTTTGTAAGGTTGCTTGATTTTGTAAGAAATAACATGTTTCAGCGAGAGCTGTTCCAATTACTTGGTTTTCTCTACAAAAGCTAGATGTTTAGTCAGGTTGAAAGACTTTTCTTTGACTTAGTATCTCTACAAATTAATCTTATCACACCCCATTGCTAACTACTAACTAACGAACAAGCAAACAGACGGTTTCACAGAATGGCGATTAGGTTTACTCACCACGTGTCGATTTGTTAGGTACGACCTCAGATCATAGAAAACAAGGAGATATGCCATCATAGCAAATTAGTACGGGAACAATTGATGCCGCTTTTAGTACATTTTTCGACACAATTACGCGCATAATTAAGCGCTCATTGTGAATAAAATCTCCCACGCATTGAACATTCCGCACACCCTCCATCTAACACTGTTAATCGTCACTCAACACTAGCACTAAACTAAAACACTGTATTTATACCATCGATCGTGTTCGGTTCGTCGCCAGCGCGTACGTTTTTAATATGAGCAATTTGCTCAAGATCAGGCATCAAGCTCGATAGCGCCTTGGCACATCTCCTTGTTTCTATGATCTGAGGATCTGAGGATGGTACGACCTAATTAGGACATGTATTAGTACTCAAACTCCCCTGACGCGAACACGGGACTTGGACCTGTGTCGAGAATCTTGCTAATTTCCGGACTCGGTCTTAAGAGATTAGGGAAACTTCCCCAGTCCCACAGAACATAGGTGTAAGACTTTGACTAATTAGCAAGTTGTTAATTAGCTGTTAGCGTGTCAAAGTGTCGCTCACTCGTCTGAGTGAACGGAGCCATTAGTTCTCGATACGATCACACACTCACGACTTTATGCGCACATTTGTAGCTACTTGCTGTGAGATATGACAGCTGTACTTAACACATATAATATCTTCAGTAGTTACTTAGTAAGCTAATGCCTAATTCATCACAAAACCAGATCTTTTATTAGAACTTCAGGCAATTTTAGGCAAACGTAAATATGTCTAAGGGATGAAGTTGTGTCTCCCCAAGCTAAGGTATGATAACCAGGTAGGTACGCGTCAATACTATAGGATATACGAGATTATTAGATTTAAACTACAAACAGTCTAATACGAGTTATCAAGCATTAGCATAAGCGTAGCATAATCAATCTATAATAGGTATTCCCATTGTCGACTGACTTAGGAAGGGAGTGGCCATAGTCCACCACCCGGGCCCAGTGCGGGTTGGCGGACGTCACTTCAAATTTTTGGTCTTAAGACACCGTTTCCTACCGATGTTTTTCTTCACCGATTTTAGAGCAGTGGTGAACTGGTGATGAAATAATTAGTACAAAGTTTGCGCCTGCCGAGGTTCGAACCCAAACTGCTGGGCCACCACTACCCTTGGGTCTCAAGCATTGATCATTGTTTATTCTTATTAAGACCATTTTACCGATTCATGATCATGTTTGTAGTCGTCATTCATAACACGTCCGTTTGTTTTTCTTTCATTATCCTGTGCACCTACATATAAATATTATAATACAAACAAAGCCGAGCACTTCCTTTGATGAAGGGCGAACAGACACAGCATGAAAATAAAACGTGTCGCAAGCTTTATTTATTATTCTTCAAAAGATTTCACATTGAACAAACAGGGAAATGCATTCGTTGAAAAATTGCAGGAATTTAATGTATGTCATGGGGTCCGAATATGTCGTTGCAAAGAATTAATAAATTCGGCGGAGTCGATCGAAGGCCGCTATTTCCCGCCGAGACTCCCTATTGAGCGACCGTGCTTCCAACGAGCACACAAAATATGGAGAATTTATTGATATCCACAAATTTTCCCAAAATTGCACACCCTTTAGCGGGTTCTCGTAATTCACAACCAAACGTCGATTACAAAGATTTAGTTGACTGTTCTTTGAAAAGGCACTAGGCAATGAAAGTATGTTATCATGTAAGTTAATGATGTACCTAAACAACCTTACTGTGGATCTGTCGGTCTAGGACTTACAAAGGACATTGAATGTTAGACCGGTCAATCAAGTTCTAGGCCACTGAACATTCGTAAAAGGCAAGATAAATGAAAATTGCGAATTGCTTACAAGCACCAAATCAAAGTGGACCGTTACAAACGTTAATAGAATTTCAATCCAATACATCACAAATGGGGTTTGGTTCACCACTAAACATTTTTAAATCCGCCGTAATCGTTTTCTACATTAGCGTCGTCAATCGATTTTGGGCTGTATTACTAGGAGATCACGTATTTCATTGGTGTGCAATTACTCGGCGTCCCGCTGCAAGAGTTATTCCCCACATTTGTCGGCGCGTTGTAATCAACGGATCTTTTTTATCTTGGTATCGTTCGCCCTCTCGGTAATGTTGTGAGGATTCCATCAATGTTGCCGCTGACCTCCCCGAGACCCTCGCCAGCCGAGGGCCCGACCTTCCGCTAATATCGCTGCTATGAGATATTGTTAATAACCCTCTTTAATCCTCCTGCTTGAGTTTTTTTATTTGCCTCAAGTACAGTTTCATTTTCGCAATTTTCTCGTTAAAAATCCTACGATCTAAATGTTCAAATATTTATTCTTATTTTATAAGCTCAAAGTGTTATGAAAGTGAAGTCTTGAACAATCCAGCGCCCTCACTTGAAACTAGCTCGCCCTTGGCTCGTCCACGTGCCACAGGTACACAGGGCCTCTGTATTTCCGCCCTCAGGATTATAACAGTGAAGTGTTTAGCCGTTTTCTCGTTTAAACTTAGTGCGGGCACTAGATAATTT
The DNA here is from genome assembly GCA_948465475.1 of Thalpophila matura. Classification (NCBI taxonomy): domain Eukaryota; kingdom Metazoa; phylum Arthropoda; class Insecta; order Lepidoptera; family Noctuidae; genus Thalpophila; species Thalpophila matura. Next base: position 527,262 of record OX419194.1, read on the forward strand.
GTTCGTAGATGATAGCTTTTACTCACATAATAAGTTTAGAGACTCGTGTAAAAAAAATACTGTAACAATATAAGACGATGTTTATGCTATTAGTTGGAAAATATTGAGGCAAATAGGTGAGTTAGGGTCGTATTACAGAACTTAACTCAAGACGCAAGCACTGCTTAAAACTAGTTTCAACCAATCAAATGGCTTGAAACTAATAAGTAGGTAATGTTTGAGTCTTGAGTTAGGCTAAATATAGATATCGAGTAACAGCGGATGAACCCATCTAGATAAACTTGGAAAGTAAAACATTATCTAAATACAAAATTTCATTCAAATTGTAAGAGCTGTTTCTAGAGAAACCAATTGTATGTAAGTATATACAAGAATTGCTCACTTAAAGTAATAAGATATGTGTTTTCGGAATTTACTTTTTGTTTGGTAAACACAACTTGTCCTCAGGATATTTATTACGTAGAACAATCAAATGTCGACGTGAAAGCGCAACAGTTAACGTTATAATATTCCACTGAATTTATGTTTTTGAAATAATATATCTAATATTTGACGATATAAAATTATAACATTCGTTATAATCTCTACTTTTAAGCTTTTTCATGTAAATCAGATAGCCGTATTTAATGAGGGCCGGATATTATAAATTATTTGTTAAACGTAATTATTATGATCACCCATATCTTCTTATCAACTTAATTATCGTTTCTCTTATAAATCTTAATTAATATTAAATACGAATTAAAAGCTTTTTCCAGCAATTTTTATAAACGTTTTTCATTGTATACTAAACTTAATAAAGCATTTTAAAATATTTCTATAAAAAAAACATATTTAGGTCTTATTACGTAAATACCCATGCATTTCGGAAAAATGTGTATGTACTACACTCAGGCGTGTGCAGTTATTTCCAGTAAAAACATGGACGTTTTAATTTGATAGAAACTATGCAGCATCAAAGGTTGACAAACAACGTGCCAGCAATATGTTTTTATGTTCTATGCCCGAGGGTGCTACCCAAAAACCAACTAATAAAAGCAACAGTTCATATTGTTTACCCGTTAACTGCAATATATTCTCTGTTAAATAAAACTATTAAGCTAAATGATAATCATTAAATACAAAAGGAACATTAAACGTAGTTTAATTTTAAATAGTTAATGAAGTTTACGATTGATTAACAGATGATAATGATTTATTTTTACTAAAGCACCTAGGTACTTAACTGAGTTTAAGTAGCAATTAATCAGACTATAATGTTCCCACTGCTGGGACACAGAGGGAGTGGGCCCAGGGTTACTCTTACTAGTAAGTAGCAATTATTTGAATATAAATATTTCTGATTGATCGAATATTTTTCTCTGAAGTCAAGTACTAAATAAGGTTTCAAAAGTCCGTTGACTTTCTAGACTGAGTCATAATTCGTAACTCAAGAGATTTGCAATAATATTAAAGTACCTAATGATTGTACAAATATTTGCGCTCCTGTCTGGAGCAAACCCTGTGATTACATACTGACTTCAGCTAACACATGTAAAGAGGTGTGTTATACAGCGTGTGTGCGTATAATGTAGGTCACACTGTAAGCTGTATAACTGTGACGTCACGAGTCATTAGGGCAAATCAAATGCAGCCTGGGATGGCTTCACATCGCACACGACTGCAATGGACGTGTTGCTAACATTGGAAGTGTGTAGGTTGTAGGCACAGATCATAGAAACAAGGAGATGTGCCAAGGCGCTATCGAGCTTGATGCCTGATCTTGAGCAAATTGCTCATATTAAAAACGTACGCGCTGGCGACGAACCGAACACGATCGATGGTATAAATACAGTGTTTTAGTTTAGTGATAGTGTTGAGTGACGATTAACAGTGTTACATTGAGGGTGTGCGGAATGTTTAATGCGTGGGAGATCTTTTTATTCACAAGGAGCGCTTAATTATGCACGTAATTGTGTCCAAAAATGTACTAAAAGTGGCATCAGTTGTTCCCGTACTAATTTGTTATGATGGCATATCTCCTTATTTCTATGATCTGAGGTTGTAGGTATACGTTAGTTTTATTCATTTACATATGAATAAAACTAACTTATACCTATACACTTTCACGCCTTTGTTAGTTTCATTAATTTAATTTTGTTATCATTTCAAAACTGTTGTGATGCTTTGGAGCAGTCATGATTCCTTTTTAACCGACTTCCAAAAAAGGAGGAGGTTATGCATTCGGTTTTATTTTATTTTATTAAGTAACCTATAACCGCCACTGTCGGATAAAGTTCTCCCTCATAGCTCATTTCCAAATCTGTCTTACCTATTGCTTACTCCGGACTTAGTCATTATTTATCATAAATTGCTATCCATACACTATAAACACGAATATTTAACACCTAAACGTATGGTACAGTGGTGTGTCTAACAGTAGGTAGTCCCAGCGCATCGTGCTGTATGTACAAACAAGCGAATGTTTTACTGAGCGTGATGGATGGCGCTGTAAATGTTAGTGCGGATGCAAATGATCAGGCGCAACCTCAGATCATAGAAACAAGGAGATATGCCATCATAGCAAATTAGTACGGGAACATTCTGATGCCACTTTAAGTACATTTTTCGACACAATTACGCGCATAATTAAGCGCTCCTTGTGAATAAAAAGATCTCCCACGCATTGAACATTCCGCACACTGTGTATTTATACCATCGATCGTGTTCGGTTCGTCGCCAGCGCGTACGTTTTTAATATGAGCAATTTGCTCAAGATCAGGCATCAAGCTCGATAGCGCCTTGGCACACCTCCTTGTTTCTATGATCTGAGGGCGCAACGATCTATCGTTAAATGTATGGCTTGGTTGCTGCATGCGGCATATGTAGTAGTATACATCAGTACCTACGCTTAGCATGACCAATGAAATTCTATTTCTATTCTACCAAAGAATAGACAAAGTTCTTTCTTTCCAACTCGTTATCTCTTCTGCCATAGCACGCGGTGACCCGTATTTGGATTATTAGAATTTTGTCTTCTGAAGAATAGAAACATTTCTTTCTCTTCATTGTATGCATAAAACTGTAGAAATCTTTCTACAATCTGTATCTTTGTCTATTCTTCTATAGACAAAACCCGTTTCTATCGTCGTCATGCTAGGCCGGCAGGGGTAGCCAATTTGATTCGACCCAAGATCTACTGTTTACTGACTAGCCTCTGTGCGATCTACCAATTACATAATCAGTACCTCTTCATTCAACTTAACATGCCGCGATTGACTGAATTAACAGTGATTATGAGATCAACATGGCTGAAAGGTTTCATAAGGAAAGCTGGTTATATATACAGGTGGGCAGGTTTAACAGTGGAAATATTTTAAGGGGCCATTGTACTCATCATTATGAACAACTTTTACTATGGGACCAACCATGAAATCGCGAAAAAAAAACAGCTGTTCCATACATTTTGTTGAGTTTTGTGAACATAAATGTATGGAACAGCTGATTCTTTTTTCGCGATTTCAGGGTTGGTCCCATAGTAAAAGTTGTTCATAATGATGAGTACAATGACCCCTTAAAATATTTCCACTGTCTAACCTGCCACCCTGTATATATGGTTATATAAAAATATGTGCCCAAATGACTCGTGCTATATTCTCGACATCAGAAGCCTCAGGTCGGATGTACACATCCGCCCAAAATCAATTTTTGCCACAGAGCTTACAAGGTTCAGTTTCTCTTTCAAACCCACTAACCCTGGTTTTCCTGTCTCCTTCCACAAAGGAAATACATATACATTAGTTAATAAAGTCGGATTTGAAGGCTTTCCCGTACAAAAGTGAATTTTTCTTTTGCTGTTCTGAAAACCTTAAGTTTTTTTGATACAACCTACTAAACCTAGAAAATCATTCGTATTGACCCTCCGTATTGCTTTCTGCTCAGAGCAGTATTCTTCTTTTAAGGTATTAGGTATCGCGTGACCGTGTCTCAACCTGTGGTTATAACTTCAGGTAATTTACTTGGACAGTCAATCGAATTCAAATGTTATCGGAAAATTTTACAGACTGTTTCATAGTTCGCATTTAAACATGAGCTTTTCCTTACTCTTTAAAGATAAATCGAAACAAAAGTGTTAAACTCGACAGCCCCGCCGCACTAAATAGATTCCAATAGCTAGCGTCTAATGAAAAATGCTGGACTGCGGTGATGGAAAACGATGGAAAAAGAATACTAATTGTTTAAAGTTCTTTTGAATTTGTATAGAACTCGACGATTCTCATTCTGATACTTTTGTACTGTTAAGCCAGATTGTATTGTGTTGAAGCGTTCAAATTGAGTTAACTGAAAACTATTATCAGTTTTATTCAATTGATTAAATAACGTCGCTACGCCGCCGCCGCCGGGCAGACGGGAAAATAAGTCGTAGAGGTAGGCTACGGCGTAGTGCATATTGTGTGCTACGCCGTAGCTACTGGCGTAGCGGATGCGTAGCAACAGTTGCTTTGGAACAATATGGATGTTGAATATATTTTTTTATTGTGAATCTGTAAACTATTTGAAAAAAGATAATTAACACCAAAAAAACCGATGAAACATCTACAAAATTGGCAAAGTTATAAGCGTTTTAAAATGATTTGCTAGACACGGAGGGCATTCATGACAAGTGACGTAACACCACCTATGTCCGCTTCGCGCGACAAAGACGGAGCGATACTCGCTCCAAAAACTTTAAAAGCGTCTATGTTTTCCATTTTGTGATATTTTTTTATTTTTTTTTTACTCTTTTGTTATTCCTATTCCTTCTTTGGAATAAAATAATTTATTTGTACTTTTTTAATAGTAGTCCACTACCGTATTATAGGAATCTCGTAGACATGATATTGATACTTTGATAGGGAGCGATGCGTGCAATGGATCAAAACGTATCTGCATAATAAAACCTATGAAGCGGTTTTAATTGTAACTATATTAGACAAGCCCGTATTTCAATGCACACGTTAGTGCTACCTCTTAAAATATAAGCTTGGATGAGTGGTTAGCAGCCCGGTGGAGAACAATGTAGCTATTACACGGTGGCCGACAAAGCAGGTCCACTGAGCGTGTACCAACCAGAATAGTGGCACGTACACAACACCGTTCTAATTACAAAACACTTCAGTGTTTGGTTACCATTCACGAAATAAGTGTTTTGTAACCCCGTGTTGTTGACGAATGACGGCTTGAGGTTTCTTGTAACATATAATATCACTTACGCCTAAAATGATTTAATATATTCTACAGAACAACTCATATAATGTTGTTTTGTGTACCAAATGTGCAAAGTTACTTTATTTTGTCCGTTTTGTTGGTAAGTATCTATGACGTATATTAGAGACAATTTCTTCTGATGTGTCTGTTAGCATACTAACCGCTGTCTTGCTCATTTTCATTGCTAGAACTAAAAGGACGTTGGCAGTTTTGGGCTTGATATGGTACAGTAATAAAAGCTTAACCAAAAATAACAATATATTTTAATTGTTCTTTGCCTAATTTATCTTAGAGATTAAGAATTGGAATCAAAAATCGAAATAAATAAGAAATAAAATGATTATGCCGTTGACATTTTGAAAAAACCAATAAAACTAAAACGGGTGCATGCTGGCTGGCGCGTGCCTCCACAGAATATCATGTCGACAGCAACTAAGATAAGATAAGATATTTATTTTTGTAAAAACATGAGTAGGTACAAAATATAATTTGCATGGTCTTAAAATATAATAAACAAGATCTGCATGTTTTGCCATTTATGGCGTACAAAACAAAGTATTTGTGGTCGAATTTAAACCATTTGAGTTTACAAAACAAGGTGGGTACTTATGAAAATAACATTCAGATTTTTTAAACTAGAACCGGGTTAATATAAACTTATACAAAAATATATATAGGTAGTTATGGAAATCATTGTAAAGAAATATCATAATGAGTAGGAAGCTATTTAATCGTTTAAGAATTCAGATAAGGCGTAATAACATTTGGCTATAAGGTACTTTTTTAGATGTATTTTAAATAGTGTAGTAGGCATTTGTCTAATGGGTTTAGGAATTTTATTGTAAATTATAGGGGCTAAACAAAAAACACTTGAATGAAAAACACTAAAACCTTTGAATTGAGCACTCATTAGTCGGGCTGCACTTCATTGGATCATTCACACCATACTTAACCTCACTGTCACAAATACGATAACTCTTTAATCCAATTACGTACAAAAACATAAAAAATGAATTTAAATACTCTTAAAATACTCGATCACACCAAACTAATTTCATATCTGTACCGACTTACACAATCTGAAGCCCAGCGTTCTATGGGCGTCTGCCACTGTCCTTTCCGAACGAAGTCTGAACGATCCAAAACCACGGGGTCAATGAACCATCTCATGTATGCCTCCAAACTCCTTCAGCAGTGTAAAGCTGCCCCACATCCCCGAGTGCACCAGTTTTAATGATTCGCAAACACTAGCGTTGATCACGTTCCCCTTGCGTCTACTTATATTCAGGGCCGGATTTAATGGTGTGGCCCTGGGGCAACCAAAGATTAGAGACTCTGAAAAATATAGAAATCAGACAAAAAAAAATTATTCACACGAAATAAAAATTTCACCGTTTTTCAATAGTAGGTACCTAGATACCAATTTATTTCAATAAAAAAATATCATAACTAGCAAAATGAAATAAAATATTTCATTTTCTGCATAATCCATTAATTGTCATAAGAAAATGCTTAGAAATTTATGTATTTCAAAAAAATACCATGTAAATGTGAACTTTTTCTCTTTGACAGACAGATTTACTGTTCAAATAAAGTTGTGGAGACCCTTTTTTTTGGGGGAGGGGGCCGGGGCCACTGCCCCCGTTTGCCGTGCCTTAAATCCGGCCCTGCTTATATCCTAGCCTCACATCATAGAAACAAGGAGATATGCCATCATACCAAATTAGTACGGGAACAACTGTCGCCACTTTTAGAAAATTTTTCGACATGATTACAAGCGCTCCTTGTGATTAAAAAGATCTCCCACTCATTCAAATTCCGCACACCCTCAATCTAACACTGTTAATCGTCACTCGTCGTATTTATATCATCGATCGTGTTCGGTTCGTCGCCAGCGTGTACTTTTGTACTAAGTCCAAAATGCTCAAATTAAAGTATCAAGCTCAATAGCGCCTTGGCACATCTCCCATGTTTCTGTGATCTGAGATCCTAGCCATGGAACCATACAGTACCCCCACCGAGATGGCTACTATTCCTACGTATCATTAACTTATTCCAAGTTATGTTTTAGCTTTCCATTCGTTCGTATGTGTACCTGTTCGTATGTGTACCTGCTCGTATGTATACCTGTTCGTATGTGTACCTGTTCGTATGTGAAGCTTGGCCTGCGGTGCTGTGTTTGAAAGTTTAGAATAAATGTAGAAATTATTTGTGATTTGAAACTGCGAATATCGACTTACATGTTGAAAATGTATTATACCTATTAGCTTAACAAATGTAAGTTGAGTTTCAGCAATATTTATGTATCAGTAGGACTTTTCCTTTGGACGTGTAAATCCAGTTTGAAGTAAAACGCATTTAATTTCCAATCCGAACTGAATTCATAATTGTAAAATTAAATGTTAACCCGTTTAGCGAGAACTTTACCTGCGAGTTCTTGTCCATTGTTGTAGCTCTTGTAGTGTGACAATGATTTAGGGTTGTGTGAGAAACAAAGTCACGTTTGGAATATTCACACAAAATATTCACGCTAATGTAGTCGATGGCATTTCTGTACCTCGGAAACAAAAGAAATTAAGTGCTAAAATCGAAATTTTACAGAACCGGCAAAAAATTGGATACATAAAAGCGGAGAGTGCGACAGAAATGTCGTATAAAGTTAGTTAACAAGAATTTAATTATACCATCGTATAGCGCTGGTTCTTGCGATTACAATGGTATAAAAATTTCGCATCGATTTCGCAAAAAGTGGAGTTACTATCGTTTGCCTCTGAGGTACCTACGGTTTTGTACCAGTCAACCTGATTTTCAAAACCCTCTAGGCATTCTTCTCAGTCAATAATTCATAGAATAATCAAGTTATGATCTCTTAACCTTTCGTATACCGCAATTCCAGACACAATAAAAATGTAATTGATCTCGCGTGGATCTACGTTTATATGACAGATTAAAACTGTTAGGCTGTACACTCTGGCCCAGTTATACCTACGCACCTAGGTGCCTACACAGTGCGCCAGTGAGCTGATCGTTAATCACCAGTATCATAGCGTGGGAGGTGACATCAAAGAGTCGATGTTTGTGTCGCGCTCACTTCGACGCGTGTCGCCGTCGCGGCGTGGGGGTTGAGTTATTAGCGATTCTACATTAAAAACATAAGGCGGAGGCAAGATCATAGTCATTAACAATGGTGGTGTAATACAAGTATGGCGTAAATAATAAACCAATTGTGTGTAAACACGTTTCCTCCGTTTACAGCATGTCATGCTCGCTTAGATGTACCGCTGATGGTGACATGTGTATTGGATCGTTCGATTCCCTCCAAAATGGTTGAGTTGAACGGTGCTTATGCGCGTGTCATGTTCGTGAACGGGCGCTGTCAATTGGTACTGGTCATCTCCTGACTGTCGTAAGTAAACAATATTTACATGGGCCAATAATGATACTTAAATTATTACTTTTTATGGTTTTTTTATTTTTTATTTTGTTTACAATATGACATGAAACTTTGACATGAAATGTTTTCTTTTGAAATAATTATACTATACATAATGACATTCAATGTGACATTACTATTTTATTTATAATTGTAAATGTGAGTAGGTACTATGTGGGTTATTATGTTACAGTCCCAGATCTGAAGTTCAGTCTGACAGTTTGAGTACTTTATGGAGCCTACCCAAATGTCCTTTTCTGATGGTAATGTTCGTCGAGTCGTTGAGCTCCCTAAGTCTGGGTTGAGCTACTACGATACTCGGCACATGCGTGCACAATAAGGACAGGTCCACTCAAATCTGTATGGCTCTTTCCTCTAAAGGCCATTCCAGACTAACCTGCATGGTTCTTACATTTTTTATTGTCTGGACTTTAAAAGAGACCTTGACTTTTGAGTTTGTTTCGGTGTTTCTTCTCAAAGGTAGTCAGATAGGAAACACCGACCTCATCGAGTTTTAAAAAGAAAAACTCAATTGACTTGTAAAAGTTTTATTAGTATCCTATTTGCAGAATAAATGATTTCAATTTCAATTACAAAATTATTGAAATTATGACAAACAACAAAAAATCGACACTTTCGATTTCATCTCTAGTACCTACCTACTGTTTATTAATCTCGGAGGGCAAATGCAATTACGTATTATTTTTTGTCTCTATCTTGTAATCCAAAGTGCCACTTCAAGTAAAATTATTCTTGTCAATTAACTTTTATTTAGAAAAAAAGCTTTAACATGTAGGTGCTGTGTACCTACTTCTTTCTATAACAAATTCACCACAATTCGATACGAATGTTCTTTCAATATGCTGTACGCTGCTAGTGGAGTACCTTTCAAGTCAATAAATAAAATCAATGTCTGAGTCTAACTGTTGCCAGTTTATTACGTACTGAAAGTAGTAAATATCTCTCGTTTCGTTAATAACTCACACCAAGCGTCGTCTCACTACACGACGACAAGCCAACACTTAGTAATACGATGTGTTCAACAAAACCGTATAATTATGTACACACATCAAAAGTATCTAGGGATCAACATATATTTTTGCAATAACTTTTCTCCTGATTGATATTAATTAAAATTTTCTTTAAGGATTCATCAAATAAAGTGTTTTCGTTTGTCACAGTAACGATAAACCAAGTCACCTTTGCATTAATAAAGAAATTTGCCATTTTCCTAATAAAGGGATTTTTGACATTTGAACCACTAACATTAAAGTTCGAAAAAAAGACTGAAATAACAGTTTTCTTTAAAATTTTATTGGGTAACTTAAACAATTAATAATCCGTGTTTCTACCGCGAACACTAACAACACAAGAACATCGGTTTGGCATACTCAAAATGAGTTCATTCAAATCACGCTGTGGAATGGCCGCCCATGTTCGTTGCAACAACAAAAAAGGTCTTCTTGCGACTGGATACCCTCCATATTCGGCAGAGCTCTTCTCTGTAGCATATCCCATGCATGCTCAATCGGGTTCAAGTCTGGCGACTGAGCAGGCCAGGGCAGGACATTGATGTTAGCTGCGGCGAGAGTCTGTCTTACAACTCTTGCGGTGTGCGGTCGTGCATTATCATGCATTAACTGAAATAAGGGACCGATTTGCACTTGTAGAGGAACGATGACGTCTGATACAATCGTCTCAGCATAAATTTGAGCGTTGAGGTTGCCTCTGATCCAAATCAACTCAGTTCTTCCGCCGATCCAAATACCCGCCCATACCATGATGGTTCCACCACTATAAGGATGGACTTCCTGGCAGGATTTTAATCGCTGTTGGCGTCCAGGGGTTCTCCAGTGTCGTATACGTCTTGTATCCGGTCTCATACCAAAACGAGACTCATCAGAAAAGCACACGAAACGCCATTGTTCTTCTGCCCAATTTCTGTGTTCAAGAGCCCATTGATATCGAATCCTACGATTGTGCATTGCTATAGGTGGTACCCGTAGCGGTCTTCGGGAATGAAGGTTCACTTCATGCAAGCGGTTTCTGACTGTTTGGTCGCTAATTAAGTTCCCTGAAGAGTGATGAAGCCTCACGGCTAACATCATGGCGGTTATTGTTGGAGCTCTTCGAGTTAAGATTTGAATGTATCGGTCTTGTCTCCGTGTGGTGCAGCGATACCGTCCTCCATGGCGCTCAGCCACGGTACCAGTGCTTCGGTAACGTGTCCAAAGTCGACTGATAACACTCTGACTTGTATTCAGAGCTAAAGCTACAGTACGTTGCCGGGAACCAGCTTCTATCATTCCCACGGCTCTGAGCATTTCTTCCCTGCTTAAATGACGTCGCCGCTCCATAATAACGTTGGTTTTAATCAGTAGTAGGGAAACAGTAGCACTAATAATGTCTTCAATGCGTTGTATGTTTTTATAGGGAAAATATTGACAGCTTATTTTCATCTTTTACTCGAATTTGATTGAGAGTTCCTGATTCAAATTATGAAATGCACCAAAAAGGATCCATATAAATTTATAAAATCATAAATTTATTACAAAGCCACATCTCAATCTCAAGAAATCCGCATAAAAATGCTTGATCCCTAGACACTTTTGATGTGTGTAGTTAGTACTCAACTACCATAACAGATCACATACGTATCGAATCCGTCTTCATGCATAGAAATGAATACATTCACGAACACGGATATAGGAACATATTCTTATTCTTACCATGAATGGTAAGAAAAAGAATATGTAAACAGTTATGAACCTCGTCACGACGCCAAGTGAAAAAGGGCTTATAACTAGGGTTGCCAACCCTACCAACTATACAGGGTGGCAGGTTAGACAGTGGAAATATTTTAAGGGGTCATTGTACTTATCATTATGAACAACTTTTACTATGGGACCAACCCAGAAATCGCGAAAAAAAAACAGCTGTTCCATACATTTATGTTCACAAAACTCAACATAGTAAAAGTTGTTCATAACGATGAGTACAATGACCCCTTAAAATATTTCCACTGTTTAACCTGCCACCCTGTATAACGAGCCAGAAGACTATATTTTTCAAAAATGTGAAACTATATTTTAATTGGAAATGAAGCAACATTATTAGTTTCAAAATATTGAAGCGTAAAACGAAACTAAAAAAAATAAAGACCGAAAGCAGTAAAAAAATTAAATATTAATTTAAAACACTATATTTTGATATAGATGCTATGTTTTTACGGGTAATACCCTCGAAACCTAAAAAAAAAACCTACTATATTTGTTAAAAAAAGTTGTCAACCCTACTCCTAACATCGTGTACAGGCCCCTCATGTTATTCGCGTACGCACCTGTTACCAGAGCTTATAGTAATACATATCACTATGACGACAGTTCTCCCAGTTTAATATCAAAGATAGTATCAAAGTCTAGGTAACCCTTCTCCAAGATACACATGAAAACCGGCCAAGTGCGTGTTGGACCACGCACACTGAAGGGTTCCGTAGCAAGCAGTATTTTAGTTTCTGACTTTTATTCTTGCGGTTGGTTAGCTCAAAGTTGAATATCTCAAAAACTACACAAAGTATCTTATTCAAACCAATTTTTATTGAAAGTGTTTTTCTTTAATTCTATCCCCTTAATTTTTTTGAATTTTTCCACCCCGTAGTTGAAGAGTTAGATTGGGAGATGAAGGGAGACATTTCTATTTACGACTTCAGAAGCGCGTAGCTCACCAAATATTCACCGAAATAAAAAGTTACTTAAAAACCTCCATGTTATTTTGAAAGATCTATCCAACGATATCCCACATGAAGCGCGATTTTTTTTCTTTATTCCTTAGTTTTATGTAGGGAATGCCCCCTAAATATTTTTTTTCGTAATTTTATTACTTATACCCCTTATATAGAAGACCTGCATTTCATCTATATAATAATAATAACTAAATTCATTTATTTTCTCTCTTCACAATAGGTTACATAGGTCTTATAATAAAATTAAATAATTTATGACTTCTCTTAAATGTCAATAGTCTCGTAAGTAAAATGACTGTGACTTACGGACAGAGCACGAAATTATATGGTTCCGTTTTTGCCATTTGGTTACGGAACCCTAAAAATACGTTGGTAATCTGACGCCTACATAAAGCTGTGTTGATCAAACTATATTCATGTGTTCAGTTGGAATGTTTCTCGGTATACAAACGTTTGGCGCTAATACTGTTGTGAGTCTGATGCTACAGAGGTATAAACGGACACATAAAAGAGGAATCAATGTCCTATATTGTTGTAGGTGCCGTAAATGTTGCGAACTTGAGCGGCGCAGAACGCACAACTTTCTGTTTGCTCCACAAATAATAAAAACTGAAGAATAGAATACAGTGTAAGTTGCGAGCGCTATTTCTTTTATAGCTGAAGGTCTTCAGTAGAAACACAAACGGCTACTCGACTGTGTGGTAAAGGGCAATATTGTGTTTATGGAAAACAGTGTGTTGTTGTGCTCGCGACGCAAACACACCTCCGACGCAAACACAAATCCGACGCAAGCACACCTCCGACGCAAACACACCTCCGCGCTATCGCTCGGGTGTAAGTTTGTTTGCGCTTCATACCACTGCTCGTATGGTAAGTAGGACGAGCGTCTACCACCAGCTATGTATTCCAAATATTATGTCGTCGACAGCTCGGGTATGCATTCCTTGAACATACTTCTCGTAATTAAACGTTTGAAACAAGCGGTGGAAGCTTCGTATCTCTAACTTTGAATAGGAACACGAAACTAATTTCAACCAAAAGTAACAACGGAGTACGAAACAGGATCGGCTACACGTGCCAGAAATAGTTGACTGCGGCCAAGATGAGCACTTGAACACACTTGCCTCGAAGCAATATCCTGGCAACTGCGGGAAGCCGGCCATACCGTAACGATAAAACTTGCGTCTCGCCATGCAAAAACCTCTTCCCAAAAAGTGAAAATACCCCGAAAAAGCCGCAAGTGATCCCTTAAAAAAATACGAGAATCCACGATAAGCGATATAAGAACTTTTAAAAAGTACAACCAAGACATGATGAGATACAAAGAGGTGACGAAACATCAGATGGAAAAGTTGTCAGCGTCGCTGTGTACATACTGTATGTAGTATCTAGATATATGAATAAAGTTCCCATTGTCAACGTTTAACTCAAACAAGGGGGTACTGATCCGATCGATGCTACGATGACAGGCGTAGGTAACAAATGATACCAGTGTGATCTAGACCCTGATGTACACTACACACTTGAAATATTCGCCTAAGTGGAAACAGCCGTTTATTTTCTCCGAGCGCCAGACGGCGCAAACAGCGCAGCTGAAGCGTCTCCTGAAATATTAACTCGTGTAAAATAAGGGGAGTTGTTCGCAACAAACGCAGTTGTGATTAATTATTTACGAATTCATTAAATGCGTAAACGGATTATAGGGTACGGTTTCAGCACGTCATAATACATAATGAAAAAATCGAATTGTCGTACACAGGTTTCAATGTGGTTTACATTACGAAAGAATATCTCGATTTTTTAATCGAGGAGCTCGTGGCTAAATGACAGCCGCGCTGTTCGATCGATCTGCGAGGTTAAGCTGCGCTTGCCGCGGTCAGTCCTTGGATGGGTGATCGTTCTTAACACATCGAGACCCCTCCGTGCCTCGGAGAGCACGTCCTAGCAGTCGGTCCCGGTTGTCATAGGAATATCTTTGACAGTCGTTACGGGTAGTCAGGAGCCCAAAAATCTGACAACTGGTCTAACATTCGAATACCGGTATTCCCCAATAGTAATAGATTATTTATTTATCTCAAAAAGGTACAGTGATTTGTTCATGGCATAAGTTACACAATAATTAAACCTTTGTGAGAGCTGGAGTCATGGGTTCAGGACCTGTATGACAGATCTCCAGGCTCTCACCCTCTTAAATTAAAATAGAAATAAAATAGAATAGATAATAATTGAGTTGTGGAGGTCAGATGGCAGTCGCTCCATTTAAAATATTGATAGTCAGCCGCAACCAGTTAGACTGGAAGCCGATCCCAATCATGTTTGGGAAAAGGCTAGGCGGATGATCTCGATTTTTAGGGTTCCGTACCAAAATGGTAAAAAAGGAACCCTTATGGTGCGTCTTCGTCTGTCTGTCTGTCTGTCACACCTGCTTATTTCAGCAACTACTAATGCTATCGACTTGAAAGGAACAGTTATAAAAAATGTTTGTCCAACTTTATTGCAACTGAAAAAAGTCCAAAAATATTTTTATTTTCATTGCAAAAAGGGCCGGAGTGGGGGTCCGAAATTTCAAAGTGGGGTTACTAGGTCAAGTGACATATCATATGAAAGGACTTGATCTGCACATTTCAAAATATATTTTTATTTTATTTTATGTCTCACAGTTTTTGACATATGATGAAAAATGTCCAAAAAAATACCATTCCCCCCCTTATCACCGAAGTTTGCGGGGCGAAAAATCTGAAATAATTAGAGTTGATAGGAATTGACCCAAATATGGCACCAAAAATAAAACGATGTTCCTAACTAGTACAGTTTTTTCAAAATCATCAAAATTCCTTTACAAACAAACTTAGTTATGCGGTCCGGATCTTTTCACTTTATACGTCCAAAAATGATACGGAACCCTCGGTGCGCGAGTACGACTCGCACTTGACCGGTTTTTTTTTAATCACACAATAAATCGTATAATACGTTTAAATATTAGTATGAGTTCAGTAATCCGGGAAGTAAGTGATAATATTTTATCTATTTTTCATACATATTATTTATATTTTTAAATATTTCATTAAGTATAAAATTAAATAAAAAAAAAAAAAAAAAACAAAACATTTAAAAATATAAAAAATAGAGATCCACCGGTATGGGGAGCAGGGTCCAAGCTACCGATGGTTAGGGCTCCAGAGACAGGAACCTCCTCACAATGCGAGCCGTATCGAGGAGAACTGCCTTCTGTATCAGGCCCTTGACCCAGCCGCCTAACGAGAGCCTCATGAGATGTTGATCGAGGCTCTTGGCCATAAGGCTATTGGCCGTTACGACAATCGGCACAATGATAGCCGAGTCAACATCCCACATGTCAACAACCTCGTGTGCCAAGTCGAGATATTTGATTTGTTTCTCTTTCTCAGCTTTAACGAGGTTCTCGTCATGCGGGATGGTAACATCGATTATCACCGTGCGGCGCGCTACTCGATCACTATATCAGGCTTATTAGCAACAATAGTCCTGTCAGTGATAATAGATCGATCCCAGTACAACGTGACATGGTCATTTTCGAGAACTGGGTCGGGAACATACCTGTAGTACGGTACCTCTGAATCCACGAGGCGGTATTTCAAAGCAAGTTGCTGGTGGATAATCCTGGCCACTTGGTTATGCCTGTGCAAGTACTCGCCGTTAGCCAGACGAGAACAACCAGAAACAATATGTCTTATGGACTCACCCGGACGGTGGCATGCCCGACATATGTCAACCGTCCCATCCTTCACAATATATTTCCGGTAGTTATTCGTCATGATAACTTCGTCCATAATTGCACAGACAAAACCTTCGGTTTCCCCAAAGAGGTCACCGAAGCGTAGCCAAGACACGGACGCTAAGAAGTCTGTATCGGGTCCATGAAGGTCCCGATAAAAGCGCCCGTGTAGCTCCTTACTTTGCCATACCTCCCTGCGATCATTAGTACTGAGCACTACAGGTTTGCACCAGTTCTCTTTAGCCAAGGACAGCGGTGTGAGCCCCTTGTCCACTGCGACCACATCCCGGTGCATACCCACGTCGGCTTTGAGAAAATATTCTCTGAGACTGCACACCTCACGGTTGTGGAGGGTCTTGGCATTTAAAAAGCCTCGGCCCCCGCACTTCCGCGGGATGTACAGCCTCATGACCGAGGAACGTGGGTGATGCATCCGGTTTGCGGTCAGCAGTGTCCGGACTCTCCTATCCAGGGCGTCTAGTTCTGTCTGAGTCCATTTGAGTATGCCAAAAGAGTACATCAAAACCGGCATGGCCCAACCGTTGAATGCGCGCACCTTATTTCCGCCTGACAAAAGACTGTTAATACTTTATCTTATTATTATCTACTTTAAGTAAGCAATTCTTGTATATAAGTATATACCTAATTGGTTTTTTGGAAACAGGTCTCAGCGATTTGGTTTAAATTTTGTATTTAAATAATGTTTAACTTTCCAAGTTTAGATAGG
Organism: Thalpophila matura; assembly: GCA_948465475.1. Lineage (NCBI taxonomy): Eukaryota > Metazoa > Arthropoda > Insecta > Lepidoptera > Noctuidae > Thalpophila > Thalpophila matura. The sequence goes on from OX419194.1 coordinate 544,144, forward strand.
TGTTATTCCTGAGAAAATTCCGATCGAAACTCAGTCGTCCAGATACTCGTAATCGTAACTTAATTAAGCAACCAATTCTGTTCAGTTGTTATGTCACGAATCATGATTGAGTAACAAATATACATCAACTACTATCAGTGATAAGTTAAATGTACGATTGCGTGACTCGTTATATAACAATAACTAGACTTTTGCCCGCGACTCCGTCCGCGTGGACTACAATGAAATTACCAGTTTAAATTACCTCCGTAGTGTAGGGTGGCTAGTACTATCAAGAGGTCACGCTGTATCTAAGGTTTATCCCACCGGAATCAGGTGAAACGTGACTTAGATTTTAAGTTGGACCCCAAGCTATCGAACTGTGAAAACCACATCAAAATCTGTTTAAAAAAAAACTTTTTGGCTATGGTTAGCGTCAAAGTAGTCCGACAGATTTTTTCTGGAATAGGTATATTCAATATACAGACACGGCTTTTTTACAATTTAATAATATAATATAACAATAATTATGAAACATTATAAAAGGCTGACGATTATTTTATAATATTGTAATATTTCGTTTGGTTTGCAGTGCACGCGTTGACTGGCGCGACGTCGCGCACGGCCCACATCACCGATTGTCATTTGTAGGTTTTAAAACTGCGCCTTTGTGCTCTTTGTGGGGAGATTTTTAGAGTTCCTGCCTTTAATTATGTGTTCCAGTGGAACTGGGTCGAGGGGATGGTGCCGGGGGAGGGGGGGGGGGTCGCACAATTAATGACTATGAAAGAACGGATTGAATTTTTCGGACGCCAATTAAGTATTGTACGGAGATTTGGATTAAATCGATTCCAAGTACTTCACTTAAAGATTAGGCAGTAATTGGGGTACTTGGATACGTTAAGGGTAACTGGGTTAAAATTATTTATATAATTAGTGAGGGCTTTTAAAGGTTTTGGTGGCCTTTGAAAGCCTCTTGAAATTCAGAGCTTTTTCGATAAATGGTTCGGTTATATTTCTAACTCGCTAGCTGTGCCCCACGGTTTCACTCCCGTTGCTCGGCTTCTAAGGGTCATAGCGTGATGTTAATTAGCCTATACTATTCCTCATGAATCTGGCTATCATATACAAAAATATTTATTCGAATCCGACTGGTAGTTCCAGAGATTAGCGCGTTCAAACAAACAAATTCTTCAGCTTTATAATATTAAGTATAGATTTATTTGCGCACAAACATTGTGGGTAAACAAAAATTTTCGGTAGGTATACATTTTAAAGGTTGCATCCATCCATTGCCTCCATTTTAAAGTATAATGGTTGATAGCTCAGATGGGACTCGATATCTCCAGCTCAATGAAGGCTTGCAAAGTTGAATTTTGCTTTCAAGTTGAAAGGAATCATACTTGAGAGATCACAATTTACTAAAGATTAAGTTACAGCTCTCAACTTGGATTTTGTTCGAAATTTTTGATGTTAGATAGCCTTGAATTAGTTTCTTTTTAGAGACTGGTAAACAGATATCAAATATTTGATTTCTCGACCCAATCTTGTGATGGATGGAGTTACATAGTTTCTGAATGAACAGTAGACGGCCTTTTAAATCTACCTAAGATACAATATTTAATCACAATCTTGTAACTAAAGAGTCAGATGAAAGGTTTACTTTCAAAGAAACCCGACTTTCCTCTTTATGCCTACTTAACGTCAAAATTAATCATGCGGCTTAACGTAAACTTTTCTATAAGGAGAAAGCCCTTAACACAATGCGACATTTTTATTACGAAAGTTAAAAAGTACCTATTTCTTAAGATGGTGAGTCTATTATATAAACGATGTCGTTATTTCACTATTTTCTCGGTTGATACTAAAACACGAGACGCCTGGATTGATGATCAGTCAGACAGATATCTTTTGTTGGCTGATTACTTCAACGAGCGAAACGTTTACTTGTTGAAAATACTTCGTCTTCAAAGATATTTTCGAGGTGCTGCGATAACGGGACTGTTTCTTTTTATGGACTTTAATAATGGAATTGTTTTGTTTGGGAGTTTCATCAAATCAACAATTTGAACGTTTTCAAAACACTTTCTCACAGTTATAGTTGCCTGGTACTTTGGTGGCAGCCATTTCTTATTTTGGCTGCGATATTGGCACCATGTAACCTGAGGTCTCAGATTTGATTCTCAGCTCGCATAACCTGCTTCTCTATCAAATGCCCTTAAACTTTAATTGGCAATTAAACCAACCATTTTGTTTCATCACTTCACTCTTTAATAGAGATTGAGATCGGCAATGTTTACTAGCAATAAACGAATTAGTTTATTCGTGTCACACTTCTTTGAATTTATGTTCGCCTGGTAGTTCCATACGAGTCGTTCCTCACGGTTGTGTGAACTGGAGGCTTTTATCCGAAAGCTGGAATGTATGTCAGCGGTTGTCATGTATTTGCCGTTGGTTTTCTTGAAGGCATAATACAGTTAATTTGGCGTGGCACAATAGCAGTGTTGATGTTTACGCAGGCGCCGCCGCCGGTGTCACGCGCCCCGCAAGCTGCCTCCGTTTGTTTAGGACCACCATGTTTGTTTGTCTTTGTTATTTTATCTCAAGCCTAGCGCTTGTTTTCTCCCATTATATTGTCTTGTAGAAGAACCTCTCGTGCGTGTTAGGTTTTACAGACATTTGGCGACTATTGAGTCTTCGGAGACGATATTGGGTAAACAAAACGGCAGTGAGTTTTTATACTTAGGGCGTCTATCAACAAATAGGTAGTAAAATCTCGATTTCTTACTTCTCGATTTCTCTGAGTCCATAGTAAACATAATCAATGATACAGGATCACTTTGAAGCAATTACTTTACATTTAGTAAGCATTAACAATTCCTGACAGCTAACTGAAACACGTGGTTGGCAAACATTTTGCGTCTTTTGCGCTTCCACAGCCCCGAGCCCAAGAAACGACGTAATCCCAGTAAAATGTTAATGCCGAGTCCGTCTGTTTGTTTGCTAATCTCGCGACCCGGTCCCGTGTTCCCTACATCTAGCTGGTTATATCTACAGGCCGCGTTGGGTGCCGCCCGGCCGGCGTCGTTAGCATTATCAAAGCAAATGATATCGTTTTACGATCACTTCAATTTTATGCGCGCTTACCAAGATGTTTTTAATGCACACACAACGACTCGAGAATAGGCGTGTGTTAAAATTACGACAGGGTGCGCATAAACACGTACCTTATTCACGTGTTAGATGTTTAATCATTTTTACTGTTCGTTCTACGTTAAATAGTATATTATGCAATTAGTGAATAAAGGACGGATTTAAAGCGAGGGCCATAGATGAATCACGAGCTAGTGAAGGATTCTAACGATTGAATCACGACCGTAGGGAGTGATTCATGATGATTGAATCACGAGCGTAGCGAGTGATGCAAGTGTTAGAATCCTGAGCGACGCGAGCGATTCATGGCCCTCGATATAAATCCGTTTTATTCAAGAGTTGCATACTATACTTTATACCATGACTACGAGAAAAAGAAAGATTTAAGTGAAAATATACATATAATGAAGAAAAAGTAAAGTTTAATTGGCTTTGATGTAAACCAGCCGTGATTTTTTGGGTAGCAAGCTTTCCACCTTTCCACTATATCGGCCGCCCTCTCTTTCAGAAACTCAGGTGTTAACACATCTTCATCACTAGAATGCATTTTTAATCGATTAGAACAACACTAAACAAACACAAAATTAAAGATTAAAGTAACACTAAACTTTGTGTTCGTACAACTTACAGTATTCAAAATAGCGCCAATTTACTAAGGACAGCAAAGAACACAAAACAGTTTTTATTCTAATGCTAAACTCCTTGTCGAAAATGTCGACCAATCAAATTGAATTTAGAACACATCAATATAGGTCGAATACACAGATTACACTTACACTAGATACGGCAAGCCACGACCAAGCGTGCCCTGCATGTTCGACTGTTCGTACTAAAAAAAGTCTGTTAGCTCAGTGACGCTTAGTGATTGAAACAATTCTGTTTACTCTAAGCACATCACTAAATGACTGGGGTGAAGTTATCGTAGGTATAAAAAAGATGACACGTTCGGTTTTAATACAATCTAATAACGTGCCGCATCTAGCATAGGTTCTTTAAATCTGTGGTCGAATACATTGGTGTGTTCCATTTTCAAACATCAAAACAGTGAGTAAAAGTGCTTTTTATTCACTGTTTTCAGTGAATAAAATAAGCTTTTTAGAGGGGGAATGGTATAAACTTAGTTATTGAATACCTACTTGTGTTTATCACTCAAAATAAAAGAGTAAGTTCATTTTTGTCATGATCACCGCTTTTATAAATACCATTCGTTTTCGCAATCTATGGATTAATTCTGTCGAAAAAAAAACAGTGTTCGGACTGTACCTAAATACATTTTCACTACTATTGATGTTTGTCATTTTTTCCCGGAAAATCTTCAACTTTACTGAAAATTGTGTGTATCCTACGATTTTCATTTTCAACCCGAATATTACCGACGTGTCGATTAATATTTGCAAATTAAAACATATGCAATTGAACACTGACACGCGTAGCGAATGTAAAATATTTTTTAATTTCCACTTTTCGCCACATGAATTCCGCGCTCACATTTTTTCTATAGAATTCATTATTCAAGCGTGTAACAATATGTGCCATCCGGAGAGTATTAGTTATACATATTTTATTTTACGCCAGCGAACGTACACCCAGCGTTTGTAGGTTAAGAGTGCGGCGCCCCGGGCATGTTAGATAAATACGTAATGGCGGCAGAAGACGGAGCCGCCGCCGCCGCCGCCGCCGCCGCCTTGACGGATCGCTCACAAAACGAACGCTATTTATCACATCGATGCTGTGCCCCCAGTACCTACATTAATTACTGCGTATCACGCCGCCGAGTGCCGCCCACCGAGCATTACTACTAATCTACATCGGAGTAGCTCCGGCTTACACCACATTAACATTGTACTCATAAAGTACCCCAACTTAACGCGCTTAGCTCGGACGACATACCCTTTGTTGCTACTACAGCCCAATGTCAACTCTATTGTGCAATAATACAGTCCGATTTTGCAGGTCTGTAGGTCTGGAAGATGTTTGATTGAAATTCCGTAATTGCACGATTTGCAAAGATTGTCGGGGTGATTATTGGACATTTCTTGGAACCTATTGTCCAAGATCTTTATTGCCTGGTTTTAGTAAAATTGGATTTTTTTATTTAATTTCAATTCGCATTAAGCTTGCCTAAGTGCTCAGCTGTAAGCAAACTAAGTTGGCTGTAGACGAGGCAAATGTTCCTGAGTGTAAATATTACTCGGGCTGGGCGTGGACTGTGAAATTCAAAAGGTAAACAGCACTTGACCTTACTCGTGTCAAAGTTTGGGTAAAGTTAAATTTGTAAAGGCTTACATTACAGGATTAAACGGCTTTAAATCTTACAGAAGAAATATTTATCTAAAAAGATGAAAGATTTACGCCTTGTTGATATTGTCATGAACGCTTTGATGTCCGACTTCCGAAATAAGTTTCGACTTAATATATTTTGTTACAATCGATATCGATGATTAATTTTATTTAAAAATAGCTGTTTCCCGCGACTTCGTCTGCGTGAAAATGGATTGAATGAACTACCACATTTATAATATTTGTGTGATGAATTAAATAAAAAGTAGGTACTTTTCGAATGTAAATGTTACAAGATACAGAACCCACAGTCAGGTATTATTTGAAGCTAGTTACTAGTTATTGCTTACCTTATTAAAATACCTAGTACCTATTGGCGACTATGTGTCGCATGTGTAGAGCACATGTAACTAAGCAGCGCTCGTGATGACGCCACGTGGCATCGATCACGTGTGTCGACGCTCATTAGGGGCCGTCCATTAATCACGTGATGTTTTTTTAGCAACTTTTTGACCGCTCCCCTCCCCCCCGTGATATCTCACTACACACCCCCCCTTGTGATATTTCGTGATTTTTTCTGAACCCCCCCCCGAGCCTCACGTGATTAATGGACGACCCCTTAGGCACCTGCCACGGCCACCTGCAGCTGTGTCACACTGTGACACGTCTCCGCCACACACGCCATTTATTTGTTATGGACACGCTCGCTTTCAACGTTGGGTCGGTAGAGGCGTAGGCGTGTAGTAGATGCAGTTGAGGATTTTATAATGCTTGGTAGCGATGTGCGCTGAGAATATTACAGTTAAGCAAAATAAAATATAAGTTAAGGAATGTTAATTACCTAATACTGTTTTTTGATAAACTCTTTTTTGTATCTAAATACAAATAGCACAATAAAGTCCTGTTACATAAAGAGTAACTTTTATTAGGTATTTTGAGGGAATTCGTTAATAATATCGCGCAGTAATTTACAAATGTCCAATATTAACAATAAATGTCTACAACGTGTTTAATTAACGAGGAAATAACGGTTCGTTATATTCAATCATTGAAATTTTGGGTTCAGTTATTATTTATTCGAATAATGAATGCTTTTGTAATAATACACATCATGTGAGGTATTTTTTATTTGTGAAAATAGAAATAATTTTGCCTTTGATTTACACATAATATAAAGCTTATTTAGCGTTCTCTCAAATGATATTTATTAAAGCGACATGTTGAACCCGCTGAAATAACTAGAATGTAGCTGTATCAACAAAAAACTCGAAAATTGTGTCACGTCGATTTTCCGAAACATATTTTGAGAAATGGTCCGCCCGCGCCCTCGCCCACATATAACACAATGGTAGGTAGGTAAGTGTGTGTCGTTCGATTGAATACGACGTGATTGAACGTCGGCACGTGACGAGATAAAATCCCGCGATCCCGTCTCACAATGAGGCCAATCAGAAGGGAATGAGTTTGTTGTTATACCGCGCACATCGCCGGCCACGTCACGAGATCCGTATTCCATACACATGCGTTTATTACATCTATATGATAATTATCGCTGAGAGCTTTTGTGGTTATACACAATTAGAATTGATTTTGTTTGCGATGGCAACCCGCGCACAAGCGAATAATTTATTTAATGCTAAAATAAATGTGTGTTTGGTGAGGTGTCATTAATTTTCAAGAGCTTTTCATATCTGAATTCCGAATAGAAACAATATAATGATAGAAAGGATTTGGAAACAAATTACGCTAAATTGTTTGATCAATTTAAAACGTGCTTGTTGTTATTTGCGTGTAAAATGTTTGGAACAGTTTTTGTATGCAAAACAGTCACCGATGTTCGGAATGATTCTATTAAGCTGGTGCCGGCCCCACGCGTCCTATATGTAAATCATCGCGCGCCGACATAACTGGTGGCTGGACGCCGCACGCCGTTGTTTCCTACAAATACCGTTAAAAATGATAAATGACCACCCCACATTCGATTACATTAATATGTTCCGTTTTACAGCATTAAAATAAGTACATATAAATGCGTCCCGTAAGCACCACTGATGATTTAATGCAACGCCACAATTATCTGCATTAATAAATTGAACTGGACAGGTAAATCTTGTGCCAAATAGTGTGCCAAAAAGTGTAAGTGCAGCATGGAAGTGTACATAATAGTTGGAATGGCCGTGTTGATCTACACGTTCGCCACCATACTGTTCAACAGCGACTGCTGGACCCCGGAGTACCAGAAGTGTAAGTGCGAGGAGTGCAAGAGCCTCTGCGCCAACCGCACCATCCTTCCCTCGGTCAAGTGCGTGTCATCGCGCATTGACGTTATCACGCGCCCGTAAACATACCTTCCCTGTCGCGCTGGTGACCTGGTACTTTTATTCAGTTAAGGAAATTCACGAAACATGTATTAAGTCATTATTTATTAGCAAAAAGCCGTTAAAGGCTGTTTGTGACGTTTAATAGAAATAAACACCATAAAAAGTGAATTGTTTGATATTAAATAAGTGAAAAAAGTGCGAAGCCAGTGCAATGGTTTGTTAGCTTAGCGGGCATGGACCCGCTGGCGAGGCTAATGGAAGGCGCTCCGCTGCCGGGCGTGCTCGGGGCTACGAGGGACGCTCGTCCGCGTGGGGCTCTGGTCCACGCGAGCCTCGCCGCCGCGCCAGCCATAGGGGACAAGAAGGGGAGGCACCTGACTGGCACCTTCTGCCTCACCGGCGACACCATGGAGGGCATCATACAGTGCCTCGTTTTCCTCAAGGCATTTTCGGTGAGTAGCAAAATGTCCAGCTTCCGCACTCTTTCTTCAAAGCGCCTAGCAGCGTTACAACCGTGAAAAGTTGAGCACTGTTGACACTCACGTACTGGACCCAACAGTGTTGTGATTAATGACATTATATTCCTTAAAGAAGAATATAAATCTATCTGAAAAGATTGAAGACTGATAGGTATCGGAAATCAAAAATTAGATAACGACGTTACTAATTCTGTAATACTTTTTCAAGCCTAATGATCCGTTCTGCTAGGATCTTAAGGTGACACAAGCGATCAGTTCATAATTGAAAACGATTTCAAACCATGTAAGGTATTAATTTTATGTATTCCTAAGAAAATGGCTCTGAAAGAGGATTATGTGCTTAAACAGCCTCGCGACCTAGAGCTTTAAGTTGACTACAATTGAGTCCAATTTCACCGGCATTCGAGCCCCGGGAGAACACGAGACAGGGGGCTTAGCAGAGGCGAGGAACTTTGTCAGTTATTAATGAACGAAGAAATTACCCGAGGCATTAACTCCGCCTATTTAGATAATATTGTTTTTAGGATAATGCGCGCTGTTTGTATGTTTTAACTCTATTTTTAGACGAGTGTCTGGGCTGCGAAGATTATGGACGATGACTGTGGAAGCTTTGTCTTTGGTTATAATTAAAAGTAAAACACAAACTCGGGGCGTATTCCAAAAGCAATATAAAGTAAGTACTTCGTTGGAGGTTCATTAATCTGCGAAGGACTCGTAAAGTGAATACTTTCCACATAATAACACGTGAAACGACTTCATTGTTTCTGTTCAAAGGAAATAGGTTCACGAATAGAATAACATATTTCATATAAATAGGAGGCGTCGGGCACAGCCGGATGTCGACACCTAAATACCGTTAATTACATCCGTCGATGTCAGGAATCACGTGTATTCATTTGAGCGAGGTTCCCGATAATATCTCGTTATTACCAAGAGTTACATCCGACGTATATTACAAGTAATCCTCCGACAGTAACTACGCTTATATTTCTCTCGTGTTGGATTATTTTATCATATTAGGGCTCTTCCCTTTGTGTGGCGGCCCCTCAATGCGCTTTTAGTAAGGGTCCATATAATATGATCTTGGCGGACTACATTACTTGGTCTGTTTCAAAGATCGTAATAATACGGGCATTTTTAAGGTTTCTATTTGAAGATACCTTCTGCATAAGTAGGTGCTCCCTGTAGCGGAAATCGGCGAATGTGAATTCTACACGTTGTTTCCGCTTGCCTTATTCATGAGCACCGCGTTGCAAACTGAATTCGTTCGAAGAAAAGCACGGAAATTCCCTCCATGTTATAATTTAGCACTTTTTAAAGTCCAGTAGGTAGGTATGTGATAACTTCACATCAATGAAAATGTCCACTATGTTTATACAGTGTGGAGACATCAATAGTATGAAAAATAGTGGACATTTTCATCTGAAATAACGAGTAATTATTATATTATACGCCTTATGAATAAATAAATCCTCTTACCGTATTCCTAGTTTCACAAAATTCACTCGCGGAATAAACATAAAATGTTTTAGGACGGTACCTAAATTAAAATGTTATATTTAATAGAGGAGAAGAAATCTCAAAGAGGTGCAGAATAAAGAAGAACGCTCTGGACATTAAAAATGCGCTAAGAGGTTCTTGAGCAAGTAAGCGTGAAACCACGAGCGTCTCGACGCGTTCCAAACGGCCATAATTGAGTTAAGCTTTTTAAGTTTCTGTTCACCTGGTACCTACGCGCTCATGATTTTCTGACATTTTCTCGTACATTTGAACAGCATGAATTCATTTGTTCTTCGTCACAAGTTACAAAAATTTAAATCCTGCAGGATAATAAATGGCTTTTAAAATCCCTGCGTCAAAGTTCGCTTAAACTTGTTAAAATTGTGAAATTTCGTGCAACGTTGTTGATTTTCACTCGGACCGTATTTCGACGAATATCCCTATCCGTACTGCGAACTACCGGATCAAACGCTTTGTTGAACGACAGCTTGTTTCCGTGTTGGACCGGCGATTCGAACAAAAACCTCTGACAAGTTGGCTGTTCGTACACGTACATACACCTGTGTATATGGCTAGTTTGAAAAACCTGCTGGAAATATAGAAAACCTCTTCCAAACATTTTCTGCCAATACTTTTGAACTAAAGGAATTTTATATACCACCTCTTCTGTCTATTTTATGAATATTTCAACGGTTTAATCTTGCATATTCAGATTCCTTCCACGTTCCTAAGAAATGGAATACCTACATAATTATGATAAAAAAATCTGTGCGCGTAAATCCGCGTACGAGGTAACAAAATATATTCGCAATTTTCTGCAAATTACCGAATGCCGTAACGTCATTCTGCGGCTGGCGGTATATTTTCATAATACATACTCATGACAGCCATGAGTTTTTTTTTCATATCATGTAAATTAGGGTAAAATTTGGTTGTGGAAAATGGAATAAAAATAGCAGACTATACGTGCTGGCCATGTAGTAGGTCTCAGCTCTGTCATCTTGCTATACAATAAATCTAGCTAGGGGAAAACTTTCGACTAAGTATGTATTGCGAACTTAGTCATCGAATTATGGTCGGATCAGGCAGGATCTTTCTCCGCCAGTCGAAGTGTCAGCTATGCTGTGAGAGGGCCGGCGCCGCGGCCGCTAGGAGCACCCACTTGTAGCCACCTTTTTCAAGTCTTTCACACTTTTTCATGTATTCACACTCCAGAAAACAGACCGCTTGCACGGTAATGTTAACGTGCCGCTGTATCGGATCATCAGTGTATCCCTGAAACCGAACGTTTTAAATCATTACAGCGTAACCCTGATATGAGGCGTATTCAGAGATTAAAATTTCAACTTGTGCGAGCGGGACACGGTAGCTTAGTTGGTTAGAGCGACGCCACGGTGTAGCAGAGGCTCCAAATCCCGCCCGTGTCAGTTGTTTTTGAAATTTCATATATTATATTTAATAACAATTACAGCGTAACTTCAGTAAAAGCAGAGTAGATATTCCCCATAACGGTATGCCAGGCTCTTCAACGTAATATAAATATTTGTGACGTAACAACATTGAGAAGCTGAGTAGGTACCTACGTTGAACGAAGTTAGTATCAGGAGGTAATATGAGTTACTGGCGCATTCCTCGCAAATGAACTGTCAAAAGACTCGAAAAAATCTTGTCAAATATGAACTTTGGAGGCCGCGAGCTCCATACAAAATGCTGTACAAGGTTGTGAAAGATTAAAAGCACAGTGTTACGTGACAGACATGCGAACACATTCACGAGATGTTTCTCTAATATGGACGGCTTTATGTACGCACTTCCATTTATAGAAATAATATTTATGGTTTGCTTTCACCCACATTGCACTAAAATATTTGTGGCAGCTAAGTCGGGCTCTCGTTCTCATATTTATTTACTCTGGATCTTATCAATAAATAATAATGTAACCTCCTTCTTATTAGACTTCATACATTTTCATGGTTTCGGAATGAGAAAGTATAAGTAAGCGCTTACGCACTGCGTCCGATACGAATCCGATAAAATGCGCTCCAATTGTACCTTATACCTTACCAGTAGTAATACTACGTGAAGGGTGGGCGTTTTTGGGGGCTGTCTAATGTATATTGACGTTCAAAAAGTGATAATTAGCTTTAGCCCACTTTGAATAAATGACTTTTGAATTTTTCAATTTTTACGCTTGAAAGCAATGCATCCGGGTCTGTCACAAAAGTCTTAATATCTCCGAAAGTATACTGAATTACATTTTTTTACATAATACTTTAAACTTAAACTTTTTATTTCTCTGTTACACGGGACTAAGAGTCCCGGACCTTTTGAAGGCGTGCGCGGGGCCGAAACCAACACGTAGAGGCCCTTTATGACAGCTTTTTAATAAAATTTAATGGTGACATAGCTGGTGATTATCCTTGTATGCACTATAGAAATACACCCAAGGATAACCACCAGCTTATGCAGGACTATTGCAATATATATGTGGAAAAAAGAAACTACTTGGGCTATTGTGGTGGGATGGTAGTGGACTAAGTTAAGGGGAACTGTAGGAACCTATGGCGCCTGCCGAAACAATGTATGTGCACACGTAAAAATGGCAGACGAAGACTTGCCAACTCACTAACTGGGCCCCCTGAAAAAAGTCGCTCGGGTAGCACAAACAAACACACAACAAAACAACAAAGGGGGCAACTTTTTATTATTATTATTTTTTTATTTGATATTAGGCGCGATGGCGGTCAAACGCAAGCCGCGTATTTACCGTATTTTCTCGAATTCGGATCGAACGCAGTGCGTAAAGGCTCTTAGTAAAGCAAATATATTCCTATGAAGAGTTACATCTGTTCGTATGTGACGAACAGTATGTGGGTTCAGTAGATCGATATCTCGGTCCATCGGAAAAAACACGTGTAACCGATGTGTACTTAACAGGGTCGATTAAATAAGGTAAAGTGGTCACGTGCTGAACGTTCTCACCGTTAAATTAATTTATTAGGGTTCCAGAAAGACGAAGTATCATCTTTATCTTAAGTGTTCCAGATCTATTGCGGACGGTCGCTTTGGTTAGAAAAAGTAATTTTATTTAAAGCGTGTAGGTATTTAGGTATGGTATCACCCTTAAAAGTGGATCTAGATGTGCTATGCGTTGCATTTTTTTTTTTTCGGTCAATAACATTTTAAGAAAGAAGAAGAAATTTTAAGTCATTCGAATGATCGATGAACGATTCGCGCGAACGCATAGGAGACGAAAAAAAAACATGTGACACGAGCTAGATTCGAACTCGCAAGCTCGCAACCTCTGCTGTAGGTACTAGGTACCAGGCGGGCATAAACATCCACACACCACAATTCAAATGTGTTTGTTTCTCCGTCCAACACTACTTCCCAATGTTTAGCGCGCAGTAACAACCATGAGATACGAGTGAAGTTCGTTGATTTATCGACAAAGTTGCCAGTGCTGTCACTGCGAGGCCGCTTCATTAATTTACGGTAGACAACCGCTTTCACTTAGCACGGAACTTTTTTTAATTTAGACCTAATGATACCGCACTTATTTGCTCCACCTTCAACCGTTTCAGTTATGACAGTCAACTTTTTCAGGGATTTTAATAAGGATTGCGGTGTTAGATGATGTGGTGGAATGAAATTCTACTAGACTCATACATAAAACTTATTCATATCTTATGTTGAAGGTAGGTAAATGAAAACATAAGTAATTAGTCTGAGCGAACTTTTCTTTGTCTTGCAAATAAATGTCAAGCTTATAAAGTTATAACAGAAAACACAGACTTCCTAAACAATAAGTCGTGTTCGTTAGGAATTCATTAAGACACAAGATGAGACCTAAAAGTAATTAGGCGGTTTGGACTTGTTGTTGCTGCCTCATATTTTATAATATTCCAAATGAGAGGCGCTCCGTACGGTGGGACATTGAATATTTCATTGTTCCACTCTCTTCATGATTCCTTGGTACATATTTAACGAGACCCGCCATGTTTTAACGTCTTTGGTAAGAAACGGCGCTGTAAAAAGCCTCGACAAGCTCTTTGAATAGGGTTTAATTGAAACAAGAATTTATTTTTGATCCATAATGGTATCGTAATAAGGGTTGTTCAAATTATTTACGCTTTCACATAAATAATTGCAAAGACGCGTCGTCATATTATAATCAAAGTATAATTACAGAGAAAACTGAAGAGTTTTAAAACAGCTAGGTATTTTGTATTTAGTTAATATTCAAAGACTGCCTGTACGAAGCTGGCTGCAATAGCCGGACATTATACCAATAGTATTTACTGCGGAAAGTATTTATAAAGGAAACGGTCTGTAAGAGATACTGCGAAGCAAATTACCAATTCAGATTTTTAACTAAGGCACAGCGAATATAAAAAGGAAAAAGAACTGGCCTATTCAATGGTATCGCATGTACGCCTGTCGCGAGCGGATGACACCGGCTCGGCACAATTTAAATTCACTCCAACGGGATTTTAATGGACTCCGGCCAAATCGGTGTTTTGGGAGTTCTTACTTAGATTATGAATAAAACATTGTGTCTAGGCTGGCGGGGTAGCGACTGCCGGAAGCGACAGCTACCCCGTGTTACAACTTAAGAATTATCAAGAATGAAGCAAAATATTAAACAATTTGGAGTCGATAATATTTTAAAGTAACACTCTGATTTAGGCAGATTTTATGGTAACTTTGTGAAATAATGTAATCAACAAATGACAGTTAATTTTAAACTTTCTGAATTTTCTTTGACGTAAGCGACGGAAAGTTGATCAAGGGGAAATCAAAATAATCGAGCTTACCCCGTTTGTTATTTAAGGTCATGGAAGACGTATTTATTTTTCGCATTGTAGATGACGCGGAATTGTTCGTTCGGAATAAAATTGTCCGATAGCCAAACATTTTGTCCGTGACACGTCAACTTGACCCCAGTGTGGACAGTGCGGGGGCGCCGATGTGTCCGTCTCATTACAAAGCCCGGTGCTAACCGGCCACTCTCGTGCGCCTACTCTTTGTGTCGGCGACAAAGGGTTGCCCTCCATTAGCACCCCCACTTGCGACTATCTCCGGTGTTTTCTTTTCATTTCCCATTACTCCCAACCCTTTCACTGCTCCGGCTATATTCAGTGTTCTAGGTAATTGGTCTGACAGACCGTACACGCGTCGCGTAGACGTTATTGTTATGAAAGGTCGACGCTTAATTTTATTCATAGCGAATTTTCAGTGGCTCCCATATCCCTTTAATGTTGTTAATTTATGGTAAAATATAGGTATTTTAAATTAGTTCTCTCTTCATTATACCTTTGTTCTGAATTATCTTTGTTGTCTAAATATGGAGATACACTGCACGGTCGAGCGTCGGTTGGTTTATGTAGCCAGAAACTGTAAGCGCCAACTGTAAACTACTGGCGCAGTGACTGAGCCATTTAGTTCGATGTTTATTTATGTGAAACTACACATACACACGATACAGAAATACTAACGTAATTGACTTAAAAAAGTCCAAAATCATACTATTTTTAGGGTTCCGTACCAAAATGGTAAAAAAGGAACCCTTATGGTGCGACTTCGTCTGTCTGTCTGTCTGTCACACCTGCTTATTTCAGCAACTACTAATGCTATCGACTTGAAATTTAGAACAGTTATAAAAAATGCTTGTCCAACTTTATTGCAAAAAAAAAAATTACTTTCATTGCAAAAGGGGCCGGAGCAGGGGTCCAAAATTTCAAAGTGGGGTTACTAGTTCAAGTGACATATCATATGAAAGGGCTTGATCTGCACATTTCAAAATATATTTTTATTTAATTTTATGTTTCAGTTTTCGACATATGATGAAAAATGTCTGAAAAAATACCATCCCCCCCCCTTATCTCCGAAGTTTGCGGAGTGAAAAATCTGAAATAATTAGAGTTGATAGGAATTGACCCAAATATGGCACCAAAAATAAAACGATGTTCCTAACTAGTACAGTTTTTTTCAAAATCATCATAATTCTTTCACAAACAAACTTAGTTTTGCGGTCCGGTTTTTTTCACTTTATACGTCCAAAACTGATACGGAACCCTCGGTGCGCGAGTACGACTCGCACTTGGCCGGTTTTTTTATCATTGTGGCTAAAACAATAATAACGTCGCTTTTTGTTCTGGCCCATCCTGACTGCCAAACAAATATTTATATAACCCCGTCCGTGGGCGAGTCTTCCACGAGAAGTTATGTTAAGACAAGGTATTCGCGCTATTTATTGTTATCCTCGGAATGTTAACTAGTTGTCGGCAAGTTAGAGCGCCTCGTTCACTGCCTGGTATGTTTTGGCATCTTCACAAAATATTCCATCATAGTTTAATCAATTATGATAATGTCTTAGCAGACTGAATAACAGGCGCGGAACAAGAATGTCGGTTAACTAGCTTTTATGTGCAATGGCGGAGTGTTGCAAACATGATAACAGTGACTATACCGACATATTTCTTAAAACTCAATCAAATGTAGTATTTATAGACCTTCTGAAAATAATGATAAGATATAAAGCTTTTGGGCTTCCTTTCATAAACACATTCGAAATAGTGGAATAAACTATGTCGAGATTTACACCATGTACCTGACTCCGATATTTCGGCGCAGTTGCATGTGATGGAGGTTGTATACCTACAAAGTGTTTATTCGAAGAAAAGTAAATTTGAATGTACGTCACTTATAAACAATTGTGTCATGTAGTAAGAAAAGTCCTTGTCGTCTTATCGTCTATTATTGTACTAAATACCATTAAACGTACGTATGATCCACATAGCCTACTCATTTACCAACAGGTTATGGGCCCAGCATGCTTCCACTGCGCCATGATCACGGAAGAACTGTCGATTGTTATTATTATTATCGGAGTCTCAAAAATAAACAGCTACATGGTGTAAATCCCGACATAGTTTATTCTACTAACGTCAATAACCATGGAACTTTAAAACAATACATTCGTAATAGTTCATTAAGGATCACTTACGAACAAAGTAGGTAGTTACGGATTATAAATATTCTTCCGATGAAGGCTCCCGGTGTAGCAGATGTCAAACAAATTGTTGTTACTCCGGTACGTACATGATAATATTGCCAGCCGTCTGGCTGGCAATATTATCATGTACGGGAGCCAACTTAGCCTCGAAGGAACTCTTAGGTGAAACGCACTATAGTAGGTACCTACTCGTAGCAAGTTCTGGGCTGTCAGAAGCCCCCTTTCCCCCATACAAAAACACTACAGTTCATCGGTTATTAGTCAGATTCAATAAGTGCGCAATTATCTTTTCCGCGCACTTATTGAATTTGGAACATCTAAAGAGGATTAAAAACTCATTTCTGCCCGCTAAAAGTTTCTTATAGAAAACACGATCTTTGGGCGCACTTAAAGGCGAACCAAGTCGTCCGTTTCGAATAGATGGGATGAAAAAGATATTTTTCCAACAATCAACAGTCACATTTTGAATCTTTATATTTCCAATGGCATATAAGTCGCATTGTGGCGTATTGCATTCAATCCCTATTATATTATATTGAAAATAAATCCATTTCGAATCGTAGTATTAAGCTAATAATGGGGACCCATGGGAAATCGGAGCGGCAGCGCTGACGACGTGGCCACGCGGGCGCGTCTCGAGCCGCCGAAGTAAATAAATAGGTGACATTAGAGCTCTGCTTCTGCCTCCATTTATACTGTTTACAAATGTTTGTCCCTTTGTTCGCTGTAATTGCGCTCTGCTGTTTCATGCTGCCCTGGTACCCGTGTACGGACTAGCAATGAACCAGCACGATACTTTTGCTTTTCCTAACTTTTATTTAGCTTGGGAAGACTTCACTACAGTGAACTATAGTCAAATAACATTTATTTCGGGACTAAGTTGAGATTTGACAGATTTTGTATGGAAAATCTGTCTAAAAAAAATAATTAATCCTTGTATAAAGAAAACTGACGATGGTGAAATCGACCCATAGTAATACAGATTTCTTCGTAAATTCTGAATGGTTTCCTTCTCAACGATTATTTGTTTAGCTCGACATAGGCTCAGGATTCATGGAGGAAACTGAGTAACATATCACATGCGTTGTAATATGTTATAGGCACAGCATAACAAAAAGAAATACAAAAAACTTAGTTAATACCTATCAAAAGCTTCATTCGGAATGTTGGAAAAGTTTGAGATACAAAAAAGTCTTCTTCAATCGAAACACAAATAGACTTAGCGTCAAAGGACCAAGTTAGGGAAGAAAGTAAAGCTGACTTAGCTTATGTCTTCAGCAACTTAATACCGAAACATACTTAAGTTTATCCTTTATTAAAGAAACATTACTTACCTAAAATGCGATTAGTTGTTAGGTTTTATGTAGCCATGGAAGTAACTCATTTTGTTGTTTCCAAGGCTGATTGAGTTACGAGTGTCTCGACAAAGGACTAGGATAGCAGCTATGTATTACATATATTATATTTAGTACTAAGAACCGAGCACTGGCGCAGTTTGTGCGGTAATCACGCTCATGTATTATGCATGGAGCAAAAAATCTGTTGTTCACGTACAGATTCTTAGAAACTCGCGCCAATGATAGCTTCACGCCAGTCTCTTTACTTTGATAAGAATGGAATTGTTATTTCTCGAACTATACCTACTTGATTTTTTTTTAAACAATTATGTTTATAAGAAAAAGACCGGGGTTAATGACCGTAACTGCTCAAATACACCAAATCCGTCATCGTACGAACTTTGCTCGTACGATGACGGACGAACTCGGACGATTGAATCAAATACTTATAAATTGTAGAGAGCGCGTACACCAACACGACCGATTTTGTCCGATTTTGTCGGCCGATGGCGGACGTGTTGGTGTACGCGCTCTCTATGATTTACAAGTGTTTGATTAAATCATCCGAGTTCGGCCGTAATCGTACGAGCAAAGTTCGTACGATGACGGATTTGGTGTATTCATAGCGTAATACTTGATGGAATTAAAAGTTTTTTGAATTACTAGTTGTTACCCGCGACTTCTTCTGCGTGAAAATGGATGAAAAGTAGCTTATGTGCTTCTCCAGGTCCCAGGCTACCTCTGTGTCAAATTTCATCTAAATCCATCGAGCCGTTTCAATGTGACGGAGTAACTAACACTCACATACAAACTTTTGCAGTTCTAATAAGTGTCGAGAGAAGTTTGATCTCCAACTTCGTAGATTTAAAACGATCATGGTCAAATCAAGGATCACCAAAATTAATCAAAATACGATCAAAGAGAATCCGAATTAAGCAGGCAGCTCGACAATAGTAGAAAGTGCAAACTCTAAGCGAGGCGGAGGCGTTGGAGCCAGAAATGGAAATGGTAAATAATTTAAGGCGTTACTCGAAATCAAATTACGTCGCCCCGCGACCCGCCAACTTCCACAATTGTGAATGGGAAAATATTTGCAGCTAACTCTGCGGCCGACAGTTTGATTGCGTATTGATTCTGCTCGTCTTACGACGACGTGCCGAATCTCCTGGCACCCTGGTCCACACCGACCTTCTATGAATAATTAAAAGCCTTGATAATCTTCTCTGGACAATTTTACCGATAATAAACTACCCAGATAGTCGATAGAATCGCTCGAATCTCATAATAATCCGTGTATTGTTTCTGTGATTTCTGATTAACATTTTCATCTTTATGGATAGAGAAATGTTGCTGCGTAGGTATTATTGTAATAAAATACCATCTGCGTACCTATTTGTGTAATAAATAATACAGATAATGTTACGGCAAGAATCAAGGCTTCGTTATAATATACTGAATTAAATAAAAACATATTGTGCCGACTATAAGGATACCAACATAGCCGAAATTTGTATGGTTCATTGCATAATTATGCTACACAAATGTAAGGGTCGACGGGTTGCAAAAAATCTCAATCCCGACCTCCAATCTCCGGTCAATAGATTGTTATGATGACCGGGCAGAAACCGGCGCTGAGCGGGGCGGAACACCTACATAAACTTATCATAAGTTGTCAAACTTTCCCAATGTTATACATAATACATCTTGGTTGTTATGTTACCTTGGTACTTGGTTCCAATTAATCTGTTTCAAATTGAATATCCACCGAAACACTCGGTATAAATTGTTTTATTTCTCTTAGCGAGCGTATCGCAATATGGAGACGGTAATTAAAACATTGTATTTGTTTCTGTTCCAGGTAAATAAACACTGCTTGTTCGATTCATATTTGTATGGTGTTTGGTAATGTATTATTTAGTAATATTTTTGCTTTGTTAGTTTATATTTACTGCGTAAATATTTTTTTAGATAATAAACTGGCTTCAACAAACTGTGCAATCTGCCAGCTAGTTTGACTGTAACCAGAATAAAAATACGTATCTGCGTATCAGGGGGTCTACTCTCTAAGCACGAAATCCGTAGTTTCGACCTTAGTTACGGGCGTTTCTTACTCCGTATCACCTACGGACCTAAGATTAGTTCGGGGCCCGAACTAAGAATGAATGATAGCACGATTTGACAGTTGTCCCTACTCCCGATATGTTTTTATCCGTCCGAAAAATTGAATTTGACACTTGTTTTGACGGAATCTTATGTCTATTGTACTTTCGGACGGGCCCGTATCTTTGTTGACGGACTTACAGAGTAGACCCCCAGGTGTGAGAGCGAACTTACGCGGTTACTTCGTAAATGCAAGCCGGCGAGTTTTATTTGTCGAACAAATTGGAAAAAGCCCCGGCGAGCGAGCGAGCGAGCGAGCGCTGTGACGAGTGTTTATTAACTGACCTCGAGTGGCTCCCTTTCTCCCGGCACCGAGGACCTGTGTCCACTGAGTGGCCCCACTTGATTCGTCTGCCAGCCATAACGCGAGGGTTAACTCGGTGTTTACCGAACGTTTCTACTTCATCCCGGAAATTAGGTACCCGATGAGACGTGGGTACTTTCTTCTAATCAAATCATCCCTCACTCAACTCGATCGTGCGCAATAAAGCCATTTGAATTGTTAATTCAGTACCGGGCTACCAGCAACTAGAAACGCCATTGTCCGTGTGTTAAGTAATAGAATTTATAATGGATCGTTACAATCGAATTTGTTGCAATCCAGCGACTGGATACTTTGGCGGGCTGCCACCAGTTTTCTCGTCTCGGGAGCACTAAGCCGAGCCAACGCTCCCACAGAACAGTACAACTAAGTGAAAAGGGACGAGATTGATGACATTCCTTATCTCCATACAGTTTTTCTCTACTTTTTCCTCAATCCTCTAAAAACACCGAATGTTTATCATACTTTATTTTAGACACATTTGTGTTCCTTTTAAACGAGATTCCTTTTCGTTGTTCAAATAGGACGGTGAATGGGAATTGCATCGATAGTTAATGATGTGTGAAAAAGCTTTTGTCACGGTTGCATCGACGCTGGAGTGGATTGTATTGTTACGCCGCGATTGTATTGACACGACAAGTATTTGCATAGCTGTGTGTGCCATTACGTTCCATGACTGCGCACTATTATCACCTATTATACTTATAGTTCGCTTTTGTGCCGCACATGCAATGAAGTCGGAAAATAATAGTAGATTGTAGCACCGAGCGCAAAGTGAGTTATTCACTTCAGCAAGGTGCGTAATCTAATTTTCTTTCAACTACCTACCTACCGTGATAAAATATACCTACTCAAAATAAAAACTCAAGTTAATAAAAACAGAGGTTTTTTTCACCTAGTCGGTTTTATTCAGTCGATTATTTTCAAAGTCAAAATCAAAGTCGAAGTCGATGTTGAAGTCGAAGTCGAAGTCGATGTGGAAGTCAAAGTCGATAGTCGATAGTGATACTCACTAGTCAATAGTCAATAGTCAATAGTTGTCAGTCAGTTTGTCTGTTCGTTGAAGTTAGTTGACCGTTCCAAAACCTAGATCTATTCCTAATAACAAAACAGTGCATTAATGTAAAAACAGTGCAATAATGAGATTTCATATAACATTACTGCACTGTTTTCGTTCCAAGCAGAAATGACGTCCTTTGTGATCAGTTTTGTAGTGATTAATGATAATAACATTACTGCATAGTTGGAAGAAAAAGAACAAACTCACTACAGACCGGTTTCGTAGCAGTAAGTCGGATCCCGAAGGAATTGATTTCAGATTCTAATTTATGTTGTTTCACCGCAGTGAACAATATTTGATATACATTCGAGCACCGCGTTCGTATCTTAGCAATTAAAATCGGATTGCAATATTACGAGACTATTGAAATTAAAGCTCCTAGGTACTTCAAAATTAAATGCGGCATATTTGAAAATGGTTTATCCAAAATGAGCCTTGCCGAGGTTAACTTTGAGTTCATTTTATTGTTCCACCGGGTATCATTTTGGCACCATTTGGGTGGATATTAATAATTTCGACTCTTCGATGGAAAGTAGCTGAGGAGAGTGAAACAACCGGTTTATATTTTGCGTAGTAAATGTATATTTTGGAAGTACGTCTTATGTTTACGTATTTTGCGGATGGTAATTAAATTTTAACGTTTATACACGAAGTTCCCTTAATTTCCCTGTTCTTGCCGGCTCTTGTGTAAATTGAAAGCCTCATACGTTGTTATTGTTGAACATAAACTCGTTCAGAAATGTTTTTTGTTTCAGTTGTTCATAAAACCTAAATTAAATATAGTTAGGTAAATATATTTGTGAATATTTTGACTAATACCTATTATCTGTACATTTTAGAAATTTAATAATTACTTAAGTAAAAGTGTTACTATTAACCTATTTGCAGAATAAATAATTTCATTTTATTTCAATTTCATTTCATTTAATAAACTACATATTTATTCGTTTTTTTGTATGAAATCATTGCAGTTTAATAAACATAAACGTTTAGTAACAATAGTAACCTACCCACTAACGAAAACTTTATTTATGGAATCCGAGTACCTACTACCTACCTGCATTCACGTACTTTTTGGTGCGAACCTTAAATACATTTCAAAAACTTGAATCCCTGTAAAATCCGCCTAGGGAGCTCAGTTAGTTAGCCGAATTGAGTAAAATTCACAAACGGCTGATAACCCAGTTCAGTTTTCATACGGCGATTGTCCAATTTGGCAAGTTTTAAGCGGCAGGCTACCAGGGCAGCAGGAGTACACTACAAATTGAATGTTGGCGTCGGATCGTCGTTATTTTGGCGGCTTGCCGGAGCCCGGCGCGCCAGAGGCCAGGGATCCCAAGCGCTCCTGACACGATCAAAGGCGGCTCGCAGGCATGGTCTGCGGGTGATTGATTGCATTTCAATTATTTCGAGTCCCGAATTCACATACTCCGAGTATGTACGACGGCTCAGTAGCTCTATGAAACGAAGTCATCTATGTGCCACTATGTCATTGAAAATTGCTCTAAAAGCATCGATTTACTCCGACGATGTGCCTCGTCGACTGAAAAACGGAAGGCATCAACGTCAAATATTATGTCGTTTAGCAAAATCTAGACCGCATTTCTAGTGGTACGCTAGTGGAGATTAAACTTGACAGGCTGATTTGGTATAAATGAAATTAGGTTAGCTGAAAACGTCGCTTCAGAGAGATGCTTAATTTGCGTCGGTGACTGTTAGATATTCAGTTCATTAATACTCGTCTGGTGATAAAATATCTTTAACTAGCTGTTCCCCGCGGTTTCACCCCCCTTGCTCGGCTTTTAGGGGTTGTAGCGTGATGTTAAATAGAGTCTATACTATTCCTTATGAATCTGGCTATCATATGCAAAAATATTTGTTTGAATCCGACTGGTAGTTCCAGAGATTAGCGCGTACAAACAAACTAACAAACTCTTCAGCTTTATAATATTAGTATAGATTATGAAATATCTAACATTTTCTGGTCTTCAATATTACCAAGATCAAAAAAATAAGACATTGTAGTCGGAACCAATGATATGATTATTACCCAGAAACAGTGGGCCCCGACTGCAATATCTTGTTATTTCCGCGGTCGGTTTTTTTTTATTTAGTAATTTTATTTATTAGCTTAGATATTAATTATGCATTAAGTATAAATAGCTGTATCGTAGTTGAACTACGTCTCTTCTCCTCTGTATGTTGTTTTCCGCTGTTTTAGCCTGAATCATCCCACTATTGGGTTAAAGTCTTGATTTTCCATGTAGTTTTACAACCTCATTTATTTTGCCCTATAATAAATAGGTTCACCGTCAACAAGTGACTTTAATAAATAGATTTTAATTAACAAAACATTTACTCCTCTGATCCTCGTTGTTTTGTCAACTTTTCAGTGTATATTTTTCGTCTCTGCTAACAAGTTCCCGGGGGTAGGGAGTCATCAGTCATGGTGTCTCGGTTTAATTGAGGAGCGGTTCGCTTTGATGGATCGCCTTCACTAACCCACCGTTTTATGGTGTTCCTAGTATTAATCATCATTACTTTAATATTTTCATTCGATTCATCTCGATGTCTCGATATTGAAGACGCGTGGGGAATATTAAAATTGAAATGACATTTTTTCCTCTTTAGGATAGAAAATATCCTGTATCGATACCAGGAACTCATAACGTGGTGGTAGGTGACGCCAAGTTTTCATTATCGACTAGTAGTAGGCGGCGCTCACGTCGCGCCATATTGCGAAACTTTCCTTAATTGACATTCACAACAGTAACTGCCGCCTTAGAGGCGCGCCGGCTCCTACTCGTTATGATGCCTTAATTACCTTTTGTTCGTGACACGTACTTAGTTGTAAACAACTGCACTACATACATAATTAGCTACTTGTTTGCCTTCGTTAGGACTGAAGTAAAAGACATGTACTGCTCAAATGCGGTGTCTTACCTTCACGACAACAGTTTGTCGTAATATGCATTGATTTATTTAAAGGATTAGTTAACGAACTAATATGTTGTTAATCGTATCTCTGAATCATTGCTTGAAAGTCGATATGCACTAACTGTGCCCCGCGGTTTCACTCGTTTAGTTTAAAAGTATCGGATTATTAACCCGCCCGAGCTATCACTTCGTTTTCGCTTAGCGTTCTTTCCGACTTTTTTTCTTTTCGCTCGGCTCCTTAGAGTCATAGCGTAATGCTAAATAGCCTATACTATTGCTCATGAATCTGGCTATCATATACAAAAAAAAAACGAATCCCACTAGGAGAGTTCCAGAGAACAGCGTGTTTAACGAACAAAACATCTTTTCACCTTTATTATTATTAGTAATATACGAGTACGGTGAGACGTCTTGATTGCTCTGCTAAGTAAAAAATCAACTGAGAGTAACTAGTAAGAGGCAGTGAATTGACAAAACTAGTAAGTTCTTCTCTCGCAGCGCAGGGTTGATTGACGAGCGCCAGTGGGGCGGCTCGGCGGCACGGCGGCACGCCGCCACCGCGTCACTTCGTCTTAATTCTGTTTTTGTGCGCGCTGTCTGCCGTTACGATTGTTTGTTTGTCGAGCGCACTTTTTGTTTGTCGCTGGTTTGTTGAAGCGTTTGTGTGGCGTCACTTGATTGTTGCGGCATTCCGACACATCATCACATTGTCAAGTTCATTCTGTCGATTTGAATGTTTGTCGCTGGTGTCTGTTTCTGGTACTATTTCTATTCCAGAAACAAATTAGATATGTATTTGGTCTTGCCTTTATTCCCATTAGTTTGGGATTAAACAACAGATTAGTGTGCACTGTCATAATTACGATATATGTAGGGAATGTCATCAGGTTCTGTTATATTCTGTCTGTATGTGACAGACGACAGATCAATATCTCACACTGCAGCGGCAGTTAGGTGTCACACATTCACACCAAGTGTCAGGATATTCGCAAAATGACTGTAATTGCTCTCTGCGGCGGCTTCGAGCGTACTGCGCAGAAGATAAATCTAGCTAAATGAACCGCCGGACACGACAAGTCCCATGAAAACGTGACCGTCCTGGATGTCAGCCTAAATCATTACTGAACGATTCATACTAGAAAGAACAAATTGTATTGAGATTATATCGAAACCAAATCCGAGTTATATTTTGAACATTCTTATTTACGAGAATTGGCCATCTGGAATCTAAATCCCATCTAATATAGATCAAAATTAAAGCTTATAGGCGTTCAAGGTACCTGGTCTATGTTATTATTTTGGTCCTTTTGTTTAAGGTACCTGGTCTATGTTATTATTTTGGTCCTTTTTTCCGCGGTCTTAGTGTCTTTATTATTTGTTTTATTACAATATTTACGTGCACTTATAGATAACTGGGCTGTGATTACGTCCTTTTGGTGACAGTTAAACATAAAAATCTGATAGATATTGCCATTTTATCGGGTAAAAGTAACGTACCTACTTAGAAACTAAAGTAACACCTAACCGACCCTTGCTCGAGCCAGTCCGTGCTGAGCCTGTAGATTTAATTCGATCCAGATAGTAGTTCCTCCCTCTCGTTGCCTTCCCCCAGCGACGCCCAATAAACCATTTAAAACCATTTATTTAGCCACACACATAACACAATACAAACTAAGTAAGATAACACATTACACAATATACACAACATACATGTGGCAAGGGATCTAGCTCAGTATTTGCTGTGCGGATGGCACAGCACTGATTTTCAGCTAGTCCCTGCAAATTGAGCAACAATTTCATAGTTACGGTTACAATAGGAGGTGCCCTTAGCGTGTAGTCACTTAGTTTATCAGTTTTTTCTTAGTTGTAAGCCGGGCTGGAGGCATTTTGTCAGTCCTTGCCAGAAGTCCAGTTAAGCAGTACCTACAGGCTGTTAGAAGCCAATAAAAAAAAACCGGACAACGCGATTTTTGCGGTTGTCAAAATCAAAACTGAAAATTGTGAATACATAGGTATTACAAAAACTAATTGACGTATCTTGTTCAAACTAATTTTAATCGAAAGTAATTATTATATTCTGCAAGCTTGATTTTTTTTAGATTTTGATAACGCGGTTGAAAAATTACCGGGCAGCCCCATGACACATCGGTAACGACTTACGGAGCTCCTAGTTCGCTAAATATGCACCTACATAAAAAGTTTATGTTATTTTTAAAGACCTATCCAACAAGAAGAAGACTCAAATCCACGTCAAATGTGAGCATAAACTCGAGAGTTCCAACCATTATCTAGTGCAGGAACACATCTATCACGTTGTCCCATCTCGTGAACTCCGATAACTTTGTGTACAGACACGACACAGCGACCGTGGGGTGGACTCATAGCAGTACCATTAGTAAGTACTGCCATTTCGGCAGTAGTACCTACCTCAGATCATAGAAACAAGGGAGATGTGCCAAGGCGCTATTGAGCTTGACGCTTTAGTTTGATCATACACGTACACGCTGGCGATGGACCGAACGCGATCGATGATATAAATATAATGTTTTAGTTTTGCTAGTGAAGAGTGACGAATAACAGTGTTAGGTTGTGAGTGTGCGGAATTTCTTATGCGTGGGAGATCTTTAAATTCACAAAGAGCGCTTGTAATTGTGTCGCAAGCTGTTCTAAAAGTGGTGACAGTGGTTCACGTAGTAATTTGCTATGATGGCATACCTCCTTTTTTCTATGATCTGAGGTAGGTAGATAGGTAGGAGATATGCCATCATAGCAAATTAGTACGGGAACAACTGATGCCACTTTTAGTAAATTTTTCGACACAATTACGCGCATAATTAAGCGCTCCTTGTGAATAAAAAGATCTCCCACGCATTGAACATTCCGCACACCCTCAATCTAACACTGTTAATCGTCACTCAACACTAGCACTAAACTAAAACACTGTATTAATACCATCGATCGTGTTCGGTTCGTCGCCAGTGCGTACGTTTTTAATATGAGCAATTTGCTCAAGATCAGGCATCAAGCTCGATGGCGTCTTGGCACATCTCCTTGTTTCTATGATCTGAGGTACCTACCATGCAGACGGCCAACGTTTACACTTTCAGCAATAGTGCAGGCGAGCCACATGAAATGAGCGGGTTTTTACTGTGAGGCACTGGAGTACTTGACTAATGACTAGCGGAACATGAATACGGTCAGTTGAAATAAAACGAGCATAATTTACGGATGCCGTTACTTTTAAATATTTAACAGATACTTAATAATAATTTGTGAAAGGGTAATAAAACATTTATTTACAGAATAACACGGCTAAAAATAACCTTATAAGGAAAACTTGAAAACGTTACAAGTACAATAGGACCAAAATATCTGACACACAACAACAAGCACTAGCTGTGCCCCGCGGCTTCACCCGCCGTTTAATTTAAAAGAAATTGGATTATTTCCCCGCCCGCGCTATTACCTACTTCGTTTTCGCTTAGCTTTCTGTCTGTTTTTTTTTATTTTTGCTCAGCTTCTAAGGGTCATAGCGTGATGTTAAATAACCTATACTATTCCTCATGAATCTGGCTATCAGATACAAAAAATATAATTTTTCGAATCCGACTGGTAGTTCCAGAGATTAGCGCGTTTAAACAAACAAAAAAAAAATTCTTAAAGGTTTATAATATTGGTATAGATTACGTTATTAAAGTGAATAAAAAAAGCATATAAATATTTGTAAATACATCAGACTCTTCATGAGCTGTGAATAGCGCAGAGCTTTTACCATCTCTTTAATAGTATCGTTATTCCACTTAAAAATCGCTTTGCAACGATGCTTAAGTAACATTTTATCGTCATCCACACACGAGCGGTTTAATGGCGTAAAAATAAGAATACTTTATTATCGGCGCACTCGACCTTTTGTTATGTCACAAAAACTTAGCCGCTCAACTCTTCGCTCGCGCTAGTGCCGCGCGCGCCGTGAATTTCACAAAATCTCCCGTTAGCAGCCGATGTTGATAAATTGATTCATACTTATATGCTGTATTGAACTCTCGTTAGCACGGAGTTCCCCGAACGAGCACAACATGTGAACTTTCACGTGCCACGACGTCTCCGTCAACATGCTCAAACTTTATAATGTAAATCTGATTTTCTGTTTTACGCGAACGTTTTTTCCAAGAGGAACCTGTTTTACATTTTAATCATAATGTACGAGGATGTGGACCGCAAGCCAATTTATTTTGTTGGCGCCTTCGTCGCCTGCCTACACAAAGGCATGATTTGTTTTTATTGCCTCCGAATAAAAACGAAATAATCAAATCTCATTGTCGTCCAAAGGTAATTTTGTTTATGATTCATTACGGTCCACGCAAACCCTAAACCTTTATCATGTCTGGTTACCAGGTACACATAAACTACACAGAATATCATATTTATTATAACCACAAGTGGTCTCGGATTATTTGGTCGGTTTTGTACCGGGTGATGAGGGTTTTTTGATGAGGGATGGCGCGTTACGCTGTGTGTAATTCGTTCCGTAATCTGCCACAGCTTCCTAACGTCCTGGTACCTGATCAGGTGTAATGACTCAATAACACAATTAAATAATTAATGTACCTTTGTGGAATTATTATGAAAGGCATTTGGGTCGCTTTTATTATTTATTTTGTTATTTCTGGTGGATATTACTCCACACTTATGTAACAAAATACACAATGGCTAAGTCCGGAAAAGAGGTGGTAGGTACAACTAAATAACAAAATAATAAAAGTTTACAAATTAGCAAGTAAGGTAGGTATTAAAATTACGTGATTATTTGTCCTTAGGTATTTTACCTGTTAATGTTATCTTAAAAATTTGATTTATTAAGTAAAAGATATGTAGGTACACATATTTTTCATACAAAATGTAGTCATAAGTTATTGGGCGCTGAATCGAAACACGTCACGTCTAGCGCCATTCAGGCAGGTGATCCATTTTGGCGTTCAATTAACGTAATGAATTCAATTAGGTACACTGAAAAGTTACACGGGACTGTATTTAAATTTTGTACTTTATCTTTATAAAAAATGTAGATTGAAGTAAATTCAT
Organism: Thalpophila matura; assembly: GCA_948465475.1. NCBI lineage: Eukaryota > Metazoa > Arthropoda > Insecta > Lepidoptera > Noctuidae > Thalpophila > Thalpophila matura. Next base: position 573,772 of record OX419194.1, read on the forward strand.
TAGTTTTATTTGGATAGAATTTTAAACAGCGCTTTCCAACCTAAAATCGATGTTGGATTATGTCCAAAAACACTGGATACATAATTGTATTAGATTCTTATATTAAACTCTGAAACAGTTCTTTAAGTCACATCACATCGCAAACCCGTCGTTCTAAATGATCAATTTCGGTTCATAAACCACCGTCGGGCATTAGTTCAGTGTCTGGATCTCAGTCGGCGGCGTCCACTAATCATACCGCGTTAACTTTCAATCAATTCTTCCAACAGAGTCGCTCCGATAAATCCGGCGACTCATCATGACGCCAGCACAGCCCCATGTGACAATTTATCGAGATATGTAAGCTGGGGATTAGTTAGCCGCCCCCGCCCCGCGCCCGCGCCCAGCCCGCCGGCGAAACGTTCGCTTACTAGCCCCGATATTGATACCGACACGATGCTTGGATCTTCATAATTTATAATGAAGTTACAAAATCCCTAAAAATATATCAGAAAACGATTAAAACACAGGCAGATTTAAGTATTCCCTAACTTGTGATTTTAGATAGGTAACCCATCTCTTTATTTCACTATTAGACAAACAGTACGTATGTACGACTAAACGCAGACACCCTACAGCAAAAGATTGAACTCCGACAAACTTAACTTGACGGGACGGGACTGATTGCCGACAGTCCTTTTCTCTGGCAGAACTCTTCGACAGGACTCATCACATCACCGACGCAACTTATCTCCAATAGTCAAATACTTTTAAAATCGATTAGGTATGCTTGGCTTTTGTATAAGTACGAGTACATAATATTATCGGCCAATCGTTTCTAGCACTCGCCGACCGCTTCCGCAGCACCGCTTGCTTCGCTCGCTCGGCTCGTGCGTTGTGTAAACTTCTGTGGTCACTGTTCTAACGTAACCTAAGCAGTTATTCAGCAACTATCGATTTGCCATTTATTTTTCTTTACAGGGGCCTTAGTCCACCGAACCGCCTAGTTGGGTATCTTGCTATCGAAGATAAGTTGCGTCGGTGATAAGTCTTGTCGGCGAAATGTCCTATCGGCGAAGAGTGCTGTCGGTATCCAGTCAAACGTAGTCGAAGTTCGCGTTTGTTCTAAGAAATATATAGTCTGTGTAATAATTTTAATAACGAACCATCGTACATCGTCAGTATTCATCAGAACTTCGGGTGCCTACCACACGTAATATATGATACTCATTAATAATCTCATCGAAATCGATACGAGTTCGCGAAACAATGATATACATTCGTAAATACTAAGTACCGACAGAATAATGCAAACGTGGTACACGCAGCCACGGGTAGTGTGCGGTAGCCAGCCACCTAGAAACTGGCAGTGTACGGAATCGCTGGCTGATCCCATTAGAAGTGCTTAGTTCGTGACAGCCGCGTCCGAACGGAGGCTACGCAGTGGTATAATCCTTGACATCCGCCTAGCCTTTTCCCAAACATGATTGGGGTCGGCTTCCAGTCTAACTGGTTGCGGCTGAATATCAATATTTTACATGGAGCGACTGCCATCTGACCTCCACAACCCAATTATTGGGGAATACCGGTATTTGAATGTTAGACCAGTTGTCAGACTTTTGGGCTCCTGACTACCCGTAACGACTGTCAAAGATATTCCTATGACAACCGGGACTGACTGCTTAACGTGCTCTCCGAGGCACGGAGGGGTCTCGATGTATTAAGAACGGTCACCCATCCAAGGACTGACCGCGGCAAGCGCAGCTTAACCTCGCAGATCGATCGATCAGCGCGGCTGTCATTTAGCCACGAGCTCCTCCTAGCAGTGGTATAATCCTTGACAACCAGTGATATTGATGAATGGCCGCTCCTAATCTGTGCGCTAGAACAATGGACTGGAATGGTTCTTACAGGCGAATAGATTTTAAATAGGTCCGATGTTTCCCAAACTCATTTCTGTCTTACTTTGGCAACGAGTTAGGCATAACTTTTAATGGCATAATAAATATAATAATACTTTGGCATAATATTTTTTGGCATAACTGTTCAGATAGGGATAACTATCATTTGGACTATATTTTTTCGAGTACTAAACTGTGACAGTAGGTCAAGGTGCGGTAGTGGTCTTTGGGCCATCCCTAAGCCGCGAACATGTATTTAACATTAAAAAAATATGTCTGAACATTGATGTTGAATTAATATTATGCGTAATGATCATTAGAATAAGTAAAAGTACGCCATGATAAATGTATTATGAATTTATGACATAACATTTTATGCGAATCAACAGTGAACAATTTTAACTAGCGATTATACAAATTGCCTTACGTTACGACTACATGATTATTTCATATTAATAATTACCTGACTTTTTGATGTTTCAAGCGAAAGCTTTTCTTCAAAACAGGAAGATTACGGTGTTATTACAAGTTAATAATAATGCTCGCTGTGTAGTTCCCTCATACGATTGTTAGATAACACGTTCTAACGCCATTTTATGTGTAATATGATACCGTTGATATATTTGAAGCTCGTCGCCATTTCTTGTGAATTGTCTTCCAGTAGGCACTCCTCACGACCTCGACCTAATCTTCATGAGTACCTACGTAATTTGCGGTGACGGCCCTTTCTTTGATTCCGTTTATACAATAATCTTATTTCCTCTACTTTTCTCACATTTTTCTTTATAAATAATAATGTTATTATTCATTTTAATAAATTATGATTATAGATTGTTTGTAATTTTGTCGGTTTATTATTACGTATTTTAATCTTGATTCAAAGGTCATGATCATACTGTAAACTGTAAATATTTAAATTACTGAATTAATAAACAAGTACCTACCAGGCGCAAAGAACCGGGTCAGAGGTATCAAAGGAGTTTGCATTCATTAAATAATAAATAAGCAAAGACCGAAGACCGTATCAAGTGCGCTGTTTACTGCTGCTTTGCATACATTCATAATTGTTTGTTTAATAACTTTAATAACTTGAATAATATTCGAGAATAATTACTAAACGAGGGTTAAGTTATTGTACAGAATGTTAGGTTTACCAATTCAGTAAATATTTTCAAAGAATGTTACAAGATTTAGGTCCCAATTTGTGCTCACCCAGAACCGAGACGAGATGAGATAATAAAAACATGATGTATAAACAAGAGTAGATGTCCGATGAATATTTCACTAGGCAGAGGAGACTATATAAAGTAGATGTGTGACAGTAATGTCGCGGCCGTAAGGGACCCGAATCAAAGAATTCTCCGAGCACTTTTAGATTAACGATCCATCTACGTCATGAGATACTCGTTGCAAAGAAAATGTTGGCCAAAAGTTAGCGGGACGTCAAACAATGTTGTGGTTCTCACATAACTTGGTATAATAAACTTGGCGATTAAGTGTAGACGTCTGGAGAAGCGGCGCAGGCTAAGCGGCCAAGTGAAGAGCCTCTCCGGCCAAGAGAGCCCTAATTGGCCTGGCGCTCGATGCGGCCCTCACGCGGAGTGGCCCGTACGAGCTCTCGTGTTTGATACTCCGCTTTACATCACCAGTATTTCCATACTCACTAACGAACACGATGCTTGCGTTTGTTCCACGAGAGCCATTTGTGTCATGTCGCGGTGCGTAATAAAGTTATCATGTGAAGCGCTGTTGTACAGTGACGCTGTTGAGGCGTGGGATTGGTGCGTAATGTTATCTGCACAGCTTAGTTAAGTTTGACGATACTGATTCAATTGTATCGGAACTTCTAAAACATAGTATACATAGGTAGGTACCTAATAAGTCGCATAACATCGTAATCACAGATAAAGATTTTAGTCGAAGTACTTGTGGGCTGATTTATTTGCAACTAACATTCTATGCTACTAAGCTTTATGACATCTTGGTACCGAAAGCTAAAAATCGTTACAGAAAATATTTTTATCGAACAAAAACATCGGATACTCGCACGTCTATAAAATTAATTCTATTGGTTTTTTACCTTCGAGTAAATGTTGATACATACCCGAGCCTCAGAAATAAATATGAAAAATGGAAGCGGATTTTGAGCAATTTCCTGCATCAAAAGAGCTCTAAAAGAGCCTACTTGGCCTCCGGAGCGTAAGGTAAACCCGAGCAATCAGCAAGCCGCACGAGGGAGCCCCCTCGGCGAGTTCCCATAAGCTCACATGTCGAACAAATCCTAGCCATTTAGATTATGCTTATTGTTATGGGGCCCGCATTACGGCGATATGGGCCGCCCTTATTTGTAACATTCCTCTACAGTTTGCGTGCGAATTAAACTGTAAGCCGAAGGTATAGAAGTGATATTGTAACGCAGTCAGCCCAGTCGGACTGGTCCATCGAGCCTGACCATCCGCCCGACATCAGCAGATTGTTTCCGCATGAATATTTCATTATTAATGCTACCTTCCCGTACCTGTGCGTTTTACGACAAATTAAGGCGATGTTTGGGAATCACGTACCGCCATATAGTTGATGTTGCCTTAGTACCTACTGTGGTTATAAAACTGCATGGCATTTAATTATTGAAAATGCTGTCGAAATATCGCGATATTTATCAATGTCTTATTTATTAGACTTACCTACAGTTTCTGATAGCCTGGTCAATCAACTGATTAGGCTGCTATCGAATCTCATGTCAGCTGTTTATTACTTAGTTTAACGAAACAACACTGACTGGCCAATTATTTCACACCTCATGAGATTTGACAACAGATTTAATGCACAGGCTTTCAGAAACCGGGGCTTTAATCACTTATTTTAAGTTTAACCCAACATTCCATTGAGTTGATTAATTAAATAACCACGCATGCTGCAGTTATGTTTGCATCTCACTGCGATACAATTTTTATGTAACCTCTCGAGATAAACCTGATTAGTACTCTTATCTCCGTTAGCTAAAGTTGCTTGAGACATAAGCTACTTGGTAACAGTATCTGCGGCGGAATTAACCCGCTACACATTAGCTGGCTAACGTCTCTGCTACAGATGTCTGCCAGCGGTTTACCCAATTTCTAACTCCGTCTTACAGTTGTAGCAAAGTCCCTTTAAACTGAGGATACAGTTGGCAAAGTTTTAGAGCTTCTTGTGCTGTTCATTCATGGCCGTATTTGTAATTTTAAATAAGTAACGCTGAGTTGCAGAAAAGTTCATTAAGTTTTAAAGGAGACTTTAACGATAGATTTTGTATGGTTAATGCCTCCATTAAAATTTAATTATCTTTCTGCAACCGACCGTAAATGTGTTATCGTACTAAAGTTGAAGACAAGTTATTGAGCGTAGTAATCTAAACTAATATTTGGTTTGGATATAAAAAGATCGAGTGAATAAATGCCCCAAAATAATACGATTCCTCCGCTTTACACAAACTATAATATTCCCCTTTTAGGTTGCCAAACAAAACAGCATTATAGATGAATATTGGTACCTACGCACACATTTAGTTTGTCCACTCACAAAAAAGAGGAAGATTTTTAATGAAGCCATTTCTTTTCTCTATTTCCATCGACAAAATGGCGCTCGTTTGCCGCCAGTAATTGCTTCGTTACGTTTTTCGGCTGTTTGTTTTTCGAAACGTCTTTTAGTTTAATTGTGCTTTGGGTATCGGTATAACTAGGTCGTGTATGTTTAGTGTTATTGCTCTCCTAATGCCGATGCTTTCAACTAATAAAACTTATTATTGTTGTACACACGCTGGGGCCCTGGTCACCGCTATTAGCCATATTATATGCGTGTCTCTTTTATGTTATGTTGTCTTAGTACCTAAGCTGGAATTACATCAGCCATAATACTTGGAAACAGCTGGTTAATACACTCCTGAGATACATACGGAGTCTCCGTATAACAAGTAACGACCACAGGGATATATTATATTATTATGTATTTGTACGTCCGGTACGATATGGTACATAATCTATCTTATGATACGGTACATAATCTATCTTATGTGGTCTTTGGGACGTCTATTTCGACAACACTATGTCTGTATTGCTTCAAGAGATGTACATACAGCGGTTTCTAATTAATCGGCATTACCAAACTTCAATTAAAGTAATTTTCATTGCCGCGAATCAAACTGATAATAATTAATCAAACGTTTTCACCACTGGCACTGAATCCGGGAGGCACTCATTCAGAGTTTATATAAAACACTCCGATTTACTTAAAAACTTTTGATTTAATTACGAAGCAGAATATTTTTAAAACAACCTCCCTCAGTAGAGCGGGGTTTTATAAAATTTATTCGTGTATTATTAGATTAAGCGCTGTTACTTTAAAAGCTTGGAGTCATTTACTTGATTGTGTTTTAATTTAATCTGAAAGCGTTCCGGGGTCGGTGACGTCACTCAACTTGTCATAACGATGACGTAGGAGTGCGTAGTGAACATTAATTCATATGACGGGCTTCATGACACTGTAATAATGACAAGCACCGAGCCGCGATCACAGGGACACCAGGTTTTATCTCTGCATTTAAATAATTTACTTCGCAGTGACATTTTCACAGTTGTAAACTAAAGTAATGGATGTGACCTCAGATCATAGAAACAAGGAGATATGCCATCATAGCAAATTAGTACGGGAACAACTGATGCCACTTTTAGTACATTTTTCGACACAATTACGCGCATAATTAAGCGCTCGTTGTGAATAAAAAGATCTCCCACGCATTGAACATTCCGCACACCCTCAATCTAACACTGTTAATCGTCACTCAACACTAGCACTAAACTAAAACACTGTATTTATACCATCGATCGTATTCGGTTCGTCGCCAGCGCGTACGTTTATAATATGAGCAATTTGCTCAAGATCAGGCATCAAGCTCGATAGCGCCTTGGCACATCTCCTTGTTTCGAACTATGATCTGACGTACTTAAATAGGTCGACAGTCAACACTCAATCCTTATACTATATCCAGCCTTTAGTAGATACGTGTTTTGTACCAATAGAATCGAATACCATTGTCCTTCTACTGGTTCTGAAACCCGACAATCTAAACTTCTGTATCAATATTATAAAGAAGAAAAGTTTGCATGTATGAGGTAATCTCCTGAACTGCTGATCCGATTCTGAAAATTATTTCACTAATAGGAAGCTACATTATCCATAAGTGCTATAGGCTACTTTTTATCTCGAAAAAATGCACAGATCCTGTGGGTCACGCGGATGAAGTCGCGGGCAAAGTGCTAACTATACGAGTTTTTTGTTTGTTTAAACGCGCTAATCTCTGAAACTACCAGTTGGGTTCGTAAAATTCTTTTTGGATTCAGATTCATGTAGGCTATTTCAGTGAAGAATAGTAGATTTTTTTCAGTGTTCACATTCATTGAAAAGGCGTACACTTTTATCAGATGTGTAACTAGATTAATTTAATTGAGTGCAGAACATGTCCTTTATCTCCGCACATTATTATAGCACGTGTCTACCTATGTGTGGCAGTCTGCCGGTGGTGTGGTGTGGTATGGTGTGGAGTGGAGTGCGGACAAAGAGGACGGAGACGGATGGGATCCAACGTAATTATGCATAAGGACACACGTCCCGAGCTCGGGACGTCCATGCGAGATTAATGGACCACTCTTAAAATGTACCGCAGCGTTAACCGTACATGTTCCCGCTCTCAAGTTTCAAATGTATTATTTAATTAGTTCGCAATCTTACAACTCGGTTTGCGAAGGGTTATCGAGTTCGTGTACAATACTTGTTGAAGGATCAGCGCCCTAATTGAGTTACTCAATTGCTATCACCATGGTATTGATTTTGACATCCATTACGCCGTATATTTCTAAATCCGTGTTCCGATAACTAGCTCAACGCTGCAATGGATTACGAACTGTCAAAAAAAAACCACGGTGATGAAAATTGAGTTACGCGCTCTTTTGGTTCCAATTTGAAAGTTTGTTTTACATAATCTTTGACATTCAAAAAAAGAATATTGAATAATTTGGTCTTTCTGTGTTACTAGTGAAATATGAATTTATTTATGTAGACTGCTATACTTACCTCGCAAAATACAGCTTTATTTCTGCGACAGATGTCCGTACCTACATTTTTAATGCATTTTGACATTATTTGTTCGTTTTTGACATTTGTCCGCATGAACTACAATAAATTGACCATTAAATGTCCTTAGTGTAGGGTGGCTAGTAGGGTCAACGATCTCCGGCCACCATAGGGTGCGGCCTGCAGGCGGCGGACTTCGGGCGTCCGTCGCCCGAACGGAAACAGGCCCGAGACGGTGGCGCGACGACGTGTTCCGCGCGCGCCTCTCCAGAGGAATTGCGGCCGTACATGACGGGGGCATAGGGTGACGGGGCCCGCCTTTCATTTGGCGGGCCAATATCTGCCGGGGGTGCGGACGAATGCGCAAGCGACTCCCGCGCCCCCGGCGTAAGGTAGTTGGAGGAACACCGGGGTGGTTTTAGTCAGTAAGAGTCTGACAGACCCCCTCGCCCTCCCCAGGGCGGGGGACATCCATGAGGATTTCCACCTCGAAAAAAAAAAAAAAAAGACGGGTGGCTAGTAGGGTAGGTACTACGAAGAGGTCAAGCTGTATCTGTGGTTCATCCGATCGGAATAAGATAAAATAATGGTTACATTTTAAGTTGGACACCAGGCTATCAAACTGTGAAAACTACGACATCCCAATACTCTATCCCGAATTCCCGACTGTTTTTTTACGGAATATCTTCAATGTACAGACAAGAGTTTTTACAATTTTATAATAGTATATATTAGGTTCTTTTAACTTACAATAGCAGGCTAAAATAATAATCTCGTCGAAAAGCGCCGAGGAAATTCTGCAACGCGAAGCAAAAAGCTTTTTCAACGTAAGCCTTTAAAACAAGCTTATTCGCCTTAGCCGCCTCCTTACTGTACACAGTAATTATACAGGCTCCGTGAACAGATAATAATTATCCGTGAAAGGGTGATAAAAATGTATTTACCAAAAACTCGGCTAAAAATAACCTTATAAGGAAAACATAAAAACGTTACAACTACAATAGGAGCAAATTATCTGGCACATGACAAACATTTCTAAATATAGGGTCCTACCCTTCATACTCGAAATATTTTAAGAGGCCCATCTATAGGTGGTAAAGATGCCATACAAACGAAAAAAAAAAACTGATCTGAGTATATATTTTTTTTAATAAATTAAATAAATTATTTGACACATAAAAATACGATTTTCGACATCTATTACGCTAGTTTAGTCCATTAATAGTAAGTTACGTAAAAATTAGCGTAATGGATGTTGAAAATAATATGTTTAATGTGTGTCAAATAATGTTAAAATTTATTTTAAAAAAATATATACTCGGATCAATTTTTTTTTCTTGTATGGCATTTTACCACCTACAAATGTACCACTTAATGTTTCGAGTATGAAGGGTAAGACCTTATATAGGTAAGTACTTCACAGTGGCGAAAGGCAATATAACAGTAACAAAATTATAAATAAAATGTCATACGTATTTGCCTATTCAAAATATATTGTAAGTACATACAATGAATAAAGTAATGGTATGACACAAGTAAAACTTAATTACATATTTCTAATTTTGTTACTATTTTAACCGACTTCAAAAAAGGAGGTTCTGTATTCGATCCTTTGTATTCGGATTTCCCTCTCTCTTCGCTACTGATAGGTACGTCATTGAATGAATGTCTGCTAATATACATAGTTCCATTGTACTTGCTCCTAATGCAAAGATTATCCCGTCTCAACAGTGATTCCGATATGTCGACATTGCCGAGATTAAAGCCGGAATCGGAATAATCGATCGTCATTACATTACGGAGCAATATTTGTAACGAGGGCGAGACACAAAAAAGGGACGGAATAGACCTCCGGCCCGCGCAGACTGATCACGACATCTGAGGAACCGACGGGGGCTTCAATTCTAATCTGGAAAGTCCACTGTATTAGGGTTCCGTAACAAAATGGTAAGAAAGGAACCCTTACGCCGGGGCCGCACTGGTACGGCGACAGCGACGCGACGGTGATGTCGTGAAAACAAACTCTTAAACTCATGATAAACAAACATAATTATGTCGGTGGCGGCACTGCACTAACGATTAGTTGATAGTCTACTTAAGTCACGGGGTCTCATCAGGAACAAAGGAACATTTGTTTAGAGTTGATAGTCTACTTAGGTCACGGGGTCTCATCAGGAACAAAGGAACATTTGTTCAAATAACTCTTAATAGATGGCGTTATACGTATCGATTTGTTATTGAAGTTTGTGTAAAATGTAGAACATGAATAAATAGACAAATATAAATATTTGTTAAAATTTTAAAAAATCGTTTAGTTACGAAAAAATGTATAGCCCGATAGCCCGCGTTACGGTGGCGGTCACATTTTTAGGGTTCCGTAGTAAAACTAGGAACCCTTATAGTTTCGTCCCGTCCGTCTGTCCGTCTGTCCGTCTGTCTGTCCGTCTGTCCGTCTGTCACACACTTGTCAAATCTACAGTTCATAACCAATCTGTATGAAACTTTGCAGTTAGATGTCTTCTGTGAACTGCCATAAAGGCCTGTGTGGGATGACCCCCATACATGAAACTGAGGGATGAAAAAAAATATTTGCGCGCACCCCTTCGTGTGGGGTATCGTTGGATAGGTCTTTGAAAATAAGTTAGAGTTTTCTAAATGACTTTTTTATTTAAGTCCATATTGAGTGAACTAGGAGCTCCGAAACTCGTTAACAATGTGTCCCCCCCCCCCCTGTAATTTTCCAACCGCGTAATAAAATTAAAAAATGAAAAAAATCAAGCTTATGGCATCTATAAGTTTGTATATCATAATATATTATGAAATACAAATTTTGTATGAGAAGAGGCATCTGTACGCGTAGTATTGTATTATCTGGGCCTAGGTATATATTACACAAACAAACTGAATTAATGCAGTTCGGTTTTTTAACTTTTATACGTCCAAAGAGGGTACGGAACCGTCGGTGCGCGAGTACGACTCACACTTGGCCGGTTTTTTTTTATACTTAGGTAGGTATATGTTTATTTCGGTACATCGGTAGCGTCTTTGTCATTGATAACAAAGGTCGTACTTACAATGAACGTTGTTAAAGCAATCGTAAAATTGTATTACTTTTATGGAGTCGTAGAAACTAACGACTCTAGCACTAATTCGGTTTTTGAACTCATTTTTGACATAAACAAAAGATTTCTTCACAATTTTCAGTCAGAAAACACTTTCCTTTTTCCAATAGATTTTCCTTTTCTAGAATCCGAAAGCGTTCACAAAAAGGAATATCAACCGTATTCGGATATTTTGGTAGCGATTTCGTTTCGTAGCGCCGAGTGGCTTAGCCGGAGCTCCGGGAGCGGCGCTCGTCGGATTAACTGACTAATGTGTTTCGACGGGGCTTCCCCGTCCTCATTATGAACACTAATGATTGAACACGACTCTTGCGGCGCTGGTTGTGCAATTCTCGATTAATAATTACCGATAAACATTTTACGTAAGTTTCGTACCTACTTGTTTAGTTTTACACTCAGATCATAGAAAACAAGGAGATGTGCCAAGGCGCTATTGAGCTTGATGCCTGATCTTGAGCAAATTGCTCATATTAAAAACGTACGCGCTGGCGACGAACCGAACACGATCGATGGTATAAATACAGTGTTTTAGTTTAGTGCTAGTGTTGAGTGACGATTAACAGTGTTAGATTGTGCGGAATGTTCAATGCGTGGGAGATCTTTTTATTCACAAGGAGCGTTTAAATATGCGCGTAATTGTGTCGAAAAATGTACTAAAAGTGGCATCAGTTGTTCCCGTACTAATTTGCTATGATGGCATATCTCCTTGTTTCTATGATCTGAGGTTCTACAGCTAGCTTTTTTATTCCTACCTCATTAACATTTCACGTTTAAGTTATTAAATGTAAGAGATTTTTCAAAAATCGCATGTCGCGAGCGGGATTTGAACCTGCGTCTTCTGCCGTACCGTGGCATTGCTCTGAACCAACTGAGCTACACGCGACACGCTCGGTTTACTCGAAATTTGAGAGATCAAAAATTAGACTTATTTCACATTTATTTGTTTCATGGTTATTTTAAAGTACCTACTCAACCCCCCGGCCCAAAATTGGTGAAATCTCAAAACTTTTTCCAAAAAAAAAGAAACGGAAAATCCGTGTCGGACTGCATTGTGCACATATTATCCCCCTTTTGTCCGCAGTAAAGCGACGTTAAATATTTTTACGCAGAATTTGGACACGTTCATTGTTTCACTCCGTAACGCATTCAGAAGTAATACCACCGGAAGCGTTTCGGTTCATGAAAATAAAATAATACAAAAAACAACAACAAAATGTACAAGCCTTTACTTTGTATATTTCGCTTTTTTTAATATCATCACGTTCGCCGCAACGTGTTTTGTATATTTTTCAGTTTATTTGTCTCACGGGATCCGTGTTTTGGGCGTAGCTCGACACACACGCCGCACACCTATTTCTTTTTTCGTTATGTTCGTTTTTCACACAGCTAATTTTTGCGTGGACCCGAACGTGACGTGTGTATTAGTACCTACCCACGTTATTTTGTTGTAATCACAATATGCGGATCGGGGAAAATTTAAATTGTAATGGAGAATTATTTGATACCTTCTTTAAATACTTTCTGACAAATATTACTGTCAGTCGTTTAAGAAGTTGTTCAAGTTGTCCTCTTTTTAATTTGTTTAGTTTATTTTCGAACAGCAATCTTCGTGTCATTCATGTTGAGTGACATAAAAGTCATTATTCTGATTCAATTCGCACAACACCTGAGTTCTGCAGAGAACGCTGCAATGTTTAAAACTTTTTTTAGAAATTGGAAAAGTTTCCCCTCCCGGCGGGTCGGGCCACAACCTCTATGAAGTGCCGTTTATCGCCGCAATAACGATGCCTTCCACTGCGCCCCACACACTTTAATAACAATCTTCATTTTTTTGATAAGCTTTTTAATTTAAAACTTTTTGATGCAAGTCTGATTAACACGGTTCATGATAATCGGCCAAATAAAACGGCTTTTTTTACATCGAACATCTGAAGGGTTTCAGTACACATAAAAGGATTTGTAAACAAAATTCTAATTATACGCTTTAATTTCCGACTGCCGCAAAGAAATAATTTTATTCATTTTCCCTGTTTTTTACATTGGAGCAATATAAAGTCTTGCCAAAAATGGTCCGAACGTCGGGGACAAATTAAATTAGCATGAAAAGGAGTCGGCCAACAAATGAGCTTGTGTATTTTGTGTATAACTGTGCGACTGAGGACCGCCTCGGCCGACACTTAATTTCATTTGGCGTCAGAATTATGCGCCAACAAGAAACGCGCGCCTCCGAGCACGCAGACATCTTTATTCTTGTACTTCTCCCCTACATAATAACGTTAGTCCCGGAATTAATCCTATTGTATTTGATGCATGAAATTCACAAAGACATAATCCAACAATGGTGACAACAAGTCGTCTCGGTATCACACCGTCTGTCGTGTCCGTATGTCGTGTCTCCAAGTGAACGGAAGCATCGGTAATTCAAAAGAAAACAAATAACTAAGAAAACTTTGAAATTAAGCGTGGAACTGACTTCCCGTTCGAAAGTTCCGACTTCGACGGAAAAGTATCGTTCGTTAGTGGGAAAGAAAAGATTAATGTTGTGAAAAAGGAAAAGAAGCAATAAATGGGAGGTATCGTAAATAAATATATCAACGTATTGATAGAATCGTAGACATCTGTCGTGGAGGAAATTGTTTTCAATCTCGATGTCGGGCGGCGGAAGCACGCCGGGTGCCGCCTTCCGCAAATAAAACACACGACAAGTGGCCGATATCTTAAGCCTGCAATACATGTTGGCTGAGCTTAGACCAACGCGAGCCTAGACAAATTGTCACAAGGCAAGCGCTACTGTCTAGATATTCGGCAAGTTTTACGTCAACCGCATAATAGCGCGCGGACAAACATGTGAACACTATTGTCCGAGCGCGCGCGAGCGCCTTTGATTTGTGCAGAAAAACCGACACCGCTCCAAAATGAGGCAAGTGATCACGAGCGACTGCAAGTTGTGGCAAGCTACGTCAAATGAGGTCTATACACGTTGGCGCTTGTCTATACTCAACCAACTAGGCAAGTGACACCGAGCGATAGCAAGACAAGGCAAATATACCGTCTATACAGGGTAAAATTAAAACCAGTGCGGATATTTTAGGAGGTGAAAGTACTCATGAATATGATCAACTTTTATTATGGGACCGACACTGAAATATGAAAAAAAAAATCTACTGTTCCATACATTTTGATCGTGTTATAGTGCATTTTTGTAGGGAACACCATATTATTTTTTTTTCATATTTCAGTGTCGGTCCCATAATAAAAGTTGATCATATTCATGAGTACTTTCACCTCCTAAAATATCCGCACTGGTTTTAATTTTACCCTGTAGGTATGTTGGTATTGGCCTTCACTCGACAACGCTCGGCCAACATGTATTGCAGGCTGTCGCGCTGTACACACTAACAACTCACGCTTCCGGTGTTTTCTCCGTTCGCTGCAGTTTTTATAAACATGCGTGGTTAGTTGGGTTTTCCGAATTCATAAATCGCTTGCGCGGAATAACAGTTCTGCTGTTTCTTTTTTTTTCAATTTCTCTCCGCGAAATATAATCAAAACAAACACTCTTCAACGTTGAGCGAATGAATTACCGCGATAACACTCGACTCGAGATAACACAGAATTAAACCCTCTTCACACACCAGAGATTCTATGGAAGCGAAAAAACTTCTCGCCTCATAACATGAGGAGTTTTCGCGAAATTTCACCAAAATTCCGTGGAATTATTCACATCTGCACGCGGCGTTCGCGCCGCGGCCGAAAGTTAGATGAGTTTTGTCGTGATACGACGCCGACTCTGAATAATTGGAAACAGAGACACGCAACCTGTTTGTTTTATTCGCAGCCCTACACTACCGTGTTCACTAATCTGTACTTGACTGTGTGTGACTATTTTGTTTTGTTATTACATGAATTCTAAATATTTAAATTATCCGTCATACTGGACTGAATCACTCCCGGGAATAGTTCGACCTCTCGTGTATGTAATATCTAGATTAACGACTACAAATCTATGTCAAACTAGGTACGAATATTATAATATTTTTGGAACGTATTTAAGAGTTTTATTTATTCGAGGAAAAGCGACATTAGTGTAATTTAACATGATTGTGAGTACCAGGAAATCAGGCGCGCAACAGAGATTGCTCGCAATTTAGCAGCGGGCACGTCGTCAACCCTCGTCACGCCGCATGACGCCCCGCGCGATCCTCGCGTCTTGTGGCCTTCTCGACACAACGCTTTTATAAGTGACACAAAAACACGGAAAAGAGTTTCCTACGTCACTCGCGAAATTTATTGCGCACACAATATTATGATAAATTGTCTAGATTTAGAATACATATAGGTAAACGTAAATAATTAGACTTAGGTTTAAGTAGGTATATGAAAATAATTATTTTAATTATCATATAAAGGCAAACAAGAATTCAAAGTAAACTACATCTCGAAAATCGTAATTTTATTTTACCTACTTGTTTATGTATGCATTCCTCGTGACGGGGGCGACCCCTCTTGTAAGGGTCGTCTTTTGACAGTCCGTCCGCCGAGCTTACATATTGAAGCCAGATTTTATTACACAACGTTTTTGTGAGAGGAACGCGGCCCTCATTACAAAGGTTATTAATAAGAGCCTGTAGAGAACGCCTTTATTTTACGATCTTTAAATTAATAAGTCGGCAGTTTACAGCTCGTCTAAATGCTTCTTTTTCATTTTCGTCGCCGCCCTTGGGGTGTTTACATCGTTTTTATTACAGTCGCTATATTGCACTCGGCTGGATCACTGACATTTGGAGCGCTCCTTCAATTTGCTATTTTACAAGTGACGTCCGCAGGGTTTAATTTAAATTCAGCCTCGCTGACCCCGCGCCTATAAAAACATTTTATTCCTTTGTTTGTCGAAGTACCTATGTTTGAATATTTTACCCAAATGTATTTTTACTTTGGTACTCGGTTGGACTGCCTACAGCAGCGCCCACAATACACCGTTTTCCATACCTAAGAAAAGTTGCCTGTGCCTATAAACTTTGTGCTACACAAAATTGTATAGCTCAAAGCAACCCATTTCAGTTCACTAAAGTTACCTCAACAAAGAATTTTTAATTAAGTTTCGAAACAATATAAAATGAGAAACTATAAAAGAGCAATTTTTTGTGAGACTAAAAAAGAAAGTCGCATTCCCGGGACAGTTTTGTGCAGTCCGGCGGCACATGCCGCGCCCGGCGTCTGCACTGCGGTATTGTTACGTGATGCTGTTGCCCTGGTACCGATACATCTGAAACATTTTATGATTTACTTGCTATATTTTATTTCTATGCTCCTTTCTTATCTGGCAGAACAAAGAACGCTACTGTGAAAGGAGAATTTAATCTACAAAAATAAATAAAAATGAAAAAAATAAAATAGCATTCGTTAGCTATGAACTAATTGAGCGAGCATACTCATGTTTATGGAATCACGTTGTTTAAAAAGTGGTAGCCAACTCGCCTCTTAATAGTATATTATGCAATTAGTGAATAAAGGACGGATTTAAAGCGAGGGCCATAGATGAATCACGAGCTAGTGAAGGATTCTAACGATTGAATCACGAATCACGACCGTAGGGAGTGATTCATGATGATTGAATCACGAGCGTAGCGAGTGATTCAAGTGTTAGAATCCTGAGCGACGCGAGCGATTCATGGCCCTCGATATAAATCCGTTTTATTCAAGAGTTGCATACTATACTTTATACCATGACTACGAGAAAAAGAAAGATTTAAGTGAAAATATACATATAATGAAGAAAAAGTAAAGTTAAATTGGCTTTGATGTAAACCAGCCGTGATTTTTTGGGTAGCAAGCTTTCCACCTTTCCACTATATCGGCCGCCCTCTCTTTCACAAACTCAGGTGTTAACACATCTTCATCACTAGAATGCATTTTCATTCGATTAGAACAACACTAAACAAACACAAAATTAAAGATTAAAGTAACACTAAACTTTGTGTTCGTACAACTTACAGTATTCAAAATAGCGCCAATTTACTAAGGACAGCAAAGAACATAAAACAGTTTTTATTCTAATGCTAAACTCCTTGTCGAAAATGTCGACCAATCAAATTGAATTTAGAACACATCAATATAGGTCGAATACACAGATTACACTTACACTAGATACGGCAAGCCACGACCAAGCGTGCCCTGCATGTTCGACTGTTCGTACTAAAAAAGTCTGTTAGCTCAGTGACGCTTAGTGATTGAAACAATTCTGTTTACTGTGAGCACATCACTAAATGGCTGGGGTGAAGTTATCGTAGGTATAAAAAAGATGACACGTTCGGTTTTCATACAATCTAATAACGTGCCGCATCTAGCATAGGTTCTTTAAATCTGTGGTCGAATACATTGGTGTGTTCCATTTTCAAACATCAAAACAGTGAGTAAAAGTGCTTTTTATTCACTGTTTTCAGTGAATAAAATAAGCTTTTTAGAGGGGGAATGGTATAAAATTAATTCTTTCACATTTCCACGATTAGTATTGATTTCTATTTTGTTTATATTCAGGTAAGCACCTTCCACATCAATGAAGAATCCACGTAAAGTAACAGTTTACCCTTTTAATATTTTTATAATCAACCAGGAAAACAAAAAGAGGACAATTTTTTTCCTGCAATTTCAACACAATTTTCTTTTCATCCCATCTATTCGAAAAGGACAACTTGGTTCGCGTTTAAGTGCGCCCAAAGGTGGTGTTTTCTATAAGAAACTTTTAGCGGGCAGAAATGAGTTTTTCATCCTCTTTAGATGTTCCAAATTCAATAAGTGCGCGGAAAAGATAATTGCCGCGCACTTAGAGAAATCAAGTGAATGCCGTGTGTCACGCGTGAGTCACACGTACGTAATGCGCTTGCGCGAAGTGAGAAATTAAGTGAGTTTTCTGAATGCCGTAATATCACGGTGAGAATGTCACGGTGAGATTCTCCCTCGAGCGTTCGCAAACAAATTGGAGTAGCGCGCGCGTTGCGATGACAACCAAAGTGAGTTGGCTGAATGCCGTGATATCACGGTGAGAATGTCACGGTGAGATTCTCCCTCGAGCGTTCTCAAACAAATTGGAGTAGCATGGGCGTTGCCATGACAACCGAAGTGAGTTTGCTGAATACCGTGATATTACGGTGAGATTCTCCCTCGAGCGTTCGCAAACAAATTGGCGTAGCGCGCGCGTTGCGATGATAACCGAAGTGAGTTGGCTGAATGCCGTGATATCACGGTGAGAATGTCACGGTGAAATTCTCTCTCGAGCGTTCTCAAACAAATTGGAGTAGCGTGCGCGTTGCCATGACAACCGAAGTGAGTTTGCTGAATACCGTGATATCACGGTGAGAATGTCACGGTGAGATTCTCCCTTGAGCGTTTGCAAACAAATTGGCGTAGCGCGCGCGTTGCCATGACAACCGAAGTGGGTTGGCTGAATGCCGTAATATCACGGTGAGAATGTCACAGTGAGATTCTCTCTAGAGCGTTCGCAAACAAATCGGAGTAGTGTGCGCGTTGTCATGACAACCGACCGAATTTTAATCCTCTTTAGATGTCATGTGAACATCTTAGCGTTCAGCGCCAAAGAAATCGAATGCAAATATTGTTTGAATAAAGAAATGCTGGTACGTTTTCTCATAGAGGGTGATGAAAAGTAGAGTGTATCACTTGGGCGCAAAATATATTTTTGGCTTGGGCGACGTACTTTGAATCTCTCGCTACGTTCAGGTTTCAAAAAAGCGCCCTCGCCGTACAAATTTCATTTTGCTCCCTTATGATACAATCTACTATTCTTTCTTCATTGCATATTTGGCAATCTGCAAAAAAATCAGGATAGGGTCCTGATTTTTTTGCAGATTGCCAAATATGCATACATAGATCTAAATTAATGTAAAAAATATGCAATAAAAGTACCAGAAGACCATAGCAGTACGGAGATGCATCCGCAATTTCGCAAGGGCTCCCAATCCGCACCCTCTGGCATGTATCGCCCGAGGGGCGGGAGGAGCGAACTAGGGACGACGTGTGGCGTAATGGCCGCGTGATTGAATTGCCGTATCTTCACCGCTTCAGCGCTTCACCGCCCCTGGTATCTATCGAGTTAATTTAACGGGCACGCGTTAACGATATCCACTTTTATTATATTTACGTGGGATGAAATATATGTACCTACATAGGATGAAAGATTTAAATTGAATCGCTTTTAAAGGATCATAGAAAATCGTATTTAAAATTTAACAGAATGTTACGTACCTATTTCTTTTCATATTGGTAAAGTTTACACGTCCAGTTTCATTTTTAACAAATGTTTCAAGGAATGAAAAGTAAACTAAATTGTAATTAAACCAGCGCAGCTGACATTCTGATCAAATTAATGCGAAGTTGTGTTAAATTTTACGCTAAGGTCTGTTTTGTATAAGCTATAACCAATTATAAAACTCACAAGCAATCATTGCAATATTGCTGTATTTACTAAGCAATATGGAATGGACTGACCAAACAAAAACCTTAAGTCTCAAAGTAGGTATCTGTTTGATCAACCCATTCCACTGGCCATGCGATATATTATCTTCACAATAAAAATGTAATAAAATAAAGGCGCGGTCCACGGACATATTAATCCGAACAATGAATTGTAGGCTACGATTTGGCGGGACGGACGCGTGCCAATGAAATATAACCACTCGTAAAGCTGCGCCTAAAAATTTGCCCGATTCTTATCTAGTGGAGAGATGACGTAATTACCTGTCAGACGAGATTCAGACAAAATAATAGCCAAGATTACAAACGAAATTAGATTTTTAAGGGTCCATTCAGGTTTTTGCTACGTGTTCGAATATATTTTGTAAAAGACTCAAAGAAAAAAAGGTATGTTTTGAAATAACACATAGGTACACACATTTAAAAGCTAGTTTAATCAAATAAGATTTTAACAAAAGCCTCTAGATATTTTCATATAAAACGCTCATTTCCGGATTTCCAGGAAATTGCAAAGAACATTTTCCGCGAGCGAGACACGAATTGTTTTTATGCGACCCTTTGCGAAGAGTTAGATAACCTTTAACACGGAGCGGGCACGGTTACGTACGGTGACACGTAACGCACAGCAAACGCAATAAAATTTAAATTTAACCCAGTATTGCCCGGTCGGTTAAGTTGGAAAACATTAAAATTCAACCCCCAGCGTGCGGCCATAAAAGTGGAGCTATCCCGGACCAACGAGACACGTGATCTACAAGCCGCAGTGTGGTCCGCATTCATTATCGTTTATTTAATTTTGTTACCTGATTTCTATTACCAGAAATGTAGGTAACAAAGTATTATTATATATATATAATTTAGATATTTAACGGATAGATGGGAAGGTTTGAAGTAGTTTTAAAGAACTAATCCCAAGGCGACGTTTAACAAAACTAAATTAAAATAAAGTGATTTTAAGGGTGATTTAATTCTCTATTATATTCGCTTGGCTGAACCACTTGTCGGTCTATTTCAGTACCTACCTACTTTCACTCTTTGATTAACGACTCGATTTGGAATTAAACAACAGAACCGGAGGGCTTCTTACAATTTATCAGCTTAGCGCGTCGAACCGGCGCCGCGGTCCGAGCGCGGACGCTCATCGCGGCTGCCCACAAACACCCCGAACTCCCATTTAAATCGGGCCACGTATTTTATCTGAGTCACAGACAGGGCCGTGCCGTGGGTGGCAACAGTTCATTTAGAAAACAAAGGGTTCCCCTCGCCGGGCGCGCTGGCTGCCCGACGCGCCGCGGACGAATGACAAACGTTCCTCACAGATATGGACACTAAATCGGCGGGTGCTTTGCATTAAGCGACAATAAACTAACACAATATGTCTGCTTTAACAGACTGCTTATCGCAGAATAATGCGTACAATAACTCTTAGTAATAAAACGTTTGTTTGCAAAATTCTTGCTTTTGAAATCTTTGTCAGCTCAACTGATTTCAGCAGGAATGTAATTAAGTTTGCCGCTGTTCGCTAATGAATGTGCTGCGATCGCTTGTTGCCGACGCCCGACGCGATGCTCTGGCCCGACACTGGCGACTCCTGCTCTCTGATTATTTACTCGAGAATATCTGATTGAATTTCGGGACCGAATACGGATATATTTAGTACATAGAACCGTTTATTTATGAGACATCTCGAAATTTACATTTTATTCGCTGCTGTGTAAATAAATATAGCACGGAGAACGGGAGAACACGTTCGTTTAGGAACATGCAAATGAAAACATGTTTGAAATATTGTGCTTAAACGTTTGAGCTACCAGGCTACCAGATACTCATAATTATGTTACACCACAGTTAGAGCCGAAACATATAACCGCGCTGCGGCGCCGCGCCGCTAAAATAGGCAGTGGCGTCAAGCGCAAATTTTAGCGTTATGACGTCATACTTGTTAATAAAGATTTAGTTTTTCTGTATATATTTTGATAACCCGCTTAATAGCTCTTCAAATGATGATACACTCATTCTAAAGGAGGCGAAAAAAAAATTTCGTCTATTTTTAATGCTTTGTATTTTCGAGAAAAGTACTCGCCATCGGGATACGCCTTATTAAATGGATGTATCCAGTATCTTCTTTATCGTAGGTATATTTAAAACAGAGTAGGTAATGTCTTCATAATAACAAATAACCAATAAGTTTGTTACGACGATCCATGGCAGAAACACGTCTATCCACAATCAATAATCACGAGGAACTGGTTACCCTACCATACGACAATAAAACGCTCTTTTTAGCGACGCCGCAACGCTGCAACGCAAACTGCCGATTTTAGCGGCGCGGCGCCGCAACGCGGTTATGTGTTTCGGCTCGTGCCCACTGGCTACTGAAATGTAGGTAGAACACGAGCCGCACTAGCGCACAAATCTATGTACAAATCTTTAGCTCCAGGCACGTACCAACGCAATCGCTTAACCTGACTCGGTCGAATTGATTCCGATCGTAACATCGCTCATTGCCATCGATCGTCCGGTTTGATCGACTGCGCGCAATCGTTCGGAAAGGCGCACATAAAACGCATTCTTTGCTAACTTGCTCCGGCGGGAACACGGTACTTGTTAAATGTATTGTAACACAGTGCTTCCTGCCCTCGGGGGTCAACAGGAAGACTGGTTGATGAAGTATTTATTACAGGGTGTTTTGTAACGGGCCCGACGAAAACTCGCACGTTTCCATAATGTAGTCAGTGAACTTAGAAACAAATGGCTGCTATTTTAGGGCTCTTTCAATTTTTGGTATCGGACTGCCGCCATCCGGCTGTCGTGCGACGCCCGCACGGCTGCTGCACGACAGTCGAACGGCGCTCTCGACTTGACAACTTTATAGAAATAAACAACCAGCGGTGCGCAGTAGGTACGACACCCGCACAGTCCGACGACACCTAAACGTCTAAATTGAAATAGCCTAAGTAAGTCGAAAACAGTACTGATTGTGCCATTTTTCAATGGATAATCGGTAGGAACCGAGTTTTATGGAGCCCTTGCCACTGGTGTGCAGTCTCCATAAGACTGAAAAAATAAACTAAACATTACAATCAGGATCGGTCATCATCACGGAATAAACCTGTAATCATAACTTTGGCAGGCATCATTACGTAAATGGGCTAAGTTAAATTCTAGCCTATCAATCATTTACGGAGCTATGCCGGAATTTCTGATTAGGCATCTAAACGAACCAACACGCACGAAATATTCGCTCACAGGCTTGCAATTAGCGCACGTATCCAATATTATGCATGATGTAATTAGGAAGCGCGCAGCATCCGACATTGCGATGATCTCAGTCGGATGTGTTGAAGGTAAATAGATTTGCTGCGTTGTTCAATAAACTGACGAGCCGCGCATACCTATCTGGCCAGGGCTTGACAGCAGTTGCGAAAATACCTGTATCAAAAGGGTAAAGCAAAGCAAAGGGTGTAAAGGATTGTACCGGTATTTATTTACATTAGGTCTCTTGACTATCGGTACTTTATACCGGTATCTCGTCAAGGTCACTTAAACCGGTTCTTGAATATACAGATATTTCAAGCTCTCCGTCTGACAGGTACCAGGCTATCAGCTGCCCGTAGAGTTGTTTACTCTCTTGTGAAATGAGCAACTAAATGGCTTTTCGATTGAATTAACGATATTGGTGTCATGAGTGAAATTATATTCGCGGGGGTTTACAGCTCTAAAGTTTCTGATCGTATCCTTTGAGAGTGCAGAACAAGAAATTAGGAGAACATGAATTGTTAATGTTCTTGTTAACAGCTGTGTTGCAGACTTGCACGGTATATTAGTAGTGAATGCACTTAATTAGAGCCTTGCGTATGTGCTAATGTACTTAGTTTATTCGGGAAGCGTGCTAAGTAGAAAGTTTTTGCAAGAAAACACGGATTATCAATTAATAGAGTATAGAGTTACAGAGTAACAGTTACATTTAAAAATTATAGAATACATTGGAATACATACAGTCGGTTGCAGAAAAGGTAATTAAGTTTTAAAGGAGACTTTAACCATACAATTTCTATGGTTAAAGTCTCCTTTAAAACTTAATGATCTTTTCTGTAACTGACTGGATAATTCTTCCTCGGAGTTTAGAATGCCAAGTAACAAAACAACACTTGATTTTGTTTTAAATAATTTCGCTTAAGTAACGAGACCGTATTGTTCGCATACCTGCTTTAGAATCAGATCTATGTCAAGATTTTATGAAATCTGGGTAACCTCGCGGCTGGAAGGGTAAGGTAAATCAATTTAGGTAGCTCGGGGTCCTAAATTCGATTCCCGCCAAAGGCGACGGATCCGCTCTCTTTCGGAAACCTCGGTTATAAATACCAATCGACACTGACGAAAATTCGATAATCTTGGCAAGATATTTATATTTTCAAATTTGCTTTTCGCAATCAGTTTTCTTCGGGAATATGGATCACCGCATCTGGTACGTCTGCTTGCCACATTTCCTCTTTATTAAAATTAAGTAGGTACATTTAATTTAAACAATTCATATAAAATAAAATAAGCCCATTCATCGATATTATAATGTTGACTTAGTGGCTTTTGCTGTAATAAAACAATTGAGTGAATCGAGCCCAAAATGAGGCCCAGAGCAAACTTGGGATCTCCCTCGGGTGCGTATCAGCCCATTGTACCAGGCTCTCAACAACTTGAAGGAGTTCAAAAGGGCAACAAGTTACAACTTCGCCCATGCAGTACAAAAGATTGAAATCCGTTTTCAAAATGACTTGAACACTCGACTTCTTTTGTTTGTCTCAAAACACAAAAAATGTATATTTCTGTTTTATCTTTTAAATATAACAATGCCTAATACCAGCATTCCATTTAAAATTTTAATATGACCGCGTAAAAATGTAAGCTTATTTTATGTTAGAACGTATTCTGGCGAGTAAAACACACAGTAATGAATAATTTTATTATTTCACTGTCGCGGCTGAGGGGCTGTGAGGGATTCCCATCGGGAACCAGCGGCTCGTCGCTAATTCATGAGCATTCGGGAGGGGGGTCGGGCAGGGAGGGGAGGTCTGGTAGGCACCTGACTTAATACGTCTGCTGTGATGACAAGAAATTATACCTCAGATCATAGAAACATGGGAGATGTGCCAAGGCGCTATTGAGCTTGACGCTTTAGTATGGTCACATTGACCGTGATTAAAATTAGGGACACGCTGGCGACAGACCGGATGCGATCGATGATATAAGTACAATGTTTTAGTTTAGTGCTAGTGCTGAGTGACAAATAACAGTGTTAGATTCACTGAAAAACCGAATAGTTGATTTTTTGATTGTTGATTATTTTGGTTGAGTGGACATTAAATTGTGTAAAAAACTGTGCCATGACGTTTGTTTTGACAAAAATAAAATTGAAAACACTTTTAATTTTGTTGATTTAACAAATCACGTCGGTAGGTGCTATATTAACCCAAAATATATGTTAAAAAATCTTAAGCAAGATTTTTTAACATATATTTCGATATTTATTATATCTTAGAAAAATACAAAAAATTAGACATACAAAAATAAGGAAAGTAACAAAGGTCACAGATGCTCTACAATATGCGAAAAAATTTAAGTGGAAATGGGCCGGCCATGTAGCACGACTCCCAGATCAACGTTGGACCAGAAGAGTGACGTCATGGGAGGGCCCGCTCGGCAAAAGAGGCAAAGGAAGGCCCATGAGAAGATGGGAGGATGAAATAAAAAATATCGCTGGTCCACACTGGACAGAAGTAGCCCAAGACCGAGACAATTGGCAAATTTTGGAGGAGGCCTTCACCTGCGAAGACAGGGTTCTTGCTAATATTAAGTAATAATTGTAATAAATACAAAATTAACACTAAAACTAACCACTATAAAACGGAATGTAACGTAGATAAGTGTATATGCAAGAAATAAAAGGCTTTTTTATTTTTATTTATTTATTATATGTTAAAAAAAGGTTAAAACAACTTCAAAAAGTTTTGCAGTGTTGAGTGTGCCGAAGTTTTTAAGTGTGGGGAGTACTTTTTATTCACACGGAGCGCTTGTAATTGTGTTGCAAACTGTTCTAAAAGTGGCGACAATGGTTCCCGTACTAATTTGCTATGATGGCATATCTCCTTTTTTCTATGATTCACATACAGGTAGTGGGAACATGTCACGGAGGCTAAAAGGAAATTTATTAATATCAATGGGACGGACCCTTTGTTCACTGCGGAAAAAATATAATATCTACGGGAGCCAAACGAATATTGACATGTTTGTATGTATATGGGTTATGTTCAGTACCGGTTATTTACTTTGTGTAAATGTTTAGGTAAATAACCCGCGATTACATTCTACGTTTGTGAAATATACAGATGCTACCAGTTTTGGTTCTGAATGAATGTTTTATCTGGACGATTCTTAGGTTTGATAGCTATTATTTTAAAGCCACAAACGCCGTTTTTATTAGTTTTTGTCATGAAAAAAACTGCCCACGATTTCTCCTGTATCGAGTAACAAACATAAATCTCACAAACACAACACTCAGAACCGAAACAAATGTTTCTTCTATGTGGGGAATCGAACTCGCAACGTCGCGCAACAGACAATCGCTCAGCCGGCCTAGCATGACCACGATAGAAACGGGTTTTGTCTACATAGAAATAGACAAAGTGACAGATTGTAGAAACATTTCTACCGGTTTCATTCATAAAACGTAGAAATGTTTCTACAATCTGTCACTTTGTCTATTTCTATGTAGACAAAACCCGTTTCTATCGTGGTCATGCTAGGCCGGCTGGTGTTGCGCCAAACGCACCGGCCGTTCATGATATAAAATTCTATTGACGCTCACTTACATCTATACAAAAAACCCGGATAAGTACCTACGACTCGAGCCCAATGGGTTCCTAAATATGCAATAGCGCCATCTATGAGCAAGATGTCGCTATTATAAACTTCTAGTAGGCAATGCCTCCGGTTGGAGGCATCTGCTTAAGGGTCTTAACATACGGTCAGACGGACAAGAAAGTGATCCTATAAGGGTTCCGTTTTTCCTCTTGAGGTACGGAACCCTAAAAAGAAGCAGCATTTTACGATGGACCGATGAAAACCTTGACCACACTTAGAACCTTTTATACGATTCCTACAAATGGCGACTTCAAAGAAATCGATCACTTTGTCTTTAATTCCTCTGAGCTTTGACATTTAGTCTTGTGGCACACGCGCCATGCCACAGCCACAAAATGCCGCCACCGAACTACCCTAACTAACATTATATAAATGCGAAAGTAAGTTTGTTTGTTACCTTTTCACGCCTCAACCACTGGACCGATCCTCATGAAATTTTGCATACGTTGTCAGGGGTACAGAAAAGGACAGGGTGATTTTTTTTCCAGAAAAAAGTATTGTTTCCAATGTCATATACATATCACAAATGGTATTCTCTTATACCCAATGACAACGTCAAACTAATAAGAGAATACCATTTTGTGACCTTAAATGCACAAATGACATTGAGACATTCATTTACGAGAATTTGGCTTCTGAGTTTCGTGGCTGACGCAAGTTACCCGTGTGTCGCATAAAAGTAACGAGTTTAATGTGACGAAGTCAAGTGTTCAACTTTGACCTTTTAAACGATGTATACAACCGAAAACAGCTACAGGCACAAGACGGCGCCTTTGTTGTACCATCCGGAGCTTGTTTGCGATACAAACTTAGCATTTTCACAGTTTTACAGCGGAGAATGCAACACGAATGCTGTGAAATATTTCAGATAACAATGTGCTTCAAGTGTAGTGAGAACTTAGCAGGCGAAGTTAGCGGTAACTTTGCGGAAACGGCCCGGCTATCGCAAATAACTTTGAATACTCGCTTCGATTTCTGAACTCCTGGTACATTGAGTTTTGAATAGAGAGACTTTTAACTTCAATTTACAATAAAATTGCGATTGTTTAATAGTATATTATGCAATTAGTGAATAAAGAACGGATTTAAAGCGAGGGCCATAGATGAATCACGAGCTAGTGAAGGATTCTAACGATTGAATCACGACCGTAGGGAGTGATTCATGATGATTGAATCACGAGCGTAGCGAGTGATTCAAGTGTTAGAATCCTGAGCGACGCGAGCGATTCATGGCCCTCGATATAAATCCGTTTTATTCAAGAGTTGCATACTATACTTTATACCATGACTACGAGAAAAAGAAAGATTTAAGTGAAAATATACATACCTATAATGAAGAAAAAGTAAAGTTAAATTGGCTTTGATGTAAACCAGCCGTGATTTTTTGGGTAGCAAGCTTTCCACCTTTCCACTATATCGGCCGCCCTCTCTTTCACAAACTCAGGTGTTAACACATCTTCATCACTAGAATGCATTTTTAATCGATTAGAACAACACTAAACAAACACAAAATTAAAGATTAAAGTAACACTAAACTTTGTGTTCGTACAACTTACAGTATTCAAAATAGCGCCAATTTACTAAGGACAGCAAAGAACACAAAACAGTTTTTATTCTAATGCTAAACTCCTTGTCGAAAATGTCGACCAATCAAATTGAATTTAGAACACATCAATATAGGTCGAATACACAGATTACACTTACACTAGATACGGCAAGCCACGACCAAGCGTGCCCTGCATGTTCGACTGTTCGTACTAAAAAAAGTCTGTTAGCTCAGTGACGCTTAGTGATTGAAACAATTCTGTTTACTCTGAGCACATCACTAAATGGCTGGGGTGAAGTTATCGTAGGTATAAAAAAGATGACACGTTCGGTTTTCATACAATCTAATAACGTGCCGCATCTAGCATAGGTTCTTTAAATCTGTGGTCGAATACATTGGTGTGTTCCAT
The DNA here is from genome assembly GCA_948465475.1 of Thalpophila matura. Classification (NCBI taxonomy): domain Eukaryota; kingdom Metazoa; phylum Arthropoda; class Insecta; order Lepidoptera; family Noctuidae; genus Thalpophila; species Thalpophila matura. Next base: position 602,242 of record OX419194.1, read on the forward strand.
TTTCAAACATCAAAACAGTGAGTAAAAGTGCTTTTTATTCACTGTTTTCAGTGAATAAAATAAGCTTTTTAGAGGGGGAATGGTATAAAGTTTGTTGCAACATTATATCAAGACAGATTAGCGAATTTGAAACTTTTGTCTTATGTCTAGAAATAATTATTACAAGGTTTTATTTAACTTGCTGTGTATACTGCGCCAAATCTTGCAACTGAATTTTAGACCAGTTCCACTCATGTCACTTTGATGACAATGCACAATA